>CM031568.1:20215284-20881758 GCA_018467065.1 Ephestia elutella
TTCGTTGCACTTTATCGCGCCACCTTACTATCTGTTTGGTCTAATGGCTCGTCTACACAGTGCGAGCTAGCATGCGGAAGTCAGCCTGCCGAGTAGCTGCAGTGCAGTAACTCGCAACGTTTGGACATATCTTACGAGTAACTCGCACGTGCAGAGGATTGGACAGTAGCTGGCATCCGAGTTACTTCAACAATTTTGTTTTCACTCGCCTGCTCACATGACAGTATCTCGCACATGACAGCAGCTCGGACATCGCTCGCAAATCATTTGGACGCGTTCGGCAGTAGCTCGCCGGTGTGCCTGCGCCAGTGTTGTCAACTCTACTTTATAGGTAGATCTACCTACTTTGCCCACCACTTACCCACTTACTTACTTACTTTGACCACCCAGAAGTCTTATAGGTATATTTGACGGCGCCGTTTCTAAATCTACCTATTTTCCGATTTTTTTTATTATTAGCATTTTTTTTCTTTATCAGACTTAGACTGAGGCTGAGATCAGAAACATAAGGCGGTATGCCCGCTGTGACTGGGATCATGGCTCCATAAGATGGCATATTAAAAATACATAAATAAAATACTGATTGACAGTGACATTTAGTTGCACACTCACATTGATTGATGTTTGATTCTTGGACATTAAAGGCGATTTTTCTCTCAATATGCTTCGAGGCTTCGTCGAGGTGATTTTTACACGACTGATTGAGAGTTTTGTTATTTTGTTTGTTTATTATTTTGTTAAATACTTACAATAATATCGTGCTGTCCTATTTCTAGATATTTACTCGTTTAAGTAATGGAGAATAAAAACATACATTAAAAAACAAAAAAAAACAAACTTGTAGCAGAAAACAGTCAGCCTATCATTGGTCTATTTGAAATAATTCAACAAAAACATGTATAACCATATAAACAATAAATTATAAAACAGTTTTTATGTATTTTTTCTCTTAAAAAAAGACTACTAATTAGGGTGGTAGATCTACCAATTTTTCATTTTGAATTCTACCAATTTCTACCGATTTTTGGCAGTTGATCTACTAATTTTTCAAAAATTATGGCTGGCAACACTATTGATTCGCGCGTTCATTTAATTTTGCATTTAAAATGGCTGCGGATAGATGGTCTTCCGATAATAATATAAGATTCATGAATCTCTACAGAGAACAAGAAAACCTGTGGAATTGTTTTGATAAAAATTACAAAAATAGGGATATAGAGAAAAGTATCTTTAGAACATATTGCAAAAAGGAAATGAATCTAGAAAATACCAGCGAGGTTGCTATAAAAAATTAAATATTTACGCATAAAATTGTGGTCATAGACCGTATTACAGCTTTTTTAATCAAAGCACGTTGACTCGACATTGCGACAACTCGCTAGAGACTGGACAGCTACTATCATTGTGTAAACAGTCAAGGCGAGCCGAGCTTACTGGCATACGACTAGCCAATGCAAGTAGCTGCGTACTGTCTAGCCAGTAGCTCGCACTGTGTAAACGGCTCATAAGTCCTAACGACATCTGACAAAATGTTTATTTTGGTTAAATTGACTTAAATGTTTTCAAGCGTTTATATCATTAAGAAAGTGAAATCTTTTTACAATGATATTTTTTAAAACATTGTCAGCTTAACTTCAATTGAAAAACTGATGTATGCTCTATAAGTAATATATCGTTCAGAGACATTACAAATAAGCTGGAGAGTAGCTCCGCGAATAATTTCCAAGAAACCATTATAAATAGTCGTACCAGATCTATGTCTGGCCTCCGCCATGTTTGAACCACTTCCAAACAATCGGCAGTCACAATGCCTGTTTCGCTTTCGTCAAATTTACAGATTTTAACATTCAAGGAACCGTTTTGTTCTGCTTTTTCATGTAACTTTTTGATAAATTGCTTTTTGCTTTTGTGTTGTAAAAATTAAATTTTCCAATTCTATAGAAAGTCCGTTGCACTTAGTGGAGGCATAGATTATTTCTGACATAATTCTAGCTGCTAAGTTTTTAACTAGTGACAATTTTTGTGATATTTTCACTACGAATGAGCAGGTTAACTTATTTCTTTTTGAATCTTCGTTTTCCTTAACATTTTTCCTAGATTTTACCTGACATAAACATTGTTTAGCTTGATTACTCGATCAGCTCCTTGGCATCGTTGCCAAAAATCAAAATTGCTTTCAGAAGTACAAGGAAAGTCGTTATTTTTTTCCAGAAAACATTACTCCCCGACTGTGAACGCACATTACTACATTGTCATAAAAATCTTCGTTGTCTAATATATTCGAATTTTGGAGTTTTTGTTTGCTTTATTTACTTGCTCCCCGAGGCTTGGCCCTCGTGGGAGTTTCAGGATAAAAAGGCCTATGTTCTATTCCCGGTTCTGCTCTACCCATGTACTAAATTTCATCAGCGATTCACGCGTTGTTGAGTAACTAATATCCACACACCCCCAAACTTTTGCATTTATAATTATAACTAGCTGTCGCCCGCGGCTTCGCCCGCGTGAGTTTCAGCTTAGATGGAAAATCTCTCTTGGAGCTTTTCTTCGGAGTGTTTGAGATCTTCAATTTTTATACGACTTTTATTAAGGCACCATTTCTATATTTCTTGTAGCTGTTCTGTGGAGGTTCTTCATCAGGTGTTCCAGTTTTCAAAATCAATAATAGCCTAAATGTTGCCCAGGTTTAATAGCTATACAACAAAAAAAGTTTCATTCAAATCTGTTTAGAACTTTCGGAGATTAAGCGTGATCATATATATACAGACAGACAGACGGACTTTGCTTTCTATTATTCTTTTTAAGTCCGTTCCCTCTATCTGTAATATTCTAGCGCGTGCGGTAATTTCATATTGGAGTAAACGCAGGCGTTTTCGCATTGCTCGGCCGCCAAGAGGCGTTCGCGAGCGTTTTGAATTCACTATTGCTTGGACATCGCGCGTGAATGGCTCGCGGACGATCGCCATTGCATTGCCCTATGCGATATCGGTTTGATTTTTAATACGCGAGAGGTTCCGCGTTCTTTGATTGCTAATTAACTTGAGTTGTGTTTGTGAATTTCCTGTTTGTTAAATAACTATTGAACTTTGTGTTTGTGTACCCGTCATGGTGACTTTTTCTTGTGAGAGGTGAAACGTGGCTGGCGGTTCACATCTGGCTGTTCCCGAGTGAAACTACGGGAAGAAATCTATTTATTTGTCCTGGAGAATTGAGATCTCAAGGGTTAGGTAGGGTGATTAGGAATTCCCCCTTCCCGAAGATACTCAAGTTTGGATCCGAAGAGAAAGAAGATTTAGCTTGGTAAGTGTTTTTTAAGTGTAATTAATTTATAGGTTAGGTTATCATATAGGGCCCTGTAGCTCCCTTCGCAAGCTACGGTGGTAGCAGACTGCGTTAAGTTATTTAGGTTTTAGTCGGGCAAACGTGGTGCCGCGTGCGGAGATTTCTTCCCGGTACTTATTTTTTACCGGTGGTTTTTTCCCGGTGAAGTTCCGGTACAGAATTCTTCCCGCCACTTCGTTTGTCCGGATTCGCTCTGCGCACATTTTCTGGCAGCAGAGCGTAGTTGCTCTGCACATTTTCTGGTAGCAGAGCGTAGTTTATCTACCCTCTATTTGTTCGTTTGTAAAAAATAATTAATTGTTTGTAAAAATTGTTAGATTTTTCTTAGTTTGTTTGTATAAGAATATTTGTAACCTTTTTTGTATTTGTTTGCGGTTTGTACCGTGCGTTCCGGGTTTGTGCCATTCTCATACCTACCGCGGTTCTTCGTGTAGTTGCTTGATTTTGTTGTTTTTTATTTACCTTTTTGTTATTTTTTGTTTGTGACTTGACGCGATGGCGAAGGCCTCCAATGCTAGGGCGACACTCGCCAACGAATTGAGATGGTTTGTGACGGCCGGAGGACTCCTGTCCCGGAAGGACAGGGAGGGCGCACTTATACTGCTAAGAAACGGATCACCTCCACTCACGATTGATTAGCGCGGAAGCGGCCATGGCGGCGCTTACCGAAGCCGATCTTACCCCGGAGGCCTACGCGAGTCACATAGCGGACATGGACCAGATCCTGAGTCTGCACGATGATATCGCGGAGGCGGTGACCGCAATAAGGGCGAGACAGGCTGGCGGACCAGCCCCTCGCACACCTGTTAGACAGGAAAGGACCAGCGGTTACTGGTCGGCTCCCCACCCTTCAGCTGTCCCACTTTGGGGGTAGGATGGAGGAGTGGGTAGCATATAAAAATATGTTTGAGTCCCTGGTCGTAGCACGGCAGGGTTTGTCGAAAGGCCCAGAAGATGGCCTACCTCCTCTCCACTCTTGAGGATGAAGCGCGGTCGCTCATCCAGCACCTCCGGGTAAGGAGGACGACCAGTACGATACAGCTTGGGAGTTATTGAACTCCCGCTACCAAAACTTACGTTTGTTAGCGGATGCGCACGCCACACAGTTGATGGCCCTGCCCAAGGTGGCCAACAGAACTTCCAGTTGCGCCTGCCAGTTGCTCACGCCCGTTACAGTGGCCTGTAACGCGCTCCGCACACTGGGGCTGCCGGTGGACCAATGGTCCTTTTTGCTGGTGCACATTGTATTGGGCAAATTACCCAATGACATCCGCTCGCGGATTTGAGCGCGAGAATGCGGAACGGGATAGCACCACCCTACCAACATTCACTGACTTGGTGAAGTTTTTGGAGTTTGAGGCACGGGCGGCTGAGAATACCATGACGGACTCAGCGCCATCCAGAGCGCCTGAACGTAGGCCCCAACAGGGACGGCAACCGCCACCGCGTGGAGCTGGTGTGCGGGTTGCACACACGGCAGCAGTCGCGGGGGACGCGGACTGCCTGCAATGTGGCCGGATGGGCCACAGCCTGCTACTGTGCAGGGACTGGCAGAGGCCGCCGGTACAAGATAAGAGCGCCGCATGGCAAAGCGGCATGAACTTTGCTTTTATTGTTTGGGCAGTCACTATGCACGTGACTGTCCCAGTGCCATACCATGCAGTGCATGCCGTGGGCGGCACCACGCGATGCTCTGCATGAACCGGAACGGGGATGGCCCCCGGATGTTGAGGCAGGGGTCCCCTATGGGCGGGGGCGCTCCTGCGCGAAGCCCTCCACCATCGGACGGAGGACGCGGCTTCGCTCGTCGCACCCCCCTCGGGAGGGGGTCGCGTACCTGCGCGGGTCTTGGCGGACCGGGACCACGCGCCCCAAGGTCATGGCCAGTATGTAGCTGGCCAGGCCCCTGATTAAGGGCCCCCATGGGCGGGGGCCCTAGATCGGACGTGAGGATGGGGACACCCCCTCCACGCGGGTTACCAATACCCAACACATGCAGCCGCAGCGGTTTCTCCGCCGCTGCGCACAAGAAGTGCTACGGCTGGAGTACCACCCGCCGTACCATATGTATGGCCGGGCCGCGGGTTATGCCCCCCTCAGATGGGGATGTGCACTCGCCCGCCATATTATCCGGGTCAGTGGCGCGCCCCTGGTTTGGAGAGAGTGGGGAGCCCGCTAACTGGCTTGCTCCCTTGCTGGGACAGAGCCGCGGACGGTTCTGCTCCCTACCGCGGTGGTCCGCGTATGGGGTCGTAAGGGGAAGCCATTAATTTGAGAGCTCTGTTGGACTCAGGGGCTCAAAGCAGTTTGGTTACCACTCGAGTGGCACACCAGTTAGGTTTAGTCGTGGAAGACTCGCCTGTGCCACTTCTTGGAGTTGTTGGCATACAAGTGAAGTGTCTGACGGGCCAGACACTTGTCACCTTTTCTTCGCTGAAGTCCTCCACAATGAGGATCACGACTTCGGCTATGGTCATGGATACCATTGCGGGTTGGCACCCCTCGACAGACATACCGCCGGGTGTGTTGTCTTTGGTTTCGGGTCTGGATTTGGCGAACCCCTTTGTCTTTCATCCCGGCCCAGTGGACTTGCTCCTGGGCTCGGACGTATTGGGTTGGATTTTGTTGGGTACACAGAAGGCTCTGGGTTCGTCTTCACTGATGGCAGTGTCTACGATTTTTGGTTTTGCCCTGATGGGCCCTGTGTTTGATAATGGCACCGCGGAGGAGCCACCGGTTGTCACATCTGCGTCCTTGGCCAAGACCATGCAAAGGTTTTGGGAGGTGGAGGAGCCACCTATGAGTTCCAGGATGGATCCGGAACACGCTGAGTGCCGAAGCCCTTTTTCGATCGACCACGGAGAGGTTGCTCCTCCGGTCGGTTTGTAACTAGGTTACCCTTTGTTGCCTCTCGTCCTAGCCTAGGAGCAAAGTAGGGCGCTTGCGGAGAAACGACTGCTGTCCATGGAGCGACGTATGCAGCGTGACCACGTACTTCGCGATAAATATATTGAATTTATGCGCGAGTACGAGGATTTAGGTCACATGTCTGCCTGGCTCGAGTTGATTGGAGCTCAACTGAGCATTATTTTTTGCCCCACCACGCGGGTGGTGCGAAGGCCTCAACAGGCAATTTGAGGACTTCGTCTTCGATGGGTCCGCACCCACTTCGAACGGGGTTTCGTTGAATCTATGTTTGCATTCCAGGTCCCAAATTGCATAGGGACATAATTGACATCATCTTGAACTTTAGAAGACATCAAGTGGTTTTGGCGCGGACATCCGGATGATGTTCCGCCAGACAGTCATACATCCTGAGGACAGAAGCGATTCCAGGATTGATACTCTGGCGTCGAGCGCCCTGAGGGATCCTGTGACGGTGTAATGAACTCAACACAAACACGTATGGTTTTGAAATCTAGTCCCTATATCGCCATCAGATCATTGCTTGAATTGGCAGAGCGGGAACGGATCCGCTTTCCCCGTGGGGCTTCCGTGCTGTCACGTGACTTGTATGTTGATGACGTGTGCACCGGAGCCCAAAGTATTGAGGAGGCCCCTCCTACTGCGGGATGAATTGATCGAAATATTGAAGACGAGGTGGCTACATTTGAGCTACGTAAGTGGTTGTCTAATAGAGCCTAAAGTTCTAGAAGGGATCCCCGGAGGATCACCAACAGAACCCTCACCTGTTTGGAGGATGTGGATGATCCCAACAGGATAGCGGTGCTGGGCATGCAGTACCAGCCAGCTAAATCGGATATTTTTACATTCCAAGTGGACTTGGAAATACCAAAGGTCTGGACTCAAGAGAACGGTGTTGTCCGTAATAGGCCCGTATGTTTGATCCAAGCGGTTGGATCAGTCCAGTGTCCTATTCTCTGCCAAAGTGTCTTCTTCAGAGACTTTGGACTTTGGGCGTCTCGTGGGACGAGCCGCTGTTTTTGGCTCTCCATTGGATGATTGGCTCGAGTTGTTTTCATCGATTAAGGAAGTCAATCGGATTGCCTTGCCCTCGTCGAATATTGCCACCCGGGAAATATCGAGCCCAGCACTGCATGGGCTTTTGTGACGCGTCGGAGCGAGGCTACGCCGCGTCAGTCTATATGTGCGGACAGCTGACGCCGATGGCCGGGTCAATGTCTCTGCTTTTGTTAGTGGAAGAGCAAGGTCGCCCCCCATCAAGGACTAGGCTGACTATTCCCAAGCTTGAGTTGAAAATTGGAGCTCACCTTCTTTCTAAATGGTGTTGCATCACGTTGCCAGTGAGCTGGCGGCCACAGTCGAGATACGGGACATCTTCGCCTGGTCGGATAAGCTGCAGGTCGCGCTTGCATGGTTGCGCGCGGCCCCACATACCTTGGAGGTTTTTGTGGGAAATCGGGTTTCCCAAATCCAGAATATCGGAATTGATATAACATGGAGACATGTGCCGGGAGAGCTTAACCCAGCGGACTGTGCCTCCCGAGGTTGTACGGCACCAGAATTGGTGTCACACCCGCTCTGGTGGGGTCCAGAGTGGCTGATGGGATCAGAAACTTCTTGGCCTGTCTGTCAGACAGATGTTACTTCTTTGAGTTTGACTGGGCTCCGTGTACATGCTGTAGTCGCTGAGACGACGTCGGAGCCGGATTGGCTACTTGCTCGGTATAGCAGCTTGAATAAGCTTCTGGGTGTCACCAGTTGGATTAAGCGTTTCATACATAATTGTAGAAACCCACAGGCAAAGCGGTTGGAGCCGATTGCAGGTGCAGAAGAGCGCCGGAGCGCATTGTTGCATTGGGTCCGTGTCGTGCAGACCGGACGGTTTGAGTCAGAGCTTCAGATTTTGCGCGACGGACGCGCTAAGTTGCAGGGCGCGGTCGCTCGTTTGAACCCGTACATCGACTCGGATGGGCTTCTTCGGGTTGGAGGCAGGCTCCGGAAGGCGGATCTTCCATATGAGACTCGCCATCCTCTGTTGTTGCCCAAGGGCGGACCCTTGGTGCAGCTTTTGGTGTCTGATCGACACATTCGTAACGCCCATGCTGGGTGCAATGCTTTGTTGGCTATTTTGCAACGCGAATTTTGGATATTGTCTGCCCGAAGAGCAATCCGTAGTGTTCTGTTTCGATGTATTGCATGTTATAGGTTGAAGGCATCCACGATGCAACCACAGATGGGTGATTTGCCCGTTGATCGAATTCGACCTTCGAGACCGTTTGACGGCGTTGGAACCGATTTTGCCGGTCCCTTTTCGATCAAGGCTTCTCCCTTTCATAATGCCCGTATTGTGAAGGGCTATTTGTGTGTATTTGTTTGTTTGGCCACCAAGGCTGTCCATTTGGAGGTGGTATCAGCTCTGACTACGGAGGCCTTCGTCGCCGCGTTGGATCGCTTTGTTTCGCGTCGAGGTCTACCTTCCCTTATTAGGTCTGACAATGGCACAAACTATAAAAGGAACTGTAAAATTATCTTAAGGATGTTTCTGTGTTTATTGATAAAAATTGTACTAGTTTAAGTCAAATTGCTGCCCAAAGGGGAATAACCTGGAAGTTTAGTCCCCCAAAGTTGCCCCCATTGGGGAGGGATTTTTGAAGCGGCTGTGAAATCCGCAAAGACCCACCTCCGCCGCATTATCGGAGAAACGGCTCTAACTTTTGAAGAGTTGGCCACAGTGTTTTGTAAAGTTGAGGCGGTCCTCAACTCTCGTCCTCTCTGTCCGCTATCTCCAGATCCAAATGACTTGGAAGCTCTCACCCCTGGTCATTTTTTGGTGGGAGGGCCGTTGAATGCCCTGCCCGAATACCCGTGGAAGGATGAACGCGTATATCGGTTGTCGCGTTTTCAAATGTTGCAACAAATAGAGCCAGGGACTTCCCTTGGCGTCGCTGGTCGCTTTGAATATTTGCATTTGCTGCAGCAAAGAGTGAAGTGGACAGACAGGACTGAGCCTCCCAGGGAGGGTGATTTAGTATTGTTAAAAGAGGCAAATTTGCCCTCATTGCTTTGGCGACGAGCTCGCATATTACGTTTGATTCTTGGCGGAGATGGCACTCCGCGTGTGGCTGAGGTGTTGGTCGAGGGTTCGATTTTAAGGAGAGGTGTGACCTCTCTCGCCCGCCTTCCCGTAGAGTAAGCTAGCGGTCTGCTTCTCAGACCGGGACGGGGGGATGTTTGTAATATATTGGGTAAAACTAAACGCAGGCGTTTCGCATTGCTGCCGCCAGAGGGCGTTCGGGGTTTTCACTTTGCTAGCGCGAATGGCTCGCGGACGGTCGCCATTGCATTGCCCGATGCGATATCGGTTTGATTTTTAATACGCGAGAGGTTCCGCGTTCTTTGATTGCTAATTAGCTTGAGTTGTGTTTGTGAATTTCCTGTTTGTTAAATAACTATTGAACTTTGTGTTTGTGTACCCGTCATGGTGACTTTTTCTTGTGAGAGGTGAAACGTGGCTGGCGGATCACATCTGGCTGTTCCCGAGTGAAACTACGGGAAGAAATCTATTTATTTGTCCTGGGGAATTGAGATCTCAAGGGTTAGGTAGGGTGATTAGGAATTCCCCCTTCCCGAAGATACTCAAGTTTGGATCCGAAGAGAAAGAAGATTTAGCTTGGTAAGTGTTTTTTAAGTTTAATGAATTTATAGGTTAGGTTATCATATAGGGCCCTGTAGCTCCCTTCATAAGCTACGGTGGTAGCAGACTGCGTTAAGTTAGTTAGGTTTTAGTCGGGCAAACGTGGTGCCGCGTGGAGATTTCTCCCCGGTACTTATTTTTTACCGGTGGTTTTTTCCCGGTGAAGTTCCGGTACAGAATTCTTCCCGCCGCTTCGTTTGTCCGGATTCGCTCTGCGCACATTTTCTGGCAGCAGAGCGTAGTTGCTCCCACCATGCTATCACTATCCATTATCCATTTTACCAAAAATACAAAACGTACAGACATCCCACGGGAATATTTTTACTGTTTTATTATATGTATAGATTATAATTTTGCATGCGGTCGCCTCGCGTAACTCTCACTGGAACGAGTGCTTTTTCTCCCGGGACAAAAGTGTTCTTTTTCCCGGGACTAAACAGTAGTATGTCTCCCGTGTCCTCCTCCGTACTTCAATGTATGTGTATGGGAAGATTGGTTCAAAAGATAAAGCGGTGAAGAGGTAAATAATAAAACAAACTCACTTTCGCATTTATAATTTTAGTTGGTATTAGGTAGTAGGATCTACTACAATGTCCTGTCTTACAATATCGTGCTGCCACGTATGCGTTGATCTCAATCCTCGGAAACGAATACGAAGCTTCAAACCGTAACTTACTTAACATCTACACAGTAGTGGCAGTAAATCTTGGACAGTGCGATAGCCCAGTACTTTGATCACTGCATAGCCTTGAGTGCGTTCATTACTGGCCGTTAATCTGCAAGAAGGCCAGGCGCTATTTGGAAGACAAGTATTTATGGAACAATATGTTCTTCACGTACAGTCACCAGTCATGGCACATGCTTTATGGACTCCTATACCGCGGGTAATACCGACGAATTTGCAATGATTTAAGGTATGTTCTTTTGACTGTTGTCCACACTGCAGCAATATGTAGAAGTTTTATCTCCCACCTTTGTTTCTCCATGAAATCCACAACTACAAAAGACAAGTATTTATAGAACAATATGACCTGCACGCGCTTGCTTACTGCTTTTGGTAGATGTTGCGTAATTACCACTACCATCTATTCGCTTTTAACTTTACGCGAACTGAAATGTCACAACTGTATGTTACCATGTAACTTGCGTTCGAAGTCTGTCACATCAAAGACAATTTCCAGTGAACCGTACCCTGAAAGCAATCAATTGTTTGTACCCAATATTGAAAAGTTTAGTAGCGTGACCGCTTTAATAACTTCGAAATTCCTATGATCATCATTTTAAAATTACCAAAGAATAAGACGAATTGGGGCGATTATCTTATATATATAACACAACATTGCTACATATTTATCTTACTGCCATTTTAGTTTGCGGCAAGCCAAGAAAAGAAACATAATGACCAGATAAAAAGCGGAAGTGATAATGCTTCATAAACGGAGGTCAAACGAATGGCTGATAATAATAGAGAGGCATCAATGATACTCCACCGATAAGAACACTCGTAATAGAGAGAGACATTGATAATAGTCCACCGACAAGAACTTTGGAGATAAATGGATAGGTTATGACAGTATTTCAGAAGGTTGTGGCGGCCGTCGTCAATTATATACCTGGTAAAAGTTGTTCTACCTCTGACAAACAATATCGTAGATTAATTTACTTCGAAAGTTACGTTAATGTAATTCTTGCAACATATTCGTTTGCCCAGCAATTTAGTTGGAAACCTCAACATAATTAACCTAAACATTAACCGCTTCAACTACCGTAAAAACCTAAAGAGTCAGAGCACCCATTAAAATTACCAGCTTCTTGGAACAGAGCAAGCCGGAAGCTGCAACCTCAGTAATAACCACCATATAATTTGGCCAATGGTGTTTCCGCCAACTAGGATTAATATAGAATGACATTGCTTCAAGTTCAACTCAGGTGGAAAATTGTATTTATGTATTTAAGGCCAAGAAACTGTGTTTTCTATCATAACTAATATATTATCGAAGAGGAGATAAACCTGTGTGAAGACTTAAAATCTTGGTATTTTTTAAATGGTTTTAGTTTCTATTTGCCTTTTGCTTGACCAGACCAATCACTATGTAGAATATACCTTTAATTTTTCTTTTGATTCCAATCATTATAAAAAGCCTTCTGTCGTGAAATAATATTATGGCTTTTGCTGGTGAAATGTTGAAACTTCAGTTACCAGAAGAATACGTTACGTACGTATTCTTATACTTGTAATATTACGTTGATATCTTTCATTTTCTTTTAATTTATTACACGAAACCTTGAACATCCACAACATGTGTTTCAGTAATCATACGAAAAGTCTGTCACTAATTAATGCCGCGTTCCATTTTTCTCTGAAACTAGATTGTGAAACCAGAGAAGATGGAAAGTGACCTTGATGGAAGCGTAAATGCACTTGATCTCCTGGCCTATTTGCTATTTCCATGCTAATTGCCAAAGAAAAATAAGCAGTTGTCTTTAAAGCAATTTAGAATGTTAGTTAGGTTTCAAGAACGTATAAACATTTTTACGAAACTAATCGTTAGCACATGGAATCGATCTAGTTGCGGTTGAAAGAGCACTTTTTTAGTTGTTTTTTGTTTTACTGCTTTTGCAACTATGTACATTATTTTTTCTCCGACTTAACCTCAAAACAATTCTGAATTCTAAAGTAGAGTTTTATTTAGCTAATATAACATCATGAAATGTTAACATTGTTGGCAGTGGCTTTGATTTATCTTTTTAATAAGTTCCTTTTTATTTATAGGTGTCAATAAATGCTTCACATTAGTTTTTTAATTTATTATACATATTATGTATCTCTTATTCTTATGTACTTAGCTATGTTCTTATTCGAATGATTTTTACTTTTCCAAACCTGTAGACTAATATTAATTCTGTGCCTGTAGTCTACTTTTCTATTTTAGTTATTTTTATTTTGCAAACGTAAAGTGCCCCGTATATAGTTATATATGGACAATAAAAAGATTTCCCACGATCAATTTATTCCACAAATTGAAGTAAATTACATCAGAGTTTTCTTTGAAGATTTGTACGATATATTTATTGAAAAACATGAAACTAAAGAGATCAAAAGTTCAGATATTGCGCTAAAAAAGGCGCTGATTATAAATATTCAAGGTCAATTGATTTAGTTAACTTTTTTACATTGGGTGAAAATCTTTCCAATAATATCTTCTGATGCAGAATGCAGAACATCCTGTTTGTCCGTCTGTCTCTAAATCGTCAGCTGAAATATTCTTTCCGTTTGTGTTTTCACCTGTTGAATTTATCGTTTCGTCACTGCTAATAAATTACTGTAATTCTGTCTATTCTGCCTTTGCTATTTTCTTCGAATATATCTTTATTTATGTTTCTTTTCTAATAACATATAAGTATATTTTTCTAAAACATTAATTATATGGCCGGTGGATGGTATGGTAAGTCTGAAGTGGGTTTTTTTTTTCAAATTCAACTCAGCCCATTTTACAGAAAAAAAATCACACGCATGTGTAGACAAATGTTGTTGCACATGGAGCTGAGCATATTTGATGATAGGGCCATAAAAGAGCCATAACAACTCTGTAATAAAGATGAAGTAGCTAGATCGAGTTCGGGCTATTGTTTTTTTTTTTTTGTCTAGATTCCTCGAATCAGTGATAGGATTTTGTTTTCTCTTTCTACACGACTTGTTAATGTCACCACAGTCAGTTATAAAACTAATGTAGTTGACGCTGTCTGTTACCGACTTCTTTCTCGCATTCTCTAGTTTTTACTAGGCCGTACACATAACCTCAACGTTATCTAACACTGACATCTGCTTTTAAATGAATTTACATTTCTCTCTATATCTTTTGCCCGTACAACGATAGAAGCTGCGTCGAAAGATTTTTTGTTACGAAGAAATACCTTATAATGTCATTATAATCACCTGATTACAATGACATAAGATATTTCTTCGCAACAAAAAAATTCTTCGACGATCATACCTATGATTGCTTGCTTTTCATCATAATCAGCTTCACGTTTTTCCCATTATCTAGAATCGGTGCAAAATGTCAAAAATGTCTTTTTTCTCCGTAATCCCCATCTCCAGTTATACCCAATACCTCCATATCTTCCCTGACTTACGATCCATGGCTTGCTTATCTGTGTACAAAATTCTTTGCATCAAGTTTTTTCTTCAAAAATAATTATTTCAAAATTTATATTTTTTGCTTGAACACGTTCTTTCATCACAATCGTTGAATAGAAAAACTACTAATACTATCTGCAAAATATGATTAAAGCACAAATACCTACCTATAATAATACTTTTCATTTGGACACGATTTTTTTAACCTGTTCCTCGTCCTACTGGCTGGGCAAAGGTCCCCATTTCCTTCCAAACTTGTCTATGGACACGAATATTATCAACAAAAAAAAATTACGCTCTGCCGCCGCCAAAGTATTGAACATTTATTTTTACTTTTCAAGAAACCACTTCATTCTAAAACAAATTAAAGGTTATTATGCTATCAAATCCTAATTTACACCGGCTTGTAAATATTTTGGCATTATTTAATATATTTTTCCCACATAATGCCGAGTTGGTGAGAACTCATAAATATCGCAAGCAGTTGAACTATTTTCTTTTACGCGAATCTACTCGAGTTTTCGACTATAAAATAAAACCTACGCTCGATATCGTACAATTAACAAATTGCAATCTATAATATCTTTACTAAAAAGTTACCTGCTGCGCTCTAAAAGGCTTTACCAAGGATTTTTTTCGCGTTAAAAAATATGCTAAGTGCTCTGTTAGTGGTATTCCAAGACTAACTATACCTGTATACGAAATTTATTAGCATTTGGTTAAAAACTTCAAAGTTTTTAAGGCCTCTTTTCTTCAGATGTCCCACATCCATCCGCACAAGAAGATGAACTCGTAAAATTTCAAAACGCAACGGTTTATAAGAAGTTTTTTTAAATAAGCCAATTCACTGTACGTATTCTCTCTAGAATACTAAACTAACAACAAAAATAAAGTTGTTACCATGTCAGTGATCGCGGTCATCTCTCTTACAGACAATTTGACGAAACCAAAAATAGTTTTTTCGGATGCAACGCGTGAAGGTCCGACAGTTAAATTAAAAGTTTCAAATATAACTTTGGCGTGGTAATTTGAGGTTATCTTTTAACACGATGTCAACCGTCTGAGATGATCGTGTTATGAAAAATTACTATTTCTATTTTGCACACTTATAATACTGCTAATGGTAGGTTTACTCTTTAATATTGACAAAGTTAATGTAACAAATACAAGATATTAAGAAAAGCGTAACATTTTCTTTTTTTTGTGTCGGACGACCGGTTAAAAACTTAGGACAAGTCTTTGTAAGACCATACACTTTCATAAAGTCTCTTATAATGTAATTATCTGCTGTAATAAAAAGACATCAAAATGTTATCAGATGACGTTATTACGAAAGGCAATGAACCTTTTGTCACATAGGAATCGCACAATAAAAGCTTTTGTGTAGCTTTTGCTATGCAAATTTAGTAGAAACGCTTCCTTCTATATGTTTATTTTTCGAAATTAAAATAATCTTAAATTTTGTTGAATTTTTGGGTGCCTTTTAAAATTGCTTTTTCAGAAAGAAACCATCGATCCATAATAACGAATGTGGTCATGAAAACTTCGTTGTTGAGTCTATTCCTGGGGTAGAAGGAAGGAACCTTGTGCTTGGATTGATGGAGAAAAACTTGCTTTATTTACAGAAACTAGTAATATTTACTAGCTACATGAGTAACGATTGAAGAGAAATAATACTTTGTTATATTAACGGCATAATTTATTTTAGTATTCTTCATTTAGAAATTTTTAAAAACGACATAAAAAAAAATAAGCCACCATAAATAATAAAATAGTACTTCTTTATAACAAAACTGACTTACAAAAATTCGTTGTGTCGTTGTTTTCCATGAAACTGTGTCATATATTTTGGCTTTGAGAAGTAAATTCATCTTTTCTTTTGTTTATAAATAAACCTGTAACCGGAACAAGCTGCGCAGGCACACCGTCTGCGCTCTGCGTAAGGTGCGAATGTGGTTAAAGCTCGCTCGAGGAGCTCGCGTCAGTCGCTCTGCACCCGCCGTCCAGAACTCACGCAATCCCACAACCGCGCGCGCAATTCACGCAAACAATCGTATACGATAAACTCCCAAACAAAAACAAACTTTACCTGATAGTGATATAAACAAATATGCCGGCTTGAAACAAACAAAATGTCGTTCTGCAGAATCACAGGCCGCAGCAGGGGGCTGCCTAAGCTCAACTACTTCCGGCTACTTGTACCGATCTCACCTGCAGACGCCAAGCGATGCCGCTGCAGGATCACCGGTGAATCCTACGGCCTGCCAGTCCCATCACTACATTCCAGTACTACTCACTGCTAGATCGAGTAAATCAAAAATGCAAAATCACTAACGTATCAGGTGAACTAGGACCACATCATTATGCACCAGAAATTAATTACGGAAATCGAAAACAACGAAATGCTACCAGACTTCAGGATATTGAGTTTTCCCGGTGTTGGATGGATCGACGGAGGCTCAAAAAGCTTTAATGGAAATGTTATTAACAAAAAAAAACAAGTGACCGATGATAGGAGATATGTTTATACGGTTCAAGAGAGACGATGGCAGTTTAGTTTTTTCCGCTGTAGAATGGGAGGCGGCAGTGCGTGATGGTGATGTTCGTGACGTCATGCTTGGCGAAAAGACTTCTGATACAGTGTTAATTAAAACAAAACAGGGTCGCAGTGTCTCGATGGACTTTAGAGATTTTACTGATGATGTGGAAATTTATGAGGGAGAGGGACCTAATGGCGGAAGTACTGAAAACAGCGGGAAATGGAAGAATTACAAGAGCAAAAGAAGAAACGAAACGCGCCGCTGGTTTGTCGTCGATGGAAAAAATATTTGAGAACAAAGAAAAATTGGCGGAAGTTCAGGAATTGGAAGAAGAAAAACAGCGTCAAGAACGATTGGCAAAGAAAGCAAAATTAGAAGAGTATAGACATGAAAAACATGATGTTAAATCATTCAGTTCTAATAATTTTGACGTTTCCCACATGCGTTCAAAGTCTAGTATATATGATGTGCAGCGGTGACTGGAAGGATCAAATTCATCCGCTAATAGAATCGTGGGACTGGGAGACGATTTTGAGAAAGAAAACTACGTAAATGATAAACATATCGTCCCTAAAGCTTCTGTGTTACCGACGCTTCTAAAAATAACTCCTCATCATTGCGATGCAGAAATTTATGAAGTAAACCGTAACATAAGTGAAATCAACATCTTCATTAGAAACAATGTACCATGTGTCAATCCATTAAAACCGATAAGGGCTCGTCCATGTGAAGACATTTTAAATGCATGTCAAAGAATTGTCAAGTGAACGTCTAGTTGAAACTTCTTTGGATGTGAATGAAAAGTTAAACGAAGAAAATAAAATAAACTTATTACCTACTATGGAAAATTTGTGTGATGTTGTCAAAAATATAAAGAAAGGTAAACGAGAAAAAATTGCAAAAATTTCCTGGTCTTACGTTGGATATCAAGAAGGCAAAAGAAGTTTATTCCAGGTCAACATGCAAAAACACTCCCTCAGGGACCTATTTTTGTACTCCCTGGCCAAACAGTTGAGACTCCAGGAGGGACCTGTTTTTGTACCCGGATTAAGTGTAAATACACCTCCACAGGTCCTGCTCTAATACCAGGACATATCGTTACCAACGAATCCACAAATGAACCATTTTTTCTTGCTGGGCAAATGTTACAAACATCAAATGGAGAGGAATTTGTCTGTGGACAAACAATTAAAGGTAAAGATGACTCCCTACCGTTTTACTGAAGGTCAAACGGTTGATTTCGGAGGATGGTTCTTAAGTTTGTGCCCGGAAAAATAATACACAATGGACCCGAAGAAGTTCTTTGTGCCTGGCCACAACAATCAAGTGACACCATGATGGGTGCTACAATTTTGTTCCAGGTCAACACAATTACTGAAAGTAGTGGTACTACTATTTTTACACCCGGACAAAATGCCAAAATAAACAATGAGTGGCAGTTCTTATGCCAGGACAGGTGGTACATCAAGATGATGAGTTACATTTTGTCTCCTGGAGCAACAATAGCAACACCTAATGGCCTTAAATTTGTTCCTGGCCAAACAGTTGCAATAAATGGAGAAACTTGTTTTATACCTGGTATAACAAAGTCAACCAGCAATAATAAACTGGAGTTTGTTCCTGGAACAAACAGTCGATACAATGGATGGACCAAAATTCATTCTGAGAAGGACAAATCAATTGCATACTGGAATATGGTGGAAAAAGTTTATGCCCGGCAAGACAATTGTGGGAAGCAAATGGCCATGTAGAATTTTCTGTGGCTAAATCCATAGTAGATGATATAACGTTCAGCATGACAGTACGCCGGTGGGATTACCAATAGATATTAAACTCAGTGTTCTGTATCAGAAGAATCCTTGTATGTATTTGGTAGTCATATGGTGCAGACAGTTAGCAAGGCATCGAATTTTACCCAGGATCCAAGGTTGCCCCAAAATAGAGGGAAAAATTGTCCTCTGGAAGACTTGTCAAAAACTGGAATCGAATGGAATCTCAGTTTTGTACCGGGTACGATGGTAGAAGGTATTTTTGTTCCCTGGACAAATCGTAAGTTTACTGAAAATGGAGAGCAATTCGTCCCTGGTCAGGTTAAGTTGACACAGCTGAAGGGCTCCAAATTTGTACCAGGACAAGTAGTGAATACAAGAAATGGACCAAAATTTGTACCAGGTCAAACAATACACACAATTGACGGACCTCGTTTTGTTCCTGGTCAAATAATAGAAACTAAGGCTGGACTCTAACAGTTCATACCTGGCCAGGTTAGTATCTATACAGAAGATGAAGGTTCCTGATTTGTGCCATTGGTCAAGTTGGTTGATACAGTGAGGAAAGGTTACCGAGATTTGTACCTGGTCGTGTCATAGAAACAGATGATCATGGTGTTACATTTGTTCCTGGACAAATTGTACAAACACCCGAAGTGTTTAGGTAAAATCGTCGCTCCTGACCTCACGGAAGGTGAAGAAGGCCTGGAATTTTCAGTACAAAGTTTTGAAATGTGACACCAGAGGAACTTAAATTATTAAAAGTTAAAACAAATCCAAATGATAGCTACGTCTACTAAAGGTGAACTAACTATTGACACTAATATGTTAAGACAACTCTTCTGAAGCCGGAATGTCTATTGGCAGACAAGTTCCTGCCGAGCTCCCAGCAATTAGTGTAATTTTAAATGAAACTAGAAACAGAAGAAGTCCTGAAAGCGTTCGTAACTGATTTTTGGATTAAAAGATGATGTTGCCAATCAATTAATGGATGTGATTACATCGATAATTGAAATGAGTGCACACTTAAAGTCTGAAATTCTTCACAAAAAAGATGGGAACGTTAAAAGAAAATAAAAAAGGTAGATTAAGTAAAAAAGACTGGACGATGCAAGAACAAACATTTTCTACTGAGAAAATAGAGAGAGCGCACACGAAGAACATGTTAAAAATTCAATAGCTGCTGCGAAGTTTTAGCAGCTTTAGTGACAGCTGAACACCTATTTGAAGAAGTGAATAATAATAATAGCAAAGAGAAAAATACCAACTTAACTCTTAAAATCTATTGATACTATTCTAGGAAAAAACAATCGATACAGATTTTGTATAACTGCTATGTATAATATTCTCCAATCAGAAAGTAAGACAAAGAAATTTTGTGTGGAGAAATTCTCGAAAACACTACTCAACCGAAAGTGGAGCTGATCAAAATTGCTGTGAACAGTACGATTGCATAAACATTCCTTGACCAAAGAAAATATCATCGAAAAGTTCAGTGACTTTTTAACTAGCGAAAATGAAGTACTCGGACCTGCATTCAAAAATATTGCTAAGAGTGACACAAACCTTTCTTCGCCACGTATTAGATCATATTTCTTGATTCAGTGTCCTTTATCAAAACAGATAATGAGGCTACTGAAACTTTACAGAAAGCAATTGTTACTGCTATTCAAGAATCCAGCACCAAAGAGGTAGAGGAATTGCTTCATTAAAATAACAAAGAAAAATTTGAAGGAGTTAATTATACAGTCTGTCGGTCTAGCCAAAAATACTTGCCAGCATGCGCAAGGACGTTGCGTCGAAATTACTGACGGTTATGAATAACGAACAATGCATGTGAAATTTAAATTGCAGCTGACGATACTAGTCTTAGCATATTGAAGAGATTAATGGTTATGGAGAAAACTTGCGGATCCAAACACCTAGTTTACATTCTGCACTGCAAAAGCTAGAAAAAGATCCAGAGTTGGCTCGTACAGATCCCCAAACTCTTCGAGATTTAGTTCGAGAAAGTGGAGCGTTAATGATTATTCCCGAGGAAACTCCGTTACATGACATCCGCAGACGTCCCATTGAGTTTACTAGACCCAGAAAAAATAGTCTTGCGATGGAAGATTTCTTGCACTATCAACGTAAAAAACATCGTGGTGCGTTGCTAATCATGAAAGAAAGGTTTGCAAGCAGTGGTACCTGTGAAGCTAGTCGTGCTGTTGTTTTTGACCGGCCAAGTAGCCTACACAGTCCTTGATGAAAGCCCCGGCATAAGACATTTTGTCGAACCTTTACACGTATTTCTTCTGCACTTAATTTGAGTCAGCCTACAGCGCATCGTTTCTCTATGTATAGCTGCCCTGTTGTAGATGACAATGATGAAGATTTAGAGTCGTTCAATGGCTATTGTAATATAAGTAACAGTCAAGTCATTACAAAACTAGGCGGTTGGGAGTAGAAGATACAGTAACGTGTTCTTGGACAGAGAAAAATACTCGAAGCAGGTTGAGTAGTTTGGATACTACGCCTAGTTACAGACGATAGTTCGTCGCGATCTCTATCGAGATCTCGTTCTAGTTGTAGCAGAAGTCCACCGAAGGTAATCCTTGTAATGTTAGGGACTTTAAAAACTATCTTTAGTGAGTGAATATGTTATTAATTGCTCGTATTTCTTGTTGCAGGTGGGAAGATGTGGTTGTGGCATCGACAGGACTATACCGCCGCCGCGGATGACGAAGTTTCTCTTCAAGGCTGGAGATATTGTCGAGGTTCTCGACACCAAAGCAGCGTTAGGCTCCAAGTAAGTACACACACATTAGTTTATTATTGGCATGCGCGCTTTGCACAACCGTGTTTCTGTTCGATGTATTTCTCAACGTGTATAAATAACCGAACGGATATGCGCGCCTTGTGAACTGGCTACACCCGTTTCTGGCAAACCCACTTAGCTATATTATAGTCAATGTCAAGTCATAATAAAACTAGAAGCAAGCAATACTAATACGTTACACTCCAATAATATTATCACAAAAATAACGTCTAACAAAGTGCTACAAATTTTCCTAGAGAGAAAAACAAAAGGTCTGATTAAAAGTGTCAGAATTAGTTTTCGTTTGGGAATCTGGGTTAGACAAGGAAATGTCAAGAATGCGTTTTAGTTGTGATTTTAATATCTGATGCGCCTGAGCATACCGCATGGGGCAGCGATACTGGGTAAATTTAGCTCGGGGTCGATGCACTGCGCTCACGTAACGCTTCGGGTTTTGTCTATAAATCTTCACCATCATCTAGTCCTAACTCGTCACATCACCTAACTGCATCACCACTCACACAATCACCTGATGACGTAATAAGAGACAATTGTTGATGCAGGTACAGAGGACGCGTATATAGATACGAGAACCATTTCTTCCAGCCGAGGGGTCTATCTTTAGACTATGTGTTTAGTGTGCCAACCTACAAAATGTACTACTATTGATACCCTGGGAAGAGGACAGGGGATTGAAGATGGAGGATTCATAACATTAGCGATTCCATTGTAAATATCTCGCTTTGAGGCTGTAGCGCCATTTTATGTTGTACCATTACGTGTTGTGATCCACATTTAACTATTGTGATAATTTTCGTACCACGCCTTATGTCGGCATTTCATTGGAGTTCATTCGTGTAATAAATATTCCTACATATGTCATTATACATGTATCGCGTTTTACTATTATATGTCTACATTGTTTGTAATAAAGTCAATAAAATGCCTGAAGTTTTTTTTTATGTTTCTACTTGGCAAGGGAGTTTTCAATGCACCTTAAAAATAAAGAGATTTGTCTCATTGATGTTCATAAATTGATAAGAATAGATAAAATGTATAATAAATAAATTCTTGTGAATAATATCAACGTCTATGAAATCTATTGGTCATATTTATCTTTTAATTCAATTTGATTTAAATTTTCATCATATTTCATCTGAGTTAAATGTTCACTTAAACAATGTTATGATTACAAATATGACAACTATCTATTGAGTATAATCAGTTGCTCATTTATGCCAATTTTATTTATTTGTTCTGTTCATTATAGTCTCTAAAATGATATTGGTTTAATCCAATATTTCGTATCTAAAACGCTAATCTTCGGTAATATATTCTCAATAATCTGCAGCTGTCGTTGAGTCAGTTGGATTATAAATATCAGAAACATATTAACGACGATATAAAATATCCATATCATAAGATTATACAGCAGTGTCTGTTCGTGGAACAATTTAATAATAGAGTGAGATTAGGCCTGACTGTTTATTCGTTTGATGAAAGATTGTGAAAAATCTATTCGTTTTAAAAACAAGATTATAGTGGAAATGTAGGTCAATGGTTTTACACTTGATCCCATCCCATACAATCTTTGTAAGAAAACTGAGACTATAATTATCACAAGAATCATATCAATCAAACATTTGTTACGTTATTTAAATTAATTAACTACCTTGCCCTTTTCTTTTTCTATTTTAAATTCATAAATTTAATACTACAAGTAATTTGTGAATGCAAGTATACCGGTTTATAAAAGTTCAAAATGTTTACTAAAATTTACAATATTTATCCAGTAAGTGCTACAATTGGTACTTCAGTTTCTTAGGCATTCGCCCAGGTGACATCACAACAACAAGAATTCTTTATACCTCTGAATTTATTTTGTGTTCATCATTTGTCAAGTACTTAACTATACGGCTTGAATGATCTTGCTACCATACAGTTACTACCAAGTTTTAGCCATGCGCTATAGTCAACTAGTAACTGATAGCGTCAGTCGGCCCCCCCGCCAAGACAGTAGCTTCGTTTACTGTCATATATTCTGTTGTGACAGCTGTAACACCCAGGATTTATAGTTTTAGATGAATTTTTGGGATTAGGGCATCTCAGAAAGTACTTTTAAAATCCAGATCTACACATCTATTTGTTTGGTTTATCTCAACATCAATTAACAGCAATAATATTGAGAATACCTTACACATTAACATTGAGTGTAGGTGCACAAACATTATACTTGAGTCTGCGGTCTCTATCAGCTATGAAATCATCAAACTTCTTCGTCAACACAACCAAATGACATGAATTAGACAGACAGATGGACAACAAAGTAATTCGGAACCCTAACAATGGTAACGAAAACTCTTTTGGCAAAGCATCCTATACAAATAAACATGATAAAATAGAAATACGAAATATCTATCATCTCACCAGTAAAACATTTTGTATTCGAAATGATTTTTAGTTTTAGGCATTTTAAATCTGTAAGTATCATAGAAAACATGTCTAATTATGCGAAATTAGCGACCAAAACCATGCTTCCAATACTACTATGTCTTATGAAGTGTTGCCAATGACCAATTCACTTTTGGCGGGAAGCCAAATGAGTCCAGGTAGAAATCTCTTAGATTTTATGTGTCCTATCAATAAAGTGGTTTTAGTAGATCCAACAACTACTTAATTTAAGGTATTATTGTCAGAGCACATATTTGAATCTCACTGATTTCAATAGCGCCTAGGTTTTCTATGTAGTATAAATAAAATAGGCATTACAAATGATATACAACAATTTAAAGCATGAAAGGATATCCCGCAGCAGGACTAAGACTTAAGCTACCGGTGATCAGGATTCCAGCGAGAAAAATCTCCTCACAATGAGTACCGCCTTCTAAAACTGAAGTATCTGTTATTTATACTCTGTGATAAAATATAGAGTTGATGAAACGCTTATTCTGGTACGAACTACTCTACAGACACTCACATACAATTTTGAAGATGGTGGTATGGTGGTGCTGCAAAGATTGGCTACTCGTAGTATTGATTATTCAAAAGTATCCGTTCTTAACATTCATGAATTCTTTATATAAGTCATACATACAAACTATGAAACCTACAGATTTATATTTTATTATATCATACTGATTTCTATGGAGCCTAGTCAAATCGAGAAGTAAGCAGTACATTTAATTTTACTTCATTATAATTCCAAAAATAAACGTTTAGTTTCGCAATTGTTCGGTCCAGATGACCTTTTGACGAAGATTTATGCGTCCGTTGCTCCACAAATATATTCAACTCAGTACTCATATCCGGCAATGAAGGCTATTCATGTGTAAGAGTGACATGAAACTTGTAGTCCGTAGAAGTGTAAATAAATTAGTAATAGACTCACTTGGTTTGGACACATGATAAGGAAAGAAAACCAATATTTACTAAAAAAAAAGAGCTTTGTCTGTAAAGGTAGATGGATAAGGATATAGGGGGAGAGGAAGGCCTAAAAGAGATGGATGGATTATGTTTGGGTAGATAAGTATTAGGTATTGTGAGTGGATGTGAGTATGACTGGAGACAGAGGATTATGGGGATAGAAGACATTTTGCTCCGATTGGAGATAATTCGAAATGGTAAGGCAGATAAATGAGAAGCGTACCTGTATGAAATTCTGTAAGTAGCGTAATAAAGTGAAGAAAGAAAAAATGCTGTGCCATCTTTTCCTAGCGGATGTTTTATTAGGCAAGGCACTCTGCAGGAACACAGGGTGGAGGTGGCACGGTCAGCTAGGTGCTAACCACAAAATAAATGAATTGAATTGCTCGACTTACGTATACTTAATACGTATGTTAAAATCCCAAGCGTGGCCAGACAATGTACCTTTGTGACTCATATACGGTCGTTTTCTTTGACCACTACCTGCTTTTGGTGAAGGATAACATCACAAGCCCTACATTATACCTATGACTGGTAGCCCCACCAAGTAGTAGGAGTACGAACCATAGTGTTTAAAATTAGTGGGAGCACTAGTAATAGTGGGACAAAATGGAACACGAGTCAAAAATCATCGTGAGGAAACCTGCGCGCTAGCTGACTGGTCCTGTTTACTAGTGTGAATACGACTACTGCTTGATGGCAGCGTAGTTGTCATAACAGATTCCTTTAGGAGACTTGAGAATGTTCCACCTGAGACGAGTGATATCTGTCAAACTCTCGTTAAGAAATATTAGAAATTATTAGTTAGGCAACTTCTATTCTCACATTACCCAATTTAATGTTCAGAAGCAAGATTTAATGCTAGGAATATAGTGTGTAATTATGAGTAGTAGTCTAAACCGGATCATAAATATTTAGTATAACTACCACATGTCAATGGGTGGCTGATGAAACTGTGTCAGCGTTGACGTCAGCACTCTGGCTAGTTTGGGAATTGTGGTGGTTGATGTATGAGGTCTGTCTCGGATTCGAATCCTAGCAGTAAAAGAACTGCTAGTATCCTACTTAGTGTTTTGTTGTTTTACAAAACACTAAGTAGGATACTAGCAGTTCTTTTATAAAAAATACAAAAAAAAACCTTTTTTATTTTCTTATTGTTTGTAGAAGATCTTGGAAGTAGGAAGGTACACAACAAAATATGTATTAGAAAATTGGAAAATTTCAAGAAAATATCTTATCTATCAAACAAACTATGCACATGCAGGCACACTTATATTTGTGTACCTGTAACAATCGAATAGACGTTTCATTTATATCTCTATCAATGCCTGTCGGGTGAGCTAAATAAAAACTGAAGTCAAAGCAAGTGGTGGTCAGTTAAGAGGGGCAAGCTGTTTTAAAGTTTTTCCATCTAGTTGTTTAAAAACGGTCAAACGACATTGGAACCTTCAAAAAACGAGTCTACATCTTCTTGAAAGGCCGGCATCACCCTGGTGTTGCAGTAGTCCATGGGCAGCGGTGATCACTTACCATCAGGTGACCCGCTTGCTCGTTTGCCCTATGTTATAAAAAAACTAATAAATAATAAGAGCATGTCAATTCTGAGACGTGGATGGTGCGGGGAACTGTGTCGGCATTGACGTCACGCGCTTTCTGGGGCGGCCTCAAATAGCCCGTACCTTTAATGAGATTGCAGGATCTGACGGGGCCGAGATACACTTCACAATACTTGTTTGCATTTGATGTAAATACATTGGCACGGCTTGGCCACAGAAATAAATTATTTTTTAAAAGAGTATCTTACAAGTATGTCTGCGGCCTTGGCCGTAAATTAAAAATTTGAACGCCAATGACCTTCGAGCAGCAAGGACTTCCCCGCGTAGAATGGAATCCGTGTTGCTCTTGGACTGTGACATCAGCTCACGTAGGTATTGTCGTGGATGTAATTGGTACAGTCAGCTGCAGAATGTAACCTGACCCCCCCATCCCACAGAATCATATCTTCGGGGGTCAAGTTTCACATCTGATTGTACGTACATACGTATAGGATTTATCATTCCCATGTGCATAGATTGGTGTTTCATATAAGCTTTACTCAAAAAGATTCTCAAGTAGGTACTCTACTCGGTGAGTCAACAAGGCAAGGTTAGGAAATATCTTACAGTTTCAACATAAATCACCCAAACGGACAGGTAAACAACGTCATCTATATAGTTTCAGGAACGTAAGAAATATTACTCATGCTCTACAGTTCACTCCATGTGGGCTTTGGATTTTCCGTTATGAGTAATAATTAAATTTATCTGTAGTATAATATTGGCCCTTTGATGCAAAGACTATTTTTTATTGGAGCAACATTCTACTCTTTTAAGTCGTATTCCTCATGTCTGAGGGACGTGGTCATTATATGGAATGAAACACACATAACGACTCATCTTGGCAATGCCTTCTCCATTTCACATACTAGCTGATGACCATATACCAGAGTGCAGGTTCCTCAATGATGACTTCCTCCACCGGCAGCAAGTGGTGGTCGATGAAAGCACTACTCTTACATAGAGTCAGATCAACGTGCTCTGATAAAAATGACTAATTATCACAAAATTAGCAGCTTTAGAATTAGCTTACAATTTCAGCTTTCTTTACAAGATTAGAGTTTTTTTTTTATTTGTTTCACAAAACTGACGTGATACTGTAACACACACACTTTAAAAAACATAACGATAAACATGTAAAGTGTTAAATCTTCATGATGTGAACACAACATGCACACAAAAATACTACACTTCTGCACTCTGAAAAACTAAAATTATATAGGTACAAAAATGTTAAACATTAGAAAAGTGCAATTTTGGTATTTGAAAAAAAAAAAATTATCAGTTTTCAAAAGTCTTAACATTATTAAGCATAGATCTTTTTATTTCTTTAAATACTGCTTAAATAAACTTTTGAGCTGTCTTATTCATAAAAAGCTAATCAACGTTTTAAAAAAAGTTAAAATGTGTTTTTTCTTGTTCTTCAATGTCAAATATTGGAAAGAGTAGGATAAGGACAAAACATATTTTAACTAAAAATGTTCGTTAACTTTTTTATGAATAAGACAGTAGGAAGATATTCTAGTTGAAAATAACCACGACGATCACATGATGTAAGCAGACCCGAAGTTCCTCGGGCGGAGCCCTGACATTGGCTGTCATCAGGCTCCCTGGCAGTGATCCGGGGTGACACTTGACTGGATGGCTTCACAAGGATTATAAATACGACCCATGCGATCCACAGCGGAAACACTATTTTTAAATGAATTAGCGATAATTGTGTATTATGCGGGAACTTTTGGACGATCTTTTTGTCTTCTTATAGGTACTTGTCCAAGGCTTTGATTCTGTGGGAATTCCAGGTTTCACTACACCTGGAATTCCCACTGAGAATGCAAAATCTGCGCAGTGGCTATGTCTTGAGTAACACAAATCCACACAACCTACATCTAAACTTTTGCGTTTATAGTATTACTATCTTCTTTATACTTCTATTATATATTATACTAAGTATAAGATACATTACAGAAATTAATCAGCCACAAGCCTCGTCAAACAGCGCCAACCTAGGTAGGTTGGCTGTTAACCTCTACCTACTAAGAACTAAGATTAAATTGGAGAAATAAAAAAGAATGGCGTAGCAAGCTTCTGTCCCTAGTGAAAATCCCAAGATATATGTATATGCAAGCTGACTGCGTCTTACTCGTATGATAAAAACCCGAACCTGCTTACACTGAAAGGAACAAAACAAAACTAGTAGTCTAGTTTCAATAGTCAGGACCCATTGCTAAGATTTATTCAACTCTAGTGTTTAATAAAGTCCCGACTGTTGAAAAGATACCAAGATTAAGACGAATTGATTGGCGTAAGATTAATCAAAATCCCACGCATTTGACCTATAAAGCCCCTCAAAAGAACAAACAAACATACGCCGATAAACACATTACCCTGCTTTACATCGCGCAGTCGGGTAAAAAGGCTGACAATTATGCCTTTAAACTATTTATCGCTTTTTTTTATTTTTATTAAAGATGGGTTTGCTCTTGACCACAATCTTGCCCGAGGACAGAGATGAGGTCTACGGTATAGCGAGCTTACCCAGAAGCAGCCTGTTCACTCTGGTTTTGAAGAGAGTCAGGTTGTACTCTATTGTATTGCTATTGTTTCCAACTGCATCTGAGACTCAAAAATAGTTATTCACTATTATAGAGCTGTCACGATCGTCGTTAAACCTTCACACATATATTTCCCTTTTTACGGCTTGTTTTAATGGTATTTTTAGTGTGTGTTGAAATTTTGATGGTTCCAGTGACTCGTTATGCAATGAAATAGAGTTTTAATAGGAACTTTTCTGAAATATGTGAATCGCTCAATCAGGTAAACTGTTTTGTTGACCGAGCGAGCGAAGCGAGCGAGAGCTCCGTTTCAGCTTGGCCAAAAATGCTTTGGTATATCTCTGTGTATTCTCCTCAACAGGTCGCATTTCTCAACCGATTCCCGTAAAATTTTGGGAGCAGGTTCGATAAACATATGAAAATCGATAGTCGAGCCATTTTTTGGAAATTTTTGAAAATGGCAAAGATGGTACAAGGGCCCAAGCGCCTTTGGATTTTATGGCTCTTACGACCATTTTGTATTTATCTATAAGCTCGCGAGGTCTGCAGCTCACAGCGCCACTAGTTTATCTATTTATAAGTGGACAAAGACATCATTATTTGCTGCCGCCTGAGCCAAATATGTATGAATGAAGCTCACACACATTCGATCAAATAAAATTATCGTTTAAAATTTTCAGTTACGTTTGCTCTATACGTACACTTGTTTTAGTGAGTATTTCTATTTGTGCTATTGAAACAAAAGACACTCTACTGACCCCACATAAAAGTGGGAAAAGTTTTACTTTCATTGACCTTTTCTCATTTTTTTGAGTACTTTGAAATAGGAAACATAGTTTAGATATATTTCATATCATCTCCCTCACCTGTTTGACCCTTGAATGACTCATCCCCTCCCCTCCCCCAGGAAGCCCCGGCTAGACCCGGAACTGGACGTGGAGGCAGTACTCCCTGGACTCCTCAGCAGCAGAAGCACAAGCGGGCAGTAAGACCGAAGAAGAACCACCCGAGAGGAAGAAGCGGAAAACCTGATGGAGAAAGGTCGGTATTTTAGCAGAGACCAGCTTCAAGATAACGCATTTTCAGATAACGTTCTTAGAAGGTATGTTCTAGAGAACAAAATCATAATGCATGGTTATAGACTTAGAAAGCTAAACATAAAAGGTATACCTTTTTGTTCAGCTTCGGGCCTACTGCTGACAAAAGTCCTTCTTTTTTGTGTGTCTAACCATTTCTATCGCTTTCTAATTCTTGTGTTTTCCTCACGCACACACAGACATAGAACCTCATATCCTAAGCGCGTGCCCCCTCCTTTTCGTTGTTGATAAAAAATATGACACCTACAGTATCAAAAGAATTCACAAAGCAAATTAATAATGACAATATCATCCTCGTAGACATGCTAAGAAATTCTCGTAGCACTTGTAGCTTGTGACTCTGCGAGCTTCATTGCTACGACGTAGCACCTCTAAAATAATGTGTCGATTTTTAATATCATAATCGTAGACCTGCTACGAAATTTCGTAGCACTTGCTAGCTTGCGACTCTACGAGCTTCATTGCTAACGACGTAGATCCTCTACGTCGATCGACGCCGACGCTACGACACCTGGTGATATTCGTAGCTATGAAATTAATAAAATCACCTATTACTTACATATTCGTAGCATACTATTTGTTGGAATCAATCAATTAAAAATTTATTTGCATGAATACAAGTTCTTAAAAATTCGCTCCGCGTTGTCCTAGGTGTGCTTGAAAATCAGCAAGGCAATTGTCGGCGTTGTTGCTTGTTGAATAATATTGCCTTGTAGCACAGCCACAGAATTAATATAAGTATTAATATAGTTGGCCTACGTACAGAAAGGAAAGCTCCTGCCTCTCCCGCAATATGGCGTAACCCCCGCACCTCTACCCCGTTCATTTGAATCGAGGGACACTATTAAACGGGGTTAGCAGCTGCGAAGCGTATCTCAAGCTACTCTTACGTTTCGATTTTGTAGAATCCGGAGAGAAACATAGTTTCATTGAAATTAATTATGGTAAGGTACTGCGCAGTTAACCTTTGTTTATCTACAAACCAAGAAGGACGTAAATTTTATAAATTTCCGAAGGATGAATACAGGTAAGCAAAAGTAATTAACAATATTTCACATCATTAGATATTCATTTTTTCGTTATATGCCATTTTGTTAGTAAATGTGGGAGCAACATATGAGAATTAAATTTTATATTTATTTTACAATATTTAAAATGATAAATAGATAATAATGAGGTTTCTGTAAAATATGCTGCCGGTCGAAGGTCACACGCGTATCCCTGCGCGTCTAGCATGTCGACGGTTTCGAGCGCTGGAAAAGCCGCCACCGCCACGTCCGCCACTCGCTACTGTTGATTTGTTTACTAGTCAGCCGTGATATGATGACAATAAAAAATAATTTGTTTTGATTTAGTTTAATCATATTTAACACAAAGTTTGGCGCTAATATATAATCATAGTACAATAGTATATTCAATGCGATGTGTGTCTGTAATGAAAAAGAAGACCGGACATTATAACCTAAATAAATATTTGTGAATGATAAATAAATACTTAATAATATGTGTAATTATAATAAATTAATTTTTTAAGCCCCTACATAGTGATGTGGTTGTGACAGTTGCAAGTGCCTATGTGGGAAGTTTACTTATTTATGATGCAGGCGATGCAGGTATGTTAGGTAAGTCACAAAATATATAAGCAGGTACATAAAAGATAAAACAATCTCAAATCTTACAGAATAGAAATTAAGTTCATAATTAAACAATTCATATCACGTAGTAACTATTTTATTAATCTGTGTCATACGTATAAATAAATAATTTTGCGGTGGCGACCCTCAAGTTGTTTAACGCACACACTTGACGTGTTCACGGATGACAGTTTCGTTTGTAGTAAGTAGTAGGTGCATATTTGACGCCCCGTTTATATGAAGCTCCCGCCCTGTGGCACAGCATCCAATTGCCCTGCCCAGCGTTCTGTCGCTCACCTAGGATATGTATTAGACTAGGCTGGGTTTGACTCATCCAGTAGAAAAATTAGAAATTTATTCGCCGAATAAAAATCGCGTGCAATTTTTAATAAACTTGACCCACTTCGTTGAGTTGAATCTCTTGTACGAATATGTTAGTGTCAATTCCTTTGCACCAAGTGTCCCACTATTTATTATGTAACGATAATAAATATGTGGTCGTGTTTTAGTTTAACGATGACGCAAAACCTACAAGAGATAGGTATATTCTCCCAACATAAATAAAAATAAACTGTTATATCATGAAAATATAAAAATATATAGATTTATGTGTATGTTATTTATGTATTTATATTTATGTATATCTATTTCAGGTTATATTTTACCCATCTACAAAATTTTATCTTCTATAATGTATGGAAAATTTGGCAAAATTATTTATTATGTTTTATGGTATCTGTGTTATGTCTATTTATGAGTACATTAAAATAAAGCTTTGAAACTATAACTCATATCAAAATAAATGTAGGAACTTGTTTGTAGTAAATGATTTAGCCTTTGATCATTTCGTCCTAACTTTTGTAGTTTTCCTAAGAATTTAGAAAATTTGTAAAAAGGGACACGTTTCAAGGCGGGAAGGGGGGACGCCGAAGAGGGGGGTTGGGGGAGGGTAGTGTATTGTAATGTACTCATATATATGCATAACACAGATACAATAAAACATGATAAATAATTTTGCCGCGAAATAATCTAAAATGAATCCTAACTAATATTATAAAAGCGAAAGTGAGTTTGTTTGTTGGTTTGTTTGTTTGTTACCTCTTCACGCTTCATGTACTGAACCGATCTTCCTGAAATTTTGCATACACATAGTTAGAAGTACGGAGAAGGACATAGGGTACCTTTCATCCCGGGAAAAAAACAATGTTCCCGTGGGAAATTCACGCGGGCGAAGCCGCGGGCGAAAGCTAGTAGACTATAAATCCGCCTAGTAGATTCTGCATCGTTGATAAGTAATGAACAGAGACATTTTTTAGATTTTTTGAAGTACCGTGGTTACTGTTAGCCATTGTGTTTCTATGTGTGATAATTGTGTACTCAGAAACAGTGTGACGTAAACTACGTCACACTGTTTCTGAGTACAATTTAGAAATTACTAGCTGCACTACCAAGGCAATGCTCACGTGGGATTTTTGATATAAAAACTATCCTTTGTTCTACCCGTGTGCAAATTTCATCAAAGTTCCGTCCAGTGGATCTTGCGTGATCAACAAAAATCCACACACACATAAAAAGTTAAATGATATCACCACTGAGTTCAATGTACTTGGCTCTTAAACTAAAAAAAAACTAATACTTATGTAATACTTATCACTACAAATGGATAATTGTAATAAACTCTAGTGTAAATTAGAGCGGGGACGAATAAAAGGAGCTGTGACACAAAATAGCGAGTGAATACATGTAACCATTTGGTAGTAAAGTTTTATATCACTGTGATCAAGTATCAATAAAATGTACCATCCCGAAAACCGTTTGATCGATAGAATATGTTAGCACATAAAGATACTGTAACGATATGGTCGTAACAAGGTCTATTAATAGTTTTAAAACCTTATTCAGTGTGATTCATCTATAAGACGAATAGAATAAAACAAATAAGAATTAAATAAAAAAGATTATCGAATGTTTTTGTATTTGACGCAGTCTGAGCTGCGAGCTCGACCAGGCAGTTGGTCTACTGGATATGCAATAAAATAATAGTATGCTTATCAGTGTTTTTATTAAGAATTCATGTTACGACCATATCGTTACAATACTCATAAATAGTGTACATGTACACTTTGTTTTTTTTTATTACATAACAGCTGCGCTGTGCCCGGACCCGGGGTTTCGCTCTCGTAGGAATTCGAGATAAAAAGCACCCTATGTATTATTTCAAATTACTTATATTTTATTCGTGTACAATATATCATCGATATCCGTCCAGTGGATTTTATGTGATTCAGTTAAAAAACATTCATCCTCGCACATATTCAAACTTTCGTACTTATAATATTAGTGGACAGTTGCATAAATAATTATAGGTTGTACCCTCCGACAGGATGTACCTAACTCTATGGTTGTACCGAGTGTAAACTACACGTAAAATAAATAAATTATATTATTTATTTTTGGATTTTTGAGCATCTCAGATGCAATTAGTAAATTATTATTTAAATATTTATCCTAATTTAATTACCCAATTAATTTGCATGAATAAGCACATACCTTGCGACCGTCGCGTTTCGTTGCTCGTAACAAAGTGCCATCTTTCCTGGGTCGTTTCGTTCACCATGCCTCGCCGCCGCTGCCGAGTGGGGCAAGCGTTGACGTCAGCGCACACTAGGTGGCGCTAAAATCGTGGTGTAGCTGACACTAGTCGGTTCACATGTTTTTTTTTTTATTTAAGCCTTTATTGCTAAACACATACATGTATACACAAATTTTAAACAAAAACCTTTTTTCTCATTAACACAACGGATTTTCCGGTATAGTGTTCAGCGTGTCCTGAGACACATAGGCCTCTTCCAGCTCTTTCCATTCCATCCTATCATTGGCTGTCCTTGTCCAGGTAACTTTTCCTATCTTCCTTATGTCGTCTGCCCACCTTTTTATTTGTCTCCCTCTTCTTCTTTTTCCATCTCGTGGTTGCCATTCTGTTACTATTCTCGTCCATTTCGTCTTGCAGTCGGTTCACATGTAGGACCTACTAAATCTATGTGTTTTGTTTTCCAAACAATTATTTCTCCTCTTGCATACATTCGCTATTTTGTGTCGTCCATGAGAAATGTGAGCACCACGAATTACTCGCACGAAGCAGATACGCAATTAATTTAATTCTGGCGAAGAGATTTATTCACGAGACAATTTACTTGATCTAATAAAACATTGTTAGTGTTGGTATGTGTGTCATTGTAAATATGTGTTGGTGGAAGTTACACTAACAGTGCTCCGTTTAGAGATAGCCATAGTACATGATATTTCGATGGAGATAGCATATTAAATTTAATCTTTATCATCATCTGATGCTCAGTGTTTTTATACCAATCTGACGTATGTATGATAGTTTTTATAGACCACCACTTGCTTCCGGTGTAGGAAATCAAGAGAAACTCGTACTCTGGTTGATAAATGTATGAGCTAGTATGTGAAAAGGAAATCCATCCTATGTGGCAGACCATTCCATTCACATCGCCAAAAAAGACGCTATGTGTGTTTCATTCCACGTAAGACCTGAGGAATACGACTAAAGGAAGGATGATAATCGATGAAAAATTTTCATTATTATTGGCTATTTTTTTCTTGCCCATTTGACTATATTTATCAGTCAAAAACGTAACTTCAAATTAATTAATAATTTGTATTACTTATTAGAGGAATAATTTTTTTTATTGTAATATTTGTTTTTCTAACTGTTTGTTTCTATAGACAAATCAATTTTTCTTTTCATATTTGATTTAACGTTCGTCAAAACCGTAACTAGTCATTTCGTGTAGTCGTATACACGACAATCACCAGTATACCTTGATCTCGTTGACTATAAAAAATTTAGAATAATTAATTATTATAGAATCAAACAGTTTTTTGTCGGTCACTGGATAAAGCTGAATAGTTATTACGATAAAACTCAAGGTAGCCCATTCGCACACTATTTGAATCGATTTTAATTGAATTAAACTGTATAGACGATATTGTAATAAAAATAATCTTTTGTCTATTCTATTGATACCATAAAATTTGTAGTAATAAAAATCAAGTCATAAAAACTTTGTAGGTCGCAGATGGCCGCTAAAATTGCTTTAGTGCGTGTTAAAATAATCACGTATTATTAGCGATATTAACTTGGCTTTTCCTCCCACATTTAACAAAATATGAATGTGATCTTTGCCTTGTGTTATGTCTAGTTTTTTTTAAAATTTGTCTCAAAAATAAACTTAAAATGAATTTTGGTATATGTTAGTGATATAGCTTGATCAAAAATAAACTAGTATTATGTAATATTAATATATTATTTGTAATTTATCTTTATATCATTTGGTTAAGGTTAGTGAATATTATAATATTCTTGTTCATATTTATAAAAATGTTTTATATCATTTTTATACAAATAAGACTAAATTATAACTTTTTTAAACAAACTTGTTTGTATATGAATAAAATAAAATACTAACAAAAAATGATTTTTTTATAAAAAATTACAGCTATTGTATAAATGAACATTTAACAAATTAAACTTATTTTTATTTTTGTTTGTAATAATGAAAAAAACTAATAGTTAAATTACTACTTTAAAGTAAACTTAGATTATTTTGTTATCCATTACTTCATAGAATTTTGTATGTTTGATTAGTTTATCTATTATATAGTTTTTTTATTTACTTATTATGTTTTAATAGCGCATAACGTTAACGAGTTACTTATTTGTAAATGTTACGAAACTACTATTGTGTTGTTATAAACTCCTTTTGTCTTTATTTTTGTTTGAAATTCTTTATATCATTTTTGCTTCTACATTTTAACTTTTTATTTGTAAAATTATTAAATTATCAGACGTAATTTTTATTTTGTAAATCAAGAATTAACACGATTTTATCAAATAAAGCATTGTCTCTTTCGAATGAATAAAAGTACATACCTATTTTATTTTATTTTCTTATAATATTTACATAGCATTTATGATTTTAATTTTTATAGTTAAATTTTCAATCCATAAGTTATAAGTTATCTTATTTGATGACATCCTTGATGATCATCATCAAAGGAAGAGTCCATAAATTTCCACGACACGGTGTATGGATTTGTAGATTAGGTTTTGAGGTTATGTTCGTGATTCCACCGGTTACATTTTTAATAGTGGGACGGGTTTAAACCTGAATAGTTTTTTTGTATTCAGCATGGTATTCTCGAGAGAGATAACACGTTGAGGAACTCAGCAACAATAATTTATCAAAAATATAAAAAAATATGCCCAAACTAAATTGGGTTGTATCATCGAAATACAACTACTTTCGTATTAGTACCTGTTGCCGCGGCTGTGAGTTTCGAAAAGAATCTCTTTTTGTGTTCCAAACTGTTTCAGATGTTTCGGATCTTCGATTTTATACGTCTACAGATAATGCTCATCAGATTAATCAAGTTTTGCTAAGGCGCCATTTCCATATATGTTATAGTGTAGCTGGTCTCTTGCATTTCTTCATCAGGTGTTCCAGATCTTCAATTTTTATACCTCAGCAGAAAATGCTCATCAGGTTGAACGACTTTTGTTAAGGCACCATATCCATATTTCTTATAGTTTAGCTGTTCTGCTATGGTTCTTTATCAGGTGTTCCAGTTTTCTAAATCAATTATAGCCTATATGTTGCCCAGGCTTAATAGCTATACAACAAAAAAAGTTTCATTCAAATCCGTCCAGTAGTTTTTGCGTGAAACGCGTACATACATACAGACAGACAGACAAGAAATTAAAAAAAAAAATGATTTCTATTGTTCTTTTTAAGTGTCCCTCTATCCATTTTAGTCAAAAATACTAAATGTACAGACAAAATATTTTTACTGTTTTATTATATGTATGTTTTATCATATGTATAGATAATATCTCGATGGGTTATATAGTTTTATTATAAAGATGCCACCATGGCTGCTATTTGGCTTTATTTATCAGATCATTTGTCCTATTTTAGTCTAGGAAATTTTTTAGATAGCCTTAGCTTTCGATGAACCAAAACGTAGTTTTTGTAACTGACAACTTGTCATAACCCAGACTCTGCGTGGGAACCCATCAGTACTACAGACAACATACGGTCGTTGTCATAACTGTCATGGCCGCCGGCTGTCACTCCTGTAGTGTGGACGTTTCCTGATGATGCTAATTTGAAACTGATATAGAGCGGGGTGTTGGTTACATCTCATTTTGATGTGGATGAGATAATTATGAATGACTAATGCTTTTGCCCGCGACTTCGCCCGCGTGAAATTCCCTAGGGAACAGTGCTTTTCTCGGGATGAAAGGTACTCTATGTCCTTCTCCGTACTTCTAACTAGGTAACAAACAAACTCACTTTCACATTTATAATATTGAATGTTGAATGATTGTATTTGGTTGTTCTTATGTTTCTGAGAAATCATACACTAGCGGACCGGACAACTTTTTTTTGATGCTTTGAAATATCTCACAATAATAGAATCATCCTTAAAAGAATTACATCAATAACCCAAGTTATAGCTATAGAAGTATTTCCCAAGTTATAGCAAAAAACAATTCACATTTTTAAGCGATGTTTGGACGATACCAAAACTCTCCTAACTAAACGTGCATTCATATGACGTCACGCATTGAAAATGGACTTTACCAAAAAGTTTGAACTCTAATAAATTGGCTCCGAAGAATAAACGTGCTGAAAAGTCGCAAAATGTGTTTAATTATGTGTATTCTATCATAAAATTACATATTTTTAACATTCTCATACCTTGGCCGCCCCCTATTAATTTCTTAAATCCTAAATTTCAATAATATTATTACAGTGGGAATTTATGTCTCTGGTAAAATATAGATCGTGATTTTTGCAATACAATTTATAGTTTGCCGTTCGTCTGTTTGTCTGTCCTAATTACGCCTGCGCCTTCCGTTGGGATTCCAAAACTAGGGTGGCGATGTCCGAATGGTCAATTTAAAAAATCGGTATATAATCTGTTTTTCTCTAATGGATTGTCGAACTAATCCTTACATTGTTGTGATTCGTCTCCGTCCTCGATTTCAGCTATATCTTCAACGGATATTATTAGCTGTTCCAGTTAGTCGGTTGGTTTGAAACGTATCGGGAAAGGTCAATCAAAATGAAAAATCATTTAATTCGTTGAGAATTGTAGTTGTTGTGGAAAATTGTGATGTAGATGTGCGGTATGCGAAGGTATTTTCACCTTGATAAAGGTATCTAATGTTGGTATTGATATTACATTTTATAATTATATGTATCATTCTAGCAAGATAGTATGTTCATCGTTGCCTATTACCTGTGACGTCAAATTTTTTAACGTTTCACTTTTTTCATTACGATCAAAAGTCATAGTATTTCTCTTTTCTTCAGCCTTTTTCTCTGTATTTCCATCTAAAGCCGAAGATAAATTTTTTTACAGTTGATACAATTATAAGGATAATATTTTTAAATCAGCAAAAGTATGTTGAAAGTTGCAAATTGATAAAGGTACATAGTGTTTAATCCATTCAGAAATGTTGTCAAATTTAATTGGACACAGATGATAACACGTGTTCTTTAACGACCCACGGGGTGACAAATTGAGAAATTATAAATTTGCAACTCTTTGGTCACGTCGATGGACTTAACAGTACGAAAAATTTTTTAAAAACAATGTACAGGATTGCAATTTGGTAGGATAAATGGTAAAATCAAAATTATATTGTTTCAGATCTGGGGGCAGTAATAATGACATCAATTATTTGTATGGAAAAATTGATACAGAACCTATCTTGTATATCAATAAAGGGCTTGATGGCGGTTCTGAAAATATACTACAAATCACCTTGGCCATCTGTAAATCATCATCATATAAAAGAAAAAAAATAAAAATTGCAATTATTCAAAATTTTCTAATAAAAATGTAATTTTTTAAACAGAAATATCAGAATTAGTCCGATAGATTTATTGTCATAATATATGATATCAAAACAAAAAGTACAGTATTTATGCATTGCATGTTTTTACAAACATTGAAAAAGTACAGTAGTTAGTAATGAAAAATGTATGCAATTGAGAAATTGAAAAAAATGTGAATTGAGAGGATTAAAAGGTGTGACTTTTTTATAGCATTAGTTCATATTACTATAAATTGATTTGAGTTTGCGTGAGCAGAAAATTCATAAACAAGATAGAAACAAATGACAAGATAGATGTATTAGTGATAGCCGACACCATATAAATATATCATAATAGATTCATTTAAATATATATTTTTTTACTAAAGTAATATATTTAAAGTATAAAGTCAGACATATTTCGCAAAAAAAACAGAAAAATGTTGTTGAAATTAAATCGGCCGGACAAATGATAATACTTAAAAACACAGCATGTTTTACAAATTAAAAGTTATACATGTCTCAACTCACTATCGAAGGAAGGGTCGATGTCAATCGTACGAACAATGCAGACCGCAAATCGATGTACAGGATTGCAATTTCACACTACTAGGAATAATTCAATAGTCTAGGCTTTATAGTTTTCCGGAAAAGCCATGCAGGACTACGAATGACATCAATTTGAAATTGTTTTTTTTTCTCTTTTGAGCTTTCAAAGATAATATTCAAATCATAATGGTATTAAATCTCACACTTAGAATTGCTGTAAAAAATAATTATAAGTAAAAATGTGAGATAAAAATTCACACACAAGTTTTTCTTGTTCAATTTGAAATTGGCATGAAATTTTTCATTTAACTTAGTTTTATTTAATAAAATAACATTATTTTGTAAAGAAATATATTAAACGGACTTTCCTGCATTAGCTCTGCCATATACAAAATGAGACTCGTTTAAAGAGAAATATGATTTATGCACATTACAGAAAACCGTTCACCCATAGACTTTTGATAACTAAATATTTGTACGGTATTTATTAAATATAAAGAGAAATTTTGTGATAAGTAAGTAATGATAAATCTACTAAATTTTTAAATTTTTTTTTAACAAAAATACAAAATGATTACGATATTTTTTATTTGTTTTTAAATGTGATAAATACCAAGAAAATATTTTAGTTATTTTCATGTTATTGTCATAAAATTTATATTTAAATATTATAAATATATTTTATACACATTACAAAATGAGTATCGTTTTTAATATTATGGCAATACTGATAACGGCTGTTTACCACCATATTATAGTAAATATATATTATATTTTAAATATTATATATCACATCTCTATATTATATATTTCATATACATAGTAACATACGTATAATAATGTCGTACATAAGAACACGTCTTAACACTATCGCTGAGACAATAATATTGGCGTGTGTTTTTTTAAAATCAAGAATGTTTTAAAAATTGCTTTGCTTTTCATACATTATATATTTTTTCATGTTTGTATAAATATATATGTATATTTAAATATAAATACTTGAAATCATGACATTATCAAAACAGTTTTCATGATTGATGTCCAAGGCATGGGCTACAGACTATCTGAAATCTAAGTCTAGACAGGTCGGCAGGTCAACGACTTGCCTATTTCAGATATATGACGTCACAGTCACTCTGACAGCTCCTAAAAGCTTCCGGCGTATAACAATGGGGTATTTTTAATCTGCCCGATATCCCAGGAAGTAAGTCAGCGGAAAATTAGTTTTTGGCATGAAACTACTTTTGATTATGGTGTTTGGGTTTCCTTGTATTGAGAATCAATCTATTTTAGGTAATATTATAGGTGCTGGCTGTACCGGTATTTTATTTGTAAATTGACAAGAGATGTAATAAATACAAAGTTGAAATTTACATTAACTATTTAATATTAATAGGTAGATACTGAGATTTTTCTAAATATTCGTTTAATATGCTTCTTCTTCTTCTCAGCAGTGTCGTTCCGAAATGCTAGTAGTTTGTAGCTTTGAGACATAATATATTATGATAAATACTCGTAATTAGTTTTCGAAGTGAAAAAGAGCCTTCTTTGAAGGCCAAGTTTCAATAAAAAAAAATGACTTTGCCTTTGAAGAGTTACGCTCGTTTTGGTGTCTTTTAACTATTCGACCATAACTAATTTAAAGATTCTAAATCCCTTGATTATTTCGCGCTATAAAATAACCTATGCTCTCTTGGATTTTCAATTAAATATCTGTATACGATTCACTTTCACATTCTTCTTCTTATAAAGTCGAAGTGACTATAATTATATTGTTTTGACCAGTATGTGGCAACTTTAACCGCTCTATCGTCATATTTGTCGAATCGCTTCATTGGTTTGGTTCGTTCGTTCCAGACTTTCATCCCACCATGTCCAAGATCTTCAGTCATGAAGGACCGACCAGAGACAAAGCAAGATGATCATCATGATCAGCAGCCGACGTCTTCGGACATGCCTCTTACAGATACTCACCCATCTCTTATTTTACAATACTTCGATCATGCCTTTCGACATGCCCTGATATCATCACCCATCTCTCTCCTGGACGACCCCTTTTACAATTTACTTCGATTTATCAAAGTACCTTCTCAACTTACAGATGGCTGGTGCGTGTGGTGGAGGACGTGGACGGCGGGGAGATCAGAACTCGGCAGGGGCTCGTACCAGCTGGCGTTCTGTTGGAGAAGAAGACTCCTGAGCAAGACCAGACGGCCTTGGCTGCGAGGAGACAGTGAGTCGCTTGCTTGTCTTATTTAGAGAGTGAAAAAGTTAAGGTCAGAACGAAGCTGAGTTCTTGCGGATAGCCGTGCTATAGACTTTTCACTTCTCATGCTCTGAAAGTGCTTATTTGTGCAGGATATAGGCTGCACAAAATCGAATTGTGCACAAGGCATTAACGTCCTCAAAATGTATTCATATTAGGCAAAGAAAATGAGCCATACAGCCACGATAAGAAGTTCATTGATAGAATTTGTTATTTTTATATTTACTTTGAATTTATTTGCCTTATGTGTTTTTTAAGACATAAATGATATTAAAATTTATTCAATACATGATAATTAATTTCGATTAATTAAAATTAAGATCTCTTATTACAAAATTAAGTTAGTATAATAGGTCTAAAAAAAAAAATAAAGTAAGAAAGAAAAAACATTTCTTCTTATTTTTCGTGCGTTTATTAATATAATAACTAAATTTGATAGTTTGTAAGTAACAATAGTATTTATAACTAGATGGATAAATTTCCTCGATTATCACTTGCCTACCACCGGTCGAATTTAAAAAATGTTTTTTGTGTATGATCTAAATTCTTACATTGAGCGACCGTGTTTAAACTAGTATTGGTATAAGTTTTAATGTCCTTGAATATATTAAGACACTGTTCATCTTCAGAACTGATATAAAATTAAATAAGTTTTTGGAGGCCATGACTTCATTTATCACAGATTAGCCTTTCACATCACAAACACACACACTATAGTCTCCATTAGCTTGTCTTACTGCCAAAAGAGTGAAATTTTCTTGGTTCAAAAAATTAATTGACCACGTTTTCAGAATTAAGTAGGGGCCTCACACGTTTTGTTCTCTTTCTATGAGAGGCTGTCCTATTGCTTTTTAAGCAAATTCGCAAAAATAAAATCAATTCATTCAAAACGTGAAAAAAAAAACTTTTATTTATTATTTCAACAAATAATTTCTATCTCATAATAATCAAATAAATCTTCTTATTCTCTCTCTAAGGCCGTAATAAATGACATTCAGTCATATCTGAAAGAGTGTCGTGCTAATTTATAAACTTACGAGTCGCTTGATCGCGTATCGAAAGTCGTTAATAACAAATATCAGACTCAAGAGCGTATTCAGTACAACCATGACAAATATAATAGTTAGACCACTCAGTAAATGGGCTATGGATGGAAACCGCCGCATAAATACTGTTTGGAGAAAGATTGTTAAGGTCTATTATTTTTTACTAAGTCTATGGTTTGACACCACGCCATGTCAAAATTCTCAGCTTGTCAGTTTGAAGTTATGTGTGTTCTGAGATCTCAAGTAATATGCCGTTTATTATAGGTTTGAAATTAGTTGCATGAACATAACTTGAGTATTGCGACGGTGAGTTCGCTCAGCTGTCTTGCTTGGTTTATTTACGGTAAGTTACACCACCAAATTGTTTTTGTGTATGATATGAGAAGTCTCAAATTCTTACGAGGCGAAGCGTGTTTCACACCTAGTATTATAAAAATATTCCTTTATGTCCTTTGAATAGACCCGTTCATCTTCAGAACTCAAGATATTTAAATTCTTTGGAGACCATGACTTGGAAATTTATCACAATTAGTCCTTTCACATCACAAACAACACATCACGCCAGCTGCGACAAAAGCATGTAAAATATTAATACCACGTTTTCAGAATTAAATTTTTGGGAGACGTTTCTTTATGAGATTTTTTGCTGTCCTTTGGCGGCTTTTCAGTGTTTTTGGGAAAATCTAATATGTAATTTCAAATTATATATTATTTTTATTTTTTCTAACAAATAAACAATCATTTTATTTGTATAAAATCTGTAAGTTATTTTTTTTTTATAACTTTTTATTCATTCTGTTTGTCATCATTTTTAATTTGCAGTAGACAAGAACATTGGGATGTGACAGTTTTTTTATTTAGAAACATTGGTGATCTTAAGTTTTTTTTTTTCTCTTTTCTTTTTTTTGCCGCTGCTGCACCACGTGTTGTTGGATAATATCATTTCAATAAGTATGAACAAATCCTAAATATATTTGTTGCAGATTTTAGAAAAAAATATCGTATTCACATTTTGATCTTAGAATATTTATAAGTATATTTTTTTTTGTATTCTAGAAAAGACATTTTGGCCTATTTTATCTTTGGCGCCTTTCGCGCTAAGATATCTTTCAAAATCATAATATTGACTATTAAAATGTCACATATTTTTTTTACTTAAATATGTGTGTGTAATTCAATGTAACAAAAGTAAGTTCACCCAGTTTTTTTGTTATTTATAAATTCAATCTTCTTACAATACCTTTCTTTCAAAAACAAACCTTTGTCATGTCCCACCTGATCCAGTTTCGAGTAATTAATAACGGCAAGCGTTGAAAGTAATCAAGATAATGCGCGCGCGCATGCCCTCGAAATATAATTGCGACTTGGCTCTTCTTATTAAATATATACTTATTGTATTATTTTAAGTCCACATTTTCAGTTATCTTTTTTTTTTGTAAATTTACATATATTGAGGCAAGTGAGAAAAATTTTGATGAAATTTTGTACATGTAGATATACATTTTCCGAAATAACATAAATGAACGCGAAGTGGTTTAAAATAAAATTGTGAGAATGAGATAGAGTAATTTGGAAAGAATCGAAAATGAACGTTCTCTACTATGTTATTCAGAGTGAAAATAAAACAATCATCAGGATTTTTCACGACATCATTTCCCGCTGTACTTAAACCGCGTTAATTGGCAGTCTGAATGCAGGTAATGTATTTATATGTACTGTACATTTACACAAACAGTACCTAATAACAATTATAAACATCGTAAACCTCAATACGATAAAAGGGCTTACCAAGCTTCGACACACGCCCATGTTACGACGATAGTAGCGAAACGGCCAACCACATATTTTGACTAAGGTGTGGAGTTTGGGAAGTTAGGGCTCTAGAGTTAGAAGCTTCGCTCTACCTACATGAGATCTGAAATTTTTTTAACAGTGCGAGCCATATGTTCTCTTGGAAATTTTTACATGAAAATGTTTTTAGTGGGTTTAAAAAATTGGTCCAAAGCGTTAATAGTGGCATAGACAGAAAAACACACATACCTACAGGTCAAAGTCCCCGGTAAAGATGGAGTTAAAAAAATGTTTACAAAGTTGCGTTAAATCCAGGACAAAAATGAAGCCGTCATCGGGATAAATCGGGGTTTCGCTTCCGTGTGGCAGAAATCCGTAGCACTGCTTTAATTAGCTGTACAGTCACCAACACATCAACCAAGCCGATTCATTGCAAATTCGTCCAAGTTGAGTTAGGGAACTGCGATGTTATTACACCAGTAATACAACTGTGACCAATCAATACAAATGATAAAACTGTACCTTGTCTGTGCCTGTACATAAGAGATATCTAAGAAAAAACATTACGAGGGGTCTATATAAGGTTAATACAATCCAAAACAATTTATTTTAGAATTTTTGTCTGTCTGTCTTTCTGTCTGTATGTTTGTACGCCCATCACGCAAAAACTACTGGACCAAATTTGATGCGGTTTTTACTGTTGTATTATAGAAAGTCTAACTTAAAATCTGGCGTAAGTTTCATCTTGATGCGCTGCTTAGAACCTGAGATATGCGCGGACGAAGTCGCGGGCACAGGCTAGTCAGCAATACATCAATTTCAGAGTTTTACGCGCGTAGGTACAAACAGACAGAAATTTTAAAAAGTTGGTCGTCACGCGATACCCTGCAGGTGTTATCATCGTTGCACGACAGCGTCATGTTATTTGCCGTCATAACATTCGAGATGATTTTACTGCTCTACATCAAAATTAATTTGGCTTCTATTGGCCCTATAAAGTCCTCTAATAAGTACATTTTTTCTTAAAATCTATGTACAGATATGGATCAGTTACAATTTTATTATATGTACAGAAGAGAGATATGATCCATATCGAATAAGGTTAGCAAACGTGATGAACAGTTGACTGTACCCACGTACGATACAGATGTTATTAGTCAGATGTGTGAGTGAAAAGACATGACAAGACAAAGAGATGAAATAATTCATGTTTTGTTACTTTAACATATGTTCCTTCCTTACTGCATAAACCAACTAAAGTCACTTTTTATCAAAAATGAGTTAAGGATACCTTCGGAATCTCCTCTTCAAGATCTACATACTGGTAAAACCCGTTTTTCGATATTACGCTTCGTTCCCGATTTAGCTTTTAGCTAAGGTAACTTACCGTGTCATTTTGGAAATAATGGACAGGAAAATACCAATATATATCGGTTATAGAAAATTTTTGTACAATATTCACAGAGAAAATCAGTTATACTTTTTTTAATGGTTTTGGCTTTTTAAACTTTGAAGCAAAATCCCAATTTGGCAACTGCAAAAAGAGACTTCACAGCTATTACCAGTTTTTTGCAATCGCCTATGTGATAAAATTATTAATTTTTAATACTTCAAAAATATGCAATCATTATTTAATCTGTTTTACTGCTTCACAACTTCTTACACTAAAGAGAAATTTGTACAACCAAAACAAAATAATGTAACTTTTGTTGGTTTTGTTTCTAGGATTTGAAACTTGGATAACATTTAGCCCGTCAGCAAAAACCGTGTAAGCGCACGTTATTTCTTCGCGCGGAGGCGTTTCGCGGCGCGGTCCCCCGTTTAGTCGAGTTTTGAACGGCCGGCACTGTGCGTTTCGTCTGGTTTAAATTTGTTGTTATAGTGAATACTTTTGATAGGGTCTGACGCAAAATGTGCACGGACCCACCTAAGTTTTCTTTACATTTTGCCTAACCACCGGGCAGCTGCAAGCAGTTCTGGTTCCTATTGAAATCGGTTGAGTCTAACTTCTGCCGTCCCTCACTGCCTCCCATGCATAAGCCAGATGGTTCACTGGCTCAACTGAGAAAGCAAATTTATTTGCAACTCAATTCGCGTCTCGACTATGGCTCTAAGCAACCATACCTCGTTGTGATTCTTAAATACCCGAGATGACAATCCGTAATAAAGAGGTCCGCAGAGCTTTAATTAATCTTGATTTTTATTTGATTATCTTCTCAATAAAAAGTTATCTTGATTACCTTTACAATAAAAAGTTGCTCGCATACCTAGAAGACAATGATCTTAGTGATCATCATTATGGTTCCCGCCAGGAACGATTTGCTGGGGGATCTTCTTGTGTGGATAACACACTGTTGGGGCGAGGCCATCGGAAAACATATTGTTTCTCTTTACATCTTTAAGGCTTTTGACAGTGTTTGGCACCTGTAGCTGGATAGCTGAATTCCTGAGTGACCGAAAAAAGTGGTCATCGGTGTTCCTCAGGGGTCTGTCCTTTTTGTGACCGATATGCAAATGACAGTACTTGTTGTGGAAAGGTACAGTCAGGGGCAGATAAAACTGACGCCCTTCCGCACTGAATCCTATCTCAGGGGGTCAGGTGTGTGCGGTGACTGTATTTTTGCAGTGCAAGTAGTGACGGAGATCAATTAAAACTAGAGGGAAAGACCATGGTTGAGCGAACTGACCAAACATTAGACTACGTATCGAAGAGAATAATCTGGTCAGTTTTAATGCTTCCAAGACACAGGCGTGTCTATTCGCCGCAAAAAGGAGCCCTTTTATCCTGGCACCTACTTTTCGGGGTACATTGGTTCCCATAACCGACAAGCTTGAACTCCTTGCCATGGAGCTGACCAAAAACCTCAACTTCGGCACTACCGTCGAATCTAAAGACCAATCAGCTGCCAAAAAATTGGCCATTCTTAACAGGGTTAAGCGCTACTTCACGTGGACAGCTTCTTATACTTTTTATAAAGCTAGGCTCGGTGAAGTACCAACTAGCCACATTGGATTCGATTAAAGCATAACCAAGAGAATAATCAGCGATGAAAAATTGACGAACGCTAAATTTCACAACCTAGCTCTTTGTCAAAAAGTTGCCTGTCTATCGGTTTTCAGTTGAACTTCGGGGAGTATACTCATAAGCAGCATAAGCTCATACCGCCCCCTTTTTTCAATCGGACATCCAGAAGCACTGTGGGCTGTCATCCCTTCTTGGTTGATATTCCCCACGTACGCAAGAAGCACTTTTCGTCAACATTTTTAATGCGCACAGTGAAGGAATGGCCTGCCTGCGTCTGTGTTCCTGAGCACACAACCTAACACTCTTTAAAACCAGAGTGAATAGGCTGCTTCTGGGTAAACTCGTTACACTGTAGACCCCATCTCTGTCCTCGGGAAAAATTGTGGCCAAGAGCAGACCCATCTTTTATAAAAAAACTTGTCAAAGCTTTGAAGGTACATAGTTTATCAAAAATTGTTAGCTATTTAGCTATTTGTTATATTTTCGTATTTGTATGTATTTTTGATATAATTTCAATTGATTTTGAACCAATAACGAAGTTGGCTTCTATAATGTTTCTTGTAGCTGTGGCCTCCAAAGTTTGTCATCTTTTGTATTAGCCATAGATTCTTATTGTCATGTGTCTTGTCGTAAAATATAAGTCTTTCAAGCAACACGTGTTATTATTTGATAAATCCAGATTTATATTTCAGTGGCTAACGAGGTGGGATTATCCTGTTAATAAAATGTCGGGGGTTACCAATAAGTTAACGGCGTTTGATGTGGAAAATGGAAATTGGCGGAACTATTGTGATCGACTCGAGATGTTTTTCCTTGTCAACGAAACAAAAGAAGGGCTCAAAGTACCAACTCTTATTTCTGTTGTTGGTGATGCGGCTTACGAGCTCATGATAAATTTATGTAGCCCGAAAAAGCCAAAAGAGTGCTCGTTTGGCGATATCGTTAAGTTAATGTGTGATCACATTCAGCCAAGGCCTTCATATTTGGCTGAGCGCTACAAGTTCCGTCAGTGTCGGCAAGAGGGCGAACAATCGATGGCGGCGTTTGTAGCTGAACTTAAAAAGTTGTCTCGCTTCTGCGAATTCAGTACGGCCTTAGACGATAATATGAGAGATCAGTTCGTTTGCGGGATTAGGAGCGACCTGATCAGGCAAAGGTTGTTTGCTGAGGAAAAGTTGTCATGGCAAAAGGCGGTAACCCTTGCGAGCTGTTTGGAAGCGGCAGAGCGAGATTCGCATAGCGTTGTAGGAGGGTCGGCCAGTTCTGTCGCGATGAACGCGATTATGCGCGGTGGATCGGCCAGTGCAGGCAGCCAATCACTTGCTCGACGTGACGTTTTATGTTGCTGGGCGTGCGGCGAAGATGGACATCGTCAGACTGAATGTCGTTTCCGTTCTTATATCTGTTCGAATTGTCAAGAGATTGGGCATCTGAGAAGAGTATGCCCCGGGAAGAAAAGTAATACTTTTGGTGAAGCAAGTCGTCGGGGACAGGCGTCGGTGGGCCTGGTAGGCGCAGCGCGACGTGGGTTGCGCGGTATTGGCGCCGGCGGTGGGTTCCGCGGCGCCGGAGGGCCGTCGCGGCGGCGGCGGGGCCCAGGGTTCGCGGGCGGCGAGCTCCAACCAGTACTGGGTGCGGGATGATCAAGTCGGGTACGAACGTGACTCCGAACCTGGTTTGGAATACCAGGGCGGGCCTGAGTGCGTGGACGACATGGAAAAGGGGATCGACTTTGAGGAAGAGGCATTACACTTAATGTCGTTGGGATGTTATAAACCGGTATGTTTAACAATTAAAATTGAAAATTGTGAGTTAATTATGGAAATTGATACAGGTTCTGCAATTTCTTGTATAAGTAGTGGGACATATAAACAGTTATTTAGCAATTTTAAGTTATTATCGTCTGATTTAACTCTTAAATTTTATGATGGTTCCAGAATACATCCATTAGGGTATTTAGATGTGAATGTCACATATAAGGGTATTACAAAAAGGCTGCACTTGTATGTTATAAATAATGGTAGCACTAGTCTGTTGGGTAGGCAATGGTTAGCGGAGCTGGGAATCGATATACCTGCTGTTCCAATAAATGTAATGAATGTATGTGGAATTAAAAATAAAATGTTGTCAAAATTAATTTCCAGGCATGAATCGTTATTTGAGGAATCGTTGGGGCGTTTCACTGGCGGTAAGGTGTCACTGCATGTGCGGGAGGGTGCGGCGCCGGTGTACTGCCGTGCACGGCCGCTGCCATACGCACTACGCGACCGCGTCGATGCGGAGCTGGACGCCATGCTGCGTGCCGGCGTCGTCGAGCCGGTAGACGCTTCCGATTGGGCCACTCCCCTTGTCATCGTTAACAAAAAGGACGGTGGAATACGAATTTGCGCAGACTATAAGGTGACACTTAATCAGTGTTTGTTTGTGGATAGGTACCCAGTTCCAAAGGTAGAGGATTTGTTGACTAGTGTTAATGGTAATGTTTATTTCAGTAAGTTAGATTTATCTCATGCTTATAATCAATGTGAACTGGATGAGCCGTCCAAAATGTTTACAGTGATTAATACACATCGGGGGTTATTTAAGTACAACAGGCTTGTCTTTGGCCTTGCTTCAAGCCCAGGTATTTTCCAGAAAATAATGCAAAATCTACTTAAAGATATTCCAAACGTAATCAGTTTTTTTGATGATATTTTAATTATGGGCAGAGATATAGATTCGCACTTTAATACTTTGAATAAAGTACTAACTAGGTTAGGTGAAAATGGTCTGAAACTGAAAAAAAGTAAATGTGTTTTCTTAGCCAACAAGGTTAAATTTTTGGGTTTCATGATAGATAAGGATGGCGTGAGTGTAGATTCTGATAAAATTAAACCGATTTTAGAAATGACGTTCCCGAGTTGTGTTTCGGAACTTCGTTCGTTTTTGGGTATGGTGAATTTTTATGGTAAATTCATAAGTAACTTGAGTTATTACACAAGTCCGTTATACAGCTTATTAAAGAAAGGTGTAGCTTGGCAGTGGAGCAGGGAGCACCAAGAGGCTTTTAAGAATATTAAAAAGAAATTAACAAGCACTGAGGCGTTAGCTCATTACAATAGTAGTAGGTTATGCGTGCTGACGTGCGACGCGAGTGCTCGGGGTCTCGGCGCGGTGCTGGCCCAGCGTGGGCCCGATGGCTCTGAGCGCGCGGTCTACGCGTCGCGCGCTCTTACACAACATGAGATTCATTATAGCCAGATACATAAGGAAGCTTTAGCTATTATTTTCGCCGTCACAAAATTTCACCAATATTTATACGGGCAAAAATTTATTTTACGAACTGATCATAAGCCCTTAGTAACCATTTTTGGTCCAGGGCGGGGTGTTCCGGTGACAGCTGCTAGTAGACTTCAACGTTGGGCGATCATTCTTACAGCTTATGACTTTAACATAGAATATGTTTCTACTGATAAAAATACAGCGGATGCATTGTCGAGGCTGATTAAATCACATAAAGAGAGCACAAGCGAGGAAGCTGGTCAGGTTCCAGAACAAACATATCTTCATTTTGCGTCAGATGCCTTGCTTTTGGACTATACTGTTCTTAAAAAAGAAGTCAGTAGGGATGTATTACTCAGTCGAGTGACGAGCTACATTAGGAACGGTTGGCCTAGTTCAATCGAGATAGAGGGTCTCAAACCCTATTTCAATAGAAAGGATGAGCTGTACACTGAGTTAGGTATTGTTATGTGGGGTCATCGTGTGGTCGTCCCCAGTGCTTGTCGGAATAAGGTTCTCGAGGAGCTGCACGATACACACATGGGGGTAGTTAAAACCAAAAGTCTGGCAAGAAGTTATGTGTGGTGGCCGGGCATGGACGAAGCGATACAGGCGCAGTGCCGCGCATGCACTGGTGTGCGCGGTGGAAGCGGACGCGCCCCCGAGGCATGTGCCGTGTTCGTGGCCGTGGCCGGCACGACCTTGGGTCCGGTTACATCTCGACTTCTTAGGCCCAATTGATGGGCTCACGTATCTGGTTATGGTAGATGCAGGATCAAAATGGTTAGAAGCGATTCGGATGAGGGGAACGACAGCTCAAGCGGTAATAGGTGTCTTAAGAAATTTGTGGGCAAGATTTGGAATTCCTAGGCAGGTTGTCAGTGATAATGGGCCTCCGTTCACTAGTGCAGAATTTAAAGAGTTTCTAAGTCGAAATGGTGTTGAACAGGTATTGTCCGCGCCCTATCACCCAGCCTCGAATGGAGCAGCCGAGAATGCCGTAAAAATCTGTAAGAATGTTATTAAAAAGGCGCTTAAACAGAAAATTAATGTTGACACCGCGTTAGATAGGTACCTACTTACTTACCGCAATACAGAACATAGCACCACGGGTGTCAGCCCAGCACAGGCTTTGCAGGGTAGATCATTGAGAACTCGGCTGGATTGTTTGAAGCCCAACCTTGAGGCTCGCGTCAGGTCTGTCCAACTGAGACAGCGGGAGTCAGCGGGCGGGTCCGAAAGACAGATAAACGTAGGCGACCCGGTTTGGTTTAGGCAGTACCGACAACCTGATAAATGGGTACCGGGCCTGGTAACTAAAAGGCTCGGAAATACAGATTATAATATTTTAGCCGGAAATGGAACTGAGGTACACAGGCATATAGATCAGTTGAAGGGCAGAGCGTCGCTAACAACATCTAGGATGCAAAGCAATAGTCTGCGCGGTTCGCTTATTTCTCCGGGTAACGATGATGGCGGAGGTGAGGAGGATAGTGGTGGTTTGGTGAGTCAGCCGAATTCGCCGGATGGTGGTCGGTTGGCGAGTCAGCCGAGCTCTCCGGAGCCGGAACGCGCGCCGACGATTGCACCCTCTCCTTTGCGAGAGCAGCACACTCCTGACCGTCCTAGTGCGTCTTGCGTCAGTGAAGCGCGTCCAGCAAGGGTTCGCAAACCGCCCAAGCGTTATGGTTTTGAATTTGATTAACGGGTTAACTTACACTCAGTGTTGTTGTTGTGTGTAAGTGGAATTATAAGGTTTTAAGGTAATGTTTTAAGGGTGGAGGTGTAGCTGTGGCCTCCAAAGAGTTTGTCATCTTTTGTATTAGCCATAGATTCTTATTGTCATGTGTCTTGTCGTAAAATATAAGTCTTTCAAGCAACACGTGTTATTATTTGATAAAACGCGCCAGATATATTTCATTTCTGTTTTGGAATAACATTTTAATACATTGTCTATTAGTATTAAATGGCATTACACTGATAATGACGGCGAGCATTATTATATTACATTTAGCCGAGTTTTGGAGTATTTTCAATTTATTCTATATATTTACTTAACTCATCAAGTAAATTTATGGACTTAAGTCGTTAAATGTCTCTACAGTTAAAACCATTTATCTGCGTAAGAATTTTTCAATGTTGATTCCTTAATTTTAACCAGTATTTGCCTTAATTATTTCGTTTGACACTTGCCTCAGTTTCTGTAGCCTTATTAGCTTCTAATGAAATAAGCTAATCAAAATAAAACATATTCCTGATAGGTTATATCTTTAATAGGAATTTGACAGTTCAAAATTTATCCGAAACTATGATTTATGCAGTTAGTTGGTTTATGCAGTAAGGGACGATATGTTCCTTCCTTTTGTTATCCTTAAGATATTAATTTTTATGTCGGGTTTTATTGTTCCTACTTCTGTTTTATAACATTAGTCGGACTTTTTGTATGAAAAGTCGTTTGTATTCATATAAAATCCACCCAGTAGGTTTTGCGTGATTGCGCAACAAACTCGCAAACAAATAGGTACCCAAACTTTCGCATTTATAGGAGAAGAATTTTCCCTAGTCGTGAAGCAAATTCCATTTAATCTGTAGCACGAAAAACTACCAAGAAGCTTTTACAAAGAAACTGCCGGTAGCTGACGTATAGTATATGTAATGTATGTGTATGTGACGTGTAGTTGACGTATGCCATCCCTCTGTAAGCGCTCTAAAACATGCATTACAAACTTTCGTAATTTAGTTATTAGTTTCGTCGTAGATTAGTAATTAGTTAGTCTTTCGCTAAAACTTGCCATTTGTTACGCAATCCACTGATTTACACAGAACAGAGAGAAATCTGTAAGGATCGTAGCAAGAAACCCCTAGACTCCCACGCAAAACAGGCGACATTATGTATTATGCACTATTAATTACATACATTCAAACGTTTAATCCAAAGAAACATTCAGAAAACCCAACAAGACCTGTAACCAATAAATAGTCATTGACTAACGCCAAGTAGCCATTAGTTGGTCAGCTGTCTGGCTTGTCCACACTTGGTAACGTATGGCCTCGCAAATGTTCCACTGTGGCCAATTTGTCTTTCCGATAGATTTGTCTTCTACGCTTAGATAGAAACATTTGTTTGCCAACTGTTTATTTATTTTATTTATTATGGCATGCACAATAGGTAACAATCTTCACAATGTTCAGTATAAAATAAGTAACTTGTTACACATAAGTAACTTATTTTTTTAGAAATAAAAAATTAAACTTAACCTTCTGCACTGCATGCATGTGCACTTGTGCAGCGATCAGATTTGTTGTTTAGATTTTGTCCTTACGTTGCGTTTGTAACTGTGTCTTCCATAATATCTTTCTAATCCCGCGAGTATGTTTGTTACTCAATTACTAAATCTACTACCACCGATGAAATTTGGTACACGGGTAGAAAAATACCGTAAATTTCCACTGGGACATACCTGGGTTCCTCTAGATTTCATCGTGGTGAATGTTTCACCGCAGTTTTCCTCCTCTATCGCTTAAAGATGGAAAGCCTTATCTATATCTATCTATACATATAATAAAACAGTAAAAATATTTTGTCTGTACATTTAGTATTTTTGACTGAAATGGATAGAGGGACACTTAAAAAGGATAATAGAAAGCAAAAATTTTTTTTTGGGAATTCTTGTCTGTCTGTATGTATGTACGCGTTTCACGCAAAAACTACTGGACGGATTTGAATGAAACTTTTTTTGTTGTATAGCTATTAAGCCTGGGCAACATATAGGCTATAATTGATTTTGAAAACTGGAACACCTGATGAAGAACCTTAACAGAACAGCTAAACTATAAGAAATATGGAAATGGTACCTTTGCAAAAATTTATCAATCTGACGAGCATTTTCTATTGACGTATAAAAATCGAAGATCAGGATCATCTGATGAAGAATTCCAAGAGACCAGCTACACTATTACATTGTGTATATGGAAATGGCGCCTTAACAGAAGTCGTTCAACCTGATGAGCATTTTCTGCTGAAGTATAAATATTGAAGATTATGGAACATCTGATGAGGAACTTCAAGAGACCAGCTACTCTATAAAATAAATGGAAATGGGGCCTTAGCAAAAGAAGTTTAACCTTATAAGCATTTTCTACTGACGTGTAAATAGACAGGACACGAGATAGTACAAAGAGGGACTCGAGGTGGGAGTTGTGGTACACGGGATCGAAATTGTAGATAACGAGCAGACGAAGATCGTTTATCGAATGAAATATCACTTTTGATTCATTTTAACACTGCAACTGTACTACGAGTACCTAATATATTCCCGCTGGACACGGGATAACCAAATGGCTGAAATTTTGAGCACTGGAGCTTAGGTTACGTAGTAACATAAAAAGATTTTTGATCTAAGCGAAACTCACGCGGGCGAAGCCGCGGGCAACAGCTAGTTTTAATATAAATATAACAATCTACACCGATTTTTCTCAAGTGGCGCTAGTGTTCCCGTTTCATACATATGTCTCCTGTTAGATATCTCTCGTTAGCAGTAGAGACTAGCTAACATATTTGTAATTTTCAGCACCTTGCCAAAATCCATACAGACATGCACCTGCAGCCACACTTACAGAAATGTAGAGAGGCGCGCGCGCATCCATGACATGACAACCATAAATCATTATAACGCCCAATAACTCTCTCGTGTCTTGTTAAGGACTTCACAAGCTGACTTTATTAATAATAATATAATAATAATAATCTTTATTTTTAAATGATTACAAATGGTTTCTTAATTACCCAAATTTAAATTATATTTTAGAACAATGAAGTACCTGGAATATTGACCTGGATTACATACATATATTCTAGTAGCTGTAGGTATTTTGTTTGTTTGGACATACCTATATATTCCTAAGTTCGTCTGAATAGAGTCAAAGAAATCAGATTTAAAAACTCATAGAAGTAGCTTTGACGCATTATATTGCCGCCGCCTGACTTGTTGGCTGATAAATCATCAACTAAAATGCTGATTTAGACACGACGACGTTTTCGTTCACTGAAAGCTAATGTGTGGGTCTAAGTGAAAACTACCATATATGAGTCAGATGGGAATATAAATACATAAAGCACAAACATATAGATTCAAACCTGGCACCTGTCGACCTTAGGCACTCACAGGAACAAGACCTAAATATAAATCTATGAAACATAAGGCAATTGTAAATACTTTGTACTTTGTCGATCTCCGTGACCCAACGGTCATCACGCCGGACTGCCACACCGGAGCTCCCGGGTTCGATCCCCGGTTGGGTCAAGATGGAAAATGATCTTTTTCAGATTGACCCGGGTCTTGGATGCTTTTCTATTTATGTATTTGTTATAAAATATATATCGTTGAGTTAGTATCCCATAACACAAGTCTCGAACTTACTTTGAGGCTAACTCAATCTGTGTGATTTGTCCGTATATATATTGTCCGTATATATACCTAAATACGATTATACGTCAAATAATTTCACCAACAACCTCGTAGGGACAATAACACTCGTAATTAAGACGATGAACGGGCGGGCGCGATCCAAATCTCTCAACAATCCCTAATGAGCGGTCGCTCCTTTAAATCAACGCAAACAAATTGGAAACGAAACGAGGACAGGGCTATGTCATCACTTGAACAAACGTACAGTGCCGTGATCAGGTGTAATATAATAATGATCACAAAGTCGTGGATTATAAGGCTCGATTCCTCTACACTCATCATACAAAGAGAGTAATGAGTGTAAAGTAAGCGAGAGAGATCTGTAAGGTTCGAAGCAATTGGAAACCCATGGTCTCTGCATACTCCTACGGGAAACGTGGTGAAGGCGTAATATTATGTATCACATTTGTGACTGTTAGGTCCCAAGTTTGAATCCTACTTACTTGTTCCAGTACACATGACTTGGTAAAAACCTTCCTCGTGAGAGAACAATCTTACTAATGCAGACTAACTACCACGTGCTTCCAGCGAAAGCAAATGCCGGCGCTGCAAGGAAGGCAATCGCATCTATTCTACTATTTTTTACAATGAATATTGAAAAAAATTGCGCCTCTTATCTATGGATGTCATCGAAAGTACTGCATTTACTAATGACTGGAGGAGGCTTATTTCTTCTGTTTAGGAGTAACCAGAACTGTCATGAAATATCGAATGTGATGCTGAAAAGACGATTCATTCACAATCCCATGACGCCCACATCTACCTTTTGCTTTTGGCACCTCCTCATAAAATACACTTCCCGTGACTCACAGTTGGAAGATACTCGTCCAAAGGTGTTTATCCATGTGTTTTTCAATGTGTACTTTATACTAAGAATAAATATTTTTCTATTTCTATCATTTCCATAACCTTGTCAAAGGACTTACAGTCATTCTTGGTCTGAACTCTCAGAAATTGAGTAATTAATACGTTTACAAGGTACGCCACTGCCTGGAAATTTCCAATTTCCTCCTCGCTTAAAATATGCAATAACGCGAACGAAGCCGCGATTAATACCTAGCCTAGGTTATTCATAACTAAATTCAAACTTACTTGCCTCGTGTTAATCATAAACTAATGTAGGTAATCTATTGCAGTGATTATATCCGACGACTTTCAGGGGATTGTGGGATTAACGCTCTGATTTAGAAGTTGCAAGCTTGTAATGACGATCAGGTGCCAAGTTGTGTCTACATATTTCTTTATTTCCAACCTGGACTTGGCGTTTTATATCTAGAGGTTTAAAATGCAAATATGGCACTGTTAGTGCCACATGAACCACTAGAATTTGACATCAAATTATAAAAATAGTTGGACCACTAAGTACTCCTAATGAAGCGATTGTGGTCCAACTATTTTTGGTTGGCAACTGGTTGGACAGAGCAGTTGGACCACTGCCCCACAAAACTGAAGATAATAGCAAATTATAAAATTACTATTTTTATTACGAAACATCAAAATATGATATCATGCAAAAATCAGTTTCAAGAGTGCGAAAATAGAGACACTCGTAAAAAGAAATTTATTAAATAATAAGTTTTAGTTTCATCATCATAAAAGAACGGTCAAAGAAATGATTATCATCACCCTTCGTCAGGTGTTTTGAATGAATATCTTTTTGAATTTATGATGTCGCGACGATTTTTTATTTTGATGACATAAATATGCTAATTTAGCGATCTCAACCTTCATCGGATCATTGCGAGAAAATCGCACTCTATAGTATTATCTAAAGCATTGTATATACCCTTATATGTTTTTTTTTTGTCTAAAACATAAAACAGAAAATTCAATCATTTATTTCATCAGAAAGTAACACAAGATGCAAGTATCGGTTGAAAAAAAGATGACAAAAGCACTATGCTTTTATGTATCACACTAGATTTATTTGTGAATTAACTTTCTAATACGCACAGCTAAGGAATGGAACTCTCCCCTGCCTGCGTCTGTGTTCCCGAATACATACAACCTGACTCCCTTCAAAACCAGAGTGAATAGGCTGCTTCTGGGTAAGCTCGCTACACTGTAGACCTCATCTCTGTCTTCGGGCAAGATTGTGGTCAAGAGCACCATAATCTTACCCGACCCATCTTTATAAAAAATAAATATAAATAAATATATACGGACAAATCACACAGATTGAGTTAGCCCCAAAGTAAGTTCGGGACTTGTGTTATGGGATACTAACTCAACTATACTATATTTTATAACAAATACATATATAGATAAACATCCAAGACCCAGGCCAATCTGAAAAAGATCATTTTCCATCTTGACCTGACCGGGGATCGAACCCGGGACCTCCAGTGTGGCAGTCTGGCGTGATAACCGTTAGGCCACGGAGGTCGTCAATTAAAAAGTATTATTGAAAGACAGTCAACTATGTTCGTTTCTTGTTTTCTTTTACGTAACTACCATTGTAAACCAGTTTAATTTCATGCCTTCCAGGGCTGTGGTCCGCGAGCTGATCGAGACAGAGGAGGAGTTCGGTCGCGACATGCAGCAGGTGGTCAAGCGGTATATGAAGCCCATGGACAAGGCGACCACGCCCAAGCCAGTGTTCGACAACCGGGAGCTGCTGTTCTCCAACTTCAAGCAGATTGCCGAGTTCCATAATACAGTGAGTTCTTCATCTTCATTATACTCTTCATTCCAGTGTCAAGAAATTAACTTCTGGTCCTAGGTCTTCTCCATAAATTTCCAAAAGGCCCGTTGCAAGCTGCTTGCATCCAGCGCTTCACCGTTGTAATTTTTCCTTCTTCTTCTTGGCTATGATCCTCCAACGTTTTTTCATGGTACCATTTTAATAGCTACGACACAAGCTTAGGATAGACCTAGAGGAAAACCATTTGCTTAATTCCTGATGGAGCATTACATGAAACGGTGGTGACCATAGTTACCATACTTTGTGGAGAAGCAGCACTATTAAACAGTCTGGTATAAGAGCTGGTAGAGATAGAGGAGAAATTCGGTTTCGACATGCAGCAGATGGTGAGGCGGTACATGTGACCCATGGACAAGGCAAGACGTCCAAGCCCGTGTTCGACAACCGGAAGTTGTTGTTCTCCAACTTCAAGCAGATTGCCGAGTTCCATAATACGTAAGTTTTTCCCTTTTAGTCTTACTGTGTGCTCTGTCCACCCGTAAGGGATAGAGACGTTATATTGTATTTGTACCTTCCTTCTACTTTAATGTTTTCTTGGCTATGATCCTCCAACATTGATTTCTGGTACAGTGCGACTAGGCTCTAGTGTCAATTGGACATTTACAGGGAGGATTCATATGGGATAAGAACGAGAATCTGATACTTTCCATAAATTACTGCATTATTTACTAGATGAAAAAAAAAATTCCCTAACCTTCCTTTGTTTTTTTAACATTTAAGTTTGTTTCGCAGGGCACTACTGGAGGGCATAAAGTACTACGCGGGCGAGCCGCGCATGCTGGGGCGCGCCCTGCTGCGCATGGAGCGCGAGTTCGACAAGCACGTGGCCTACTGCCGCGACGAGCCGCTGGCGCAGCAGCTGCTGGCCACGGACCAGGCGGTCCATGACTACTTCCAGGTTAGTAACGTAAAGTAAAGTATAACCACAGGGCGGGCGCTTCATAGAAACGGCGCGTCAAATATGCCTACTACTACTATAAATGAAACTGTATATCCGTGAACACGTCAGTCACACGTCAATGTGTGCGTTTTCATAGTCGAACGTCCCACAGTTACACAAGAACGGGGGAGAAGTGCGGAAGGAGCGGGGGGGTGCCATATTGCGGGAGGGGCAGGGAGTTTCCTTTCTGTACGTAGTACTAATATTAATTCTGTGGTATAACGTAAAGTCGGCAACGCATCAGTGACCTTTTTAGGGTCGTTGATGTCTATGGACTGCGGTGATATCTTACCATCAGGCAACTCGCATGCTCGTTTGCCTACTATTCTATAAAAATAATCAGTCATCACTATCTTCCCATATTATGAGCTCAATGGCGGCCTGATCTTTTTTCAAAATATGTTTTCAATTATTTTCAAGAAACAACGCCATCTGTAAAAGTACTAAGAAATAACATTCATATTAGACGCGACATCTGTGTTGTTTGTACAGAGCTATTGCGCATACATAATTAATTTAGGACAGCGACATCTAGTGCTCGCTATTATCTTTAGCCAGTGAAAAGGTTTGAGTTTAAGATCTATAAATATATCAATTTGTTTTCATTCAACTAGAAATCAACAGATGGCGCTAGTAGTATCTCTACTTTTATTTTTAATCCTGTAGATCAATTTCGTAATCTTATTAAATTTATTTACTAGTTTTTGCCCGCGGCTTCGCTCGCCTTAATTCCCCACGGGAACAGTGCTTTTCCCCGAAATGAAAGTTACCCTATATCCTTCTCAGTACTTCTATGTGTATGCAAAATTTCAGGAAAATTGGTTCAGAACGTGAAGAGGTAATAAACAAACACACTTTCGCATTTATAATACTAGCTGCGCCCCGGGTCTTGGTGGGAATTTCGAGATAAACCCTATGTGCTATTCTCGGTATTTTTCTACCCGTATACCAAATTTCATAGAGTCGGCAACGCATCAGTGACCTTCTTAGGGTCGTTGGTGTCTATGGACTGCGGTGATTGCTTACCATCAGGCACTCCGCATGCTCGTTTGCCTACTATTCTATAAAAAAAAATTGTCCAGTAGTGTCCAATAGTATTAAGTAACAAACTTCCTCACAAAGTAACAAACTCACATTCATACTTTCGAATTTATAATATTGGTAAATAGGATTTGTTTGGATTTTATTTATTTACTTCTTATAGCTCCAGACTCCAGACGTATCCTGTGACTTAATTTAAATGTATAGTTAGTCGACCACATAGATTTTACAACGAAATCCGCAGCCATAAATTGACCTAAATATCAAACTTATAGATAAATAGAAGAAAATACGTAAAATTTTTTCGCCAGTGCTATTGACCGCATATTCACTCTGAAACTATTATGAAAGATGGATGAATATTGTCAATACTAGGTATATTCATCCCCTATTCTCGTTTTCTCGTCCCATAATCTCCTTATCCTCTCTGTGGCGTTAGACGTTGACACCGTGTGGTGTACTTAGTAGGTCCAAATCGCTTATAAATCGCTCAGTAGCGACGGGCGAGGGTCTTAAAGCATTATCTCCATTCCTCATATATAATTTTAGTTTGATCAATATGACGGGCATCGCTTAGTTAATAAAAGAGAAGCATAGGAACAATGCCCTGTGTTCCGTTTCCTACTCTCGTATAATTTATATAGACTATCGAGATGGGAGTCGCTGCGGTAATCGAAGAGGAACTAAGAAACAATCCCCTATTCTTGCCCCCTCATCTCGTAGGATTATTTCCATAACCCCTAAGCTAGACCATCGTAACGGGCGCCGCTGGGCAGCGGTCCAACCCGAGAATAGTTCGCGTGCCACGCCGCGTTATTGCTGTCAATCCACGCCGTCATATCGGGGGCAATCGTACCGGTTTGCAGTTATAATAACTTGGGACCGATGTGATGGATAGATGGTCTGTAAATTGAAAATAAAAGTAAAAGCGTGGGGAATAGGGCTAGAGTTCTCAGAGAAGCGCCGTCATATCGTGAGCAATCGTACCAGGTATCTATGTGGTGAATGGGCCTAATTTAGTATATGTATAAAAATGTATAATATAGTTAAAACATGGGAAACGGACGGACCCATTAACGACCTACCGACCCACTAACCAACCCTTTGAAACTCAGAAAATGCTTGCTTTTCAGTAATAAGCAATCTCTATTATTGAGTTATTTGTGTGAAAATGACAAAAACCGGCCAAGTGCGAGTCAAACTCGTGCACACGCAAAGCATTTCACATTATAGCTCTAACTAAAAGTCCAACTAGTTTCAAAAACAAACTTAACTTTGTAGTTCGATCCCTCAGACTCAGTTTTTACCTTTTGAGGTACGGAACCCTAAAAACTAATTGACCAAAATGTTGACTAGAAAATTTTAATCATTATGTTTAAAATTTATTCCAAGGTTAAATAAAACTAATGCAAATAAATTGAAATTGAATATTTCGTTATTTACCTTGTTTGAGGCAGAAGATCTGTACCTGAACTATACTTGCCTAAATTACGCTCACTGTACAAGGTAATCAGGCCAGACGAATTATATTTACGTTTCCCTTGCCAAGTTTACTTACTTCCACTAATTATCACGTACATTTCATTGGCGGCCTTCTCAGAGTCATCATGCCAAAGAACAACATTATTTAACCCTTTTTAGTTGGTACCTACTACGAGTAGATATGATTAAAGCAATCTTGAAACAATCTCTGGGAATGTGACAAACTTGCCAAATGCCAAGAAGGGCTTGATTTGGGTCGATGACTTATGAATATTTTCTTGTGATTCTCTCTCTTGATTGACGCGAGAATTTGCTCCTGTTTTTGACAAATTTGCATTAAATTAAATCAGTCTCAATGCTCTTATATGATGCTTTTTGAGACATTTTGGTAAATATTTGTTAGTTTCTGTACGTTTGATAGAACACTATTTTTCTCCTGTCGCGAGGTTCGATCGCGCTATTCGATTGATCGAACTACGCTGAACAAAAATTATTTGTGGTTCGAGTCTCTTCGTCGTTAGAAAGGTCTGCAGAGTCACAATCTACATATAGCTGAAATCAAATATGATGGAAATTAATAGCAATAACTGGCTCTTATCTACTTTTGATGTTATTCTCTCTAACTAAAGCAACGACGTCAATGTCGTTGCACACGTGCTATCTTGTTTTTAATGCCCTTACTTCTTTTTATTTTTAATGTTCTTTTAATTATTCTTCCTATCGAATTGAAATGGCTATAATTATATCGTTTTTTACCAGTATCTGACAACTTTAACCGCCCTATCGTTGGCGTCATTAAGATCCTTCGTACAAGACGAAGGGCAGTTGGGACATGGCAGGAGATGGGCCATTGACTGAACAGCTCCGCAAATTATTAGCTGAGGAACCCCACCTAACTCTATTTTCTTTTCATTGAAAATGGACGATATAGCTACTCTGGTAACTATATGAATATCGTAGAATGCCACGCATAAGCTGGACGGTCAACATTGACGTTCTCGTTCAGATGTATGAGCAAAACGGTGGAGCTTATTCGGACCATTAAAATAAGAAAAGTCACTTACCTTGGTCATATATTGAGAAACACGCAATAACATCTCCTTCAAACCATCATGATGGAAAAGATTGCTGAAAAGCATAGAGAGAATAAGACGGAAGAGGTCTTGGCTCAGGAACATCAGAGAGTGGACGGGAAAACAAAAAAGTGGAACAACTGTTCAGACTGGCTGTGAACAAGGCTAAATTTAAGGAGCTGACTGCCAACATTCAGTGATGAATAGGCACATAAAGAAGAAGAAGAACTATGAATGGAAATTTGCCCACCCATACGCACAATGACGTATCATCTAAACTCCCACATGGTACTCCAATATCAAAACAAACCAGCGATGACAAATCTTCTCGTACTTTCTTCCCGCTATAATAAATAGCCTATATTTAGACAGAAACGTAAGTATTTGCATCTTCCACGTAAACAGTACCTGAAGAAGTAACAGTATCCTACGCATTAGGATCGTAACGCCTCGCTCTTGACTCAATTCCAGAAATACTTCGCTCGCTTCCTGCGCGTGTTGTGAAATACAAAACATCTAGCATTTATCTTGCAATTGTACTCCTGTTGATTTTTTCTAGTAACTTTTTGGGCCTACAAATTATAGTCAAGTTTTGAGCCTTGTAGACAAAAATATAGAGAAGACTTGGAAACAAAACTACATCATCATCAATTACAAGAAATTCATTGCTGGAAATAGGATAACAGGATGTAGGTACTCGTATAGGTAGATGTTACACCTGCCTAGTATGTCTAAACGCAGTATGCATGACGATTCTCACTGACTGGAGTTCTGCAGGAGAGCCAAAACATTAAATACAGACTTTTTAACTTATGTACCTATTAGCTAAATGAGTATTTTCCGAAATTTCTTCCTAAACGAAGCACCTGGCAATAGTAAGACACCTGTACGTACGTACTACTTATCACCATGTATGGATTTCATTGATAACCTTGCCCGGAAGGAACTAAATTTCAGACAGCATGATAGAAATAAATTCTATCATGCTGTCTGAAATTTAGTATTCTTGCAATAATCCTGTAATTGAATGAATTAATTAATGAATATTGCTTTTTTTTAAATAGGCTTAAAATAGCACTTTTTAATCGTCATATACTTAGTTGACGTCAGAAAATTACTACTACCGCCTCCAAAGCGCAAGTGGAGAAGAGGCGGCGCATCAAACTCCACTGCTGCATTTTCTCCACAGACATTACTTTACAACATATTGTCTTATAATGAAAGAACTATCTGCGTGGACGAATATACATTGAATTGTTATATGAGACCTCCAAGACTAGTTCCTTCCGGCCCTTGTCCATTCACAACACGTCATCAATCAGGACTCCCAAGCGACCTTGCGAGCTGACCGTGGCTCTGACGTCACAGAGAAATGTCTTTAATCCTCACGGTCTATATTTACCGATGGACGGCACAGGGATAGTCGAAGACCAGTCGTCAGGAGACCGCGGACGCGAACACCTCGCTCCTCCAGCGAAACCACGACCCTCGACCACTCGTCCGAGTGAAGTGTGTGTCTGTGATTGTGTATTCGTTAACATCCACTACCAGCCTAAACCCGAGACCACCAGGTACCGTAAACTCGATATTTACAAGACTTATAATTAGATTAGAGCTGGCGAAAATATCGTGATTTTTCCCCCCATTTCAATGTTACGCGGGATAGTGTTACCAGCAAACGCGTCTGGTTTATTTTAAGGCGAGCGGCGTGGGTGGTTGGGTTTCAGCAATGCTATATTTCTTGTTCTACAGTTTGCGAAGCTCGTCTGTCTGTTTATTAGGATGTCTTCTTGTGAGACGCCTGGTGACCTTGACCTATTTTTCGCACGTGTTTCGGATTAGCGAGATAGTTTTAATGTCCACGATTGACCTAGTTAACTCCTTGTTTCTCTATTTTATTGGTGTTATAAATTGTTTCATTAAATTCACTGCCGATATAATCAATGGTAATTTTGAATTATTATCCTAATGTATCTAAAAGTTATTATCTACGTACGATATATCAGAACCAAATAACATGAATCACCCGCTGCCATATATTTTGAGATCACTGACGCAAAGACCTATGTGTTAAATGAAAAATTTGGTTACCAACGAGAAACCGAGTCTTACTCAACGATCATCAGTAGCCAAGTGGGATATAGTATCTATTGCTTGCCAAGATTTAACTTTCATCTGACAGTATTAATAAAATCTGTTACGTCTAAACCTTATAGTTATGCAAATATTGCGTTTTGATTTACGTTCTTTACTAGTTCTGTGCTGTGATGTAAAAGTCCTTTGTATTAACTGGTTAAGTCTACGACATATTATTTCCTACCCCAACACTCCCCCTGCTGAAAAGCTGCCACCGGGTGGCGATCTCCCCTAGGCAGTCTGGAAGTCCTTAAACAGACTCCGGGCTGGTGTTGGGAGATGCCAAGAAAACCGTAAAAAATGGGGCTTTTCAAAACAATAACCTGTGCGACTGTGGTGCGATCCAGACAATGGATCACCTCCTGGCATATCCCAACTGCCCCATTTCATGCACTTTGGAGGACCTCAACGAAGCCAAGGACAATACTATTGCCGTGGCTACATACTGGTCTCAACTGATCTGATATAGCCATTACGACTCGAAAAGAAGAAAACTAGGCATGCATAAGCATATATACTTACCTGTTACCTTTTGTACGAGTAATACCTGTAGCTCCCTCCGATCTTTTATTTGAATGTATGTAGAACCTACAGTACGAATTTCTTCGTCGTTAATTTTACTGCTTGAAAATGGAAATCTCTGCCCGCTTTTATCATCCCAGAACAATTCAACTTGACCGTGTTATATTCTAATTTGATAGGGTAGTTATCGCAGGAAAGCAGGTGGTTATCAATAAAAATGTCCAAACATGAGTTAGTCAAGCGCATCCCAACTGAACCACCACCATCAATAGCCGGCGTTTACTGCTATAACAAAGAATTTCATGAGATAATAATGATCCTAGTAAACCCACCATTCACATTTACAACGGCTAATAATGCGTTCCCGATTCCTCAATAGCTGGAGCGGCCATGTCAAGGTTCTCTATATTCGTGTCTGGAGGGTTAAAACGGCCACTTTGAAGATTCGAAATATGATCCATTTCTCATTTAAAAATGAACCTTATTCTATTAAACATAAGGTTCATTTTTTTAATTTAGGAAATAAGAAATTCATCATATTTCGATTCATCAAAGTGTCCGTTTTAACCCTCCTGTAACGTGCACACAGATCTGAATAATGTAATACAAGAAATGGCATCTGTTGCATTTTCTTCTATTCGAGTCGAAAACAGCAATCAGACTAAATTGCTCTTATGCTGCATTTTAGAATATGGTATATGACAATGAATGTAACTCTCACGATGACTAATAAACAGCTGTGTGATACGTAAGTATATTACCTCTCATACTCTGAAGTTCCAATAAAAACAAATTTCCGATCGAATTCAAAATTACGTAGGTTATATAAGTGAACTTCAGAGTCATATGCAGCTTATGTCAAATGGCAACAAAATAACGCATCAACTTTTGAAGCAGTGATGGATCATTCGTTGCACGTCTCTACCTAATTACCTGGCTTCGCGCCAAAACCAATCAGTACTATTGATACGAATGCATTCTCAAAGTTACGTATAAGAAGAAAGCTTTTTTTCAAAGATGAAGAGTGCTTCATCTTTGAAAAAAGCTATGAAGGACAAGCTTGTGCGTCGGCTCTTCGGTATTGCATTTTGTTTCTCTTTTACTTTGATCGTAAAATGTGGGAATCTATGCATTGTTTATCGTTTAGGCAAACAATAGCTGTATGATTCTGCCGTCTCTGAACTATTTTTCATACGTCTTTCCATATTTCCTTTTTTAACTTTTTAATGGCTTTGCAGTCAGACAACAGAATGTGTCTAAATAATTTAGTAAAATAAAATTATATACCTACTGTTCTTTCTGCCTCAGTATATGATAGGCCGATCTAACTACGCTCTGCTAGATGTTCGTTACAAACTACGGTCTACTAGCTGCTCAAATTACAAATCAAACGTTTTGCTCTTCTGGGTAGAAGAGCAAAACGAGAGGTGCCCGTTGTTTGTGTCGGACCCGTATCAAACAAACAACAAACAAGTCCCGATGCGGTGAACCCCGGCAATGTGTCCCCGGGACACTTCGCTCCTCGCCAGGCCACGCTTCCATGCGCGGCTAATGCAGGAGCGAATTGTCCCGGTTTGAAACGTTTGATTTGTAGTTTGATCAGCTAGTAGACCGTAGTTTGTAACGAACAGTATACATATAACTGTTAGTCTTTGTTAAGCAGGTGTTAAATAATTTAGGTACTCGTTGCTTCCGTAGAAGAAAAACATCGTGACGAAACATGCACTCTGGTTGATGATTGTTCAGCTAGTGTGTGAAATGGAGGAATGGCAAACCACTCCATTAACATTGCCAAGATAGTCGCTGTGTGTGTTTCTTTCCATATATTGACCACGACCTTCAGTCATGAGGAAATACGACTAAAGGAAGGGATGTTCATATGAAGTTCTTTGTTCTTCATAGCTTCTTTCAGACAAGAAGATGTAGAGTGCTCCGAAACTCTCTTCCTATAGGTACGTAACTTTGAGAATGCATTCGTATCAATAGTACTGATTGGTTTTGGCGCAAAGCCAGGTAATTAGAGAGACGTGCAACGTATCATCCATCAGTGCTTCAGTAAATTGACGCTGTCACTCCTCTTTATACTAAAGATAATTTATTTGCAAAAAAACAAAGTAGGTTTATAAGTATACCGGGCTATGCCCCGTGGGAATTTCGACATAAAAACCATAGCATACGAGTATTACAGATAAATTTTATTGGAAGTAAAAGGAACAGTAAAAAGTGGGTAATTGAAATTAAAACTAAAATTCTACTGTTGCCACATGAGTTTGTAGACCAATCTAATTTATGGAGTGACTCCAAACGGCCCCGGTAGCCCCGGCCCCGGCCTTAACGGCGGCCGTTAGGGAAAAATATTTCGGCCCCGGTGTGTTTTTGAATGGGACGGATAGCACAAATAAATAAATAATAAATATAATAAAGGATTATTATTTTTATATGACTTTATATGAACTAAACATAAAAAGAAAGATTTTGTAGATAACAATCAGTATTTTTATTAAACACTACCCCGTCAATGCCGGGGCCGGGGCCGTTGAAGCATTTTTTTCAACGGCCCCGTTACCGGGGCAGCTCCGTCGGGGCCGTTGGGAGTCACTCTGATTATGTATGGTTTGGCGAGCATGTAGCAACAAAATACTGCATACAACTATAATATTGTTGACCTACACGAGTGTGAACATGTCATTGCAATTCTGGTCTCTGTCAAGGGTACACCTCTTTGTTATAAACGCGATTCCCACACAAACGACATTAAACTCACATGTGAGTTGGCACTAGCATCACGTGGAAATATATAAAATAGTCACATTCCTAGATTTCTTTGATTGATCTTGAGTCTTGTGTCTTTTAGTTAAGTTCAATGAAACGAAATGGATTTAATTTTATCATGATTTAGATAGTAAATAATAGATAATATTTGGCCAAGATGTCGTCCCATATTCCAAAATTCTGATAATAAAATTTCATTTTAAAACTTTTCTTTATTTTCCGAATCTAAGATTATTTTTTATATCTTTGATTCGGACTATTCTCTAATCTCTAAATAAAATAGGAAATAGCAATGAGGGATTTTCCGAGACTCAAATTTAAAAAAAAATAGTTTCAGATGACTTCATAGATGGCGATTAAGTAAAGGCGAGAGAAAAAGTTCCATACAAAAAGCAAAAATTCACAGGATTGGCATTTAAAAAAAAAAATCTTAGTAAAAAAAAACATCAAAAAAGTATCAATATTGTGATTTGTGCAAATGTCAAACTGTTAGGTGATTTTTTTTCTGCCTCTGGTTGACAAGAATAAGCGCACCATAAAGGTTTAGCCATTATTACGACTCGGCTTTCATAAAACGCTATCTGTTGAGACTTTTTTATACTGATTTTTTTTTCTTAATTAGCTGTCAGAAAAATCGCTCATTAAAAAGACCAAGACTATACTTTTTAATCTCTTTTAATAAAAAAATGCATTATCTTTTTCTTTTGTTAAAATGCTGGCCACTAAAAAATATTTCTTATTAAAAAAATGTAATGAACTAACAAATGAATTTGGCGGGAATGGAACGACAGACGAATTAATTTAAAAGATGTATTTTTTTGTTTTAAAAGTTTAATACAGGACAATATTGAATCAACTTAATTTTGATTATGAATCAAATAGCGTTTTTTTAATTTTGTAATACAAAAAATGGTAACATGTTGTGCCGTAAATTTGACGTGTTATTGATTGTAAATCCCTATAAATTTGTAGTAAAGTTTAGTTTGTTTGTCCGCAGGCTTTGGCTGACAAACTCGGAGACGACAAGGGCATCACCGAGCATCTGAAGCTACCGATCCAGAGGATCAACGACTACCAACTGCTTTTGAAGGTTGGTATTCCTACAACAATAACACTTTATTTGCACACAGGTACAGTAAAGTAACTTAAAACTAAAAAAAAGAGAGGAAGATGCGCAAAAGGCGGTCTTATCGCTACAAGCAAAATTCTTCCAGCCAATTGAGAAATTGCTGAAGACGAACTAGTTATATGTTGTGCAGGTTGGATTAAGGAGAAAAATAGATTTAAGTATTCCCAATACTAATGGTTAATGAAGGTATTTCCCTCCAGAGCTCACCTAATTATCATGACTCCCCACATTTCTATCTCGCACTTAGGGCACCGATGATAAGTTTTGGATCCAACTTTTTTGCAGCGACTTTTTCAGCGCGCGAATTTCCTATACTCGTATCATGATGACACCTACCCCAGATTTTAAGTTAGAACTTTATCAAAATACACATGTGGTGTAAACCGCATTAAATCGCATTCAGCAGTTTTTGCGTGATGTACAAACACACAGACAGAAAGATCGATAGACAACAATTTAAAATCTCTTTCTTTGAGCTTCTGGGCCTGGGATTTCTAGATAAATAAATATTCATACATTTCAGGTCGACTGTGCGCATTAACCTTTCAATCTTGTATAAAAAGCTATCCAGCACTCGACTACAAATGAAAACGAGAATAAAAATTGTATTAGTAATCTACTAGTATTTTTGTAGCAAACGGGCTCCAGTTTCTATTGTCCATAAATAGACGGATGTATACAAAGTTTGGGAGTTGTGACGTAATGTGATAGAAAAACAAGCAGACCAGACTGCAGATGGGTACTTAATTTTTCTTTTCTTTCACGTGAGTGGCACACCGTTTTTCGAGTATTGTTGTTGGCGTAGTTATAGACTACTAGCTTCTTGTTATCTCTTCGCACGCCTGTATTTCTACGGGAAAATTAAGTTTTTCCTGGGATGAAAGGTACCCTATGTCCTTCTCAGTACTTCTAACTAAATTATTCATAATTGTCCTATTATGTAAACAACTTTACCATGTCTTTTTTTATGATTTTACGACAATATTAATTAAAATAGACTTTTAGTAAACATTTTCATGTTCATTAATGTTTTACTTTAGAATGTTTAGGTTTGAACCAATCATCCTGATTTATTTCGCATACACATAGTTCAACAAGAAGTACTGTGAAGATTGTTTACATAATAGGGTACCATGAAAAATCTAATTTATGTGTATGCGAAATTTCAGTAAGATTGGTTCAGTAGATAAGGCGGAAGAGATAACAACAAACAAATAAATAAACAAACAATCAAACTCACTTTCACATTTATAATATTAGTTAGGATTAGGATGCCAGGTCATTTAATAGCGATGATCGACGGTTGAACTGAATATTTCTCCCTCAGCGCACTTTTTTAAAACTGTAAATAGTTGTACCTAGTTGAAAGTCAGATTAAACTTTGCTGTACCTACGTTACGAAAGGCAAGACAATCCATGGATGGGCAACCCATGTGACGGTTCATAGTATCTACTCATGAACTTTTGTACGGAACCCTCAGTTTGGGGGTCCAACTCCATACTTAGCCGGTTTTATTTTGTTTTTTTATGTGGTTTTTATAAATGAACCAGGTGGGAAAAAAGCACTGTTCCCGTGGGAAATTCAAGCGGGCAAAGCCGCGGAAAAAGATCATAGAGTAGAATTAATTTCTAATGTTATTTAGAGTGGACTGTAAATAGTAAGACGTGACCTTTATAAAGGTGTGGTATCTAAGGAATGTTTATAAATATCGTTTCATAAATATGTATGCCCTTTACTTTGGTATTTATTAGCTGTTCTTTATGTTATTTTATGTTTGTGTCTTCGACATAAATAGTTGTATAATAATATTGTACTAAAGGACGATAATATTTCATTGGTTAGATATTTATATCTAACCAATGAAAATAAGGAGTATTTCAGAGTGGGCTATATATTTCTGTAAGATAACAATTGTGATGAAGTAATTAGAACTGATACTAAAAAATCTTCTAGATGTAGAGTAATATAAAAATATCAGAACATCATTACTGCCGCGCCTATAATGAATACTTTGTTGGTCGCGCTGATGATGACCGAGAGCGCAGCGTAGCGCAGCTCCAGGCCGACACAGCGCGGTCAGCGTGCAGCACTTGATGGACAGCGAGGACAGCAAGGGCTGCAAACGATGGCTACGCTGGAAGGTCTAGAGCGCAGCTAGGCTAGCTCGAGGCAATCATAGCGTGATCGTCAGGGGTCAAGGCTTGAATAAAGCTTACTCAAAAATGCGTAGACCAAACTTAAATAAAAACCAGCAAGCAATTTAAATAAAAAAATATATTAATTAACTAGAAATTTAATTAAATGACAATTATGAAAAGTACAGTTACTAAAAATTCAATACTGACTTTCCCGGATTGATGCACAAATTTTTTCATATGCAAGCTTATATTTTTACTTTGAGTTTCGCGGTATCCAATTTTCAATCACTAATTTAGCTTCATCTTTTAATGTCTGGCGGTGTTGGAAACACATTGAAACGGAAGAATTTTTTTACGGAGAGCTCATTTTTAGCCAAAAGTCACTAAATAAAAACAAAAATTTTCGCTGAACCGCGCTTAGCTTTGCTTTTTTCAAGCATTGCAGTTGGAACTATACAGCCAAATATGAATAAAAATACAAACAGCTGTGTTTTAAATAAAATCTTATTGCATTCGATTTTTAAAATGTTGAAACGTCAAAATAGCGGCTGGCAATGTTTTGCCGGCCTGTTAGAGTGGCCAGCAAAACTTTGTCGGCCGCCATTTGAAAACAGAACGGCAAACACTTTGCTCAAACAAGGCGTCATAAAATAATGACTACATTACATGCATTTTTGAGTAAAATAACGTTGTTGTTTTCTCCTATGACTCATTGAGTTTCACCTCGAAGAAGTTTATGATTCAAAAGACAGACTACGTTTATTTAGAGTTCGAATTTTGCAGAGATGAAATTAATATCATCAAAACATTTCAACAGGAACTAGTGAAGTACTCGAAACGTCTCATGGCGACGAGCAGCAGTGACTCTCCAAAAAGCTTTAGAACTCTTCCTATCCGGTCCCCAACCGCGCTACAGATAACAAAATTCCTTGCCAACGCATCGAAGGCTACCGCGGGAACATATACAAACTCGGCCGGCTCCTCACCCACGACTGGTTCACAGTCACTGATAGCGAGGGAAAGTCCAAGGAGAGATACCTCTTTCTCTTCAAAGCCAGGATTTTGATCTGCAAGGTCAAGAGGGTCTCTGAAGATAGATCCGTCTTCGTTCTTAAAGATATCATCAAGGTAAGACATAAATTTTATTCTATTTCAACCAATTCCTCGTAAGCATCGAAGGCTACCGCGGGAACATCTACAAACTCGGCCGGCCCATCACCTACGACTGGTTCACAGTCACTGATAGCAAGGGCAAGTCCAAGGAGAGATACCTCTTCCTCTTCAAAGCCAGGATTTTGATCTGCAAAGTCAAGAGGGTCTCTGAAGATAGATCCGTCTTCGTTCTTAAAGATATCATCAAGGTAAGACATAAATTTTATTCTATTTTAACAAATTCCTCGTAAGCATCGAAGGCTACCGCAGGAACATCTACAAACTCGGCCGGCCCATCACCTACGACTGGTTCACAGTCACTGATAGCAAGGGCAAGTCCAAGGAGAGAAACCTCTTCCTCTTCAGAGCCAGGATTTTGATCTGTAAAGTCAAGAGGGTCTCTGAAGATAGATCCGTCTTCGTTCTTAAAGATATCATCAAGGTATGATATAGATTATTCTTCTTAAAACGCTACATTAGAACAGTTTATTTTTATTTGCCAGTGCAAAAGGTATTAATTATTTTTTAAAAGCTTTAAGTACTTATATAATTTATCCTAGCTTTGCTCAAAAATATTCAAAAACTCGTATTTTAATGCTCAATTTTAACTAAGCCAAAATATTATCATTTGTGAATTTGTGAAAGCCGTAAACACAAAAGTCAAAACTTTATCAGCTGTTTATAACTGCGCATCCAATTTAGCTTTGACTTTCCCTTGCCAAAAATAGCGCAATATAAGAAACCATCCATCTGCACTTGGCTTGCATCCAAGCGGGTCTTTTTACTCCATTGAGGTTTGTTTTCTCAGCTCCCTGAGGCCGAGGTCAAGGACAATCCAGCCGAGAAGTTGAAGTTTGAGATTCGGCAGAAGACCCCACGCTTCAATTTTGACCCTTGCGGCGCACAAGGGAACACGTGAAGACCGCTTGGTTAGCAGAGAGATCGGACAACACCAGAGCGACCTTGGTAAAGATATTTTTACATTGTGCAACGCATTTTATTTTTGATGTAAACTATTTTCTGTTTTCATTTTTCAATGTCTTAGCGTTGGTCTGTCCAGTTGATTGAATGGTTAGATAGATTCGTATCTGTCTGTGAGGTTTAATAATACATATAAATACAACGAATTAATAGGTAATTCATCTTTTCTTTTTTATTTAAATAGACGAATCGAAGACGTGAATCAGTACTAAAATTAAAACTCCTGCTATTACATATAGTAATATTATCTCTAATACAAATTTTATTTTTCTGTAGTTGCATTGGTGAATAGTTAGCACGCCGCTGACGACCTCCAAGTTCTATCACCACCACAAGTCACTTCTCCAGAACCACCAGAAGAGAACAAAAAGAAACGAGAACGACCAGACGACTTACAAGAAGTCAGGAGGAGAAACGGTCTCGGGTTCGAAGAAGTCGAAGTCTCCTCAGACAGGACAGGCCGTCCAAAAAGAAACGGACCCACGTCAGAAGAAATCGAAGTCACTCAAACAACTGCTGAAACTGGACAGCAAGTTCAAGAAAAAACGCGCTCGCGTAGAAGAAACTCAAGTTTCACAGACAGAAAAACAACAAGAAGTTCAAGCAGGGATAACTGTTCAGTCAGAATCAAGTGAAGTATTTCTGAAGACAAAAAACTCGCGTCGAAGTCACTGAGTCGTCGCAGGAAACACAACAATTTGAGACAAGTCAACAGACAATAAAGTAAAACAGAGCGTAGTTGGGAGAAGTTCAAGTTGCAGAATCAAAGAAGGTTGAACTTCAGGCGCAAACTACCGAAGTTACTAAAGTCACTGAATCTGCAAAATCAGAATCTCACCAGGCGGAAAACAAACAATCTAAAGTTGAAAGCGTTGAAACTAAAAACTCAAACACGTAGAACAAAGTCAAGAACAACAATCGCGGACAGAAAATTTTGAGGCTAAAAAAGCCGAAACTAAAAAAGTCAGACTCTAAAACTGTTGAAGAAAAGCAATCAGCTGTAACCAAAGAATCTAAGGTTGAATCAAAAGAGTCTACAGTTGAAGTTAGTAAAGCTGAGGCAAAAACAGAATCTTCAAATGTTACAGAGACTGTAGAAACTAAAGAAGAGAAGAAATCCCAAGTCGGAAACGGCGACGTTTCTAGCGTAGCAACTAGAGGAGACTCTTTGGCACAGTTAAAAGCTTTAAGAAAGGCTTCTATAGATGCCAAATCAAAAACTGAATCAAATGTAACCGTCTCTGAAACTAGTGAAGTGAAAGTTCAAAGTGCAACTGCAGTTTCTTCACAAGAAGCAACTTCGACAAAAGGAGACTCATTGCAACAAGTAAAGTCTTGGCTTGGCCTTGATAAAGAAGAAAGTGTAATCGCAATTGAAACTAGTGAAGTGAAAAGTGAAGTGAAAGTTGAGGGTTCGAGCGCAGCTGGCGCAGTTTCTGCACAAGAAGTTATTTCAAGCGGTCAAGCTGTAGCGGAGGAAGCAGCAGACGAACAGATGTCGAGATACAGTCGTAGTTCTCGACTCTCCGGAGGTATGTTGATTGTTTGTTATTTTAAGTCGCCGAAGAATATGAATTTTGGAACATATTTGTACTAACTTAAGTATGTACCAAAATTTATCGGTAAAGAAACAGCATTGTTTTCATTGTAAGACAGCAATAGAAAAGGTCTACAACCTAAAACAATTTTCACTAGATAATCTTTTCTGTCTTTACATGTAGTGCCTAAGTAAAGAAACTATATTTTTCCCAAGCAAATGCATAACGTGATCAATTGGTTATAGATAGAAGGATGGATATACTCTTTTGCAACAGAAGTAAAAATAATATTAGACCCAATATATTTTATGAAGTACAAAGCTGACTATCATTGATATCATTGACTAGATCTTTTGACGTTCGTTCGAATGAATTGGCCATTTAGAGATATGGCCATTAGACGGGAAATAGACGTTCAAACCCTATTCGTTCCAAACTATAATGTGATTTTCAGAATACTCCAGTAGCGCCCGCAGCGGCCGCTATGAGTCGTCCAGCTATGACAGCACTGGACTCTCATCCTACTCTCGCCGCGAGAGCGGCTCCCGAGTCGAGAGCGGGAGGTACGAGACCGGAGGCTCCCTAGAGGGCGGCGCCTCCTCCCGATACGAGTCCAAATACTCCAGCTCCAAAATCGAGGGCTCTGAAGACTCGAAAATCGATTCGATCGCATCCAAATACGGAATCGAATCTAAATATGAAAGCAGCAAACGCGATAGCATCGCTTCTAAATACGGATTGTCTGATGAGACCACTAAGATAGAAGGACGCTCATCCAAATACAGCCTCGAATCTAGCATTGATAACGGCAAGGTTGAAGGAATTACTTCCAAATCTGAAACTAGCTACAGCGCTAAGAACGGCGAGACGGCATACGAAAGCAAATACTCTAAAAGCGCCATCGCCAATGGCTCTCTTAGCAATGAATATGAATCGACTAGATCGATTTCCAAATCTGCATCTCAAGATGGAAGGCCGGTCTTCAATGTGACGTTTGGAAGGCCAGAATATTGAGCGTAAGTTTAGTAAAGTAGTAAAGTAAAATAACACTTCGTAGTACAAGTAGACACAACTTAGTGCTTGTATATACGCTTTTAGAATATAACATACACAACACTTAACTAACAACGCTTCACAATCTATTTTCATTTGTATTTTCTTCGGCGAGAGTTCGTATTTGGTCTGTTCGTTAAAGATTTCAACAAAATAAAATTTAAAAAAAAAACATTTTTTTTGCTAAATTAAAACATGATTACTGGCCACAAATATTTTATCTACATTTAAAACAAGAACGGCTCTACGAACTCCCGCGCCTTTACCTTTCTATGACTCCCCAGCTGGCGAAAACGCTTCGTTCCAATGCACGCTCCGCGAATCCCTGGATTCCGTCAAGGTGACCTGGTTGAAGGACAACAAGCCTCTGACTGACCGTTTGATGGACCGCGTCACTATCACTGACGAAGAGAACGGCAACCACCGACTGGAGCTACAACATTGCCGCGAAGACGATTCAGGATTGTACACGGCTAGAGCGGAAAACGTGAAAGGAAACGCTCATTGCACCGCTCAGTTAGTCGTCCACGAGCGTAAGTTTTTTTTTCTTTTTAATTTTTTTTTAAATCCTGGCCATTGATAAAAACTTTTACAATAATTGAAGTTCGACTTTTAATTGAATATTTTGTTTTCTTCTTTTTCTATTATCGTGCATGTTGCCATATCATGATTAAGACATTGTAAAGCGTATATAACATAGCCCTTATATACTGTACCTCGCACTGCGTATGCGATGTCACTGTTGTTAATGCATGTCGATGTAGTTGATTGTACAAGTATATCGTTGTTGTAGGTTATTGATATTTAAGTAGATTTATTTTCATGTTGATCTGGATGATTCAATTTTTATCTACGTGTTAATTAGTAACAACATTAATTTATATTTAAAATTGAGGCAAAATTAAATAATATAATTTAGAAACTTAAACTCTCATATAAACAAACACATAGATAAACATTTATCTTAACACATTGAATATAAAAGAGATCACAAACCACAAAATACTTTACATAAAATTTTTCAAGCATTTTGGAAGCCATAACCACTGGTGATAGTTGAGATTATTTTTAGGGTTCCGTACCTCAAAAGTAAAAAAAAACGGAACCCTTTAGATCACTTTGTTTCTATATATCCTCAGTGGAAGGAGGTGGTGACAAAGCCAGTGGTGACTACCAGTAATAGATGACCAATCAATGTGTTAGGACCAAACTATCGCTCAATAGTAACACAATTAAAGTAATATTTCAACGTTTTCAGTGACAGCGGAAGAGAGGAAGGCCCGCAATGCGGTCAACGCGCCGTACTTCCTGGTGGCTCTGAAGGACACCGAGATACTGCAGAACACGTATCTCCGGTTCATGGTCAAGGTCAAGGGCGACCCCAACCCTGAGGTCAAGTTGTAAGTTACATACATTAACACACTAATATTATATAGAGAAAGTGTTTGTAGGAGGTATCTTCGGAACTACTGAACCGATTCCGAAATATTTTCACCAATAGAAAGCTACATTATCCCTAAGTGACATAGGCTACAATTTATGTGTGTACCTCCTGAGCATAGCTGGGGCGGGGTGCTTGTATTTTATAAGAAGACTACTTTTTGCTTGCGTCTTTAAAGTCGTTCTTTTTATCTTTGACATAAAAAGTTAATTAAATTATTTTAGTCACTACTTGGTTAAATACTTTCGGTAATTCTATGTTATTTCTATTTTTACGTAGTTATAGAACACAGCAACAGAGACTGGATAACTAAATGAAACTATACGGTTTCTACGCCGTAGCATGGGTCTACGCCGTAGCTTGGGCCTACGCCGTAGCATAGGTCTATGCCGTAGCATGTGTCTACGCGTTGTTGCTGCAAGGGTCTACGCCGTAGCTTAGGCCTTGGCGCCAGTAGCATAGGTCCATGCCGTAGCATATGTCTAGGCTGTTTGCATGGGTCTACGCCGAAGCTTGGGCCTTACATGCCGTAGCATAGGTCTAAACATAGGATCTACGTCTACGCTGTTGCATGGGTCTACACCGTAGCATGGGTCTACGCTGTTGCCTGGGTCTACACCGTAGCATGGGTCTATGCCATTGCTTGGGTCTACACCGTAGCACGGGTCTACGCCGTAGTTCTGATCTACGTCGTAGCATAAGTCTGCCGTAGCTCGGGTCTACGCCGTAGCATAGGTGTTTGTCATAGCATGGGTCTACATCGTAGCTTGGGTCTACGCCATAGTGGTTACGTCGTCGTAGCACCTGCTTTATTTTATGAAGGCGTAATTCTACCGGATTTGTAAACACTGTCTTTATTATTTTTAGCCTTTATTAGATTTCAGAGACCCATGCGAACTCACGCAGGAATTTTATACGTTTTAGAAAAACAAAACTTGTCAAAATTTCAGCTTCTACAATAGCAAGGAGATCGTGAGCACATCGGAAGACGATCGGATTTCCATAGTGCGCACGCGCGCCGACCGCGGCTGCTATGAACTGGTCATCGCTGACGTCAGTCCCGGCGACGCCGGGAAGTACTCCTGCAAGGCTATGAATATCTATGGCGAGGTGGAGACTGAGGCTGTTGTTACTGTTGTTGGTGAGTTGGTCTCTCTTTCTCTTTTTACACGACTGACCCAAAAAGGAGTGTTATGTTTTCAGGGTTCATGTATGTAAGTTTATTCCACCATAAGTCCTGAATGGCTGAACTGATTTTGATTTAAGAGGTATTTTTATATTCCTTGCATTCCTCCGAGTAGGCTATATGAGTTGTCAGTTGTGTTTTTTATTTTTTAATAATTAGCTTGTTAAGCTATGAATATCTGTGGGGAGGTGGCAAAAAGCAACACGCTCGTATGGGAGGTGGAGACTACATCTGTCGTCACTGTTTTTGGTTTGGTGCTGTGGTTGGTCTATATATATATATTTTTTTTATTTATTTATTTAGATTAAACTCGTGCGCGTCTTAGATACGGGGTGATACTTTTGTTACGGTTAAGTGTTTAGTTAGTGACACATGTGTAGGAATTTATTATAACAGCTAAGAGTTCAGTAGGTAAGTAAATTTTTATTTTGTTTTTTTTTTTAAATTGCTGTAAAAGTTGTATTTATAAAAATTTTTGAATACACTTATTATTAAATCTTCGCTATGTGTTCTTCTAAAGTTGACTAAAACTAACTACATAATATAAGTATGTAAGACTCACTATAGGTGTTTGGTTACCTATAATACATTTGAGAAAAAAATGTCAATGGACAATACCTTGTAGCCACTTAAAAGACATTCGATTCTAAGTTTTCATTATTGTTAAAAACGTGTCAATCAAACGTTTACAAAAGAAAACAAGGCGAGTGTTATTTTGGCAACGCTCTCTCGAAACTTTTAGCATATTTCATATATTCGTGGAAAGTGTGACAGGGTCGTGTTATTTCCTCTGGACGAAGGCCGGACTCGACCGAGTGAGTTGGACTAGTGGCCTACTTGAGTTACCTTACACGGTTCAAACACGCGTGCACACCTGATGGAAAGCGGTCACTGCGTTTTTAAAGAAAACAATTGCAAAGAAATTGTGTTTTAATGTCTAGGTATATCCCGTGTCCTGTCTATTTACACCTACGTCAGCAGAAATGCCTTTCAGGTTGAACGACTTTTGTTATGGCGCCATTTCCATATATGTATTATGTATCTGGTCTCTTGAATTCTTCATCAGAGATCCTGATCTTCGATTTTTATACGTCAATAGAAATGCTCGTCGATTGATAAACTTTTGCAAAGGGACCATTTCATATTTCTTATATTTTAGCTGTTCTGTTAAGCTTCACTGTGTGTTCCAGCCAAAATCAATTATAGCAAAATATGTTGTCTATGCTTAATAGCTATACAACAAAAAAAAACAGTTTTATTCAAATCCGTCCAGTAGTTTTTGCGTGAACATACACATTCAGACAGACAGATAGACAAGAAAATTTTAAAAATGTTTTTTTCATGTTTTTTGCTTTCTATTATTCTTTTTAAGTGTCCCTCTATCCATTTCAGTCAAAAATACTAAAAATGTACAGACAAAATACTTTTACTGTTTTATTATGTGTATAATATAACTGATATAAGACTTGATATCTCTATGCGTTCCGAAAAAGGGGCTTGATAGACACACGGTCTTGATAGATAAAGTGTTCCGTTTTTTTTTTCTTTGATGACATACGGAACCCTAAAACGAGTCTATTTAGCCTGGCCATGTTTACGAGTATAAATATTTCACATCGCGTGTCGCACAAACGAACGTCAAGAGGTGATAAACAGTTATTTCTATTTATACGTAAGAACCGCATTTTTACGATGTTTGGACGCCCTCCAGTATATTTTATGCGATGGTTAAGAATATATTAATAGTTTATGGGAAATAGATTTACTGATAAGTCGCAACTGGCATATATTTTCTAAAAAGATGGACGCTGCTTTTTAGCTTTTGTTGTTAGAGTGAAGGTCAGGGTTTGCATAATATTTTGTTTTTTCTAGATATTTTTGTTTTATAGGTACTCGTATTTTGTTTAGACCTAGAACTGGAATTCCAATTGGAGTAGTAACTCACATTACCACGTATAAATCTAAATAGGTTTTGTTGGTAATTAGCGTTGTTTTTTCCATGTAATTATGTGTAACTTAAATAAAGAAATAAAAAAAATAATAAACTTTATTGCACAAAAATTTTAAAAATTATATACAAATGGTGGACTTAACGCCATATGGCGAAGTTCTCTAGCCCTGATTTTTGATTATAGAGCCATTTCCATGCGTCGACGCTGTGTACATAATCTATTATGAAAAATTCAATAGTGAAATAATAGTTTTACGAAAAAAAATCTTCTTGGTTTGTACCAGATGACTATTATGAATAATTTTAAAAGTGAAATAATAGTTTTACGAAAAAAACTTCTTTGTTGGTACCAGATGACAAGAACATCTTCTTTGAGCTGGCGCCTGGTGGAGAAGGTTTACTCGCGAAGGAGAGAAACCCTCCTTCACATGGAAGAGGGACGGACAACCCTTCGATCCCGAGGAAAGGTTCAAGGTACGATTTCGCATAATAAAGGTAAAAAATTCAAGTCACCAAAAAGTCGAAGCCCATTAAATCGAATCGAACCAAATCGTTGATCTTAATATAGACGCTTCGATAACACTGAAAAATACGTCTGCTACAACGAAAAATATCTAATAATGAAAACCGTAACTATTTTTTTATTATTTTTTTCAACTCTTGGTAAGTAATCAGTGTAACACTAGTTTTGTGGTTACACACATTATTTACTGTATTATTATTTGCGAATGGCTTGTATAGCAGCAAAGTCAAACACGGAAAGGAAGGTAATCGTCAATCCATTCTACAACCTCATGGTTGGTTTCATGGATCTTCAGACTGCCGCCATCTATGGAGTACTCTTTAACTTTATATGTGTATTTCAGGTGCTTCTAGGAGACGACGAAGACTCCCTCGCCCTAGTGTTCCAGCATGTAAAGCCGGAGGACGCTGGCTTGTACACCTGCGTGGCCAAGACCAGCACTGGCAACATCTCTTGTTCTGCTGAGCTCACTGTCCAAGGTACTGATTTGGTTTTTCTTTATAAAAGATGGGTTGGCTCTTGTCCACAATCTTAGAGATGAGGTCTATGGTTTAGCGAGCTTACCCAGAAGTATACACTCTGGTTTTGGAGAGAATAAGGTTGTATGCGCTCGGGAACACAGAACCGCAGACAGGGAGTTCCATTCCTTCGCTGTGCGCGTTAAGAATGTTGAATTTGTGTGTTGAGATGAGAAATCTATTGAAAATAGTTCTTATGGTGATGTCTACCGCGATACAAGAACAACGCCATCGCATAACATTGAGGGTTATCGTATTTATGCTCACTATTTGACGCTTCTGGCGAGTATTGTCATGTCAATGGTACAATACTGTCATTGACATTGACAGCGTTGTACCATCTGACAGATGTCCAGTCTTTACTCGTAGGTGCTGACATCGGGTGGATTAATTGAACGCGATAATCCTCATTTACAGCATCAAGATAGATAGTCTATAATGCTTCAAGACAGACCTGCGCACTATGACCGACTGAAACGCGGTGTAATATTCGCATAATTGGACGTACTACAATGGGTTAAAGGGATCACTTTGATGGATCGGAATATGATCCGTTTCTCATATCCTAAATATTTAAAAAATAAACCTTATATGTGGTTGAATAAGGTCATTATTGAATATTTAGGAAATAAAAATGGATCAAATAAAGTTGGCTATTTTAACCGGCCTACATCTCTCCAATAGACAGATTCTAGAGACAAATTCATAGAATTGATAAATAGCTTACTAAACATTATTAATAAAATTTCCCTTTTTAGGTGCGGTCCAATGAACTCCACCGCGAGCCCGAGAAACCAACGCGTTAGTCATCGAGGCATCGTGAAGCTTTGATCGTATCAGCTGGAGGGTCCGCCATGTTGGAACTGCAGTGCAAGGGCTTCCCCCAAACCCAGCATCTTGTTCAAACATGACGGGAAGGTCATCGAAGGAGCTGATACTAGGCACAAGTAAGTGAGAAACCTACGTTATTAATAAATATTGTGAAGAAATTCACTTGTTTATTGAATCATTGTGAAGCGGTCGTGTCAGCTGGAGAGTCCGTTATGTTGGAACTGCAGTACAGGGCATACCCAGCATCTTGTTCAGCGTGACGGGAAGAGTCATCTATAGCTGAAAGTACTATAAACCAAGTAGAAAACAACTAAATTATTAAATGAATATTGTGAAGAAATTCAGATTTTTTATTTATTATGAGTGAAGCAATGGTTATTTGTTGTATGGTCCGCTATATAAGAACTTTTTAAGAACTCTAAGAACAAGGGATTCTCAATCGAGTATATTGCTCCAACCATGATATGATGGTTTTTCAATCTGATACTAAACACAACTTGACACAAGGTGATTATCGTGTATGAAATAAAGAGCAAGGAAATTAAAGTGGTCTGGGGATTTTGAAGGCGGTATTTTTTACTAACTATTAATATTTATTTTTTATTTATTTTATTTAACCTTTATTATACAAAAATACAGAGTAAACGTACAATAGAAAAGGTAATATTCGTGACTGATTATGTTGGTTTCTCATAATGAGAAACCAATTATGTCGACCTGTTTTTGAAATGGAAATTTTGCCATATAGTTAATTAGATCCAAAGAGGAGATAGATATCGAAAAGAGAGCAACTAAGTAGAATAAAAAATTACCCACTACAGTGATTTGTTGGGTACAGGTGGATACTTAATTTAAGAGTTTAATCATTGTGGTTTTATGTTACCTAAATACAATAAATATAATAAAAAACAACCAAAAAAGAAGTCAAGCAAATACAATTATTAATTATATTTTCCTTATCCTCACCAGATTCCTATACAGAAGACGATGAGAGCATGTCCCTGGTGATCCAAGAACGTGAGGCTCAGCGGACTTGCGGGCACCTACCACGTGACCGCTTCTAACTGAGCTCGGCGAGGGGACACCACTACCATGGAGCTTCATCGTCAAGGCCGCCTCCGAAGATTAGGAGGAAGATCGAAGAACCAGACTTGCATGGTTTGAGTAGAATCTTTACCATCCAAATAAAGAAAATTATCATATAGTTTTTTTACGATGATGGTACAGTCTGAATTACAGAATACTACATTGATGGCTTTAAATTGAGTTTTATTCTACATAAACTTCGTAGTTAAATTTATTCTATTTTATAAAAGACTATACTTTACATGGAGGTTATCCTTTAATGAATGGGAGAAAACTTCCACCACCATTCAAAGTTGGTTGGAGAATACGTAATTACATACACAGATCATTAGACAAGATCCTAAATGTCCTAACTAATATTATAAGACTGATCGAAAGTGAGTTTGTTTGCTGGTTTGTTTGTTTGTTTGTTACCTCTTCACGCTTTATCTACTGAACCAATCTTCCTGAAATTTCGCATACACATAGCTGGAAGTACGGAGAAGGACATAGGGTACCTTTCATCCCGTGAAAAAGCACTCTTCCCGTGGGAAATTCACGCGGTTGAAGCCGCGGGCGAATAGCTAGTTATTTAATATTTCCAAAAAAAAAATCACTTTTGACAGTCTTGTAATTTTTTCTATACGACATAAATTAATGTTTACAATGCACACATATCCATAACTATCGATCTTCATTAAGGCGAAGAAATCATTTGAGCCTCTACCCACTGAGGAAGCAGAGAAATCTGTGGAGGATCGTACGCAAAGTGGAAATCGCTAGTCTCTGCCTACCCCCATCGGGAAAAACGTACGACCTAATATAGCATGATGTTATATCGTCGGCGCCCATCTCATTGCAGGTTGACCGACACTTCTTTTTCCTATTCTGCGAGTACCTTACGGACTTCATTATCCATCATCTTACAAAAAGTAATTTTTCAAATTGATTTTAGTAATTAATGAATAATAATTGGCTTCATTTTAAAAGTAGTTTTATTTCATTGTCTTGAATTAAATCTGTGTGATATTCAACAAATGAGGTTACTTTAACACATTGTGATAAGTCTTGCCACTTTTCTGCTCATAAATGAATGTTTCTCGTTAACTCATCATTGCAGCCTTTTTTCGGGTCCGTACTTCGGACATAGGCTTCTTCCATCCTCTTCCATGACTCCCTGTCTCTGTAGCCTCATCAGTTGTCACGTTCTCGTCAATAAAAGGTCCAAAATGTGAAAATACCTGACATAGATATTCATCCCCAGGTCGGCAGCACCCACACCGTAACTATTGAAATCGACGGCACCCCCGCGCCTGAAGTCAGCTTCTACAAAGATGGCGTCGAGATCAAGAGCTCTGAGAGGATTCAGATCGTGAAGGAGTCAAATGAAGTTTACAAGATCATTATCAAAGATGCCAAGTTAACGGATACCGGATCCTACTCTGTTATGGCTAAGTAAGTATTTGTGCTTTATCCATCTATGGAAATGAGGGATATTGTTTTTACGCTCACTTTAAAGTTTGCGAGTGTGGTCGTGTTAATGTTAATTTGACACATTGACATTGAAATCATTGTACCATCTGACCAGATGTCTGCCACTTACTTGTAGGTGCTGACATCTGGTGGAATATGTTGAACGCGATATCCCCATTGAATATTCTCTCGATACTACATGGATACACAGATTTAAATGGAGAAGCTTTTTTGCATCCCAAAATGTTACAAAAAGCATGAATGAATTTTGTGTAGTAAAACAAGACAAGACAAACAAAACTAGACAAGTAAAACAAGTTATTACAAGTGTAAGTGTCTAGTGAACTAATCTTTATCCAATCTGTTACAGGAACTGAAGTGAACCAATGCTCAGACTTCCTGGCAGTGGCACGTGACGTCACCGCCTCGCATCCTCAAGAAGCTCGGAGACAGCAAGGTGTGCGAGGAGAAGGAGACGGTCACCTTCAAGGTGGAGACTGAGGCTGAACCTGCCCCTACTGTCAAATGGTAAGTATATTATTATCAGTAAGTGAACCAATGCTCAGACTTCTGGCAGTGGCACGTGACGTCACCGCCTCGCATCCTCAAGAAGCTCGGAGACAGCAAGGTGTGCGAGCAGAAGGAGACGGTCACCTTCAAGGTGGAGACTGAGGCTGAACCTGCCCCTACTGTCAAATGGTAAGTATATTATTATCAGTAAGTGAACCAATGCTCAGACTTCTGGCAGTGGCACGTGACGTCACCGCCTCGCATCCTCAAGAAGCTCGGAGACAGCAAGGTGTGCGAGCAGAAGGAGACGGTCACCTTCAAGGTGGAGACTGAGGCTGAACCTGCCCCTACTGTCAAATGGTAAGTATATTATTATCAGTAAGTACCAATGCTTTTCTGGCTCGTCAGTCACCTTCAAGGTGGAACTGGACACAATATCAAATTTAAAAATTATTATCTGCTTCGTCAATGTTGTCGTATTTTCCATGTATACCTCTCTTCTGCCATCGATTTGACCTCCCTTCACGACACGATCACTGCTTTTACTTTAATCTCGTCTATAAATGCCCTTCTTGGCTTTCCTTTCCCTCTCCTATTATCTCCTGGGTCAACTTTTCCTTCATAAGTTTTAGTTAGTAACGTGGCAAATTTATGACGCAAAAAAAGTTCATTAATCTGTGCCTTCAATAATTTGGTGCAGTTTCTGTTTGGAAACCTTTATCCAAATGCCTCCTGTGTAGTGGTCCGTGACATTATGCCGACCTTGTCATTTTATTGCTACACCACCGACTATATTTCCGTTCCCTCCAGGTTCAAGAACAAGACGGAGCTAGTAGAGTCCTCCGCTGTAAAGATCTCTTCGTCCGGTTCTGCGCACGCGCTGGTGATCTCGTCCGCCGCGAGGGCCGACGCCGGGGAGTACTCTTGCGAAGTAAGTTGTTTATTCGTTCAATCAATCAATCATTTATTTATTTCGTCAGACATAGGTAGTACAAGGTGTATGGGATATTAGAATAAGTGCTCTATGCTGCGCCATTTGGCATACAAAATTAACATAAAAATAAAATACATGCAAAGTCACAATAAAATAATAATAATAATTTCTTAACTACTTTATGGCTTTATTACAAATTGTCATTTAGGTATTCATTTATGGTTATCATTTAGATATTCGTTGTCTCTTTCTTTTTACACGACTGACCAAAAAGGGAGTGTTATTTTTTTTCAGGGTTCATGTATGTAAATATGTATGTAAGTTTCTTTATTCCATCATAAGTCCTGAACGGCTGAACAGAATTTGATGTGAGAGGTATTTTTAGATTCCTTGCATGCCTCCGAGTAGCATAAGCTATGTGAGTTGTCAGTCGTGTTATTTATTTTTTAATAATTAGCTTGTTACTTATATTTTAAATACAAATATAGGGACAAAAATAACTTTATGTACGTTTTCTGAACTAAATTGATGTCTTTCAATCAACTTTAGTGATGTAGCCACATTTGTGAGATGAATTTCCACGGGAAAGAACGGCCAATAAACATTGGATATGTGAACATTCCAATTGGATATCAACCACCGAACATTTTAAAAGACACTACTTGCCAAATACGACCAAGCTGTCTAATCAACTTCCTGCTGCGGTGTTTCCGAAGCGATACGACATTGGAACCTTCAAAAAACGAGTCTACGTCCTCTTGAAAGGCCGGCAACACTCTTATATCTTTAGTGTTGCAGTAGGCCATGGGCAGCGGTGCTCGCTTACCATCAGGTGACCCGCTTGCTCATTTGCCGCCCTATGTTTTAAAAAACATTATATTGGAGTACTATTACTTATTCTGTGCTGAAATGAAAATTATTTTATTTAAATGGGCTAAAAATCGCACTTTTAGATCGTCTTATACTCTTTTTATTTAGTTAACGTCATAAAATTACTTAAAATTAAGGTTACTGTGCTCTTGTTAGATCCGCAATGTCCACGGGAGCGCGTCGGACACATGTCTGCTGAACGTACGCACAGGGCCGGTGTTCACACAGAAGCTGAAGGACACTGTGGCCAGCGAGGGAGATGTCAATGTGGAGTTCACTGTTGCGGTCGAAGCTTACCCCGAGCCCAGTATCAAATGGTGAGATATTTTTATCTTACTGGCCATAACCCACCACGTGGTAGAAAGGGCAGAATTAAATTAAACGCCAGTGCTTAGTAGCGGTCAAACCAGTTATATTTAATCCCAATTTCTCTTCACTATTTATTTACATTATAATTTTAGGGCTGTGACACAGGCACAGCTATCACGGGCGTAGGCCCAATGTGAATTGGTAGGTTTTTACTACGGAATACAGCCGGGACCAACAGCTATTTAACGCGCCTTTCGAAGCACGGAGAAGCTCGATATAATACATTTTTTGGTCACAATGTATGTAAAAAATGTTATTATCGTATGTCGTAAATTCTAATAACTGTAGTATTGCTAATAGAGTGAATTCAGTAAAATGAATGAAATTATCCGTCACTCGGATTAAATAGACCTTTCAAAGACCAAGAACGGAGATGGTCTGATGAGTGGTTTTGATAAGATCTGAAAAAAATAGACGAAAGACAGAGACGAGTGAACGATATTGGGTGAGACTTTTGCCTGAGAGCATGGGAAATGAAAAATACCCATATGTATTTTTTTTAACTTTTTTTAAATTAGGTACATATGTTTTCGTATAGGTACCTTGGTGACGTGGAGATCACCGAGAAGAAGTCAGTGTTCACTCGCGTAGACAGTGGCGCCACTCACAAGCTGATCCTGAAGGAGGTGTCCGCGGAATATTCCGGAAAGTACACCTGCAAGGTCTCTAATGAACTGGGCGCTGACCAGTGCGAAGCCACCTTTACTGTCAACAGTAAGAATCTTTTCTTTTATATTCTTTGCTAATCGTAAAACAAGGTTATTTTTAATTTTTTTAATAAGATGAATCAAGCAAGACCAGACATAATAGTGTTAAAACTTCGTTTTATTACTGATTCTTGTAGCAATCTTTCAACTAGGCTCTATCATCAGATCAAATCCTAGTAATCAATTATATTGTACTAGCAATTGCCCGCGGCTTCGCCCGCGTAATTTCCCACAGTGCTTTTTCCCGGGATCAAAGGAGGCCTCTTACGAGGTATGGGAGAAATCAACTTTTATTTGTTGTAATATTAGATGAATTTTGTCTTTCAGGGAAACCACGTATAACCAAGAGCCTGGTAGACATGACAGTAGACGTAGGCAAGACCCTCAAACTGGACGTGGAAGTGGAAGGCTGCCCCGAACCCAGGGTCAAGTGGTTCAAGGACGGCAAGGAACTTACTACTGATGCCAGGATCAAAATCGAGAGAGATACCCAGAGGTAATGTATTAAGATTATCCTAAAACAGGCACAGGACCGCATTGCCTGGAATGCCCTAGCCACGAGAGCTATAGCTACTGGTGGTCACGACCCACAGTCATGAGGATACGACTAAGAAGAAGAAGAAGAATGTATTAAGCATCATAACCGGCGAGCATGTATGAAAAGAGTGAGGAAGCGAGAAAGACATGTAAGGATCGTAGCAAGTGGAAATCGCTAGTCTCTGCCTATATTTAGGGGTAATGTATTGTGACACAGAAGTCTTTTGATAAATATCACAGAATTAATATATTTGCGTTGACCTAAATGTTGCGTACCACTAGTTTACAAAGTTTCTACGATCTTCGGTCGGGGCCAAAATAAACGATAATTTTTTTGCCGTGTGTGACAACTTGAAAGCCTATTTAAGTATGAGTAGGCTCATATTTAAGCTGAAATTTAAGGTTCTTATATGTGTAATCACTGAAAGGGAATTTAATTAAATTATATCAAATATTACGATAAATTATCAAAATTATTTGTTTATTTTCATACAAATAGCTACAGACAGCCAATGATAAAGTCCGTGTAAAGTGTCAGCCGAGAGAGGACGCTATAGTCCTGCACACAGCGAATAAAGATCTTTGTTATAGAATATCTTTATCTGAACAGATTGGAAAACTACAACCTAACAGTGACTCTAATCAAAGAAGAAGATGGCGGCGAATACGAGGTTCGTGCCGAGAATGAGATGGGCTCCGTGTCGTCCAAGAGCACCGTCACTGTGCATAGTAAGTGTTGCCAGGGTACATGCAGAACACGACTTTGTGCGTAGTGGGTAGAGTTGATATTTGAATAGCATCGTGTAGGCTGATATGACTTGTTAAAATGTAGGTTCTAAAACAGAAATTGTTGTTGTATCAAATGATGGTATGAAATTCATAGGGTGGTAGCATTCACGCACCATGAGTAATTTCTTAAAATGTGTAGGTTTTTTTATTAATTTCAAATTCGGCATTTTTTTATAATTTTACAGTTTGTTTTTCTGAATAAAAAAAGTTTATTGATTGATCAAAACAAGATCAATCTATTTATTTATAAGCTATATTCGATAGAAAAGTTATTATAAATGAGGATATTCATGTTTTAAGAGTACAAGATCAAAGCATTCCAGTTGTATAAGGACACAACACTTGAATGAACACACTACATAAATGCCAACATACAATGGTAAGCAATACTGTCGAACTGTCCACTCGACACAATTGGCGATGCGATGGCAAACACACGGTAAAGTAGTAGTTTGCATTAACAGTATGATTTAAGTTAGATTACTACCGCATCTTTAGTCATTCGCACGATATTTTGTTGTGGTGTCCCTAGATGCCATGCGAAATTGGTAGTTTTATAAACATAAAGCATTCAATAGACTAGAATGCTGTAGTATGCACTTAAGAACATTGATGCACTGTATTCTGCATTTTTCACCCGTCACTTGTGCTGTCCTTAATTACATGTCACCATTTTTAATATAGTATTTATCATAAAGTTTTTTCATCCCATTCAATAGCAAGAGAAGTTCATACAAGATTGTCCAAGGAGGATATTGTAGAAAATCAAGTTGAAGAAGACAGTAAAGCAAAACAACTATTAAAAGAAGAAGTCAATAAGAGTGCAGAGAAGAAAAAGGCAGAGAAAGGGAAAACAAAGGCAGAGGAGGCTGAAGAAAAGTCTTTCTGGGATGATGATGAAAACACTAGCTCTAAGAAGGTTATCATAGAGGAAATAGAATCACCTGCTCCAGTTAAAAGTCAAAAATCTGTAACCGAACCTGAAGTGGCTGAAGAAAAATCGTTTTGGGATGATGTCGATGACGGAAGACAAAAGAAACCTATAATAGAGGAAGTTGATGCACCGACCACCGGTAAAGGCAAAAAGTCAGTCACAGAACCAGAATCGGCTGAAGAGAAATCTTTCTGGGATGATATTGATGACGGGAAACAAAAGAAACCTATAATAGAAGAAGTTGATACACCGACCGCTGGTAAAGGCAAAAAGTCAGTCACCGAACCAGAATCGGCTGAAGAGAAGTCTTTTTGGGATGATGTAGATGACGGAAAACAAAAGAAACCTATAATAGAGGAAGTTGATACCCCTGCGATTGAAAAAGGCAGAAAGTCAATCACAGAACCAGAGGTCGCCGAGGAAAAATCCTTCTGGGATGAGAATCATAATGAACAGATCAAGAAACCTATAATTGAGGAAGTCGATGACAACAAACAGAGCGGCAAAAAAGGAGTCACTAAGCCCGAAGTTATTGAAGAAGTACCAATTGATGAAGATCTTAAGACTCCTAAACGCAAATCGGTTAAAAAACAGTCTGTCAAGGAAGAACCGTTAAGTGCTGAAACAGAAGGTATAAAACGTAACGCTTTAGGCTTCACTCTTCAATACCGCAAACAGCTTATTGGCGAAATCTCACATTTTCGCAAACAATGTTGCATGCTTTTAACCTGTGTTTTAACAGTCCAAGTGTGATTTGTTGTTTAGGCCGGGTTTTCGAAACTGTAACCACGTTCAAGACGAGCGAGGACGGCTCGATTATAGTATCTAAAGTCAGCAGCACAAGGTCTCACGACGCCATTATCACAGGTCAGTATCTAGCTTCCTACCTTTTCTTCCTAATTCTAATCTCATAAAATCGTTAATTTAACTTCACATCATAAAAGTGCTTGATAGAATAAACTCTCTTATAATCAGACACAAACTTCTATTCTGCGCTAACTTTCATTGCATGTCTAACCTTTTCAACCTATGATATCCATATGAACATATATTTTAACTGGTAGGTCCAGCGGAAACGCGCACCTTGCATAAAATGAAAACTTCCGCCGTATTTTACGATGACGATTATGGCGGTAGAAAGATTGTTCAACCCACAAAACCGCACACAACTTCATTGGAAGTTGAAGAAATAGCTAGTCACAGCTACTTTTTGTCTGAATTGGGTAAATACACCATACCAGATCATGTCAGAAGAGGTATTTATGGTATAATTGAAGAACCACAGACTGACTCTGAAGCTGATAATAACTCTAGATGTGGGAGAACAAGTGCAAACAGAACCTTATCTATTATGTCCGTTTCGGAAGATGAATCAAGTTGGCAAAACGATTCTCTATCAAGAGAAATATCAATAGAGGACTTATCGAAATCTATTTTCGATATCGATGAAACTAGAAAAGTGTTCAGTAAAGATTCATATGTGCGCCAGTCTTCATTCAAAGAAGACTTCTTCACGGACGAGGGCGAGGAAGAATCTGTAATTTTTAAAGAAAAATCTCATAAAATATACGAGAATGATATCACTGAAAAGTTAATACATATCTCGAAAGAGTTTGACGAAAACGAAATCAAAACTGTAGACGATAGGATTAATGATGTGAAGAATCGTATCATAGAAGAGTTAGTTTTAGGACCAGTTAGAAATTATGATAATATCACGAAAAATATAACAGAGTCGACTGTCGAAAGAAAGAGAAAACAAGAGAATAAACTATTTAGCGTAGAGGAGGAAGTTGACGAAGATATAGAGGAGCTGTTGAGGCGGAGTCGGAAACAAAGGAGCATTCTCGATGAGATACTAACCGAGGAAGACGATAAAGGTAATTTTCAAGTCAATCGTAATACGAAAGATGAAATAACGGTTTACAGAACGGCTGAAATGATAACGCTAGTCAATGTCTCTCGGGGATCAGATAACATCGCTTATAATCAGATCTTGAATTGCTATATTCCGCTTTAATGATCTGCCATGTTAAGGAGATCGTCCACGCATTTTGTCTTCAAACTCGACATCAGAAATAGAGACACTAGTTTGACAAAGACCTTTGTTAAAAGCTATATTTCTTGAAATATTGTCTTCTTTTGGAATGTCTTTGATTTTATAAATATAAACTTCGGTATTCTTAACTGAACAAAGTCAATTTTGTGTCAAGTTAGTGTCTTCAATTCTATAGTCGAGCACAATCATTGTATTAACTAATGCTCTGTCGTATGTCTGTTTTAGCGCGCATGCGTAATAACATTCCCTTCTGGCATACTAATAATCGGACTTGGCGACTGAGGCATTAATCGGCAGCCACCAACAAATCATCAAGGTAAAAACATTATTTTTAAGTTGCATGGTGATGCCGCATGAAAAAACGCTTTATATGTTCTCCCTGTTTTTAAAACCGTCGGTAAAAGGTAAGATCAACACAGATATACACAAAGACAATTTTACTCTTTCAAGCTCGGTTTCTGTCTTTCGCAGGTTTTGGTAAGTGTTCGGTTTTATCGTCAATAAATTTCTGAATAACTGCTGTATATATTCTGCGGCATTTTTTGAGGATTCTATTGTAAATACTAAATATGTTTTCTTTTAGGAGCTTTCATCTTTTGCTTTCCGGAGGATATCTTCAAATGATGTGATTAGTGTATCAAATCTGTACATACGTTTTTTAAACTTATTAATATCTGTTTCTAATTTTGAGTCTGTTAAAAGGAAAAATTCTTTACACTTTTATAAATCTCTACAACTCACTTATAAATTTAAAAATACTTATCTATTTGAAATCTATTTTTATAATTCAACTAAACCTGTCAATTTATAATGTTTTTAATTGTATAGTTCTCTTTATTTCGGTAACTTGAATCATGATCAAACTTTACTTGTCTTCATCAAAAACTTTGATCTTCTTTCCATCGATTCAATAAGTCGATCTTGCTAACATCTTGCAACTTCGCTTCGTTATCTCCCACCACTTCATCTTCTAACTAGTCATAACTTTCCAGCACCCCCCACAATCAAAGGCAGCAGCATGAAGGACAGCCACGCATACGAATCTCTCCCTCTGATCTACACGGTCCAAGCCTCAGGATCTCCAAAGCCCACCGTTCGCTGGCTCCTCAACGGCCAAGAAGTCAAGCCTTGCAACAGAGTTCACATCACTAACGAGGGTGATGAGTACAAACTGGTGATCGATAAAGTGGCGATGCAAGATCAGGGCACTTGGCAGTGTGAGGTCAGCAACGATTTGGGCAAGAAGGTGCAGCAGGCCGAATTGTCTGTTTCTCGTGAGTATTTTGTTCTGACAGTAACGATTTATGACCGTTTAAGAAAGAAAAAGCTCATTCTCAGACTCTCGGTTTACTAAAAAGTAAAAATTTTGAAAAAAACGTTTGATGAAACCAGGGTTTATTACAAGCACTTACTCGCTCTAGAAAATTCCCTGAAGTTTTATACTTGGACATATTATATTGTTTTCTTCAAATCAGACCTAGATTTGCTCCAACCAACCATTCATCTCTTTCCAGCCGTAAGCGAATACCGCAAGCCAATTTTCACAAGTCCTCTCGAAGCACAGCGGGTGATGCAACGCGAACCCGTTACCCTGAAGGCTGTGTGCACCGCTGATCCTCTCCCCCACGTGGCCTGGCTTCTCAACGGAGTGGAGATTACTCCCGATGCAACAGTTGTCACCGAAGCGGATTCCAAGGAGCTTGATCATGGTCTTAAAGAGTGCACCTTCACGTTATCTATTCCTACTGGTAAGTCCTAATCATTTAACGAAATTATCTTAGTTAAATGTCCTATGCATAGCTAATCTTCGGTCCTAATTTTTAAGGTCGTCACGCCGACACCGGAGTCTACACAATCCAAGCCAAGAACAAATATGGCGTCGGCGAGAGTTCAGCTCGTCTTGACATTCTCCTCCGACCTGAGATCGAAGGTCTGAGTGACGTCATAGCTCAGCCGTATGAAGAAACAACCTTTGTTGCTAACATCAAGGCCAACCCCATTGCTGAGGTTAAATGGTAAGATATACTCTTAAGTCTATGCCTTTTGTGGAGTAGACCAAGCGATACGATCTGGGCCCTTTAGGCTAGAATTGAAGATCTTGTTATAACTCAGCCACCCATATTAGAAATCAAGAGTTGATCTATCTATGAATGAACTTACATTATTATACTATCCACAGGAGCAAAGACGGCTACGCTATTCAGCCGTCCGATCGCTTCGACATCGTGGAAGACAAGCCTAAAGAGACATACTCTTTGGTCGTGAAGAAAGTCAGCGTGGAAGACGCTGGGCTTTACACTGTCACAGCCACCAATGAGATCGGAGAGGCCTCGCAGCAAGCCAGGCTTAGTGTGCACAGTAAGTGGAATAAAACAGTGATATTGCGGGTCTAAAGTTTATAAATTATTTTGACGTCCTCCGTGGTCCAACGGTCATCATGCCGGACTGCCACGCCGCCGGAGGTCCCGGGTTCGATCCCCGGTCGGGTCAAGATCGAAAATTATCTTTTAAACATTGAGCTGGATCTTGGAAGTTTATCTAAATATGTATTTGTTATATAATATGTATATGTATCGTTGTACACAAGTCTCGAACTTACTTAATAAAAAACGCAAAATCAATCTGTGTGATTTGTCCTATTTATTTATTTATTTCCAGGCATTATTTCTCAACGTAATTTCTTTTCACAGCCGGCGAGCCAATATTCACCAAACCACTGCAAAGACAAGTGGTCCGCGACTACGAAGACTGCGTCCTCAAGGTCCGCTGCGACGGCGTGCCCAAGCCTGAGGTCCAGTGGTTCCTCAACGGGAAACCTGTGGTCAATGATGATAGACACACAATCAAGACTGACGTCGAAGGGCAGGTGACTAGTGCGTTGGAGATCAAGCACTTTGATGCCAAAGACGCTGGCAAGGTAAGATTTTTTTACATCGAGATAGTCTGTAAGAAACCATTAGTCTATGATGACACGCATACCGTCAAGGTTGAAGTGGTTTCTCAGCGAGAAACCAGTGAGAAATTATGACTGGCATAGTGGTTCCGCAATAACAACCCTCACTAGTTTTAGCTTTCAAACACTTCAAAAGTAAAATACCGTTTGGACCATCATCGCTCCATTAACTATTTCATAAATTTTCCAAAAAAAGAAAGAAAGAAGTATGTTTCTCTCCTTTTCCCACAGTACAAAGTGCGCGCAGTGAGTTTAGCCGGCGAGGCGATTTGCGAGGCTGAGATCTGTCTCGGCCAGGCCAGCCCCAACTTCTTGAGGAAGTTAGAGCCACAGAAGGACGTGGACGAAGGGGAACCTCTAGAACTGAAGGCCAAGTTGGATGGCAGCCCAATACCTACTGCTGCTTGGTGAGTTTCTAACCGGTTCCTGTAGGTAACTGTTGAAAGGAGTTTTTTTTATTTATTTATTTAAACTTTATTGTACATAAAAGTACAGTACAAATGGTGGACTTAATGCTAAAAGCATTGTCTCACAGTCAAACCTTAGGGTTGAGCAGAGAGTTCATGTGGGTGTAAATAAATCCTGGCATCCTAAGTAAGGAGTTGTGAGCAACAGACTTAAGAAAGAAACTGGAGCTACAGAAGGATACTTGGATGTAGGGGGAATATATTGAAGGTCCGAAGGCTTAACTGGATGGAAGCCCTATAACTACTATGGCTTGGTGATTTTTCTGTGAAACTTTCGTCCTGTAGGTAACTGGTATAGGAAAGAAGGTTGCCAATTTTGTGAGAAGGTGAGCAACAGAAAGTCGTTCACGAAGGGAAACCTGTCATTATTTTTCATACGTACTATGCTCACTGTATAGTTTATAATTGTTAATGTCAATGGTAATACTTCTGAGTTCTCACAAATGAGTAAGTTGTGCTCGCTTTTAATTGGTGTTTACATATCGAAGTGAACTTGACACATCGACATTCACAGCGTTGTACCATCTGACAGATGACTGCCTTACTCGTAGGTGCTGACATCTGGTACTTATAATTTGAACGCGGTAACCCTCATTGTTTTTGGTTTAAGATATTTATTCTCATAAAGAAATTTACATTCCACTTATAAATGAGATACACAAAACTTAAGTATAAAAAAATTTACATAAAAAAATACTCCCCCCTCAGGTATAAAGACGGCGTCCCCCTCCCCCCCGACGACGCCCGCATACAGCAAGCCGCGTTGCCGGACGGCACGGTGCGTCTGAGCATCGAGCACGCGACGCCGGCCGACTGCGGCGCATACAAGCTGGTCATCTCGAACCCACACGGGGAGAGCTCTGCTTTGTGTGCTGTAGCTGTTAACCGTGAGTTAAGGCCCATTTAGAAGGTACAAGATTATTGTACATACAAGAAAGAAAGAAAATTCTTTATTCGGCATAAAAAACATATTAGAGCAATAATTTCTTGCAATAATTGCAGTGCAACAAGTGGCTATCAATAATTACAAGCAGCTGTTGTTAAGGCCATGCAAGTAAATTATTGCTTCAATTAAATTGTATGCAGCAGGTAAAACTTGCACCAGCTAAATGGGTCTTATGTCTTATTGTAGTCACTTCTATTCCTCAGTGAGGGTCATTATATGGAACGTAATACACTAAACATCTGGTTGTTTGCCTTCTCCATTTCACATGCTTAGTTAATACTCGTAAAATATATGAGATATAAAGTAAAAAGTAAAAAAGTCTTTTATTTTGCCTGAATTAATTCCTTACAGTAAGGTAGGTATTTTAAAAGTACAAATATTTATGTTTATGTGTATATAAATAGAGACACAAAACTAGCAAGTAGCTGGAAGGCACGCCAGTCCATCCTCCATCCGGGAGCTCACCCCCGAACTAGAAGCATAGGTCATGGCGTATCTCGGCGTGATGAACAACCGATCGGTTCAAGGATGGAAAGAGCGCAGTACATTTTCATTAAATATTAAGCCATAGGTCGTGATATGTACCTACCCACACTATACTTCCGACAGGCTACGTTAGAATTAATCAGATTAGAGGCTTTGCCCAAGGCCCAGCTAGTCTAATCTGTGATTGGGCCTAAGACTATATTTAGAATTTGACATGATTATACAAAACAAACAATTCAAGATAAAATTAGTATTGGTGCCTATTACATTTCATGTATTTTAGCGGTGAGCGAGAATAGAATAAATGTGTACGTATGTTTGTGTTGTGTATCATGCAGGAGTGCACAGTATATATGTATGGATGAATGAAAGTGAGGCTTAAGATGTATGTATGTTGTTATATAGTATATAAATAAATAAGTAGATGTAAATAGATAGATAATCACACGGTGAAATAAACACGTTTTATGGCGTTTTATAAAGTTAAGTATCATGTATTTTTTTTTTTTGCAGTTGTTTAAGGTAGGAGAGGATTCTGTTTCATCATAGTTTAGACGTTTTAACCAATTTTGGACAATTTGTTTTACATTTATATTTTGTGCAGGGATATATATTTAAGGATTTATTTATTTGATTGTAAAGAGCGCAACTAAGTACTCTGAAGTTACGTTTGGCCAGTATTGTTCTGTGAGCTGGAGCAGGTTGGACAGACCGTGTACTTCACTCGTTTTGTGCTTGCGTAAATTTTGATCGAACCCGATCAGGCGGTGTTTTTTTGAGAATTATCTGGAGAACAAAAAGAGCTACTGACTGTTGAGGAAAGAAGTGTCAGAGTAAAGTTGGAAGGTCGGATAGCGATATGGCTTACGGGTCATAACTTTAAGAACAGCACGTTGTGATCTCTCCAGTGGGAGTAGTGTTGTCTTAGCAGCACCACCCCAGACTGCAATGCAATAAGTCAAAGAGACTGACACAAAGCTAAATATGTCATTTTGATTGTTGGGGAAGTCAGCTGCATATCTCAGATTTTTGAAGATATAAATAAGTTTCCTAGTACGGGAAGTGAGCGTTTTAATATGTTGTTGCCAATTAAGTGCTTGGTCAAGGTGAATTCGAGATATTTTGTGTGTGTGACTCTAGTGACGACAAGACAAGAACAGTTCGGGGTGGGGCTGGGGCGGTTATGCGCTTTCAGAACAAAGTTATTGGAACAGGGTCGCGAAGGAGCTCTCAGAGCCAAATGCAATATAATTAGTTTTAGCTAGGTTCAAAGTCAATATATTATTTCTAAAGGCATGTCATTACTTCCGTTAGTGCAGTTTCTGCGTGAGGTGTAGACTTCAGGCCATTTCTGCCCATGAATAAGAAGTGCAGTATCGTCTGCACCTGAGATAATGCGACAGTTAGGTATTTTAGTTCGCAGATTTCATTAATATAAATGGTGAAGAGGGTGGGGCGAATACTACTTCTTTGATGCGCCAAATGATATTAACGCCTCTTCGCTCACATAGTTACCAATCTTAGTGATTTGTGTTCGGTTAGTGAGATAATCTCGAAAGGGATTCGAGTGCAATGCCTCTAATACCTATTGCTTCTAATTTGCGTATTAGTCTAGGGATACAGACCATTCATCAAAAGCCTTTGACAGATCCAGAAAAAATAACTAAACATGTTTCGATTTTTCATCTAAATGTTTTACTGTATCATCCACCAAAGCTGATACGGCATCCTCTGTAGACTTACGCCCTCTCTCGAAAACCATACTGGTTATCAGAAATGATTTTCTTCTGTTTTAAATATTTCGTAAGACGAGAATTGAGAACTCGCTCTAATATTTTAGATATTGCAGGAGAACGGAAATAGGGCGATAGTTGCTGGAATCTTCACCGTCTCCATTCTTATATATAGGATGGACAATAGCCTTCTTAAAGACGTTGGAAACACACCTGTTGCTAGAGATAGACGGCATATATGTGTTATTAGAGGAACAAAGATTTCTCTAGATGATTGTGGTATTATAGAAGAAATATTGTCCCATCCAGTAGCACAGTCTTTGACGGAGTCCTAAAATTAAGCTGTTGATCTCATCTTCGTCAACATCCAACATTACAAAGGAATCTCGAGAAGAAATGGAAGGGGGTGGTGGAGTTTAGTGAGTGTTTGGGCCTTGTATTACTTTGTCCGTCTATTTTGTTCGCTAAAGGTTTTGCCCACATCCCTGAAGTAGTTATTGATATGGTTGATTGATATATCTGGGTCGGGTTTAAGTTTGAGAAGAGCCCTAGATGGGGTTTTTGAGGTATGATATTGGTTATTTCCTTAATAGCTTTCCATGTAGCTTTGTTCTTTTTTGTGCTCTGTAATAATTTTGTGTTGTGTATGTTTTTCAGTTTTTAAGAAGTTTGTTTATGTAATTTCTGTATCTCAGTAGATTATTTTTTGGTGTGAGGTTATCTGGGTTACGTTTAACTTTTAGGTGCATATTGTCTCTATTACGTATACAACGTAGTAGACCTGGTGTAATCCAGGGCTTCAAGTTCCTCTTACTACGCGGAGGCAATTGGCTTGAAATTGTGTTTTTTTAATTATGTCGGATACACAGAGATACTAAATAATTCGCAGCTACGTTTGCATCTTGGGATTGTAAGGCGGTCTTGGAAATCTGTTTTTCTAATTCATTGTGTATGGATGTGTAGTCATATTTGGTACGTAGATGATTCTTATGTTCAACCTTTTTGTGAACCAGACATTGCTATAGAAGTCGGTTTATGATCAGTTATGTAGAAGTCAATTACTAAGGATGTCGACTGGGCTTTAGATTTTAATATAATATGGTCCAGACATCCATCTTTCCTAGTGGGATATGTATATGTAGGTAGCATGCCATGAGATGCTAATAGATTTAAGTAACCGTTAGATCTTTTGTCTATGCTATTTGAAGATATCTATATTTATGCTCGCCTAGTAAGATGATGGTTTTATATGAGCTAAGGGAACCAAGTAATTCATTAAGGCTGCATAAAAATAAGTCTGTGTTTAAAAAGGAAGGGGAACGGTATATAGCAATTATTGTTGTATCCGATCCAATTTTACAGACCAAACCACTAGATTCTTTTAGTATAGTACATTCAGTAATAGTAAAGTCTAAGGTGTTACGAACATATACCATTACTCCATCATTTTGATTTAGTAGGTTTTTGTACAAGACAGGGTGTAATTAGGTAAATTTACAGGATAAGGGTTTTTTGACAACCAGCATTCTGTTAGCACTATAATATCTAAAGTCAACTGCTATTAACGAGATATAGAGAAATAAATTGTTCAAGATTACCGATTTGAGCTGCGTATGTTATATGTATAATGTTAAGAGTTTTGTTCACATTCTTTAGGTATTTCCGACATTGATCCGGCAGCAGTATAAAGGAATGTGATATATTCAACGTCTCCAGTTCGGATGATATATCATTTATAGTGTTCATATTGGTAATAATAAATTTATTAATATATATTTATTAAAAGTGAACAGAAGATAGCTTGAAAATATATCACAACCCTTAGCCACCGGAGGCAACCATATAATGAATCGTCCCAGATGATTACATAAGACACAGAAAATGGGTATTGTGTAAAATAATGATGTAAATATGTTTGTGTATGTTGGGGGAAGAGTTTGAATGTGTGTATTTGTGTATTTATTATAAGTAATATTGTACAATGGCACCGAAGACATATTGGTAGAAAATAAATAAAACTAAGAAAAGTTTATACACTGTTTTGAAAAACAAGTAAGTGAGGACATTGTAGGCAATGAAGTCACTTCATAAATGCAGCCTAGTCATGCTGAAGAAGCGAGGCCGTTGATATGTACCTGATTGACTTAGAAGCTAGATTCTTTCGATGCGTTCATAAGAAACCAAAGGTTTTGACAGACAGATCTTATGGGATGGAAATCCTAAAAAAGAGTAGAAAAAACTCCAGAATAACCTTCTAGTTTGTAACTTAAAATCCTTACAAATAAATTATTAATTTAGATTATTTGTAATAACAGATTTGTTAAGGAAATGTTGTTTTGTTCCATAATGCAACTCCAAGAAAACCATCGTTCACCCAAGAGCTGGAAGACACGAAAGCAGTAGCGGGCCAGCCTCTGAAACTTGAAGCCAGGGTCATGGCGTTCCCGGCGCCCGAGATCAAATGGTTCAAGGATGGTACGTGTATTGTAAATGTTAACGGGAACACTCACTTTCCTCTATTTATAATATCTATTTCTCACGTTAGTTTTTATCAGGTTATGGTACTCCTAATCTCTAAACTTTTATAGCCGAGGTTCTCATGGTTGAGGACCGTGGTCATTACGTGAAATGAAAGACGCACAACGTCACCATCTAGTGACGTATTACACACTATTGAATAAGATTAGACAGGTCCTACGGTATGCAAGTTTCTTCACGATGTGTTTTTTTTTTTAATTACGTCAGATTGATCTAAAAACTTAAGAGTTTGTCAAGTCGGGCCTGAAATCGAACCAGTGTCTTTTGGACGCAAGTCTAGCGCCTAGCCGACAAAGCCTATGAGATAGTTCAACACATTTGACATGAAATACTAGCCGCGCCCCGGGGGCTTCGCTCAGTAAGAATTTCGGGATTAAAAATTTCCCTGTGTGCTATTCCCGATATTTTTCTACGCTTCATGCCAAATTTCATCAATCTGTCCAGTAAATTTTGCGTGATTGAGTAACAAACATCCTCACAAACTCACATTCGAAACTTTCGCATTGACAATAATATTAGTAAGATAGAGCATAAGCGGTCCCCTCTTCTTAACATTGTGCACCCGACAGGAGTTCATACTGTACCGAATTATGAACAGTAAATAGAACTGGGGTCTAAAAAGGCCACTTTGACGAATCAGAATATGATTCATTTCTCGTTTTCCCTATATATTCAAAAGTGAACCTTTTAAGTGGTATCATGAAGTTCATTTTTAAATATTTGGGAAATGAGAAATGGATCATATTCAGTTCATCAAAATGACCGTTTAGATCCTCTGGTGTATAATGTGCAATAAATGTTTCGAATTGAGTTGAATAATGAGGTGATGATGATGACGCAGGTCTCCCGATCCGGCCGTCGCAGGCGGTGAACTTCATCAACCAGCCGGGCGGGCTCATCGGGCTCAGCATCGACTGCTGCAAGCCCGAGCACGCAGGGCAGTACTCGCTTACGCTTACCAACAAGTTGGGAGGAGTAACTGCCGACTTTTTCTTCTTCTTTTTACAGGGGTGTTTGGGTAAACACTCTTATCCTTTCTGGGGCGAAAGTACTCATGAATATGAGCAACTTTTTGTATGGGACGGACTCTGAAATCTCAAAAAAAACAGCTGTTCCATACATTTTAGGCGAGTAGGTATTAAAATGTGTGGAACAGCCTGATTTTTTCAGATTTAAGAGTCGGTCCCGTACCAAAAAGTTGCTCATATATTTCCTTGAGCCTTTTCACCCCAGGAGATAGGTGTTTACTAAACCTGTATAGTGTTAGTGGCCAATTACAGACAAGCCAGAACAGGGTTAAAACGGCCACTTTGATGAATTGGAATATAATCCATTTGTCATTTCCTAAATATTTAAAAATGTACTATAAATATGGCACAATAAGTTTCATTTTTAAATATTTAGGAAATGACAAATGGATCATATTTCGATTCATCAAAGAGGCCGTTTTAACCCCCCAGAACGTCCTAGCACCTAAGAACGAGGAGGGCCGACCCTGAATAAAGGGAACAAGCAAGGAAGAAGAGGAAGAGTGGCCAATGTGGTCATGCAACAAAATTTTGACTTGCGAATCACTCCCACAATTTTTTTTTCACATTATATTTTAGTAGCCAAATACAATACAGTTTTGTTTTTAGAATTATCATAAGATACAATTTTTTGTATAATTGTTGTGGATATTTTTAAATTCTGGTACAATTAAAAATAATACTGGCCATAAACTTACTTTTACTATGTCAAAATTTTAGAATAAAGAACACGTAGCAGTATTTCCACATTGTACACAGTTCTTGCATTATTATAATGCAAGAACGTAATGATCGGAACGGAATTTGCGAACTCACGTTTTTGGTCCTCGACTACCACACTCATTGCAATTGGGTAATTTTCTTCTCTTGAATGAAAGTTATTAATCAGTTAGTTGTCAGCAACTAATATATGTCATGTTTCCTCCAGGCGGCATCCAAAGCCAAGGTACAGAAGTGACAGAGTAAAGAGCGCCAAGCCAGCCTTCATCGCTGAGCTGCAGCCGGTAACGTCATCGAAGGAGGTTCCCGGCCAAGTTGGAGGTCAAGGTGCTTGTTGCCACCACCGATCATCAAATGGTCAATTATTAAGTACCTTATCACTTTACATAAATATTCATAAGAAGTACATAGTTCGCGTTAATTTAAAAGAATGATGGAAGGGTGAGGGGTGAAAGTTGCCGCATGCGTACGACTGACGAACGAATCGCATACATCGATAAATTGCCTACTGCGCAGTTTAACTGCCAGTATTCATTTACCTGACGAGACTAACTACTATGTTATTTAATTCTTTTGAAACCTGATGATCTTAAATGAATCAAATAGTTTGAAAGTAACTGAGTTGTGCTTGTAAATTTTGTTAACCTTGCAATGTATCAATCATCACAATCCATCCATTTCTTGGTAGTCTTCCTCTCCGCTTTTATCCATTTCCTTCAGAGATAAAATCCTTTCAAATATTATTGATTTTCTTCAGCAGGCATCATAAAATCAAATCCATGCGATGATGAGATAATAAAATAATGACATTACTTTATCTCGATCAATGAATCTTTGTTGGCAGGACCACAACGGCCAAGGAAGTGGTTCCGGACGGCCAACACGTCAAGGTGGTCTCTCTGCCGGACAGCACTGCACGCGTTGCTGCTGGACAAAGCTACAGCGGCCGACGCCGGACAGGTACGCGGTGAAGGCCATCAACGACAAGGGGATTTGCCAGCAATGCTGTGCTTACGGTTGCTAATGAAGTTGTCCATCAGTTAATATTATACTAGCTGTTGCCCGCGGCTTCTGCCGCATAAATTTCTCACGGGAACAGTGCTTTTTCCCGGGATGAAAGGTACCTATGTCCTTATCAGTACTTCAAAATATGTGTATGCGAATTTTCGGGAAGATTGGTTCAGTAGATTAAGCATGAAGAGGTGAGAAACATACGAAGAAACTCACTTTCGCATTAATAATATTAGTTGGGGTAGTTTAACCAGAATAGCTTTCACTATAATAACTAACAGCGAAAGTAAGATATTTAGAGTCTGTGCGAATAGAGTAATATAAGAGAGCACCGCTATATTCAATTAAGTAGATACCGTTTTAGTATCTGATAAAATTAGTTCACTTGTTAACCACGCCTAGAGTCTTCGCACGAATCTAACCAAAGTTAAATTTCTTAGGCCGCGCCGATGAGCTCATCGCCACAAGAACGACCTCAACTCATCCACGGCCTCCGAGACATCACCGCGGAAGAAGGACAACCTCTCTTGAAGTATCGGCACCAATCCAGAGGCAACCCTGTGCCTGACGTCATGGACAGGACGGCCAACCACTTACACCGAGCGAAGGGTGTATTGACCTGCGATGGCAAGAGGAGTGAGTTGACCTTGAGTTTCTCATCAGTTTAGCCTCAATATCTCTATTGCTTGACCTTAACATATTTACCGACCTTTGAAACATCCCACCTCTGAAAAAGGACAAGATTCCCTCTTACTATCAGCACCAATCAGGGGCAACCCTGTACCCTGACGTCACGTGGACTGAAAATACCCCAAGCAAACGTATGCTCAATAGCATACGTTTTCTTGGGGTATTTTCTTTTAGTTTCTACCTATGATAACAAGAGTTTGACCTTAAATTTCTCATCAATTAAGCCTCAAGTATCGTGCTAATAAATAAGATACAGTGCGAATCATTAAATCATTAAAAATTACACAATTGTCCGTTATAGTTTTTAATTGCTTTAAGTAGTGTTTTTTTTACGTTATTTTGATTTGAAAAATTTTCCAATGCAGGTGGGCCAGAAATCACCCCTGCAGCGATGTCAGACGCAGGCGTCTACTCGGTGACGCTGGTCAACCCTCTCGGAGAAGGATTCATCTCAGGGCAACGTAAACGTTCGCAAGGTGTTCCAGCGCCAAGTTTCTCGCAAGAAGTTCACTGACCTTCAACAGGTAGACTTGACATTGAGTTTACGACATTATCTTGCACAAAAATTCCTTTATCAAAAAATATTTATTTATTGAAACGTCAATTACATTTATTCATAAAAAAAAAATTTATCCTTACAACTAGTTCGTCGGTATAAAATAATCTTAAAAATAAAACAATATTGAATTGAATGATTTGATAACAGTGAAAGAACTTTGTCACACAGTTGCGTACTTTTAGATTGAAAGATGCTACAGAATGTGACAGTACAGTTTATTTTTAATTAGTTAAAATAAACTGGTCACTAACGCGATATATCGACTGATTCGTCTAGTGTTGAACCCATCAAGAGATAATTTTCAAGACGAATATGGACCGATCCGCAACAACCAAATCAGTGAGCAGTTTCTATTTCACACGTTAGTTTTAATTAAAATTGCATTTTATTACTTTGACATCACATAATTTTTAATATGATTCCAAGAACTAACAAACAAGTTTTTTATACACCTACAATTCAAATCATTATTTCTCCAGCTACCAACTTTCGATGCGATATTCCCCGCGCGCGTGTATACGGCGTCCCCGCGCCAGACATCACGTGGTACAAGGACGGTCAACAGATACAGCCCGGCGACAAATACAACTTCAAACGCGACGGCGACACTGCTGTCTGTACGTGCGAGACTTGGTGCCTGGGGATGCTGGATTGTACACTTGCAAGGCGAAGAATAGGGAGGGAGAGGCCAAATGTGAGGCGCAGTTAGAAGTTGTGGACAAAATGTGAGTTTTTGATGTTGTTTCTCGTATGTTCTCACATATTTTGTTCTCGATTATCTCATTTATTTATGGTTAAAACCTCATTCCAACTCCAATCCATGATGTTTCTCCGCACTTAGAGGTATTAATCAGAGATTTTGATCTACAGAACAACAAAAACAGTGGACATTTTTATGTCAATGATTCATTGCACTGCAAAAAATAAAGTTTTATCTGTCACATTTAATTTTAACCCGTTTTATCTAACTTTAGGAGGATTCTGATCAATTATATACGTTTCTCATCATTAACAGATTACCATTAAAGATTTTTTTAATACTTGTTTTTAACAGCGGCAAACGTCAAAAGATGGAGCCACCAGAGTTCCTGAAGAAGATCGGCGACACGGAGGTGTTCCGCGGGATGAGCGCCAAGTTCACCGCCTGCGTCACCGGCTCGCCTGAACCTGATGTCGAATGGTCTGTAAATGACAGTGTGTTGTGACGTCATATCTCAAAAAAATTTGACAGTGAGGGATTTTTTCTTCGACTACTAAGATAAGTAGTCGACGATATTACCCGTTTATGAGAATATATTTTGTGACTTGAACTGGATTTTGCATGAAAATTTAGGTCACTGTAAAATAATGTCGCTGCAAATTTTCCTCAAATCCAAAAAATCCAACATTTGTTGCATCCAAGGGTTATAGGACTCTCATTATGTCTATTTTATTTTTGACTGTTTTCAGCTTACGAGTTTTTATTTACTAACAATTGTTTGTAATATATTGGGTAAAACTAAACGCAGGCGTTTCCTGTTATCTGCGCCGCCAGGCGTTTGGGGTTCTCACACTGCTAGCGTGGATGGCGTCGCGTGTGGTCCGCCATTGCATTGTCCAGGGCGATATCGGTTTGATTTTAATACGCGGAGCGAGTCTCCCTACGCGTCTTTTTTGCTTGTTGTTTAGTTTGAGTGATAATTGTGAATTTCCTGTTTGTTAAATAACTATTGAATTTGTGTTTGTGAAAAACTCTGTTATTGTGACTTTTTCTTGTGAGAGGTGAAACGTGGCTGGCTGTTCACATCTGGCTGTCCCGAGTGAAACTACGGGAAGAAATCTATTTATTTGTCCTGGGGAATTGAGATCTCAAGGGTTAGGTAGGGTGATTAGGAATTCCCCCTTCCCGAAGACACTCAAGTTTGGATCCGAAGAGAAAGAAGATTTAGTTTGGTAAGTGTTCAATTGTAGTTAATTTATAGGTTAGGTTATCATATAGGGCCCTGTAGCTCCCTTCATAAGCTACGGTGGTGGTAGCAGACTGCGTTAGAGTTAGTTAGGTTTTAGTCGGGCAAACGTGGTGCCGCGTGGAGATTTTTCCCGGTACTTAATTTTACCGGTGGTTTTTCCCGGTGAAGTTCCGGTACAGAATTCTTCCCGCCGCTTCGTTTGTCGGATTCTCTCTGCCACATTTTCTGGCAGCAAAGCGTAACTCTGCACATTTTCTGAAGTAGCAGAGCGTAGTTTATCTACCCTCTATTTGTTCGTTTGTAAAAAATAATTAATTGTTTTAGTAAAAATTATTAGATTTTTTCTTAGTTTGTTTGTATAAGAATATTTGTAACCTTTTTTGTATTTGTTTGCGGTTTGTACCGTGCGATTTCCCACGGATTTTATTGCCATTCTCATACCTACCGCGGTTCTTCGTGTAGTTGTTTGATTTTGTTGTTTTTTATTTACCTTTTGTTATTTTTTGTTTTTGACTTGACGCGATGGCGAAGGCCTCCAATGCTAGGGCGACACTCGCCAACGAATTGAGATGGTTTGTGACGGCCGGAGGACTCCTGTCCCGGAAGGACAGGAGAGGGCGCCATACTGCTAAGAGCGGATCACCTCCACTCACGATTGATTAGCGCGGGAAGCGGCCATGGTGGTGCTTACGGAAGCCGAACTTGCCCCGGAGGTCTACGCAGGTCACATGGCGGACATGGACCAGATCCTGAGTCTGCACGATGATATCGCGGAGGCGGCGACCGCAATAAGGGCGAGACAGGCTGGCGGACCAGCCCCTCGCACACCTGTTAGACAGGAAGGACCAGCGGTTACTGGTCGGCTCCCCACCCTTCAGCTGTCCCACTTTGGGGGTAGGATGGAGGAGTGGGTAGCATATAAAAATATGTTTGAGTCCCTGGTCGTAGCACGACCGGATTTGTCGAAGGCCCAGAAGATGGCCTACCTCCTCTCCACTCTTGAGGATGAAGCGCGGTCGCTCATCCAGCACCTCCGGGTGGAGGACGACCAGTACGATACGGCTTGGGAGTTATTGAACTCCCGCTACCAAAACTTACGTTTGTTAGCGGATGCGCACGCCGCACAGTTGATGGCCCTGCCCAAGGTGGCCAACAGGGCACAGTTGCGCCTGCAGTTGCTCACGCCCGTTACAGTGGCCTGTAACGCGCTCCGCACACTGGGGCTGCCGGTGGACCACTGGTCCTTTTTGCTGGTGCACATTGTATTGGGCAAATTACCCAATGACATCCGCTCGCGATTTGAGCGCGAGAATGCCGAACGGGATAGCACCACCCTACCAACATTCACTGACTTGGTGAAGTTTTTGGAGTTTGAGGCACGGGCGGCTGAGAATACCATGACGGACTCAGCGCCATCCAGAGCGCCTGAACGTAGGCCCCAACAGGGACGGCAACCGCCACCGCGTGGAGCTGGTGTGCGGGTTGCACACACGGCAGCAGTCGCGGGGGACGCGGACTGCCTGCAATGTGGCCGGATGGGCCACAGCCTGCTGCAATGCAGGGACTGGCAGAGACTGCCAGTACAAGATCGGCGCCGCATGGCAAAGCGGCATGAACTTTGCTTTTATTGTTTGGGCGGTCACTATGCACGTGACTGTCCCAGTGCCATACCATGCAGTGCATGCCGTGGGCTGCACCACGTGATGCTCTGCATGAACCGGAACGGGGATGGCACCCGGATGTTGAGGCAGGGGTCCCCTATGGGCGGGGGCGCTCCTGCTCGAAGCCCTCCACCACCGGACGGAGGACGCGGCTTCGCTCGTCGCTCCCCTCGGGAGGGGGGTCGCGTACCTGCGCGGGTCTTGGCGGACCGGGACCACGCGCCTCAAGGTCATGGCCAGTATGTGGCTGGCCAGGCCCCGGATAGGGCCCCCATGGGCGGGGGCCCTAGATCGGACGTGAGAGTGGGGACACCCCCCTCCACGCGGGTTACCAATACCCAACACATGCAGCCGCAGCGGTTTTCTCCGCCGCTGCACGAGTACCCACGGCTGGAGTACCACCCGCCGTACCATATGTATATGTGGCCGGGCCATGGTTATGCCCCCCTCAGATGCCGGGATGTGCACTCGCCCGCCATATTATCCGGGTCAGTGGCGCGCCCCTGGTTTGGAGAGAGTGGGGAGCCCGTAACTAGCTTGCTCCCCTTGCTGGGACAGAGCCGCGGACGGTTCTGCTCCCTACCGCGGTGGTCCGCGTATGGGGTCGTGGGGGGAAGCCATTAATTTGAGAGCTCTGTTGGACTCAGGGGGCTCAAAGCAGTTTGGTTACCACTCGAGTGGCACGCCAGTTAGGTTTAGTCGTGGAAGACTCGCCTGTGCCACTTCTTGGAGTTGGTGGCATACAAGTGAAGTGTCTGACGGGCCAGACACTTGTCACCTTTTCTTCGCTGAAGTCCTCCACAATGAGGATCACGACTTCGGCTATGAAGTAATGGATACCATTGCGGGTTGGCACCCCTCGACAGACATACCGCCGGGTGTGTTGTCTTTGGTTTCGGGTCTGGATTTGGCCGACCCCTTTGTCTTTCATCCCGGCCCAGTGGACTTGCTCCTGGGCTCGGACGTATTGGGTTGGATTTTGTTGGGTACCCAGAAAGCTCTGGGTTCGTCTTCACTGATGGCAGTGTCTACTATCTTTGGTTTTGCCCTGATGGGCCCTGTGTTTGATAATGGCACCGCGGAGGAGCCACCGGTTGTCGCATCTGCGTCCTTGGCCAAGACCATGCAAAGGTTTTGGGAGGTGGAGGAGCCACCTATGAGTTCCAGGATGGGTCCGGAACACGCTGAGTGCGAAGCCCTTTTTCGATCGACCACGGAGAGGTTGCCCTCCGGTCGGTTTGTAACTAGGTTACCTTTTGTTGCCTCTCGTCCTAGCCTAGGGCAAAGTAGGGCGCTTGCGGAGAAACGACTGCTGTCCATGGAGCGACGCATGCAGCGTGACCACGTACTTCGCGATAAATATATAGAATTTATGCGCGAGTACGAGGATTTGGGTCACATGTCTCCGGCTCGAGTTGATTGGAGCTCAACTGAGCATTATTTTTTGCCCCACCACGCGGTGGTGAAGGCCTCAACAGGCAAGTTGCGGACTGTCTTTGATGGGTCCGCACCCACTTCGAACGGAGTTTCGTTGAATCTATGTTTGCATTCAGGTCCCAAATTGCATAGGGATATAATTGACATCATCTTGAACTTTAGAAGACATCAAGTGGTTTTTGGTGCGGACATCCGGATGATGTTCCGCCAGACAGTCATACATCCTGAGGACAGGCGATTCCAGTTGATACTCTGGCGTGAGCGCCCTGAGGATCCTGTGACGGTGTATGAACTCAACACAAACACGTATGGATTGAAATCTAGTCCCTATATCGCCATCAGATCATTGCTTGAATTGGCAGAGCGGGAACGGATCCGCTTTCCCCGTGGGGCTTCCGTGCTGTCACTTGACTTGTATGTCGATGACGTGTGCACCGGAGCCCAAAGTATTGAGGAGGCACTCCTACTGCGGGATGAATTGATTGAAATATTGAAGACAGGTGGCTACGAGCTACGTAAGTGGTTGTCTAATGAGCCTAAAGTTCTAGAAGGGATCCCGGAGGATCACCAACAGAACCCTCACCTGTTTGAGGATGTAGATGATCCCAACGGGATAGCGGTGCTGGGCATGCAGTACCAGCCGCTAACCGATATTTTTACATTCCAAGTGGACTTGGAAATACCACAGGTCTGGACTAAGAGAACGGTGTTGTCCGTAATAGCTCGTATGTTTGATCCAAGCGGTTGGATCAGTCCAGTAATATTCTCTGCGAAGTGTCTTCTTCAGAGACTTTGGACTTTGGGCGTCTCGTGGGACGAGCCGCTGTTTGGTCCTCCATTGGATGATTGGCTCGAGTTGTTTTCATCGATTAAGGAAGTCAATCGGATTGCCTTGCCATACTCGCCGAATATTGCCCCCGGGAAATATCGAAGCCAGCCTGCATGGCTTTTGTGACGCGTCGGAGCGAGGCTACGCCGCGTCAGTCTATATGCGGACAGTTGACGCCGATGGCCGGGTCAATGTCTCGCTTTTGTTAGGGAAGAGCAAGGTCGCCCCCATCAGGACGAGGCTGACTATTCCCAAGCTTGAGTTGAGTGGAGCTCACCTTCTCTCTAAATTGTTGCATCACGTTGCCAGTGAACTGGCGGCCACGGTCGAAATACGGGACATCTTCGCCTGGTCGGATAGCCAGGTCGCGCTGCGGCATGGTTGCGCGCGGCCCCACATACCTTGGAGGTTTTTGTGGGAAATCCGGGTTTCCCAAATCCAGAATATCGGAAATTGATATAACATGGAGACATGTTGCCGGGAGAGCTTAACCCAGCGGACTGTGCTTCCCGAGGTTGTACGGCACCAGAATTGGTGTCACACCCGCTCTGGTGGGGTCCAGAGTGGCTGATGGGATCAGAAACTTCTTGGCCTGTCTGTCAGACAGATGTTACTTCTTTGAGTTTGACTTGGCTCCGTGTACATGCTGTAGTCGCTGAGACGACGTCGGAGCCGGATTGGCTACTTGCTCGGTATAGCAGCTTGGATAAGCTTCTGGGTGTTACCAGTTGGATTAAGCGTTTCATACATAATTGTAGAAACCCACAGGCAAAGCGGTTGGAGCCGATTGCAGGTGCAGAAGAGCGCCGGAGCGCATTGTTGCATTGGGTCCGTGTCGTGCAGACCGGACGGTTTGAGTCAGAGCTTCAGATTTTGCGCGACGGACGCGCTAAGTTGAAGGGCGCGGTCGCTCGTTTGAACCCGTACATCGACTCGGATGGGCTTCTTCGGGTTGGAGGCAGGCTCCGGAAGGCGGATCTTCCATATGAGACTCGCCATCCTCTGTTGTTGCCCTTGGTGCAGCTTTTGGTGTCTGATCGACACATTCGTAACGCCCATGCTGGGTGCAATGCTTTGTTGGCTATTTTGCAACGCGAGTTTTGGATTTTGTCAGCCCGAAGAGCAATCCGTAGTGTTCTGTTTCCCGATGTATTGCATGTTATAGGTTGAAGGCATCCACGATGCAACCACAGATGGAGTGATCGTTTGCCCGCTGATCGGAATTCGACCTTCGAGGCTGTTTGACGGCGTTGGAACCGATTTTCGCCGGTCCCTTTTCGATCAAGGCTTCTCCCTTTCGTAATGCCCGTTTTGTGAAGGGCTATTTGTGTGTATTTGTTTGTTTGGCCACCAAGGCTGTCCATTTGGAGGTGGTATCGGCTCTGGGACTACGGAGGGCCTTAAATGTCGCCGCGTTGGATCGCTTTGTTTCGCGTCGAGGTCTACCTTCCCTTATTCAAGTGCTCTGGATTAATGCTTACTGCACAAACTATAAAAGGAACTGTAAATCTATCTTAAGGATGTTTTCTGTGATTTATTGATAAAAATTGTACCTTAGTTTGTAAGTCAAATTGCTGCCTCAAAGCGCTGGAATAACCTGGAAGTTTAGTCCCCCAAGTTGCCCCCATTGGGGGAGGGGATTTTTTGAAGCGGCTGCTGAAATCCGCAAAGACCCACCTCCGCCGCATTATCGGAGAAACGGCTCTAACTTTTTTGAAGAGCTGGCCACAGTGTTTTGTAAAGTTGAGGCGGTCCTCAACTCGTCGTCCCTCTCTGTCCGCTATCTCCAGATCCAAATGACTTGGAAGCTCTCACCCCTGGTCATTTTTTTGGTGGAGAGGAGCCGTTGAATGCCCTGCCCGAATACCCGTGGAAGGATGAACGCGTTATATCGGTTGTCGCGTTTTCAAATGTTGCAACAAATGAGCCAGGACTTTTGGCGTCGCTGGTCGCTTGAATATTTGCATTTGCTGCAGCAAAGAGTGAAGTGGACAGACAAGGGACTGAGCCTCCCAGGGAGGGTGATTTGAGCAGTATTGTTAAAAGAGGCAAATTTGCCCTCATTGCTTTGGCGACGAGCTCGCATATTACGTTTGATTCTTGGCGGAGATGGCACTCCCGCGTGTGGCTGAGGTGTTGGTCGACGGTTCGATTTTAAGGAGAGGTGTGACCTCTCTCGCCCGCCTTCCCGTAGAGTAAGCTAGCGGTCTGCTTCTCAGACCGGGACGGGGGGATGTTTGTAATATATTGGGTAAAACTAAACGCAGGCGTTTCCGGTTATCGCCGCCAGGCGTTTTGGGGTTCTCACACTGCTAGCGTGGATGGCGTCGCGTGTGGTCCGCCATTTGCATTGTCCAGGGCGATATCGGTTTGATTTTAATAGCGCTTGGAGCGAGTCTCGCGTCTTTTGCTTGTTGTTTAGTTTGAGTGATAATTGTGAATTTCCTGTTTGTTAAATAACTATTGAATTTGTGTTTGTGAAAAACTCTGTTATTGTGACTTTTTCTTGTGAGAGGTGAAACGTGGCTGGCTGTTCACATCTGGCTGTTCCCGAGTGAAACTACGGGAAGAAATCTATTTAGTTGTTATGGGGATTTGAGATCTCAAGGGTTAGGTAGGGTGATTAGGAATTCCCCCTTCCCGAAGACACTCAAGTTTGGATCCGAAGAGAAAGAAGATTTAATTTGGTAAGTGTTCAATTGTAGTTAATTTATAGGTTAGGTTATCATATAGGGCCCTGTAGCTCCCTTCATATAGCTACGGTGGTAGCAGACTGCGTTAAGTTAGTTAGGTTTTAGTCGGGCAAACGTGGTGCCGCGTGGAGATTTTTTCCCGGTACTTATTTTTACCGGTGGTTTTTTCCCGGTGAAGTTCCGGTACAGAATTCTTCCCGCCGCTTCGTTTGTCCGGATTCTCTCTGCCACATTTTCTGGCAGCAAAGCGTAGTTGCTCTGCACAACAATCCTGTTCTAAATAGGTTCCACAACGACGTGAAACTATTCCCATGCGAGCGAATCCGCATGGACAAGGAAACCACCGGCTTACTCCGGCTCACCATCAGCGGCATTGATGTACCCGACGTGGGCACCTACAAGTGTCGCGTCTACAACCCCCATGGAGAAGCCAGTTGCAGCGCCCAACTCACTTACGATAGTAAGTTTCTCACTATTACCAAGCTTAGACTCCCATGTGAATGAATTCGCATGGACAAGGAAACCACCGGCCTACTCCGGCTCACCATCAGCGGCATTGATGTACCCGATGTGGGTACCTACAAGTGTCGCGTCTACAACCCCCATGGAGAAGCCAGTTGCAGCGCCCAACTCACTTACGATAGTAAGTTCCTCACTTTGTCCAAGCCTAAATAAACTGGGGATTCATCCACTCATAGGCGATGGGTTAGCAACCCTGTCACTATACCAGAATCTCCATTCCATCAAAGAGCTCACTATTCAGCTAAGCGTGGCCTTTAAGTCTCACGACTCTTGGCTCTGTCTACCCCGTAAGGGATAAAGACGTGATGCTATGTATGTAGATAAAATGCATTATCGTCAGTCCACCAAATTCCACAAACGTTTTATTCTTTTTTTTTCCTTTAGCCCTGGAGCCTCAAGCCCATAAGCGCCCTCTAGCGGAGCAGTACTCAGACTTCGACAAGATGAAGAAGACCGGTATCCCCATGCCTTTGGCGGACAAGCCCATCATTTCTCGGATGGCCGACCGTCATCTGACGTTATCTTGGAAGCCCAGCATTCCTCATGGACCACGGTTCCCCGTTACATATCAGGTAAGCCACAATTTCATATCCTTGTTACATGGCGACCATGACTAGACCTGAAAATTAAACTCCGGTCCTGTCACGGTCACCAAGTAACATCACGTATTGTGTTCTCCAAAAATCGAATAAAATCATGTTTATTCTGTGTTTGAGTTTGTAATTCAAATTTCATTGTTTCACAACGAGACAATAACTATACTCACTACAAGATAAAGAAGATAATTTGTTTGAAGACAACAGAAACACAGCGAAGACAAGAAGCGAAGTAAAACATCGTGAGGAAACTTACACTAATTTCTGTCAATAGACCTGTCAACAAGTGTTAATTCTGACAGGTCAATTGACAAAAAATAGTGTATATTCCGTCAACACTCAAAAAATCCGTATTATGAATGGTTATTTATGTCATTGTTACATTTTGATTTATTCTGAATATACTATGATTGCAACGATATCCACCACCTATGTTGCCACTGTTGGGGCACTGGCCTTCCTTGGATGGATAATGAGGATGGGCCATGACACACCACACAGGCCTAATTCGCAATACAATACTAAAGTTAGTAAATCAAAGCTTTGCGTAATATTCCCTATTACTACTAATTGTTTTCCATCAGGTGGAAATGTGTGAAGTTCCGGATGGCGACTGGTTCACGGCCCGCACGGGACTCCGGTCCTGTGTCTGCGACATCAGGAACTTGGAACCCTTCAGGGATTACAAGTTCCGGGTCCGAGTGGAGAACAAATATGGCGTCAGCGATCCTTCGCCGTATGCAATTACGCATAGAGCCAAGCTGGAACCGGATCCACCGAAATTCGTGCCGTATCTTGAACCAGGTTGGACTCATAACTTTTTTTTTGGTCTTAAATTGGTTTATAGTCTTCTCTGGTGTTTGCTTTTACTTCTGGAAATTGAGGAACCTTGAGCCCTTTAGAGATACAAGTTTAGATTCAGAGTGGAAAACAAATATTTGTGTTTCTCCTCGACTCCTCGATCGTCTCTTGTTTTCTCGCACGATTTGTTGGATTATGCTGCTGAATAAATTTTAGAACCTGCACTTTTATATCTAACGCATTTGGCATTAAACTATAAAAAAAAATCTTAATAAGCATGACTTATTTTATATTAAAGAAGACAAATTTCTCAAGTCTCCAATCCGTTAGTACTTTGTTATTCCAAATTAATTTTTTCAACAACAATATTTTAGGCTGTAATGATATCCTGATTAGGTATTTTCTAACAGTAATCACCTTTACAAACAGGCATAGACTTCAGACCGGACACCTCCCCCTATTTCCCGAGGGACTTCGACCTAGAGCGCCCCCCCCACGACAACTACGCGCAGCCTCCCCGCTTCCTGCGCCAAGAGCATGACGCACAATATGGCGTCAAGGGACACAATGTCAACTTGTTCTGGTTTGTCTATGGGTATCCCAAGCCGAAGATGACGTACTTCTTCAATGATGAGCCCATTGAGATTGGCGGGAGATATGATTGGAGCTACACGAGGAATGGACAGGCTACGCTGTTTATCAATAAGTGAGTTTTTTATATATATTTTGGTTTAATTCTAGGGTTTCTCATTGTAAAAACACTGTTTGATATCAAAGAACTCAATGTTGTAGAGAAATTCTACGCCATTTCTCACTAAGTAAGTTGTATTTATTTTAAACAATTATATCTCATTACGATCATCTGGTTTCTCATGTCTAGAATATGACGCATAAAGTAGCGTCAAAGGACATAACGTCTGAATATAAAAAGTTGTTACAAAAGATTGTTCGATACATAAGTGAGAATATTTAATTATTGATATTCGCACTTAATCATATCGATAAGACAAGAAGTTGTTAATAGTTTTATTCCACTTTTCAATTCCTTGGATTGCTGGACGACTTGACAATAAATACAAGTCCAGCAATCCCCATTCTGAAGAGTATGTATAGTGCTGTTCTACTTTGGGGCTAGCTCAATCTGTGTGATTTGTCTGTTTAAATTTATTTTTATTTTTTTTATTTATTTAATCTTTACTAGAATGATGGATCGCGACGCCGGCTGGTACGAGGCCGTGGCCACCAACGAACACGGACAAGCTCGCCAGCGTGTCCGGCTCGAAATACTCGAGTACCCCGCCTTCATCCGGCGGCCGGAAGAGAGCGTCGTGTTGCAGCGGCGGTCCGTCCGGCGAACCGACCCGGGTCACCGGCGTGCCGTACCCGGACATCAAGTGGTACAAGGACTGGCAACCTTTAGCAGCCAGTGCTAGGTTTAAGTTTAGTTTTATCCCATTTAAATTGATTTTGTCCATTTTTACTTTAAATTCTCTCAATGTTAGTTGGATCTGATGGAATGGTCTAGAATATAGGTGTCGCTTATATGGAAGGAGGCTATACCGAAAGACGTAAGTGAATAGTTTTATTATCAAGCTTGGCAATATATCCGGCTCGGGTAGTACGTGTACTTCATCCGGCGGCCGGAAGAAAGCGTCGTGTTACAGCGGCGGCGTCCATCCGGCTCGAGGCCCGGGTCACCGGGGTGCCGTACCCGGACATCAAGTGGTACAAGGACTGGCAACCGTTAGCGGCCAGTGCCAGGTTCAAGGTTAGTTTTAGTCTCATTTAAATTGATTTTGTCCATTTTACTTTAAATTCTCTCAATGTTAGTTGGATCTGATGGAATGGTCTAGATATAGAGGTGTCGCTTAAATGGAAGGAGGCTATACCGAAAGACGTAAGTAGATAGTTTTATTATCAAGCTTGGCAATATATCCGGCTCGAGGTAGCCGTGTACGCCGCCTTCATCCGGCGGCCGGAAGAGAGCGTTGTGTTACAGCGACGGTCCGTCCGGCTCGAGGCCCGGGTCACCGGGGTGCCGTACCCGGACATCAAGTGGTACAAGGACTGGCAGCCGTTAGCGGCCAGTGCTAGGTTCAAGGTTGGTTTTAGTCTCATTTAAATTGATTTTGTCCATTTTACTTTAAATTCTCTCAATGTTAGTTGGATCTGATGGAATGGTCTAGAATAGGTGTCGCTTATATGGCTATACCGAAGACGTATTAAGCTTGGCAATATATCCGGCTCGAGGTAGCCGTGTACGCCGCCTTCATCCGGCGGCCGGAAGAAAGCGTCGTGTTACGGCGGCGGTCCATCCGGCTCGAGGCCAGGTCACCGGCGTGCCGTACCCGGACATCAAGTGGTACAAGGATTGGCAACCTTTAGCAGCCATTGCTAGGTTTAAGGTTGGTTTTAGTCTTATTTAAATTGAAATTGTCCATTTTACTTTACATTCTCTCAATGTTAGTTGGATCTGATGAAATTATCTAGAATAGGAGGCTATACCCAACAAGTGCTGAAGAAATCGCTTATGACACGAAAGGCGTAAGTAGATAGTTTTATTATAAAGCTTGGCAATGTGTGACTCGAAGTAGCGGAGTACCTCGCCTTCATCCGGCAGCCGGAAAAGCGTTGTTATAAAAATTGTGTCCATGTATAGTTACTTCATATATAGTTTACTTCAAATTCATTGAATGCTAGGTGGGTCAGGAAGAGTAGTCATCTAAATAAATGAAGGTATCGCTTAAATGGAAGGAGGCTACACCAAAAATTGATTGATGACTCAAAGCGAAAGGCGTAAATAGTTTTTGCAGAACTGGACACAGCCGATGGCCGCTGCTTGCCCAGCTGCCACCAGTGCCGGGTTCAAAGGTTGGTTCTACTACAGATCTCAATGAAGTTATCGTTTTCGCCACTAGCTGGTACCACTGAGATCGAGTGAGATCATCTTATCGTCAGTATAATATATGTATCATTTAAAGATTTGACAACTGATGACAGTATTGTTCTATCTGATTGACCTCACTTGCCCAGTAGTGACGCCAACTATTAAAGGAAAAACGGAAAAACGATAACCCTCATTTAGATATCCCATGAATCTAGGTCTCTTCAAGGTAGGAATGTCATCGCTATTCTTGCAATGCTAGATAAGTGGGTGGGTAAAACGGTCCATCTACCTTCTTCTTTTGGTTAGTCTGTGGTAATATGGTAATATCTAATAAGAAATTAATTTTGTTATTATCATATCATGACCATGGCTTGAGCTGGAGCCTCTCTGATCAGGGGTGTTTAATTTCAACTCGTCGACGAAGCAAAATGCCTACTAACTCCGTTGACAATAGATAGTGATTAATGAACATATTATATTTTTGTACCCACAGATGCAGTTCGTAGAGCCTGACCTGTGCATCCTAATCATAAACGACGCCATCTTGAAAGACGAAGGATTATATTCTATCTCAGCTCGCAACGTGGCCGGCTCGGTCAGCTCGTCCGCCATGTTGCATGTGGAGGAGGACGAGCATGAGTATTCTGACAGGTAATACACATTTATTTATGTCATTTTATGTGCTACAATAAATTCTGTACATTTCCTTATTTTATAATCAATATTTCTACATTATACCCAACCTACAATATTATTAATTACATGTCGCGTTTGCCCGCTAGGGTTTATAAAGACTTGTACGTTTTCTATTGAGGTAAAGGTAAAGGTATTCTCATCGTTACGATTACGACTAATTCAAGTCAATTTGAGAAGTTATCATTTTGGAGCAGTTTTCATTGTGGATGTTAGATCCGTGTATCCACAGGCAACATTGACAACGTTACAAATAATGCTATTTCACTCACTTCTACTGACTAAAGTGAAATAGCACATCGTGTTTCTCAAAAATAAATATGTTGCGCGTCAGTGTTGCCAAGTACACGGCTTTAAATTACTTTTGAATATTCAGCATATAAAAAAATCCAATAATAATTTTGCAGAATACGCGAACACCCGCCTCGTGTGAAGCCCAGTCACAAACCCTTCGGAGATTTCTATGACTTGGGAGACGAGCTCGGAAGGGGCGTCCAAGGAGTGGTGTACCACGCCGCTGAACGACTTACTGGTGAGTTATGAAAACAATGTTCTTGGAACGAAATATCGACTATAGAGCACTTAAATTCTAAGGTTCCCCTTAGTTCGCTTATACAATCGAACCTCTACGAATTTTTATTCCGTGTTCCATCAATCGAACAGCGCGATGGAACATCGCGATCGGAGGGATTTTATTTCACCCACACACGACCCTCAATAATGAGAGATATACAACTAGAAAAAAACCCTTCTTTTGGCCTCGCCGTATAGTAAAAAAATGATTTGATTGTGAAAATAATTTAATTAAAGTGTATTTTTTTTCTGAAACAAATTTATTTCGTTGTCAGGTCGCAACTACGCCGCGAAGATAATGCACGGCCACTCCGAACTGAAGCCATTCATGAAGAACGAGCTGGACATCATGAACATCCTCAACGACCGCCATCTGATCCGCCTTCACGACGCCTACGAACACGATCACACGCTAGCTCTTGTGACGGAGCTAGCGGCGGGGGGGGAGCTAGTGAGGGATCGACTGCTGAGGAGCCAGGGGTACACGGAGAGGGAGATCGCGGGGTACATCCGGCAGCTGCTGCGGGGGTTGAAATATATGCATGATAACAGCGTGGCGCATCTTGGGTTGACGGTAAGTTCTTGTGTCTACAAGCATATTGTTATAATTATTTCTCATAGAGTTAGTGACAGGAGAGGAGTTAGAGAGAAGTAAGAGGAACGCTGAAGAGAAAATTCAGTAAATACGAAGAGGGAGACTTCTCATATTAGCCGAAGTTTATATTGACGACGAAGTGTAACAAAACTGTGAATTTGAAACATGTGAGACTACAGTTCATATATTATACTATTTGATTGCTGGAGGAAAGTCGGTCGGTGACAGATCTTGTATTTAAAAATGGCTGTCAAGTTGAGGCGAAGAAATGGCAAAATAAAGATAAAAGGAAAAAACTTCAGCCGCATCTAGCCATTGTACGACTTTAATAATGTCTACTAGGTATATTTTCAGATCTAGACTTAGCTCTCAATAAAAAATGAAACAAAATGGCCTGTGCAATAAAGATTTTTCTCTTTACAGATCGGCGAACTCCTCCTCTCCCACGTGGGCAGCGACGAACTAAAGATCTGCGACTTCGGCCTCTCCCGCCGCATACAGTTCAACAAGCACGCCTCTTTAGACTACGGCATGCCCGAGTTTGTGGCGCCAGAGGTCGCTGGCGGCGAGGGCGTGTCCTTCGGGGCTGACATGTGGAGTGTGGGCATTATAACCTATATTCTGCTCAGTGGACACTCGCCGTTTAGAGGGATCAATGACAGGGAAACTTTGACGAGAATCAGGTAATTGTAAACATTTATGTTCAAATTGTACCTCTGCGTTATTTTAGAAATGTCTTTCTCAAATGAATATTGCGATGAGAGCAATGAAATATTGAAATGAGTTTTCGGATGAGTCGAATGAGTGAATACAGAATAAAATGTATATCTGAATGTTATGAATGACACGACGGAGTTAGTTACGCCAAAGATCGCTAATGGCGAGCGTGTATGTGGTGGTATGGGGTCGAATGGTGATGTGTCTTTAGTTGTCAATATCTGACTCTTCGAACATCACGTCTTTATCCCTTACGGGGTAGACAGAGCCATGAGTCGTGAGATTCGAAGGCTACGCTTAGCTGAATAGTGAATTCATTTATATGTCGTTGAAACTAGCTTAATTCCTCCCCCAGGGAAGGCAAGTGGGAGTGGCACGACGAGGAGTGGTGGTCCCGCCTCAGCACGGAGAGCCGCGACTTCATCTCCCGCCTGCTGCAGTACAACTGGCACACTCGCATGGACGTCAACGCTGCGCTGGCGCACCCGTGGCTCACCTTCGCTGACAAGATCTACCAGGAGGAATACCAGATCACGACGGATCGGCTGAGAAATTACTACAACTTGTACAGGTGACTGTTTTGATGGTTTTCTCACTGTTTCTCGCTTTCGACATTTGTTTCTCACTTTGTTTTTGCTTTTAGCTCGAGCTTTACGCTCTAGCGAGTGTTTTTAAATTCTAAATTAGTGAAGCTAGGATACAATATATCATTTCTGAATTTTTTATCACGAAAGATTTTTAAGAAAATTCGATTACGATTATAATATGTACCTACTTAATATTTTTTATTTTATTTCTTCGTATTTAAGAGCTTTACCTACTCTTATCGATGTTATTAAGTGGATGTTACATAACACGCGTAACGTTTTTTCGAGTGAGAAAACATTGCGTGTGTGTTACATTCCTTAATGATACCGTCGATAAATGGTGTTGCCATTATAGCCAGCCTTCTCCATTGATCGTCTATAAAATCAACTATACACGAGTCAGGATGGTAACAAGCTCACGAGTGGAATTCGAACCTGGGACCTTTCGACCACAAACACTGGCACAATAGTCCTAACAATTTGACTACCACCTCTTCAATTGTACTATTTGAGTAATCATGAAATGTTGCGGTAAAAAAAAATATGAATGATGTTTCCTGTCCACTACCGGACCAGTCGACCTTCACTATTGTAATTTTTAATATCATTTAAATATGTAAATATTGCGATACCAGAGACTGGACGGGCAACGCGCAGTGCCGCACGTGGTTCCGGCGCCGGCCGCTGAGCGGCGCCTTCGAGCATCCCTCCAAGATGGTGTACCCGCCCGGGGAAATATACACGCCTGAAGGTTTTTATTTATTTTTATTACTTACAAGCTTTTATTTAGCTTCACCTGTCCCGGTGTCTTTATAATTTTCATCAAGTACTAACTTTTGCCCGCAGCTTCGCCTGCGTGTGTTCGACAAAAGATACCCTATGTCCATCTTAGTATTTCTAACTATGTGTATGCGAAATTTCAGGAAGATTGGTTCAGTAGATAAAGCGTGAAGCGGTAACAAACGAACAAATAAACAAACAACGAACAAACTCACTTTCGCATTTATAATATTAAGTTAGGTTTTAATACCCTAAAATCACCCTGGTGACAAAAAGCTTGTGACAAAAATGATTTTATTGTAATAATTTTATATTACTATCAATCAAATCAATCAAAATATGTTTTTCACTTCTCATGCTCTGAAAGTGCTTATTTGTGCAGGATATAGGCTGCACAAAATCGAACTTTGTGCACAAGGGCATTAACGTATCTACTCATAAATGTATCTATATTAAGGCAAAGAAGATGAGCCATACAGCCAAACACGATAAAAAGTTCATAGATAGAATTTGTCATTTTATAATATTTACTTTTAATTTATTTGCCTTATATGTTTTTAAGACATAAAAAATATTAAAATTTAAATTCAAGTACGGTATGTTATTTAATTAATTTAAGAAAAATATTATTACAAAATTAATTTTATAGTAGGCTGTATGGTGTGCAGCCCAAGCCTATCAATGTCGTAAGATTAAAAAAATAAAGCGGCGGGAAACAGCTCTTGTTTTTTCGTGCGTTTATTAATTTCTTCAATTTGATTTATTTCCTCGCAATCGAAGTGAAAAGCAGAGTTTATAACTCGTCCACAAAACGATTTTTATCCTCGACATTACTATCAGCCCTCGCCTTCGGCTCGGGCTGCTAAAAGTCTCGGATAAAAATGATTCGTTTTGTGCTCTTGTTGTAAAATTTACAACATTTGTAAATACTCAAATATAAACATGCATGGTAATGTGAGCAATTTATATTTTTTAAAATATGGTACCCATGAATCTGTTTGTCGGAGTTGGAAAATAGATCGAATGCAACGTTTTTGTGCCTTAAAAATAAGCTCTCTGTCAGTGGCATTACCCCAGAAAATAATTCCATAACGCAATGTTGAATTGACGTATACGTGATAGGCTGTAATAACTGTATTTAGATTTACAATTTTTTGAAGTCTGAATAAAGCATATGAGAATTGTCTTAAACGTTTGCATAGGTTATCGATATGTGCCTTCCAATTTAATTTATTATCAATGTACAATCCTAAGAATTTGGTAACTTCGGTTTCAGATATATTTTGATTTAGAAATGTAATGTTAAATTTTGTATTATTGTTATGTCTCTGTTTAAAATTTATTGCTTTAGTTTTGTCAATATTTAATTTTAATTTATTATTCTTCAACCAATCCATTATTAATGACAGCGTATTTATGATTTCTGATTCAGTGTTTTCCGAACTATTACCTACAAACAATATGGTACTGTCATCAGCAAAAAGTGTAACGTGATGCTTTGTTACTAGAGGAAGATCATTTATGTAAATCAGAAATAACAAAGGTCCCAAAACTCTCCCCTGTGGGACACCACAAAGAACTTTTCTACACTTAGAGTAATATTTTGATTCGTTTTTGTTTTCATACAAATTCTGTCAATTTGTGTTATTTGCTGTCTGTCTGTAAGGTAAGATTTGATAAGTTGGTAAGCATTGCCTCTAATTCCATAATGATAAAGTTTATCAAGCAATATATTATGGTCGACACGATCGAACGCCAATGACATGTCCATAAACAATCCTATACATGGCCTACTCTCATCAACTTCAGTCATCGTTTTGCATAAGAAGTCATAAATAGCAAGATTTATAGACTTATTAGGTCTAAAACCATATTGTTGTGAAGAAAACACATCATTTGACTCAAAAAAATCATAAAGTTGCTTGTTTATTACCTTTTCAATAATTTTGGAAAAAATAGAACCCAAAGCTAGTGGTCTATAATTGCTCATCAGATTTTTGTAATTTTTTTTTTTAATAGGGGTCTCACGACTAGAGATGGGCGCTTGGATAAATTTCGGGAAGGTAAAAATGGGAAAGAATGGGTAGAATGGGTAAAAATTAATTTATACCCATTTATACCCGATATTTTTAATTTATGCCGGGTAGAAATTAAAATGAAAGGAAAATATCCTTATTTACTTCAATACTGTTAGAATAATAAATAAAGTATAAATATTAGGTATGTTTTGATTAAAAGGAAGACAAATAACTAGTTATTTTTGGTTCAAATATTAAAAAAACAAAAACAACAGATTTAAAATTGTATTCAAATAATATTTTGAAAATAATGATGCATATTTAGTATATGGCTGTTTCAAGTAGAATTAACAAAAAAATAAAAACATCTTCAATTGTATTATAGATTAACTTTTGCCCGCGGCTTCACCGCGTGGATTTCCCAAAGAGGTAACAAACAAACTTACTTTCGCATTTATAATATTATAGTTAGGATTAGGATTTGGAGGTAACTTCGCAATATTTTTCTATCGAGAAAATTTTATGCACGCGTGTTTTTGAGAGAGTAGTAACTAAGTTTGCTGCATTTTAATTTCAAATTAAGTTTTTCATTATTACTGATTCTAGCTGTTGCCGCGGCTTCTCGCGTGAGTTTCGCTTAGATGAAAAATCTTTATGTGTTCCAAACTGTAGTAACCTAAACTCCAGTACTCAAAATTTCAGCCATTAGGTTATCCCGTGTCCCGCGGGAATATTAGGTACTCGTATTACAGTCGCGGTGTTAAAATTAATCAAAAGGGATACTTCATTCAATAAACGATCTTCGTCTGCTCGTTATCTACAATTTTCCGTGTACCACAACTCCCACCCCGAGTCCCTCTTTGTCCTATCCTGTTTCCTGTCTATTTATACGTCAGCGGAAAATGCTCATCAGGTTGAACGACTTTTGCTAAGGCGCCATTTCAATATATGTAATAGTGTAGCTGGTCTCTTGGAATTCTTCATCAGATGATCCTGATCTTCGATTTCTATACGTCAACAGAAAATGCTCGTCAGATTGATAAACTTTTGCTGTTCTGTTAAGGTTCTTCATCAGGTGTTCCTGTTTTCAAAATCAATTATAGCCTATATGTTGCCCAGGCTTAATAACTATACAACAAAAAAAGTTTCATTCAAATCCGTGCAGTAGTTTTTGCGTGAAACTTTACACAGTACTTAATTTTTTTTTACACAGTACTTAATTTAATAACTAAATATGTGCTTAAACACTTTATTTTATAATAAATCTTAACGATATATTATAAAATATCGTAATTACAAACATTTTAATTGATTTTAATTTTTACCCGGTATAAATTAAAAATTCCTGGGAAAAAATGGGTATAAATGGATAAATTTCCGAGTCTCGGAAATTTATCGGGTAAATGCCCATCTCTACTCACGACTGATATTTTGAGTTGATCTGGAAATATACCTTTTTCCATAATGATATTAATTATGTAGCTCAATACTGCACTAATTATATGAGCAACATCTTTAATAATCATGGTAGATATTTGGTCAAAACCTGTACAATTAGTATTTTTAGTGAGGTAATTATTTCATAAATGTCAATTGGAATAGTTGGAGTCAGAAAAATGGTATTTAAATTGTAAAATTTTATACTATATTTATTATTTTTACCAATGTCATCATCAGGTTTTGTTACACTATATGTTATATACTATAAAATCATTTTTGCTATCTCATTCACTTCTAGTGACTAAAGTGAAATAGCACGTCGTGTTTCTCACCCATGTGAATTGCACGGAGCGAGAAGGAACGACATGTTGCGCGTCAATTGTGTTGTCTAAAATAGTGTATTCTCAGCTATTTTTACGCTAGCTACATGATGAAAATAACTCTAAGAGATCGACACATAAATTAGTGACGTCTTTGAAGAAAACGCAGCAGTGGAGTTTGTTGCGCCGCCTCTTCTCCACTTGCGCTTTGAAGGCGGTGGTAACCTTAGCTTTAAGTAATTTTATGACGTCAACTAACTAAAAAACAAGAATTTGACGATTTAAAAGTGCTATTTTTACACGACTGACCAAAATGGAGTGTTATGTTTTCAGGGTTCATGTATGTATGTAATTTCTTTATTCCACCATAAGTCCTGAACGGCTTAACAGATTTTGATGTGAGAGGTATTGTTAGATTCCTTGCATAAGCCCGAATGACATAGGCTATGTAAACTCCATTTATTCTTACCAGTCCTATCATGTAAGCAATCTTACCATGTCTTTTTATGATTTTACAACAATATAAATTAAAATAGACTTTTTAGGAAATTACTTTCGTGGTTAATAAATGTTTTACTTTAGAATGTTTAGGTTTGAACTAATATTTGATTTATTTTCAACAAAATTCAACAAGAAGTTTTGTGAAGATTGTTTATATAATAGGACTGGTAAGAATAAATGGAGTTTTAAGTTATCAGTTGTGTTTTTTATTTTTAAATAATTAGCTTGTTAAGCATATTTAAATTAAACAATTGACTTTGAATATACGTGTGCAGGGTCGCCAGAGCGCGACAGTCGCGAGCGCAGCGCGGGCGCGTGGGACCTCAAGTTCAAGCAGTGGGAGCATCCCGACTGGGAGGTCTCCGCCAAGTCCGAGAGCCAGTGAGTATCAACCGACTTTTTATTTATTTTATACGAAGACCAACAGCTACAATTTTAGTAATAAATGTATAACTATGGTACTACCACAGTTCGACCTTGATGATGACGGTAACGCCGCCAGCGTGATCCGACACTGCAGTGTCAGGGTTGTCACAAAATTGCATGTACTTCTTTTTACGAGTAGAAATAAGAGGAGACGGGTGCGAGTGGTGAGACGCCTTTTGAATTTTTGTTGATTGTGTTTTTAATCCAAGATGGCCGACATATTTATATGTGTACATTTATTAGGCGCGGCTAGACAGTAAAATCGACTCGAATGCCGTGACAGAAAATAGCGTGACCCTCGCGCCAGGATGCTAAGATGACATACATATGCCTGGCATCCCATGGCCAATTTTCGGGATAAGGTTTACAAAAATAATATTTTTGGATCCAAAGATGACGGACAATTTTTTTTTTCAATTTTGCAGTAAGTGTGGATATCGTTTAATTTTTTTTTTTTCAATTTTACAATATGGGTATCGTTTTATAGGTTTTTGAGGACGCTGATGACGAAAATAACATTTATTTTGTTATCCAAGATGGCGGACAATTTTTCTACATACATTCATTGTTTTCTATTTACATTTTGAACCGCGTATGTATGTCAGAACAAAAGTGCCAAAAAAAAAATTGTCCGCCATCTTAGATCTCAAAATAAATGTTATTTTCGTCATCAGCGTCCCCTAAAACCTATTAAACAATACCCATAAGTTAAATTTAAAAAAAAAATTGCCCGCCATCTTGGATCTCAAAATAAATGTTATTTTCGTCATCAGAGACCCCAAAAACCTATAAAACAATACCCATATGTTAAATTTTAAAAAAAATTATGCGCCATCTTGGATCTCAAAATAAACGTTATTTTCGTCATCAGAGACCCCAAAAACATATAAAACGATACCCATATGTTAAATTTAAAAAAAATTGTCCGCCATCTTGGATCTCAAAATAAACGTTATTTTCGTCATCAGAGACCCCAAAAACCTATAAAACGATACCCATATGTTAAATTTAAAAAAAAATGTCCGCCATCTTTGATCTTAAAATAATTGTTTTTTTTTCGTCATCAGCGTTCCCAAAAAACTATAAAACGATACACATATTATAAAAAAATTTAAACATATCGGCCATCTTGGATCCAAAAATAAAAAGTAAAAAAGTAATTACCTAGTCGGTTCCGAGTTGGGTGGAAAATGATACGGAAAATATGAGTATGTCATCTAAATAGCTTTGTTGGATTGGAGGGACTCTGCCTAACAACGAACTAATATACCATTTGTTTGAGCGGTAGCCGGCTGCCGCGGTGTGTTGACCCCGCCCCGTGACCTTGACGCGCCCAATCGTGTACCTACTAGCTTTTTCTATGAGAATGTGCGAGTGTCTTGTTGTATTTAAGTACATTTGTTTGCGTAAATGGAACCAAGATTTGAGCGTTCGTTGTATGAGAGTTACACTTCCCATATTTATTTATAATTCAATGCTGCCTAATCAGCGTCCGCTCCCACAAGTTATTTCAAAATATACAACCCTTAAATTAGTACCGCACTGCCATACTAAATCGAGAATGAAATTAGTATGGCCGTGCGGTAACCCCACCCCCCACGATTGCACCGCGTATAGGCCCTCGATGACCGACTGTATGAACTATATAGGTAGGCTGTGGTAGTAACTATCTGACAGATGTTGTCCTTACTCGCAGGTGCTGAAATATGGTGAAATATTTGAACGCGATAGCTCTCATTGGCTTCTTGTTACCCATTGATGTATTTCTAGCTTTTAAGATCGCAAGCTGGTAGTTCTCCTTGAACATGTAAAAATAAATAATCTGTACCGCAGCTACCAAAATGGCCCCGACACGTACCTGCTCCAGCTACGTGACGTCCAGTTCCCCGTGAGGCTGCGAGAGTACATGAAAGTGGCCTGCAATAGGTCACCGGCCTACTACATCAGTGTGCACGACGTTTATGACCCCAGGGTAAGTAGTCTATATGATTTCAAAAGCGCCCCAGAGGTAGACCACAAATGAGATGGAAAGACGACATCAAAAAGATCGCAGGCAGCAACTGGACTCTCACTGCCCAAAACAGACAAGGATGGCGAGGTTTGAAGGAGGCCTATACACCAGCTATTTGGTAGAGAAAGGCTGAAAAGAAGAAGAAGAAGAAGGGCTTTGCTCCTGTGACTCCAAGGGTACATAAAGGTGACCTGGGAAAGGTCACCGGCCTACTACATCAGTGTGCACGACGTTTACGAGGGTAAGTATAAACATATACATATACTACTAACTAAAGGGCCATTTACACGGTGCAAGTTTCTTGTACTTGCAAGAACAATCAATAATTGCAGTGCAACAATTGACTATAAATAATTGCAAGCAACTGTTTACACCATGCAAGTGTTTACTTGTTTCAGTTTAATTGTATGCAACAGGTAAGAAATTTGCACCGTCTAATGGGCCTTCAACAGTTATTATGGGTATTCAACAGTTTTTGCATGTCGCACTAATAAAAATAAAATAAAATAAAATAGCCATTTATTCTACTACCATGCCATAAGTCAAATATTAAAAAAAGATTAATTAGTCAAAATATCTAGAATGCATGAGAATTATACATAATTAAAATTATTCTTGTTCACCAGTTAAGGTTCGTCGAATGTGACATCACGTACATATATATTAGATTTTTAGATATTCGATTAGATAAATTGTAAATATTGTTTTAGGTAGTAGTCGCCTCTCTGGCGTAGGCCTCCCAAGAGTTTTCGTTTCCAAATATTTCTGTTTCTGGCCTTCTGCATCCAGTCTTTCCCCACTTTCTTGCCAAAAATGTCTCTCCATCTCATTCTGGGTCTTCCTCTACTCCTTTTGTTATTCCTCGGTATCCACTCGGTTACTCTTTTAGTTGGTCTAGAGTCATCCATCCTGCATATATGGCCAGCCCATTTCCATTTCAGTTGTTGTATTCTATAACTAACGTCTGTCACTCCAGTTTTCCTTCTAATTTTCTTGTTGTATACTTTATCCGAAATTTTTATACCGAGCATGCTCCTTTCCATCTTTCTTTGACAAACAGCAAGTTTGCGACATGCAAAAACTTGCATGTCGCACTACAAAAAATCAAAAATCCTCGCTGTCCGATTTATCGAACTGTAAGGAACTAAAGTTCCGCGTGGTTCGATCGGAGGTTCGATTTTCGATCAATCGAACAGCGCAACCAAAATTCCAAAAACATAGTTTTGGTTTGACACGTACCCTAAAACAAGATGAATCAGACTAGACAGACGAGTTTGTTGCGCCGCCTCTTCTCCACTTGCGCTTTGGAGGCGGTGGTAAACTTAGCTTTAAGTAATTTTATGACGTCAACTAACTAAAAAACAAGAAAGTGACGATTTATAAGTGCTATTTTTAAGCCAACATGAATAAATTGACTTTGACTTTGACTAACCCTTTGACCAGATTGAGAAACTTTTCTTAGCGGAGGAAATAAAGTCTCTGTTATCTATTAACCCTGGATCAAGGATTAAAGTGGACATAACAGTGCAAAAAGATCCATCAATGGATTTTTGCAATGGATTTAAGTGGATCGAGTGTTATATTGCCAACCATAATGTCATAAGTATTATTTATTTGGCCTTTGCGCTCATTTATGTATTTACTTTTAGTTACTACTTTGTATGTTCTTTTCTGTAAATGGTGCAATAAAGTGTTGATCTATCTATCTATTCCCAGACCCCAATAATCCGCGAGCGGCGTCGCTTCACCGACATCATGGACGAGGAGATCGACGACGAGCGGCGCGAGAGGATCAACAACTACGGCACGGAATCTTATACCATTCGCAGGCTCAGGCATGAGCTCGGGACGAGGCTCGATTCTTATGCTGAAGCTCAGGTATACAATACATACTACACATCACATAAACCCCGTTTTTTCCTACTCATCCTATATTATGTAAACAATCTTACCATGTCTTTTTATGATTTTACATCAATATAAATTAAAATAGACTTTTTAGGAAATTACTTTCGAGATTAACAAATGTTTTACTTTAGAACGTTTAAGTTTGAACTAATATTTGGACTTATTTTTATTTTTAACAAAATTCAACAAAAGTACCGTGAAAGATGAAGGTGTTTACATGTATAGGAGGACAAGTAAGAAAAAACTGAGTTTACATTCATTTATTTAGTCGTATGGCGGTCAAATACGAGTAGAATAGGCGAATATATTTTTATAATTTCTATAAGTCAACATTCAGTCCTCTTAGCCAGTTAGCTGCATATATAGATCTGGTACATTACTTCATATCACAGAGCAAAAAAAGAACCCCCCTTTCCCCTTTAACTAGAGACGGCAGTATATGTCGCGTCATATAAAAAGAAAGAACACTGGAAGAGAGAGGGAGTGAGCTTGCGCATGGGTACGACTGACGAACCAATCGCCTGCGCCGGACGAGACCCGCCCGTCCCACTCACCGCATACACCGATAAATCGCCTACTGCGCAGCTTCACCGCCAGCGTCATCTTACATGACGCGACCTGTAGTAACAATAGCCGTATTCACGCAGTAGCGTCGGACGCCACTTTTTTTCAAGAGGACGTCAGTTTAGGAATACAAAACCTCGACTTAACCTCATACTATAATAAATCGGGAGGGAACGATTGACTGACACATGGTTTTGTTTAGTAGAAAGTGACAAGCATGCCGTATATAGGGCGACTTTTTTATTTACCAGCTAAATCGCAGTAGGTTTGGCTGATGAAAATGAGTAATTTGCAAAGTCAAAGTCAATTTTTTTTATTGAAACTTGGCGTTCAAATAAAGCTCTTTTTCACGTCGAAAACTAATTATTTACTCATAATATATTATGTCTCAAAGCTACAAACTACTAGCATTTCGGAACGACCACTGTTGAGAAATGCCGAAAGAAACTCTGGCGAAACGAGTCTTGGTCGCCTAACATGCCAGATGGGAGCTATTTATTAACTTTATACATACACTAGATTGTGTACAGTCAAAAATGAAATATAAGAACAATATATAATATATAATCAAAACATGTTATGTTTGTGATCGAGTAACCACAATGAAATGGTTAAGAACATAAAATAAAAATAAAATTCAAATCAGAATCGAGCAGACCAGTTCCTGACCCAAAAGAAAACCATAGCATTTATATCATTTAAACTAACGTGAGATGTCTACATCTATCTTATTCTAGATAAGTAGAACTTGAGTGACCCGTTTATTTTAACTAGAAATCTATAGCAAAAAACAATGGATTTTTGCTCACAAATATCCAATCTTTCACTTTAGTAATATGAAGAGAGAGATTACTCACACTTTTTCCTCTATCGACCACATTTGTCAAATGTTCTCTGTGCCTTCAAATGTTCGTCACACGGGCCTTCATGGAGACAGACGGAAAGTTAATTTTACGGCACAAACATGCCAATCTTTCAATTTGGTAATATTAAGAGGGATAGATTACTCACACTTTTTCCTGTATTGACCACATTTTCAAATGTTTCTCTTTAATTTGTAATATTAGAGATATTGTCCCACTTTTTCCTGTATTGTTACAATTTTCTAAAATTGTTTCTGCTAGCCTTCGCGAGCCAAGGAGACGCCATACTGTTCTTCAGAGCGAAGCCGGCAGCTACTTCCCATCCGCGAGGGGAGAGCGAAAATTCGGGGCACCTGTCTTGTCTCGCCGTGGGGGACCCCAAGCCTGTCGTGCAGTGGTTCAAGAATGACATGGTCATCGCTGAGGGGCAGAGGATCAAGATCATTGAGGATGAGGACGGGAGGTAGAACTCCTTTATTGCTGTTAAAATCTGTCGAGTCAGAAAACTAAGAAATTATATAAAAAATAACTTTGTTCATATGTCCGCATTTCTACAGGATAGGTACCTTCGGAACCCTACATTGCGCGTGGCCCGACACGCTCTTAACCAATTATTTACATTTACATCATTAAATATAAAATATTTAAAAAATGTGTCTTAATTATTGTTAAAAGTATTTTGGCCCGAGAAACACCGAGAAACCTATTATTTAGTGGTTGAAGAATGATTGTTATGACTAAGGATCAAAGTTACTAATAATATTTTGTCGAATTGAGCTGAAAATTATTTACCTATCCAATTCTTTTTACTTTCAATTTTGAATATTCGAGCGTAGTTCTAACGCTCGAATTCCTTAAAGCAGCTCATAAGTCTTTCTCGCTCAAATTAACGGCGCGAGAGATTCGCGCGCTGATTCACCTCGTTTTGACCAGAGCCTTAAATTCTTTCCAGATCGACACTAAAGTTCGAGCCGGCAATGCACCACGACATCGGCTTCTACAAAGTGGTGGCCCGAAACAAAGTGGGCCAGACCGTGGCCCGCACCAGGATAGTGGAGGCCACCACGCCCGACGCCCCGGACAGCCCCGCCGCGGCAGAAGTCTCGGACACAGAGGTCTTACTGCGGTGGAAACAACCCAAATACGACGGGAATTCCCCCGTAGTCTGCTACAGTCTACAGTACAAAGCCGGCGACAGCGTAGAATGGATCGACGCAGCCAATAACATCGACCACGAATTCTTCATCGTCAGAAACTTACAACCCGACACCAGCTACCAATTCAGACTATCCTCTCGCAACAGAATCGGATGGAGCGACAAAGGAATACCGACACATCTCGTCAAAACTAAACCGTCAGGGGCCCAGAAAATAGAAGTTACAAAAGCTATGAAGCATCTCCAGCAGATAACTGAATCTGGCCAAGAAATAGTTTTAGACGAAGACCGACCTAAATTGAACTACGGAATAGAAGAAAACCCTATCGAATGGGACACTACAGACGCTTTCACTGAACGATATAGTTTTATTTCCGAATTGTGGCGAGGAAAGTTCTCGATAGTCGTAAAGGGAGTGGATAAGAGGAACGATAGTGTGGTTGTGTCGAAGATTCTGGAGAGTGCAGGCCAAGAAACGGAAGTCCAGATTCAGAGGGAGTTCGAGTGCTTGAGGCGGCTGAGGCACGAGAGGATATCCAATCTGTTAGGAGCTTTTCACGCGCCAGGTGAGTTATTAATTTGTAACCGAATGTATCTGTATGTGTCTGGATGTATCTTTATGAATAAATGAAATAAAATGAAACCTACATAATTACGTACTATACTTATATCTGTGTATAATAATAAGTAATTAAATGGTATATTCTTATTCATACCCGTAAGAACTCCAACCGAAAGATTTTGTGTCAGACAATGATTCTAGCATTAAGTCCAACTATTGTACTAATTTACTTTTGTATGTGTGTTCGTTCTGTATGTACGTTCTACCATAAAGTTTAAATAAATAAAAATAAAGTAAAGAACAAAAAATACAATGGATTTTAACACTTGATTGTGGTTCGCAACTATGCTGATTATAAAATAATATATAGATTATGTAATTTAGATCGCGAAACAGCGCTAGGCGTGTCACGCCAGACGCCATTCCTATAACACGCTAGGCGTATATTTATATTGTGTTATTCTGCATGAGACACGGGTTAAAACCAAGGAAATCAACGTCTCTTAATAATTACTATTCCCCAGGTTCTCCCGTCGCCGCTCTAATAATGGAGAAACTCCAAGGCGCGGATGTCCTCACATACCTCTCCAGCCGTCACGACTACACCGAGCAAATGGTCGCCACTATCGTCACACAAATCCTAGATGGCCTTCAATATATCCACTGGAGAGGATATTGCCATTTGGACCTACAACCAGACAATGTGGTCATGGCTTCCGTGAGGTCTATTCAGGTTAAGTTGGTAGATTTCGGATCGGCGTTTAAAGTTACGAAGTTGGGAACGATCGTGCCGCAAGTTGGCTCTTTGGAATACAAAGGTATGTGAATTAATATTTGAATTTGTTATTTTGACAGGAGGCTGACAATATATATCAATTTATCTTTCATCTTACTTTTATCTTTTTTTCTCACTTTTTACCTAGGGAGAGTGAGAAGTTACTTAATTATTTGGAAAGATTGATATTAGACTCTATGGGGTGTTGGTTATTTTATGTAGTTTTTGTTTGTATAAATGCGCCGGGCATGTCAGTTTATAACACGCTAGGCGTATTTTTTTATTTATTGTTGATTTTTATTAATTAAAAACAACATTATCGCCATTAATTAATTAATATAATGAGATTTGTCTATTAGTTCGTCATAGAAAACTCTTTCTATTCTGCGGATTTTCTGACATGATTTTGAATATTCCAGCGCCAGAAATAATAAACGACGAGCCAGCGTACCCGCAGACGGACATCTGGTCTCTGGGCGTTCTGACTTACATATTACTGTCAGGAGTGTCTCCCTTCAGAGGCTCTGATGACGCTGAGACTAAGCAGAACATCTCCTTCGTCAGATACCGGTTTGAACATCTCTACAAGGAGATCACACAGGTACGGTATTCTTTTTTCTGTTTTTTTTTTTATTTTATTTGGGGATTTTATCCTTTTGAGATATGTCAGCACGTCCGGTACGGTACGGTGTTCATATTAAATGTTATTTCTCAGATCACAGGTTAATTTGTCAAGATGGAATATACCATGACATTATCACTGCGTCTTCAATATTCGACGGTTCTATAAAAAAAATATTAATTTTATAAACTTGCTGTTTTAGAGATTGGTAACTTATTGTATATTACAGGTGCTCTTCCAAACACTTTTTCTCATCAAAGCTGTTTTATGTGTAAATAACGCTATTTTAGATGAATGACGAGTGACGAGCCGAATAAAGATTTGTGATTCTTCGTGACTTAATTCTATAAAGTTAAATGTTAGTGCTCATCTTAGTATCATTTCGATGCTAATAGATATTGTTAATCTCCGATTCCAGGAAGCGACCAGATTTCTGATGTTCCTATTCAAGAAGGTGCCTCTGAAGCGACCCTCGGCCGAGGAGTGCTACGAGCACCGCTGGCTGACACAGAGCGACTTCATGATCAAGAGACGAGAGAGGGCCGTGTTCTTAGGCAACAGACTGAAGGTAAACTGATTGTGGATGGTTTTGTCAAAGTACAAATGTTCTAGAAAGTTCTGCTGCAGTGTAAATGGTTCTAGAAGATTCTGCTAAAATTATGGATGGTAATTGAAGATTCTGTGATAATATTTAATGAACAGACGCGGTGCCTTGAGCGGTAAGCACGTGCCCGAAAGTCTTATAGACGAAAAACCTGTCGTCCTGGCATAAACCTGTAATGTTGTTAAGTAAATTCCTCTCAAGTGTGTGTGTCCCAAGTTGGGACATACACACTTTAGTGGGCAGTAAACTGCTATATTTGTGTCAATTACTGTCTGCGAGAGCGTTAATCTATATGCGGTTTAAAATAAGAATAGGAATATCATTGACAGCAACTGTCAATGATGCGACGCCATATTGCATTTCGCGATAACTTCATTGCAATAAGTCTACAATAAAGATGTTGCGCAACGCAACTTGGCGTCGTTGATATCATTATTTGAAACTCATTATTATGGTAAACTAACTTTTGCCAGTGGCTTCGCCCGCGTGAATTTTCCATGGGAATAGAGCTTTTTCCCGGGATAAAAGGTAACCCATGTCCTTCTCGAAATTTTAGGTAGATTGGTTCAGTAGAAGTTTAGTGAAGAGGTATTAAACAAATGTGTCAATCCACGGGAAAAGGTATCTAATGGTCGTAGGCACTTACGACATTGTGCTTATTATAAGTAAGTTTACTTACGTCACAGAATATATAATAGTGCAAGTATAAGCCTGCTTACGTACGATTTTTTCGGAACGACTAAATATTAATCAATAAGGTACCTTTTCCCGTGGATTACAAACTTACTTTTAATATAGTTGGCATGGAATTAGAAAGACTCACATTTTCCAGGAATTCTCTGACGCGTATCACGAGAGCAAAGCCCGCGAGTCTTCACAAGCCGACTCGGTCTCGGCCGCGTTCGGCGCGCACCGGCACCTCACGCGCTCCAACAGTATCCAAGAAGAACTGCTCACCACCTTTGCTGGACACTGATGTGCTTAGCCGACTGCTGTTGGGACGGGGTGCGGTTTTGGTAGATCCTTCGGAACTGTTCTTAATAGCCTATCCGTAGAGAAAAAAAAATCTTTATTCGGCAAAATAACAATGACCTCATCTCTGCACTCTGGCAAGATTCTGGTCAAGAGTAAACCCATCTTTAATAAAAAACATACATTTTAGATGGTGTGAATACTCACATTTACACAATAATACAATTTGTTAATAAAGCAACCACAATTTTTCAATAATTAAAAAAACATCAGAAAAGTTGAATAAGCCTGAAGATAAGCTATTGGGAACGGCCGTGAGTTGCAATGATTCTGAAAACAAATTATAATACATTCGAGACATCGACTATATTCACCAGTTAAACGCCGAATTTTAAATGAATAAAAAAGTAACTCGATTTTGATTAGTCAAGAGCTAATCAAAATCAAGCTACTTTTTTCGGCACTCGATTCGAATTTGATTTTTCGAAACGATTATTCATGTATGTGTGTATATTTGGATAATTAAACATCAATCAAATTTTTATGCTGCATAAATCTAAAATTCTTACAAAAATAATTTAATTATGCGTGCGACTTTTTTCTAATTTTTCCATCTTAAATTAAATCCATTAAAAATTGTAAAAACCATATTTTGTAAATAATTTCACAAGCAAAAGAAGTGAATATCTCCAAAATCGCACGACATTTCAACCGCTAATTGTTTCATAAAAAAGTGTACATTTTGTATCGCCGAAATTCTAGTCATACGGAAATTTTGTTACGAAGTTTTGTTATTGTTAAGCTATTTATTGTATACAACTTTTTACTATTTATTATTTTTACTAATTGGTACCTACAAAGTTGATGCTCCAATATTAATTACGTTAATAAAGGACATTGATTTATATCTTGTCTTATTATTTCTCACAATAACCAACCTCTTCGAAACACTTAGTAAAGACCTACCTACTGAACAAATTTGATAAAGGGTGGCGCGATATAGCCTTAGATCGCGAGTCTTTGAAGAAGGAGAGATAGGCTTTGCCCAGTACTGGTACATTGATGGCTATTAAATAATAAATAAATAATACCTACATATACTGTCAAGGTCACGCAAAGGGCGATGGAGCGCGCTATGCTCGGAGTTTCCCTGCGTGATCGAATCACAAATGAGGAGATCCGTAGGAGAACTAAAGTAACCGACATAGCCCGCAGAATCGCCAAACTCGAGTGGCAGTGGGCGGGGCACATAGCTCGCAGAACAGATAGCCGTTGGGGCAGAAAAGTTCTCGAGTGGCGACCACGAACCGGAAAACGTAGTGTTGGCAGACCTCCCATTCGGTGGACCGATGTACTGGTGAAGGTCGCGGGTTGCGCATGGATGCGGGCAGCGCAGGACCGGTCAACGTGGAAATCCTTGGGGGAGGCCTTTGTCCAGCAGTGGACGTCTTTCGGCTGAGAGAAGAGAAGAAGACATATATTGTCATGCAACTACCGGGGGTAGTTCGGTAGTACTAAAAGAAACAAGGGGTAACTATTACACGAAAAACGCGCGTTAGAGGGAGAGAGAACTGTACTTCCGTGAAGCTGATAACAATCACAATGGCGTAGTGTTACAAAATAAAGGAACAAATTATTCTAAGCGGAAGTGGTTGGAGTTCTGAACCAACTCCTGACAGCGTAGGTACTAACCTACGCTGATCTAAGGGTGGGAACTTGGGTGGGAAGGACTTCCTATTCCTCTGTTATACATAACCCCTTGCTCGAAGTCACAGAGCAGAAGAACAAAGATGGCATGAAATAAAATGAGATTTCCGTAAAAACTGACTATGTATATTACAGAATGTTTTACAAAATTCGTTTTTCTCTTCGCAGTCAATAGCGTGCAATACGGAAGATAATTTTGAATACTATACAAATCTAGGTCTAGGAAGATTTAGAAAATATTAGCCGTATTAGTAATGACATGAAGTACAAATCATTTTCTTATTAACATTTTAACCGCCAACATTTTCGTGTCCATTTCGCCAACTTAATAAATCTACCTTCTTTAGATTTCCTCTTCTGAGTGCTGTGTGCTGGCAGAAGATAACAGCTATTTTCTTAGTACTAAAGAGCTAAAATCACTACTATTGGAAAAATCATGAAACGCGATAACATTACCAGAATTTTGTCGTTTTTAGTCTCCAAGCAGACGTGCAAAAATATACACCAATTTATCATATCAGTAAATTTCAATTTCTTGGTATCACAAATCCAATATTATTTTTACAAGCGGATGTGCGAGAATAGTATAAACATTTAACTTTGATTTTAACGGGACATCGCACGAATTTTATTTTATTTATTTATTGACGCTGACGTTTCGGGAACTTTGCAGCCTCCCGCGGTCGCAGACAGACTGGAGTATTTCTGTGTCAGCTCGTGTGGTGCGCAGATTTACAAAAATTGCACTACTCGCACTTCTTTTTTAAAATCAAATAAGGTCCAGTGCACATTACACTAACATATTTATGTACATTATTGTTTTTCATTCATATACATGTATTTAAAACGCGAAAATTCGTGATTTTCGTTCGAGAACCCGTAGTTATTAACGATTCTTATATAGTGGGCTTTGGCTCCAAAATAAAAGAAAATTCACCATGTATAAAAACAAATTACTGCAAAACTTTTTACAAAAATTACTTACTTAAAGTTATTAACACGAAATGTAACGAATTTTGCCTGTTAACGAATAGTCCAAAATTGGTTTAATACAAACATACGCTATAGGTGGAAAATGTGCCTACAGTATTGTATAATTCAAATACAATAAATGCAAAAATTTTCTAATTCAAACTAGACCCAATTCTCATACACACGCTCAAAACTTTGACACATACGAGATAAGTTATTGAAGATGAAAAATGTCTACAAACGATTACTTGCACAAATAAAAAATATCATCACCATATTGGAGTATTCATTACAATATGTATCTACAAAATATTACATAATTCATGTTGAGATAATCTGTGGTCCTAATTCAATATCAGTAACAATATTAAACAAATTCTATACATTTATTTCTCTAACAAATTCTGATTCATGCAGCTCTCCAAATAGCAAAGCGGATCGATATTAAAACTAAAATATTCAAATATTTCTTTAAATCGCCTAAAAGCCCACAAAGCCCATTGCAATGCCCACAGTGCAAGTTTCTTGAACATATAAGAGCAATAATTATAGTGCAACGATTGATGTTCAATAATTGTAGTCCAACGATTGATGTTCAATAATTGCAAGCAAGTGTGCCTGTTGCATGCAATTAAATTGAAGCAATAATTTACTCGCATGGTCTAAACAACAGTTGCTTGCAATTATTGATAGTCAACTGTTGCACTGTAATTATTGCTCTTGTACTCGTACGTACAAGGAACTTGCACTGTCTGAATGGGCCTTAAATCGACTAATCGCCCATTTAGACAGTGCAAATTTCTTGTACATACAAGAGCAATAATTGCAGTGCAACGATTGACTTTCAATAATTTCAAGCGACTGTTGTTTAGACCAACACGAGTAAATTATTGCTTCAATTTAATTGTATGCAACAGGCAAGAAACTTCAACTGTCTAAATGGGCATTAAACTGCAGCAACCGAATTGTAAAAAGTAAATTCGTAAAAAATGCATTATTGTGGCGAAATATGAATAGTCTAAAAACCTTCGCAATTTCCAATCTATTCAGCAATTATCTCCAATTCCTACTTAAGTGAATAACTTAGTCCGCTTTGCTTGTCGGTGATGCAAATGTTAGAATCTATAGCTATCAAGTAAAAAAATTACATGGCAAAAATCATTGCTAGCTTTATAATACATTTTATATTTAATATTAGATATATTGTTTTATGTGTTGTGTTAAGGCATAAAAGCTTTCAAATCCACTATTTTGGTGTTCGAGTAAAATATTGCTATAGTTTCCACTTCAGTATTAGAGACACTGGTTTTTTTTTTGCTTTTGTCTGCTCCCTATTTAATTAACATTTTGACTGCCGCCTGTTAGCCCATGGATAGTGGCAGTGTATTTTTGTATTACAATGTAGGTAAATAGGTATGTAGATCATCTGATGTAAAGCGGTTACCGACATCAACCTATGGACGACATGCAGAAGCTAACCCTGGATAATTTTTGCCACACACCTTTGGCGAACACAAAAAAAAAAATTACATAAAGAAATTTCAAAGACTTTTTTTTTCATGAAACATTTAGTGCCTCTAATTCTTAAGTATATATATCATAAATACTATGATAATGTAAGCTAAGCATGTTCATACGAAGCCGAACTTGTATATGTATGTAACCCTGCTAAGTTCACATTGAATTACACTACTGTAGTCACGGAGTCATATCACATAAACTTTTAACAACATTATCTTCAAAAACATTTTAATTAAGTTCCCTAAGCGCATAGAATGGAACCACAATATATCTAAATCTAAAAAAAGAAATAAATAAATTTATTTATATGAAAAAAAATTAAACCAAAAAGTGGAAGTCTCATATTTTTTTTAAATAACAATAAAAAGTGGAAGTCTCTTAATTTTGTTGTGCTCACTTTTTGTAAATATTGCCCGTAGATATAAATCATAAATCCAATGGAATCGCATGCTTATCATTAATATCAATAAAATCTAAAAATAGAAAATTGGTTCTAGTTATTGATTTATGCAAAACGGCAGCAAACGCCACCGCTATCTACTATTCTAACAACAATAAAGAAAGTTTATTTTAGTAAGTTACGATTCATGTGTAGTCAAAACAATTTTTTTTTAATTTTTGTCTGTCTGTTCTGTATGTTGTACACGCATCACACAATTACCATCTAATGAAATTTTATGCTATTTTCACAGTTGTATTACCTCAGAGATAAACCTCAGGGTCGTTTAAGATATTTTATTCATAGAAGTAGATAGTCAGATATATAGTCTCTATAATAATCAGATTTATTTATTAAAAAATTGTTATAAGTAGGTATAATCATATTCAGGAACTGAGTCAAGAATGTCATCCAAAAAGAAGTTAATAAGTATGATTTAAATTTCTGACAGATGAGAAAAGCGAAAAGGTATGAATGTGCTAGCGCACGCAAAATATATCGAAAGAGGATCAACGCGTTGCCGCGTTACAGTACAGGGGAAGGTCTAACATCGCCACTCCAAACCTGAGATATAAACAATAGATAATTCCACTCGGACAAAGTCGCAGGCAAAAGCTAATATAAAGATCGGGCCATTGAGGTTCTACCACAGATTTAGATATACTCGGTTCCACGCTATTAGAAATGACTTAGTGTTTAGAGTTGCACCTATTCTTTCGGCGCTCTCATCTCTTGCCCTTGGCAATGTATTCCTGTACCTTCGCTTGGAACTCTGTCTTGTTCTTATTGTACAACTCAGCTGCTTCAATGTTCAGGGGGTCTTCGAAGTTAAGAAGGTCCTGAAATGTTTAAAAATAAATAGTTCAGCACCAGAAACCAATCGCATTTACTTGATGAGGTGTTATTTATCTTATCACCTTAGATCTAGTACATAGTCTACATCAGTATTATACAAATCCAATAATAGTTCCTATACATGTTATTATGTTATATTTGATATTTGGTACAATCTTTATTAAATAAACATATATGGACAAATCACAAAAGAGCTAGCCCCAAAGTAATTAATAATGTATTAGCTTTTGTTCCGATTCCAATATTTTTTTAATTACACTTACCGTAAACAAAGCATTGAGTCCCCAAACAACATCTTTTAATCTTCTTGTAGGTGCCCAACCGTGTTCATCTATTGATGTTTGTCGAAGCAGAGACAGGCAGATATCTCCATCTACGTTGATGTTCGGATGCCACAGCCTCGTCAGGCATTTTACTTTGGGTGGCTTAAATTAAAATTATAATTTATTAGTCTTGGTCTGAAAAATTATCTCTATGCATGATAGCCACATTACATAGGAAGGCTATAGACTATCCAAAATCCTAAAATGCTTATGGGACCAAAGCCACAATACAATTTTTAGATACAATTTTTTTAGCTTTTGGGTATATTGTCCTACTGCTGTAAAATTAAAAATTGTAACTAACTTAATTTGTTTATTATTAGAGGTGTTCCAAACTCCTATATTTTTGTAACGGTTATACTGCTATTGCTGTATTTTCATAACCTATTATGTTAACTGCTGTTGCTATAACTGCTGTAAATGCTGTAACGCCTAGTCGCCTACCTCGTGTGTGTCTCTCGACGCGCTAAACGCGCTTGCGCTCTTGTTTCTTGTTTTGAAAATTGGGATTCATGTACAATGAAAAGCAAAATTTACAAAAAAAAATTATTAAAAAAAATTAAAAATAAAATTTAAGTCTTTAAACGAATTTAAATGAATTTTTGTTTGTTTCCATTTAGAAACATTAAATTTTGACGAATTGTGACGAATTTAATTAGTAAAAGAAAACTTTAAATAATTTTTCATTATTATTTGTATCGTCCGATAGATGGCGCATAGAGTAGTGAACTAGCGATGCTAGTAGTAAATCGCGGTCGAGATTCCGCGATTGCGGCTGTCGTGATTTCGCGATCGCAGCTTGTGCGATGAATATAGCAGTTAGCAGAATATAGCAATAGCAGACTACAGTGTTATTTGAATAGCGGTGCTATTCGTTATATTTTTACAACGAGTTATACTAAATGCTGTCTGCTATAACGAACACCTCTATTTATTATAGAATAACTGCTGGACAAAAGACAAAAAGTCTTTTGGCTGAGAGAGAGAGAGAATAACTATCTTTCATTTGTAGGTATTTATAGGCCTTTGTCCTGCAGTGGACGTCTTTAGGTTGAGAGAGAGAGAGAGAGAGAGAGAGATTATAAAACCAATTAATTTTGATATAAGTTATTTTAAATAATGCCACAAATATCTTTACTTGACAGGTGACCTCAAACACCTTAGGTATTTACTGAACTACAGATAATACTATGCTAAAACTGAGAACATTAAAAGGAATTTAAAAAACTGATAAGAATACTCAATTAAAATTGTGAGATAAACTTCATGACAAGTGTTGCTATTAAATTGGTAAAAACTCAGATTAAACAATTTTCAACCATTAACTTTTCATTTACCTTTTCTTTAACTTTTTACTTGACATCTATACTAATTGAGTAATTGATACAATAAAGTGGAAGAATTTGTTTGTTTGAATGCATTATTCTCTGGAACTACTGATTGGATTTCAAGAATTATTTCTGTTAATGATAGCCACATTCATGTGGGAGGCTATAGTGTGTTCAGAATCTTAAAATTCCTACGAGATCGTAAGCCGCGCACAGCTGGTAAGTATTAATATTTTGATCCAAGATCCAGGGGATATAGCCAAGATTTAGAGACAACCCAGAGGGTAGGTGCTCAAAAAAACAGTGAAATGCAAAGTTTAATATACTAGGTACTACACTTACCGCCATATTATAATCCTCTGACACGAATATACTAAATTTGAACTTGCCCCCAACCCAATAACCTTCATCTGGTGCCACTGTTAGAACAAACTCACTAAGGACATTAGGATCTTGGAAGTGCACAGAACATGAAGCAGGTAGGTTCTCATTCATTTCTTGAACCTCCTTCACGAGGAGTTTATCTCTAACTGATATTCTCCTAGAAGGTTCACTGATGATTCCATTTGCAGGCTCAGTATGTTCCTTCTTCAATTTTCTATTAAGAGTAATCATTTTTAGGAGCAGTGAAATTTATGAGCAATAAAAAAACTACACCATTACAATACTTTCAAATATGAAAATCATGAAAAACCTGGAAAGTAATTAAAATAAAATATGCAAAGTTGTTTCGTTGATTTTGTCAAATAAATCAAAAGTCAAAACAACGACAAGACAACGACGTCAATCAAACGTCAACGACGGAGAATGAATGAAGCGAATGGTTAGTTGTTAGTGTAGTGGAGAATGACATCATTGACATTGATAACGACGTGACAGTGGCCCAGCCAGCTAGTGTTGTACCTACAATAGCTTGATTCAACAAATTGATGAAATCTTTTATATTTTTTATTTTAACCTTTGCCGTATGTACCTCGCCCCTCCCACTTCCCCGTTTCCGTGACAACCAGCGCTCTTTTGTTTTTTTGCGCGCTGCAGGCCAAAAGAACTCGTAATGGTAAAGAAATAACGACTAGAAAAGCGTGAGGGAGAGACGGCATTTCGGCAAGCCAGCGGTAATTATAGGAGATTTGCGCATGTCATTTCGAAACAGAGATGGGTAACCACCCGGGTTAAAACCCGAGCCTGGGTTATAACCCAGTTACGACCCATTTCAATCCACCCAAACCACCCATTGACCGGGTGAAAACTAAATATTGTAAAAAAATATTTTTTTGTGTATTATTACAAGCGATTATTACGTAGGTACCCACCTAGAATGAAACATCTAAATATTCAATGGGAAATACTTATAAATAGTACCACATTTTACCTATTTTGTGTTACTGTGTAATATGAATATGAACATCATATTTATCTCCTATTATTTTAATAACAAGCCACATGAAATTTTGTACAAAGGTCCCTCATGTGACGTAAGTGAGCACTAAGAGAGGAATTTTGGAAAATCTACGCCTAAGGGGGTAAAAAAGGGGTTGAAAGTTTGTATGAAACTTCGTCATTTTTGAAGTTATGTTCATGAAATTATAGATTTACGCTCTTATGTAATCCATACTAATATTATAAATGCGAATGTTTGGATGTGAGTTTGTGAGTTTGTGAATTTGTGAGTTTGTGAGTTTGTGAGTTTGTGAGTTTGTTACTCAATCACGCAAAATCTACTGGACAGATTTCGATGAAATTTGGTACAGAGGTAGATAATGACCTGGAATAGCACATAGGCTACTTTTTATCCCGGGAAAAAGCACTGTTCCCGTGGGAAATTCACGCGGGCGAAGCCGCGGGCAAAAGCTAGTAAAAAATAATAACATCATAATTGAATTTTAAATTTGTACCCCTAAGGGTAAATAATAGGAGTTGAAATGATGTATGAAACTTCACCTTTTTTGATCCAATCTTCCTGTCTCATACTTCTTCTGGTCCAGTACGCTCTTGACAGAGCGGTTGTATTGATAAGGGCAGCTGTAATGCGCTTAACGACGTTTCGCCACCGTTGTCTGTTGGAGGTCATCCTGCTGCACTCGTTAACTGACCCTCCAATGGCAGACTTGATCAGGTCAGTCCAACGGGTGGGTGACCTTCCGCCGGGTCTAGTGCCTTCTGCCTTTCCTTGGATGACAAGGCGTTCTATGGACTGATTGTTACGCCGGAAAACATGACCGAAAAATGTGAGGATGCAAGATTGTACTATCGAAAACAGACGTTGCTTGATACCGAGTTCTTAAAGTATCGAGACATTTGTGCGAAACTCGGTCCACGAAACCCTAAACATTCTTCTCCAGCACCACATCTCCAGAGCATCTATTTTCTGTCTTTCCACAGAAATATGGGAAATATAAGCGTCCTCACGAGCATGATCTTCTTGGCTATGGTTATGTTTCTATTGCTCTTTAGTGAACGGCGACCGCCGCGATGATTAAAGTTGCCACTGGGAGCGGGAGCGATGATTGATGCTCGACCGCCCCGAAGGGAAGATCTTCCCGCCAGGCTAGGTGTTAGGCCTGGGGAGCCGAGGCTCCGACGATGTTGCGTTGCAGTTCGTATATATAGCGTGTTGCCTTGGAAATTCTGATAGCGCGATTTAGGATTTTTCCGTTTTTGTTGATGAGATTGTGGGTTGTAGTATGGAGATTGAGTGGAGTCTGATCTGTAGTCTATTTGCGATGCTGTGAAGTTATTATTGGTTGGAGAATATTCGTACAATCTTTGTTATTCGCAATTATTTGTCGATATGTAAGTGTAGTGAAGACTGTGACGCCATCTTGTGTCGACCTTGCGAAGTAGTATTGCTTGCCGCCGAGATTTTGTGGAGCCGTCGTTTGTCGAGTTGCTGCATTCACTCGGTAGATGGTGGATGCCACAGTATTCCCCCCCCCAAGACCAAAGGTCTAATGTGATGAATCTGCTGTGCAGTCTGTGCTTCGTAGCTTGCAAGGGCCAGTCTTGTGTCCCAGTGAATCGGGAAGTGCTTGTAATCTAGTTCAGACTGTCGGTAGACTTGTGTGCGCCGGTCCCTGCAGAGCCACTACCCTGGTGAGTGAGAGTGCGCCGCCGTCGAAGTCGTTCAGGCATGGGCTGCAGAGTGCGTCGGTGCGGAAGTCGTCGTTGTTGTCGTTGTGGGTGCAGGACTAGGAAGCTCAGGACCTGATGATACCCGTCGTCATACCAACAATCATTACCATGGTCTTGCGATTAATTCCAAGTCCAAACACATGGCTCACTCGTTCTATCTTTGACAGTAGCTCTTCCAAGTGTTGCGAACAGGTTGCAAATAAGGTGGTGTCATCCGCGTAACGCAAGTTTGCAATCCTTTATCCACCAATTGTTACACCATCCGTCCAATCTTCTAAAGTGATACGAATTATAAGCTCTGGGCACACATTGAATAAAAGTTTTAACATAATGCAACCCTGGCCTCCTCCGGCACTAGTATGGAAATCACTTGACAGAATATCATCCATGTGAACTGAGGCTGTGTCATCTTTATATAGACGGCTCAAAAGGTGTACGAGATGTTTTGGTGTGCCCATGTCTAGCAAGGTCTTCCACTATACGGGCCATTTCACCGAGTCAAAAGCTCTGGAGAAATCAACAAAGCAAATAAATACGGGCTTATTTAATTCTCTAGATTTCTTGATAATCTGGCGTACGATAAAAATTTGTTCCCGAGTGCCCTTTCTCTTTACAAAACCTGCTTGTCGCATACACATAGTTAGAAGTACATAGGGTATCTTTCATCCCGGGAAATAGTACTGTTCATGTGGGAAATTCACGCGGGCGAAGCCGCGGGCAAAAGCTAGTAACGTATTAATGTAATTTTCGTTACCAATATATGATTCGGTATTCATTCGAAAAAAAATTGTCTCTTCTCAGATTAGGTACAAGATGTCATCCTCACTAACAGTATAAATGCGGAAATGATATTGTTTATTACCTCTTCACGCTTTATCTACTGGACCAAACTTCAAAAAAATTCACATAAACATAGTTAGGAGTACTGAGAAGAACATGGTATACTTATTATTCTAAAATAATAATTAGTTTTATTATAAACTGTTTTCACCCATCAAATTGGGTGATAATGGGTTATAACTGGGTAATAACCCAAACCACCCATTATAACCCGGGTGGATTGAAATGGGTTATAACCCATTACCCATCTCTGTTTCGAAATGACGTGTCGTCACGTCAACAAAAGGTTAAACCCAAATTATTTGTGTGACATTTAACTTTTACACAACTGCCCATAAAGGAAGTGCTTTGTTAAAAGTTTAGTGTCTGTACCTATGTAATGTGAATTTTTTTATAGCAACATCATTCCTAAACGCCATTACTTTACAGGTTTAAGGTTTTGAGTGGTTAGCAACCATTTAGCACTGTCTATAGAATTTTGAACGTTCAACGAACGTTGAGCAACAAAATCGGTTCAGCCGTTTTTGAGATATACTCATTGTGCGCAGAGAATCCGGACAAACCAAGTGGCGGGAAGATTCTGTACCGAAACTTTACCGGGAAAAAACCACCGGTAAAAATAAGTACCGGGAAACAGTCTCGACACGGCACCGCGTTTGTCCGACTAGAACCTAACTTAACCTATACGCAGACTGCTACCACTATAGCTTATAACGGGAGCTACAGAGCCCTATATAATAAACCTAACTTAATAACTACAATTACAAACTCAACATTCCACTTACCAAACTGAATCTTCTTAATCTTCGGATCCAAATTCGAGTGTCTTCGGAAGGGGGGGGCGATCCCTAAACACCCAACCTACCCCGAGATCTCATTTCCCCAGAATAAATAACTTGATTTCTTCACGAAGGTTCACTCGGCAACAGCTGGATGTGAACGGCCAGCCACGCTTCACATCTCACAGGAAAAGGTCACAATAATAGGTTGTTACACAAACACAAACGTAATAGTTATTTAACAAAAGGGAAATCCAACAGTACAATCCAAACTAATTAGCAATTACACATCACAATGGCTAATCCGTTACGCCCATGTGGCTCCAGACAAAATGGCGCCTAGCACCAGTTATTTCATACGGCGTGACCTCACCGCGCGCTATCCAAACCGATACTAATATGGCCGTCGCCGCCGACGCAAGCCGAGCGATGCCATGAAAACCCCGGCCGCCTAGCGGCAGCCATGCGAAACACCCGCGTTTCGTTCCAAGCAATTATATTACAAACACTCATAAAAATAATAATCGCGAGTTCTAAGTTCGCGGCGAACCACTAGTAACTCTCGGTGGAAGCAGCAATATATGTATAGAGGTATGTACCTCTTTCCAATTAAGATGCGTTCCAAAGTTTGTTATCCATGAATTAAAATTACTTGTAGGTACTTATCATTAACATTATGAGATTATCGTACAGAAAGATTATTTAACACACACGAAACTACATTAAATTGTGAACACGATGAATTATTGCACTATCCCAAATAACAAAAGAAACCTCGTCAAAACGAACTTGCAAAGTACACATAAATCACAGTGAATGGGGCACGGATTCGGGTCCGGAGCGCTTCAAAATCCACACGATAAAGGTTGTTTCACGGCAGCAAACTTTTTAGATACTTACCTACTAGCCGCGCTCCCCCCCGCAAAGTTTAAAATTCGAACTGCATTCAAAGATAGTTATGTATAATAAGTAACATTGTTGCAATAAAGGATTTTGTTTTGTATTGTATTATTTAGGATGCTGATAATAAAATCCTACAAGTCTTTTGAAGAGTGAGTCGAATTTACAAATCGAGGGTTCCGTCTAAAGTTTTCTTTATCCTAATCGGGAGAAAAATACCTTTAACTACAAGTCACACACAAAAACAAACTACTAGGTACTAAAAAGTTTAACGTTGGTAAAGAAAAATCAATTATAATTTTAAAGATATTTAAGGAAACCTAATTATAACTAAGCGTAAGTACAGCAAAAATAGTAATTATCTATATTACAAAACTACAACCAAGCAAATAAAAGAAAATATTGATAAAAAAACAACAGTTAAAGAAAAGGAATAATACTAAATTCACCAGTTACCCAGTAACGCCCCAGGAATGTGGGACACTTGAACCTGGTACCCTCAAAAGTGCGATGACAAACCTTCGACCACTTAATTATGACAATAGAAAAAAAGTTTTAATAGAAGCTGAATAGAGGCTAATATATAAATTCCAAGTTTTCGATCACTTCAAATCACTATACTCGAAACTCAAGTGTTTTTTTTTAACTTAGTTGTAAGTCAACCGAACACCATTTATTAAGCATTTCCGAATTTTGAAATGTAAACAAACAACCCAAGTCAACAATCCAAGCGAACAGTCATGAACACACCTTTACATTTTTAATGGCCGATTTGGGGCAACAATTCGTAGCCCGCAGCGGTATAGATCATCATTATTTCATCTAAATACAGAATTAATAAGTTTTCTTGAATTTAAAAAAATATGTAGGTATAGAATTTTGTTATTTATTTTTTTATGATTTATTCTATGTTATTATAATAAATTAAAAACTAAAATACAAGCTAAATTAAAATACCTACTAAAATTAAAAACTAAAGAATACAAAAAAAAAATATATAATTACAAGTTGTAAAGCCCCTCAAGAGCGTAGCCCCGCGGCAACGTGCCCAAAAGGCTGGCTGCATTGCCAAGTTGTATGGCAATGCTTAGCCTTTGGCCAAAGAAGCTGCCAGCCCGTTGGTCACGGGATACCTCGACCAGCCTTTTTGAAATAAAAATAAAAAGCTGGTGAGCTGATAGACCCCATGGACCCAACGTTTCCACCCCAAAAGGCTCAAAAATGTAGTTATTGCCAATAACCACATATTTGTGCCTTTTGAGGCTCTCTGCTTCCGTTGCTGCTGCACCGGCCTTGGATTTGGTGGCCTGGAGATGAGATGGCGCCAGTGTGTCAACGCAGGTAGCGTCCCACACAAGCGGCCGCCCCAACCTCCAAGGCACCAAAGTCATACCATCCGGTCTCTTGCCATCATCCCGCGCCAACCCATTAGGTTCTAAAATAGCCGGCACGTTAATGGTGGCAAGAGCGCGGTGGATAATATTGTTTAGGGCAGCATGACGCCCTAAACGTCCGGCGCTTTTACAACAGGAATGTATTTTCTGAAATAAACAGTGATCTATAAATGCTTTAATTTATTTCTATAACATATCTAAATGTAGTTGACACGTAGTTTTTATCGTAGAAATAATTTTACTTACTTAATCACATTTACTGACCATGTCTGGGGCACGAAAAATTTTAAAAAAGAAATATTCCTCCCTTTCCAACCGGCAAAGCATGTTTTGTATTTTTAAAATTTTTATGCTTAATTCATATTTTTAGATGTCCAAGGTACCAGGAAAAAATATTTAAAAAAATCGGAAAATCACAGTTTTCCGGGAAATCGTCTGCACGATCGTGCGTCTCAGGAATCATTTGACATGTGCACGAATGTGCATCTTGATGAAAAAAGTATTTAACCATAATAAAATCGAAAATATTTATTTTAATCAATTTGACAATAAGTTTTACAATTCTAATAATAGTTAACCTGAATAGGAACAACTAATTCTTAAAACTTATTAGAATTGTGTTTTTTTACGAAAAAATAATAATGTATTTTATTTATACATTTAGTTGTAAGTCAACAAAATCAAATTTTAATCCTTATTAAATATCTTCTAAAACAAGTGGTCAGTACTTTAGAAATATGAAAGGTAAATAAAAAATGCAAAAAAACACTTAATTTCATAATTTTTATGGAATTCTTTGAAGCAATTCTGGCCCCTACTGTACAAAGGTACCTAAACATTGCATTTTATGCACCGAATCTTAGTCCTACTTTTACACTTTTCAAATTGACAAAATCTCTGTCATTTCAAAAATTGGCAAATGGTCATTACCATCATGCCTTACACTATCTGATGGCTTTAAAGTTTTTTAAACTTTCGTGGTACTTCAAGCTCAAGTGTTACTGAAGACTCACGCGCTTGTTGGGTGTATTCAGTAATACTTCAGCAATTTGTAGACGAAACTCCAATAAATCCATAATTTTATTTCTTTTCTAATTATAGCGGAACAGTCTATTTTGTACGCACGCCAGGCATTCACTAGTGCAAAGTCAAAAAAATGTATCAACACTTTCAGTGTCCATTTTCTTATTTTGATGAAGGTTCTGTAATACAGGTTGAGTATTAGAGAACCTTCGTCAAAATAAGAAAATGGACGCTGATCAAGGACGTCAACACCTCCCATGTAACGATTATAGTTCTGTATCATAGGCACGTTTAATAATTTCAGTCGTGTTTGATCCAGTGCAATTAGAAGCTATCAGTACAGACTTTCCACTTCACCAGTACTGTAGAATCTCTAACTACCTTTTGGCTTTCACCACAAATAACCTTGCATGTATTAGTTTGGACTTTTTACCAGGTTATTAGGTAGAATGGGATAGGAATGCTCTTTGTCTTCGAAAGTTGTTACCTTCCAACCTTTCGGTCGGGAACCTGAATGGTTTGGACACTGTGGAGCTGATGATGGTGGTTCTGTTGCTGATGGCGGCCCGGGAGATGAATTTTCAGGTCCAAGAACGTCTTGTAGTTGAGCATTTTGATGATCTTCTGCTGAACCTTCTTGAAAATCGAATTTATTAAGATAATCGAGGCTAAAGAAGCATTCTTCATCATCAGAGTCGTTAAAATACTTAATATCTGAATCGTCACCATTTCCCTAGGCTTCTTTAATGTCTTCGTCCTGAAAGAAATCTGAAACACCATTTAATACCTGTACGAGACACGTACATCGCAAAGTCAGCATTTTCATTATTACGCCAACTATAGGTAAATTCATTCGAACCAGTCCGTAATTAGCACGCATATCATTCATACCCATTTTCGTTCTCAGTAATAAACCGTGTGTTTTAAACTTATTAACTTTTTATCATTTATAACAACATCTCAACATTTCCAAGGTGTTCAGTTCTGGACTGTACATCTTTGTGACCAGCGACCTATGGACCTATGGATCCGGCTCGAAGGACCACAAAGATGTACAGTCCAGAACTGAACAATACCGTTAAATATTACGATACAAGAAGTACCGAGTAGTACGGAATAAGTCATATTTTCGTGAAATTACCACCTAAACCGCACATGCGTGCATCTTTGAATTAAAAGACGAATAAATTAAATTCAACTGAAATATTTACGAAAAAAACGCGTTAAAAGTAAAGTAATTCACACTCAAATCAAATGTATCCATACTAATATTATAAATGCGAAAGTTTGGATGTGAGTTTGTGAGTTTGTGAGTTTGTGAATTTGTGAGTTTTCGAGTTTGTGAGGATGTTTGTTACTCAATCACGCAAAATCTACTGGACGGATTTCGATGAAATTTGGTACAGAGGTAGATAATGACCTGGAATAGCACATAGGCTACTTTTTATCCCGGGAAAAAGCACTGTTCCCGTGGGAAATTCACGCGGGCGAAGCCGCGGGCAAAAGCTAGTGCTTCATAAACGGATTCTTATAAAATATAACCTAAAAATTAATACTTACGTGACGCTTTTCCCCCGCCGAAATTTGCCGCCATCTTTCGTGAAATCCTGCGTCGGATTGGCGAGACCAAACTAGCCCGAGTATTATTATTCACATAGACAGGATCCTGCACGAACGATTGGTGTCGGTTGCGTTCCACAAAATAAATTCTGGCGAGCGCTAGATTTTTTCAAAGTTACATGCACGCTCGATTACGAGTCGTTTGGAAAGGGTTATTTTAAACAGATTTGCTTTTAAAAAGTTAAAAGAATCTATAAACGATGCCTACGTAATAAGTTTCTATCAAATTATTATTCAGAAAACACTTACTTCATTGTTAATTTAGCAGGAGAAAACACACATAAAAACACCACTTGTTCAAAAGTTCACGGCACTATGATTCCCTTTTTTTTTCTATGACCATAAATTTTTTGCTCCTCGGCAATAGGGCTGTCCATATAGAAACTATTTCGATTAACAGATCTTGACTTTAACGAACTCTTACTGAATGAATAACACTTTTTCCATCACTAGTGTCGTTATCAGCTGAGGCCCGAATTCGAGCCCCAATCGCTTCAGGGCGTTTTCGTCGGGTATCAAAGTGTGACCCAAAGCGCCTCAGTGGATAAAGGGTTTTTTGAGTAGCAAGCAGCAAATTACTTGGGAAAGAGATAGATGGAAAGGAGAAGGGAAGGCCTATGTGGGTCACAATATCTGGCTATTAAAAAAAAAAGAATAAAGAACCCTATCAATAAATCTCGTACAAAATTGTACGAGGATGGATGTAAGCTCGTACCTCGTACCGGGACCCCTAAATCTCGTACTTCTACGAGAAACCTCGTATGAATGGCAACACTGAGAGGTTTATATAAGTACTACGTACAGAAAGAAACTCCCGCAATATGGCACCCCCCGCACTTCTCCCCCGTTCTTGTGTGTATTGGGACGCTATGACTATGAAAACGCACACATTGACGTGCTACTGATGAGTTCACGGATATACAGTTTCATTTGTAATAGTAGTAGGTATATTTGACGCTCCGTTTCTATGAAGCGCCCGCCCTGTGGTCTAGACCTACAGCTGCTGCAGTTTTGTTTCGGTGTTTTTTTTTTTTTAATTTTGTGAAAGTATTGTTAAATAAGGTAGGTAGAATAGAAGTTAAAAAAACATACAATTGGTCAATGGTCACGCACTATGCGCCAGTTGAACGAATGAAAATGAAGTCATCTGTCATTTATTCTGTATTTGTTTGTTTGTCAATTTGTCAATCAATCAAATGGTTTGTAAAATCAGCTGAGTGTAAAAATAGTTGTAAGTTGAATTAGGTACTATCTATCTTATTTTATTTCCCACTTAGGTCGTGAAATTTAGTATTATAATAAGTGAAATATTATGGCAGAAATATCGTGGCCTTGGCAGTATAATTTCCCCCCGTTCTTTACGTAAGTAATTTTTTAATATTAATTTGTCAAGTTACTTAGGTATAGTTTCTAGTGCCTCAAAAATGAGTTTATTGGAAAATTCCTGGGAATATATTGGAGAAGGAAACGCCCACATTGTTCTTGAAATAGTAAAAACCAACTTTGTGCTGCGGCTTGTTAAAGAAAATGGTAAAACTACAGATTTGTGTACTATCCAAAAATCGGTTGATTTCGTGAATAAAATCATGTCTCCTTTACTATTTCATCATTCGGTGGAACCCAGTAAGATAATTACACTACAAATACACGAAATTAACAAATTGAGCGAGCAGTTACAAGCATTTCGACCAGAATACAGAAAATTCAAATCACAATTTAGCAGCATTGCAATCAAAGCTCCAAATCTAAGCATAGTCAGTCCAAAATTCGTTACAAATTACTGTTTAGAAATAAAGCCAAAAGAAGGTTTTATGTCAAACAGTCTTAGAAAATATTCCAAATGCTATTATTGTTTGAAACAGTTTCTGAAATTAAACGAGAATAAGATTGATTCCGTTAGTGGATATTGCCCATTGGATTTGTTTTCGGGTAATAAAATGTTGATGAAAAAAGCTCTACATAGTCTTATTGACAATCCACAGAATAACTTGAAGTTTTTTAGAAATGGAATGCTTGTCTATGATGAAAAATCATTGAGAAGTGATTTTGATAGGCTATTAGGAGATATTACTGTTTTTCAAGGGAAGTTAAATTTATTCCTGGATAGTATAATAGCTATATTGTTAAGCAGTTCAGAGATGCTTACTTGTGTGACTGAATCAAGTGACAACATGACTGAAAAAAGTGTTACAGATTGCTGTAATGAAAATAATAAGCTAAATCCAAATAATTTCCTTTACAATCTGTTGGAGATACAGAAATTATCAGAAATCCCAGTTGATTCAGAAGATATTCTTACTGAAGGCATAGATTATGTTTCTTTGATATTAGAACTCATATATGATCAAAAACTAAATTTGAAAGATGAAAAAGATAGAGGAAGATTGTATTCAGTCTGCAACCCAAAATATTTAGCTTTGATAGCAGCTGTTGCTAAAGACTGCTCTATAATGATCAGTTTCTCCCAAGATTTTGAAGATGGCGTCCCTTTCATGCAGATTGGGGATCACAAGCTATCATACAAGCTGGCTGTGACCGACTTAGAGCCTAAATCAGCTAAAACACTGTCGAAGAGAAAAGAGACAGAAAATAAATTTATAGAGATTTATGAGAAATGTGCTGGGAATACAAGAAACCATGAAAATGGTAAGTATCACGGGAGTGTGTTTTATTAAGTCTCATTGTAATTAAAATAAAAATTGTTGGGTTCTATTTTTATCAAGATATTGGTTTATATAAAGTTATAGAAACATCATCATCATCATATTCCTCACCTTATCCCATCATCTGGGGTCAGCGCAATATGTCTTATCCTTCCACATTCTTTTTCCCGTCATACCAACATCCACTCCCAACCCCTTCATATCGTCCCTCACACAGTCCAACCATCTCTTCTTTGGTCTCCCTCTTCCCCTGTAGCCCTCCACTTTCTTATTCAACGTCTTCTTAACTAGATGTTCGTCTTCTCTCCTTAAGTTCTCCTTAGAAACATGTGGATGTTCAAACCATAAATCCAGGATTTGACTATAACAGTTAGTGAACATACTGAAGAAAAATGTAGGTATTTATTTATTTTTAAAAAGTAATTGAATTCCATAAACAAGACCCATACATAATACGTATCTGTATCATGTATAATGTAGTTATCAACAAAAAGGTTTATGAAAAAAATTGGGTTGGGGCAATAAAGTATTCTCATCAAAAAGAAAAGTTAAACCTTATCTCATTTGTTTCAGAATCCAGCCACACTCAGAAACCAGAGCAAAACAACTGGAAGCATGGCAACAACTAATAGCAGACTATTTAAAAGCCACAAAACAATCTACCATAGACATAAGAGAATCACAGAACAGTCCTCTTTTCAACAACGCCTCGATCAACAGAAAGTTATCACAGGAAGCATTACTAACAATCTTAGAGCATATGTCCAAAACTGGCCGTGCGGCAGCGGTGGATAAGAGTAGAAATGTATGGGAGGTGTATTGGCATTCGCTGGATGAATGGGGCAATATGATATACAGTTGGGCGAGCAGTAACGGGTTAAATAATGCTGTTTGTACTATATTTGAGATAAGGGAAGGTGAAAACTCTGTTGATGAAGGTGTGTATATTGTTTTTTTTAAATGTTTCCAATATACTCCTAAAAGCCATGTGTATTAGCATTTGAGGTTAATAAAAAACATTTAAATAAATCGAAAAATTGATTGATTTTGATTAATTTACCGTCCAATGGCGCCCTCACAAATTGTGATTGTGTTTTTTAATAAACCATTTTTTTCTCTGAGTTGTATAGTCCTATCCTATTCTACATTATTTATTTTATTTTTTATTTTTTTTTTCCAGAATTCCACGGCCTTGATATGAATGTGTTGATAAAGGCGTTAAAATCCTTACAAACAAAAGGAAAGTGCGAGCTGATGGAGTTTGACGACAACCAGGGAGTCAAGTTTTTTTAGTATAATTATTGATTAGTCCATATTAAAAGGTCTGTTGACTAAGCCGTGTATCCATTAGGCAACATTGATGCGCAATATATAATGCTATCTCACTTACTTTTACTGACTAAAGTGAAATAGCGCATCGTGTTTTTCGCTCTTAAAACTACACTGACTTTACTGCGCTGTACACTATCACAGGGCGGGCGCTTCATAGTAACGGGGCGTTAAATATACCTACTACTACAAATGAATCAGTTTATCCGTGTACACATCAGTAACACGTCAATGTGTGCGTTTTCATAGTCATAGCGTCCCAATACACACAAGAACGGGGGAGAATTGCGGAGGGTGCGGGAGGGGCAGGTAGTTTCCTTTCTGTACGTAGTACTTATAATAATTCTGTGACACTATACTGAGTGGGAAAGAGCATTGTGCGACAACGTTGCCTAGTGGATACACATTTTAAAGCCTCAAATACACTAAGCAACAATTGACGCGCAACATATCGTTCTTTCTCGCTCCGTTCAATTTATATGAGTGAGAAACATGATGTGCTATTTCACTTTAGTCGGTATAAGTGAGTGAGATATCATAATATATGTTGCACGTCAAATATTGCCTAGTGTATTTGAGGCTTCTTTGTTATGTTAACTCCCGAATATTAAAAAAATGACGTTCTCATATTGTTTTCTCTTTCTCCCTGTGTATGTGTGACTGAGATAACATTAAACTTAAAAACTGAGTTGAATTACTTTGAATATTTCGGCGTAAGGCTGTGTCAACATGCCTATTTTAATAGATCAATAAATGAATTACAGATTGTGACACATTTTATCAAATTTGTACTTTGTACAGTATACTTGAACAACGACATATGCCACAGATTATATAATTAGCAACTTGTACAGGTAACTCACTAGTTCTGTTGATGCGAAGGAAAATGATCTTTAAGTGTATAAGTTGAGAATCGACATTGCTTTGCCTCTGGACGAAAACGCGGTCAGGCGAAGAAATTTCTACCCTTTGCCCTCATACTTAGAGATCTTTTTTCTTTGCAGAAATAGGTTTAGTGATTCTTTTATATAATCTGTGATAACGGCCATACTTGAGTCATAGTTTTTGATTCCTCAGTTATAATAAGTACATTTATTTTCGATATGAAATGTTGAATGCATTTTGTTAAGCTATTGATATTTTAATGTTGCAATATATTGCTTAATATTTTTATAACTTGTCTTATTTGGTTACCTTTACACCTAAACTACAAAATAGATATATTTATTCTACCCTGGTTAGAAAAGAAATTAAAAATATACAAATTTATTATTATTTTTCTATACTAATCAAATAAAATACAATATAAAATTGGAAATATTTTATTTCAATCAATCGGTGTAAAATTGTACAATTTCAAAATTGATTACCTTAAATTAAATTAGTACCTACGAATATAATACATATTACATTAGAAAAATGTAAAATTCATAAAACGTCGGCTATTACCACGTTGTACTTGTTTGGAATGTGTTTCTATTGAAAACGTATGTTTAATTCATTATTTATTTATATATTAAAGATATTTAGTCTCATCCATTGGTCTTAAATGACGAGTTGTAATAGACCGCATTATCTAGCGAGATAGCACGATTTTGCGCATTTTTTGTTACTTCTCATCAATAACTCCGTGATAATTAGCAAAAATCGGATTTTTTCATTGTAGTATAAAATGCATCATCATAGTATAAAATGATATAGCTTCAGGCGTCTGTGTGCGCTTAGATCTTTTAACTACGCAACTTATTAGTAGTAGTAATAAATAAGATACAAACAGATCCTTTTAAGAAAATCATCAATAATTTTTTCTACCACCAATAGAACTCACCAAACACATTAACCAAAACCGAATTATTTACTCTTTCACCAAAGTGTCCCACTATGACACAAAACAAAACCATATTTATGTTGAAATGTGTGCGTGCAACAAAAAAAAAATCAGCAAGACACTTTCTAATGTTACTTATTCTATGAAACAATCTTTGAATATTTAGAAACAATCAGTCTTTAACCAAAATACACTTCAACAACTACTGACATCAAAATCAACAAATAAGTTAACTGTACATCTATCTACTTATACTACTAGTGATAGGAATGAAATATATTATTATTAGGTACGACCATTAGAAAACATTACAAACGGTTATTTCCAAAATTGTGCCATTAGGGTTGTACTCTATTTATGATATACAAAGCTGCGAAATTATTGTAAAAACTTTTTTGTTTTATGTTACTTCCTTCTTTAACATACAATATAGACATCTTATGAATATAAATTAAGTATAAAAATAATTAATTTGTATATTTAGTACTCGTGTACCAATTATACAAACTAGTTTCTTTGTGTTACGGAATACCAAACTCCCACACTTATACAATTTATAAATATTTTAGGTACCATTGAAAAATTACCTTATGTTCCAGTAACAGAGTTCATAGTTGCGTGTCCACGCTATTTCCCAACCATTTTTAAATACTGATATTGAGTTTATACAATAATTTCGCAGACTATTTAACATTAAATCACCTATTTAATTATCCTAACTTAATTTATGTTTAAGACTAAAACATCACAGATAATATAATTTACAACAGAACTTACAATCTGGAATGACATCGACTAACGCCACAGGCCAACATCTCAATAGAGAACGCAAAAGGACCATAGATAACTGTGTGTATTTGAACGCGCTAATCTCTAGAACTACCGGTCCGATTTGAAAAAATATTTCTCTATAACAGCCGAAATCATGAGAAAGGCTAATATTTCTCTATAACAGCCGAAATCATGAGAAAGGCTATAGGTTATACGGAATCCCGAAATTCTTACAGCAGTGGAGCCGCGTTGCACAGTTTGCTACATAGTTAATTGTAACAAAATTACAAATAGTATAATAATATGTTTGAGCACAAAAAAGTATGTCTTTACATTATAAACCTAATTTCAAAGTAGGTACAGTTTCTATCTTATTTTGAGCAAATAGGTAAGTATAACTTATAATAACTGGTCAAATGTGAAAGTACTTTGATAATACTGGTGATATATTTAAACTACTGCGGCCTGCCCTAAATAATTATAATCGAGTTAATATTCTATTAGTATCCTACTAAAATCGATACCGACTTTAGTAATACAGATGGAACTTGCGTTATCTATTTTTACAAACGTCTGTGACACACATAATAAAATTTATGACAAACAAACAACTTTATACATTATCTCATTAAATTAAAATGAATAAATACATACACTGGGTAATAATATAAATTTTACACAGAAATAAATAATTTATAGTTGTTGCAATTAACATTTCATCATATTGCATAGATATTAATATTTTTTATGCATTGCTGCATTTGAAGAATGCATTTGTAAATGAACTAGGTAGGTAATTAAGTCTTTATTGCACCAAGATAATATTAGAACATAATTTACGTTCAAAAGTAGTTACTTAAAATGTTCCAAGAATTTTACTTAACTAATCGAAAACACTCAGTTATGTAGTGTTTCTATTACATACAATAAATAACAGTAGGTATATGTTATTGTCTTAAATATTTCGAAAGACTCATACTACACACTGAAAGACGTATTTGTGCCATAAAACAAACAGAAATGTAATAAAATATAGCACTGTAGTACTAAGGTACAGTTAACAATATAATTTGTGTTGTTGTACCGTTTTTCTTCTTTTCTAGTTCTAGTGAGTGACTCATAACTATTGCCACATACTGGTCTAATAAGACTACGCCACATGTGGCCACGCTTCCCACACCAAGTTCCAATACCATCTATGTCTATTTCACCTACAAATGTTCACTGCATTCCAAAGCAGCGTTGCAATACCCGTTCCTTTCCATCCCGTTCCCAACGGTCCCGTTCGCGACGTTGCCGTTCTTCTCCCCGCAGACCACGAGGTCCACGGAAGGGACCACCGCGTTGCCGCTCTTCCCGCCCGGCGGCCGGTAGAACCACCACGCCAGGAAGAAGAAAAGGATAGAACATAGCTTGCCGACTAGTGCTAGGGCTAACATGTACCTGAAATATTAAGATCAGATTAGCTTCTTTTTGGGAAACTTTGTTTACGAATGGGATTAATTTTGCAGAGGGTTTTCCGAACCAGCAAGTTGTTTGAGACATGGCAGAACGGTCTTTAAGATTTTATTTATCTTCCTTTTTATATTCCAACCAATTTCATCGTCATCATTCTCAGCTCACTGCTAATCATATGCCCAACATATGCCTCTCTTTTTTCACGCTATTTCCTACGGTCTTTTGCTATCACATCCATCCAAATAAGATAAGCTAAGTCGACAGATTCACCGACCACATAGAGTTAAGAATAACGTTGTAGCGTACCTGCTCATATTGACGTTGTCGTAAAGAAGACAGGCCCCTGTGGAGCTGCATGCGGTGTTCCACAGAGAGCAGGAGAGATCTATGAGGAAGCCGAACAGCAGCGGAGCGGGGATCGTGCCCAGCAGCCGCACCTTGATCCACTGGATGCCCAGCGCGAAGGAACGCTGGTCTTCGCGGACACATCTAGAATGGGACAGATTGAAGATGATTATAAAAAGGATTTTAGAAAATTCGAAATGATATGTTTAAGGATTTAATGGTGCATAAGCAATCAAGGCCATCGCGCCCGCTCTTTAATTCCCCATCGAACATGATCTATAAACCACTTATTGCTGAAAAAGCCCATCTAACATGACTGTATTCCCAACACCAAATTAGAGGTCTGGCCAGGGAACATCAACGGCGTCGCCTTGATCATAAATTTAAAGGTAGCTTCTCACCTGAGTGTGGCGGAGAGCGCGGGCATGGTGGCGAGGAAGGTGAACAGCATCACGAGGAAGGTGAGGAACACGAACGCCCAGAGGTACGGGCAGCCTGTCGTGCACATGCTGTTAGAGGCCTCGTATGGGATCGAAGAGTTTGATCCTGGAAATATAATAAGATTTAACCAAGTAGGAATATTATTTATTCCTACTTGGTAGCCCATCTAATCAAAGGAGCCCAGACTCGGTGGGGTAGCTTTGACCACCTTCGGTCTCCTTTAGAATCAACAAAGAAGATCCAAAACAGATGAGTCTTATATGAGTTACAAACTTCACTAAAAGTCGGCCTGTTCCCTAACTTGTTATCGTATAGGTACGCACCTTCTACACTGAAGGTCGGCAATGGACTGCCCACTGGTGGCGTCACACAGCCGCAGCGATGGAAAAGCTGCGCAGCGCCCGACACGGTCCGCCCCTCGCACCCCGCGTGGCACGCAGAGAAATACACGATTCCGTCAGCCCCGCACACTGGGGCGTAAGCGGCGTTCGCGCAACCACAAGCTATGTTGCATGAAGACAGCAACCGGTCGCTGCTGGAAAAAGATAAAATATGCCCAACTGTAGATTCCATGATTTACTAACACTGGCTGGACATCATCATTTAATTCTAGGTATCAGCCTCCTATCTTCATAAACCTTCTCTATCCTGGACCATCGTCATCTAGTTTTTACAGTCTGTATTTAAACGGGAATAAAGTGCCTGTAGTCTACCTAAGTGATCTTGGCAGTTGGACCACGGGAACTGAAAGTCGATCCACCTAGCAACCGGATTCTTACGCGTCACTTTATTTCTGAACGTATTCCAGTCACAGCCAGCATACCAATAGAGGTTACTTACCCAGGCACTGGAGGCGAGTTGTACATGACAGTGACGCCAGCGAAGGGGTAGTCTTCACAAGTGAGGATGAAGCTGAAGGTGAAGACGCCAGCTAAGACCGAGGCCGCGACGCACAGCTTGATGATGCCAGCGCACGCCAGCCGCCAGCGCTTGACTAGCCACCCGCCCAGGAATGTGCCGCCTCCCCCGGCGGGGACAGTGATTATGCCTACAGGAAATAGCAGATAATTAGGTATCGCCTTACATAATATTTTTCCTATACTTGCTAATAAGGATGAAGAGGTTTTAAGATTGAATGGAAGAAGGCCATGACAATCTACACACGGACGTATCTTTCTACACAAACAATCAAGCTGGTAACTTTTAAAAGATGCGAAAAAGGGAAGAAAACAGGAAAGAACAGAGTGTTACCACTTACCCAACAGCATTGCTGCTTCCGAAGCATTAACCGCGAACTGGTTCTCAATGAGTTTGGGCAAGAAGGCCGCGAAACCTGAGATCAGCATCCCTTCACTGGCCCCGGCCAGGTTGAGGAACAGGAACGTGGGGTTCTTCAGCAGAGCAGCGGCCGCTTTAGGCAGCTCGTGCAAAGCGCTGAAAGCCGCTGACTTGGACGCGGCGCCCTCATGCGCTTCGGACACTTTTGAAGCTCTAATTTCATCAGCACCTGAGCAAGGTATTATGTGAAGTTTCATTCAACTAAATCGAGGTAGATACATACATAATTCGTTAAAGTTGGAAAAACAGATAGTTTCCCAGGTGAAATCGGGATTTTTGAAACGTGTACGCAACGATGACTACGACGGTACAACGGGATTTCTTTATCGATCCACTAATGTGCCGTTGCATAGCCTCCTCTGTGGTCTGCGTTCCACTTATCTTGTCTAGACTGAATAATGGTGACATCGTATACTGCCCTCGTTTATTATCTAGGATATGCAGATTGATCCCAAACGGCCCGGGTCCTAAATGCATGCTGTCGATAATTTCAACGTTGCTCCTCGTAGCCACACCCATCTAGATATTATAGTCCGTACAGTTCTGCAAAAGAAATGATCTTTCTTGTAACAAATACCTGGTAACTCAAAGGGAAACGCTAGGAGTGGTATGGCCACAATCAGGCACAGAACAGCTGACAGGATGAAGCCGACCCACCATGCTCCGATCCACACCGAACTTAGTGGAGTTATTCCTATCCTGCGAACAAACAATATTTTTTACAAGTTGTGTCTTTATAATGAAGCTGATCCACCACGAGTCGTCCATACTGAATACTGACTTAGAACCTTATTGTTATTAGTAACTAGCTTTCGCCCGCGGCTTCGCCCGCGTGAATTTCCCACGGGAACCGTGCCTTTTCCCGGGATAAAAGGTACCCTATGTCCTTCTCCGTACTTCTAACTATATGTATGCCAAATTTCAGAAAGATTGGTTCAGTATATAAAGCGTGAAGAGGTAACAAACAAACAAACTCACTTTCACTTTTATAATATTACTTAGGATTCCATTGAACTTCAATCTATGACAGACGCAAACCACCACTTCAGCTCAGAAACTTCGACTGCGTATTTACAAAACACTCATCACCCAGCACAACACATCCAAATGTTGTTTAACTATGCAAATTCGGACTGGGCAGAGCAAACTGTCGAGCGCCCTTACCAAAACAAAGTCTTGGCCCACGATAGCCCTTGGATAATGAATTGAAATAATACAGAATACAGCTGGTTTTGTTCAGAAATTGAATTGCAAATTCGGTTTGTAAGTAAGTATTGTTAACTGAACTCCCGACTTAGAAATTACTTGGTTGATTTTTGTTATCGTTCCCAACCCAAAAGAGTTTTGGGAAAACGCCGTTGCGTATTTTTATTTAAATGTAGGTATTTTTGCAGAATAACTTTGTGAAATTTGAAGCAAAGTAGACTTTTAAAAGATAAAAAATATTTTTATAAAAAGGCGGGCAAAAACTAGTTCAAAATCCGTAAAGTAGTTGTTGAGATTATTGCAAAATGAAAGACAGACATTGCGTAAAAAATAAAGGCCCCCACATTATTTTTGAAGTGATCTAGAGCACAAAATCGTCCATGACAATTTCTGTTAATCAATTCAATGTTTCATAGTATGTTGTGAATTTAAAATGTTATGTTTGTATAACTCAAAAATATAACACTAGTCAACTAAAAACGATTAAAAAAACCAGCTAAATAAGTACCTAATTACTATGCTCAAGCAACCGAGATGAACAAAAAGTTTCTCCCCATTTCCGATTCGCTATTAAAAATTTAATTTGAAACCGTCAATTTCGAAAAAGCCATAGCAAAGCACAAGGAGGTCGTCGAGAATCGCGCAGCGGAAAATCACATTTCGCAGAGGCCATGCATGTATGAAACTGGTATTAATTTGGCTGAAAAGTTGCTTGAACAGCGCACAATGAGATGAAAGCGAGAGGCTGAATGAAGCCGCCGTGTGCGCTGAAATATTAAAATACTGAGGCAGGTACGGGGTCGTTCCTACATGATGCACTTTTACAGCTTCATCGTGTCGTATAAGGAATATGTAGATATTAACTTTGTAATACATTGCCTATTAAAATAGAGATCGTTTGTTCGCGCATTAGGAAATATTTAATTTAATCGGTATGATCACTTTCAGCCCACATCAACCCATTGCTGGGCTAGGTTTCCCTTTTACGCCATTACCTACGGCCCTGTGCCAGTCAAATTCCATCCCAATCGCTACCTAATAAGAAATGCGAAGTGCGTATTTGGATGTGTGTAAGTATGTTTGTTACTCAATCACGCAAAATCTACATGACGGATTTAGATGAAATTTGCTACACGGGAAGAACATATAATTTATGTGTTCTATTTTAAGCAGATTGTATAACTTGTGGAGTTTAATAAATGAATTTTGTATTTGTACTTTGTATTTGTATAACATAATATAGAATAGCATATATAGAGTTTATTTTTCCGGAAATTCCCACAGAAACGGAGGCCCAGGGCGCAGCTAGCTTAACAATAAACTTACGTTTCTGAATCGACGGTCGCAAAGTCTGTGTAAATGTTGAGCATCTGTCCGCCCACCACATAGCCCAGCGCTGGGCCCACCACCGCCATCGTGTAGTAAACACCTGGAACAAATTATATATTTTGTAGCTTGTTCCCGCGGCTTCGTCCGCGTGAATTTCCTACTGGGACAGTGATTTTTCCCGGGATGAAAGGTACCCTAGGTCCTTCTCAGTACTTCTAACTATTTGTATGCGAAATTTCAGGAAGATTGGTTGAGTAGATAAAGCGTGAAGAGGTAAAAAACAAACAAACTCACTTTTGCATTTATAATATTAGTTAGGATTAGGATAGATATTGGCTTTTGCCCGCGACTTTGTTTCGTGGAATTTCCCGTTGTGAATATCTTGGGTTCTAAGCGGTGCGTGTGGTGGCGAATCAAATTTCATTTAGAAGCATAGACAGACAGATAAAACACAATTCTTAAAAAAAATAAAAAAGCATTCAACCGTTATTAGGTAAGTATACTTATCTAATCTAAAAAAAAGAGTCTAGTTTTTCTTTTTTGGAGTATTTGTTAATAATGCAACTTCCGCTGAGCTGAGTTTTGAATCCGACCTTTTTAGGATAGGTACCTAATTAAAATTTAAAGATTGTATTTTCGTATGTATCCCTGTGTACATGTAGGTATGTATATATATCTACATGTATATTTTTAAAGGTCAAAAATTAACAGCAATACCTATATTTGAACAAACAGCAATTTAGAGAAACACCTTTCCATAAGTGTGGAAACATGGTCCCTTCTCACCTTTCGGGTCATAATAAATACTATTCAACATGACATTGCGGCATTATCCCTATGCCTGACTTAACACTTGTTAGGTACCTCAAAAACCAACAACAATACAAATCATAAATCACGATCCCGAAGGTGGCACATTAGGCACTTAGCGAAAACCTCGTGGCACCAAACTGTGAGTATCGCATTTCTTATGGAGCCCTTAGGACCCTGTATTTTCACAGTTAAAAGCGCGGGGTTCGAAGTGTAAGGCTTGTAGCGCAGTGAGAGATTTTATAGCTATCGCTTGGGATTTCAATGACAGTTTTATATCATTAAGTAGGTAAAAGCATGGTATGGAAAACGGTTAGCCAAATGTGAGTGGGTTTCCTGAAACTCCTTTCTTGGTGCTCATTTACGCTACATAAATATTCGACATTTAAAATTCTGCAAAATTTCAAGTTCTTAACATTCAGCGGTTTCGTCTCTGCGTTGATATATCAATCAATCAGCAACGCCAAATTTTATATACACACGTACCTATTGGTTGATATATTTGACCGGAGATCGAACCTCCGAGCGTCTATGTAATGTAAGCTTAATTATTTCGCAACGAGGGTTGTCAATACTTCTACCGCTAACATCGCTCTCCACCCAGTGTGCGCCATCCTACAGCGTCGATATCTGAGTGAAGTGAAGTGGCACACACTACACCTGCGCCGCTGAAACGTCTCCACTCCGGATTCGAAGTGAAGTGACTGACTCTCTCACACACGCACCAAGTTTCTCCTCAGTTTTTCCAAATACTAGTTTATCTCAACCATTTTTCTTCTGTTTTCTCTAGTTTTCAAAGATAAAGTATTTCTATTTGTATTTTTTAAGGTATTTTGAGTGTTACGAGCTTCAAGCAACACAAGGTTCAAGGACCGTGCGTGTAGCTCTGTGGTTACGAGGAATATTAAAAAAAAAAACAAGTTTACCTCATTGTAGCAGTAGTTATTAAATTAGTTATTTTTATTACGTTGTACAAGTTGTTTCTGAATAATGAGCAATAGTATACAGGATGAATGGATCGATCTTCTTTTTCAAGAACAGGGGGTCGAATCTTGATGTGTAAAAAGCAGTGCCTATTTGCACACTAGCCTAGCACTAAAAGGCACTCGATCTACTTAAATCCATTGCAAAGATCCATTGATGGAGGATCTACTATTGAAACATGTAGTCCATGAAGGCTTTACTCACTAGGCACTAGCTCGAGTGCGGCTCTCCCGATTCCGGTTCTTCCCCGTTAGGAGGACAAAGACTAAGAAGATACTGTATGAAGCGAAATCGCTCGTGTATTGTGTTTTACTCCTTTGTAAAAAGTCTATGCGGCCAGTCTCTCGGGAAATTTGCCAGTGACACCGCCTTTATCTACCTAAGCTAAAGCTCCAAGGGGTAGGCATTGACACCGCGTTCACCTTTGTTGCGATTTCTGTGTTAAACCCCATATAACCGCATGTTTCCTGTAGGTGAGGGTATTTTCAAAAGAAATATCTAATTTTACTAAAAAGAACATGACTGCAATCCTAAACATCCCGGAATAATGTAAAAAAAACACACACACATACACCTTTCAAGGCGATTAATGCGGTCAAAATTCACGCCGGGCCAAGGCGAGGGCAAAAGCTAGTATCGTCTAGATATCGGTAAATAGCGTCTCCATTCGACAGTGTCGATGGGACTTCCGTTAAATATAATCAGATTCCGTACAAGCGATAGGTTTCATTAGTGCGGAGACTTCTACGTGTATTGGTGTACTGGATGGGTTATAGTAAAAGTTTTTACTTATTTCAATACGTAAAACAATCGTTTAAGGTACCTAAGACAATGTACCCTAGCAAAAGTAAGAAGTTTATTTGATTAAATAAAAACCGACGGTTATTAGGATAATTTCGGGATTCCACAGCTTTCCTCAATGCAAGTGACAATCATTAACAGAAATTATTTTCAATCGGACGGTAGTTCTCGAGCTTTGACGATCAAACTTCAGCTTTACGAGTATCATAATTACCGGATGATGTGCCGTTCTCGAAATTTTCGAGAACAGCGAAAACTTGAAAATTCCTCGGAAAAATTCTCGAGAACGGAAAATTGTCCTAAAAAATCGAGAAATTCCCGGGAATTTTGGGAAAATTTTATGGATGAAATTTTCGAGAAAAGGGAATTTCTCGGCGATACAACCCTTTTACCGAGTCACCAAAACTCGTCTAGGATGTATAATGTTACAGGTCCATAGCCGTCGGAAATGCATCCGAATGTATTTCCGTTGTTAATTGGCTCTTTATAGGAGGTGCAGCACCGTGGCGGAGCCCGAGACGAATTGGCTTTGATTGACTAGTGGTACAGTCAACTGCATATCTAGTAACCAAAGTCAAAGTCAATTTTCATTCAAAAAGATAATTTGACTGAAAAAGACATCACAATTTTCAAGAAAGCAGGAACAACTTCCATATACAGGGATACCCTATACATCAGAGCGTTTTACTCGTCTGCGCCATAAGGAAGGTAATGTTTGTTCAAAACTGCTCACGTTATAATAACTGCAGGTTGTCAAGGCCGCGGAGTGCTTTCCCGTGTTTATGGTTGTGGCTGCGTTAGGGGTACGTTAGAGTAGCTACTATAATGTAGAGCATGCACCAACTTCACGCCGTCGCCGCTGAATTAATATAAGTACTACATACAGAAAGGAAGTTCCCTGCCCCCCCCCGCAATATGGCGTACCCCGCACTTCTCCCCCGTTCGTTTGCGGATTGGGACGCTTTGACTATGAAAACGCACACATTGACGTGTTATTGACGTGTTCACGGATGTATAGTTTCATTTGTAGTAAGTAGTATACATTACTATGAAGTACCCTCCGCCAGTAGTGGTTTAGCCACCGGAGTAGAACTAGTCAGTTTGTACGCCGCCGATCAGACAAAACTACTTAATGTCATTTTATGTAGTTTTACGACGCTTTTATTAGTCCAGAACCTTAGATTATTATAGGTACCTACTTGATTAAATTATCAAGCCGCCTAGCTAAAGAATCATCATCATTGCAGCCTTTGTTTCGTCCCGTCTTCGACAATAGGCCTCCTCCATCCTCTTCCATGACTCCCTGTCTCTAGTCTTACTCATCCAGTCAGGTAATTAATATGTTAATATTAATACAGAGTTATTTTTGTTTCTACATGTTTCTAATGTTACGAATATTATTAAAGTCCACGTTTGGGCTCACTTGAGCGCGCTCTATGTAAACATATTTTCGATAGCCACTCAATAGAGGCACTTACCGGCTGCCTCTCTGTTTTATCGTCGGCTCGGTTACATTTGCTCAGCTGGTGCCTGATGGCCGAGTCAAAAACGTGTATACATTTTATTTTATCCATTCACTTTTTAATATTTACCCGACTAGAACGAAAAGGTGCCTTCGGAACAGCTGAATAGCTGGTCTAGAAAGAGATGTTCAGGAAACTATAAGAAACTTCACAAAACTCACCTACAGTAGGTGGACCGAAACGGAGTTCTCTACTACCTAGAAAACCCTTCCTGTGAAACAGCCACTGTAAGTAGGCTTCAAAAAAGGCTCATCAACTTTTTAATGTCTTCGGAATCGGAACAGCTGGGATGATGAGGGAAGTTCAAGAAATTATACAAACTTCACAAAACTCACCCTAATAAACGGAAGACACCTTTTCGTCTATGTAGGTAACGCCGAGGGTGAAACAACCAAGAAAACAGCGAAAATAAATCTTTTCTTGTAACTCCTTAGGTAAGTCTAGTAACCAAAAAGGACGAAGGGAGATCGACGTAGCTGTAACTCTCGAATAAAAAACTATTTATGATGACGTGACTTCGGAAGAGCTGGTCAGGAGAGGGAACTTTGTAAAACAACACTCACCCAAGTAGACCGAAGACATCTTCTTAGAGACGTTCTCGTCTATGTAGGTGACGCCGAGCGTGAACAGCGGAGTGGCGCCTGCGCCGTGCAGCAGCTGCGCCAGCACGAAGATCCCCAAGGCCCAGGAGCCGCCTTCGGATGGGGTGTCTCCGGAACAGCTGGTCTGGATAGCGATATTTGATTGGAGTTTGTTTGAATGCGCTAATAATATATCTGAAACTACTGGTCCAATTTGAAAATACATTTCTGGGTATTATGATAGCTCCTTATAGGCTACCCAGAATCCCTAAAGTCTGGCGATGCCGCTGGGCACAGTAAGTTAGACTTATTTTGTACTTTCTTAATCAGGGTGTCGACTAAGTAAAATACATTGTAATTTTTTTTTTTTATAAAATAAATAAAAATAAATACGTTTTGTGAGCATGTAAAAATCCTCCATATCATAAAATTCAATCGCCAGTAAGTACTATTGACTCCCCAGTTCCTAGGCAACTGCAAGCAGTCTGGTCTCCAGGCAACGCTGGCACCCTCGGCTGCCACAACAGGTGCAATTGCGTCGAAACCCTGACAATGGAACCCCCTCGAGTTGGTATATTGTCCACGATTCGTTCCGCATGGGTGCACGGCGGAAACTTGGTGCCCATTGACGGTAGGTATATTGCCTGCATATTCATCTATTGACACCGACAACTTTAAGAAAGAAAAGGTGTTCTAATATACTATTTTTTTCCACTATGTAGTAAAAGTTTTTGTATGTACAATCAGATGCAGAGAAAGCTAACCCGAATCTCACCGAATCCTATTTCAGGGGGGGTCAGATTTCACTGCATATGACTGTACAAAAAAGAACGTTCACTATAGAAAAAAGAATGTGAGTACCTTTAATTACTTTTCTTTTTTCCTATTAGCTTTATATACTTCTGAAAATATACTCCTCTTTTGGGCAGTCGTGAAACCTTAAATTATTACCATGGTCCGATTATCAGAACACAAGTCGTCGACGTCCTCCCCCGGGACCCTGTACGGGGCGACCATAAAGTGGGGCAGTGCGAACAGCAGAGACCCTAGCCCCATGAGCAGCACCCCCCAGCCCAGCCAGCGGGGCTTGGACGAGCCGCTGCGACCCCCCAGGTAGGTGACTGGCGCGAGGCAGGCAAATGATGCCATGTCGTAGCTGTAACAATAAGAAAAATGCTTATGTGAATGTTAATTAATCCTTCAAGCTACGTGGTTAACGAAGACAATTAAAGGACAATGGTCACACTGCCGGATTCGGGCGATTTTTTTTAACACAGGGCGGCAAACGAGCAAGCGGGTCATCTGATTGCTGCTTGAAGGATTCAATAGATTTTGTAAACACTTCGAATGGTTTTGCCAATTGCTTTCTTCACACGCTAGCTACAGTCAGCTACATAGTCAACTATAGAGCTAAAGCGCAGGATTTCTCACGATATTTTCCTTTAAGCAAGTGATGGTTTTCTTCCAATAAGGTATTAAAGTACCTCGTGCCTCATGAGTTTGTATAGACACCAATCTGATCAGTAAGATAGGTATACAAACTGAGGTATGAGTGGGATCCGAACCTTTCGATCACAGGTGTCATCACAGGCGAACGTCTTAACAACTCGGATAACCTCCCATCGCTGTAGTACATATAAAAAAAAAACTAAACAAAAAAACTCTCTCACCCTCCAGCGATGACCCCCGTCTGCATGGACCTCAGCCCGAACCTCCTCTCAATGGTGGTGATCACCACGTTCACGAACCCGTTCACCACCATACCTGCAACAATTGAAGACACTGATTCATTATCACGTCTTTATCTCTTACGGGGTAGACAGAGCCAAGAGTCGTAAGACTCGGAGACCACCTTAAATGAATAATGGACCTATTTGTGGAATGGAGATTCAGACATAGTGAAGGTTGCTAGCCCATCCATCGCCTATGACAAGAATCCAGCTTATATAAAACCCCAATTCCTTGTATGGCTTTTACAGTGTACTGTATCTGTATAAAAATTAGTTTCGGTTCAAGCAAAGTCATGATGTCCACTGTTACACTCTAAAGTATTTGTGTAATGTATGTTCCATTTACATGCCATTCGAATTCTCCTTCAAAGGAGACTACCTCCTACCGTAAATAATTAAGATATTGTTTCTGTAACTGTCCATAAAACAATGCATTTTAACAAATGTGTCAGTCCACATAATTATTTACATACAGTTATTAAATACATTGTGTATGGCACGGTTACATATATTTGCATTTTCTTGCATTGTCTGTGCGGATTGCTGTCTCGTCCCGACGGAAATTAGCAAATGAATTGCGAAAGATGTCAAGACATCATTTTGTTTGCAAAAACACTTAAATAAATCCGTAAAAAGAATAATGTAATGTACGTTTAGAATTTTTTTAATTAACTAGATGAGACAGACAAAGAGATAATAAATATGACCAAGAGAGTCACTGAGTTGGTCAATGTTAATTTTATCAAGAATGCCTTTAGACAGAATTGGAAAAAAAGAAAATATTTTTTCTTTGATAATTTCATTAGTATCTTCAATATCACCCCGGATATTCCGTTTTAAAAACTAAAACGGGACGGATCCAATCAATACAGATAAAAAATGTATTAAACCGACACTACTCAATTGAACACTGGAAATATCATGGTTCGTGTGGATTAAAAATAAATGTTAGACTGACTATTGGCTATTAAAGCTGCAGGTCCGGTAGCCGGCAGCCGGACAGCCGGACGGCCGGCCGGAATGGACACACGTTCGATTTTTCATTTATTTTAGGAATGATAGACTTCTCAACTTGTCATGATGATATCCGAGTGGTTTGTAGTTGAAATTATACCATTTTTACCAGCTTTTATCTGGTTTCTTCTGTTGCTGTTGTTGAGTTGTTTTAGTGTCTGTTTATCTGTTATCAAAACTTGCAAGTTAAAAACCCACTTCGCGATGACAATCTTCTTCTTATCGAGTAGGTAGGGAGCATAGGATAGCAATATAGATAATACTACTGCAAATTTTTCGCAAGTCGCCTTGATTTCACGACTCCAACCTTACTTATCGCATCAAGTCAAACCTTCGTGGTTTTAGGATGATTTTTAAGATTTTCTGATTTAATAAATTAAAAAAAAATCTTGCGGCGAGTCGTAAACATACATAATTTGAACAGTCAGCTAGTTAGGTATGCTGGTTTCCTCGCGATGTTTTAAAATTAAATTCCAACATATTTCATAATTGAATTCAGTTTTATTCAAGCGCCATCATGTAAGTACATACTAATTACTAATGATTGTTATGTTTTTCTTATCAATCGCGATCGCAATTGGAAGTGTTTCCGCGGCCTTGCGTCTGCGCACCGGAAAAGCGGACACGCTCCAATGTTCCGCGATCTATCGAACAATATTTTTAGGTATTTTAAAACAAATAAACATCTATTCTCACTGTAGTAGGATGTAGGATATGATTAGTAGGATTTTGCCGCTTACTTCGATGGCTCGACGACCCAAAGAGGATCTTGGCCTCCTAAACCAGAAATTTCCACTTCTTCCTGTTCTGTGCCACTTCCTGCCAGTCGGCTCTTTGGAGGGCCTCCAGATCTCTTAGGACCTCATCCTTTTACTTGATCACAAACATAACATGTTTTATTATATATTTTTTTTTTCTTATATTTTATTTTATTTTTGACTGTACACAATCTAGTGTATGTATAAAGTTAATAAATAGCCCCTCTGGCATGTTAGGCGACCAAGACTGTTTCATGAGTTTCTTTCGGCATTTCTTCTCAGCAGTGGTCGTTCCGAAATGCTAGTAGTTTGTAGCTTTGATACAATATATTATGATTAAATAATTAGTTATCGACGTGAAAAAGAGCCTTCTTTGAAGGCCAAGTTTCAATAAAAAAAACTGACTTTGCCTTTGATCCCTCCAGCGGTATATGAGCCGGCCAGGGCCGGCCGACAGGTCGTTTCCCGCTTGGTCGTCCCCTATACGCTGTTTTTTTTCCACGTGGCCGAGCCATCAAAGCCTTGCTGTTGCTGCTTTCGTTTCGCTTCTTATAATAATATATAATAATAATAATATTGGCCTAATGTACGGCTGTGAAGCTTGGACTCTGACACTGAAGGAGGAAAATAAGCTCCTGGTAGCTGAGAGGAAGATTTGGCGGAAAATCCTGGGATCAGTTAGGGGGGAGGATGGCAGCTGGAGGCTGAGAAAGAATAAAGAGGTAGAAGTACTAGTGGATTTTGTTTATACCTAGTTAAATTGCAATAGAAAACTTACTTTATTACTGTAATCTAGACGTTTGAGGGCAAGGAACTTTTTATGAAAAAAAGATTGTTGTCGGTTGCTTCCCTGCGTTGTACGCGCATGTCATTGCATAATTAGTGCATAAACAATACTATCTCATATCTAGTTTGATAATTATGTTACACAGACTTCTCGCTGAAAAATCAACTAGCTGAGATTTTCTGTCGAGGTAGAGCGACACGACGACGGACAAAAATCAAATTCAAACCATTTATGTTATGTTAACTTTTAATTACAGAGTAATTATTAATCAGCTAGTCAGCTGTAGAGAAACCTGAGTCGATGATAAAGGTTCGGGTTTCTCTACAGCTGATTATATGATGCTAGTAGTTTGTAGCTTTGAAAATTTATTATATAATATTCTGTGATTTAAAGTTGTAATTGTTGTACCAAAGACAAATTTGCTGTGTGCTGTCAACAAAAGTATTGGCATAAAAAAGGCAAAAAAGATTTGACTCGCATTTGGTCTTAGGTAATCAGTCATCACTCTTAAAATCTAAATGTCTTCTCCGATTCTTCAGTTAGGTATAGCCTACTACAGGATCATTTATTATTATACTAGATCCTACCTTCATACCACATACAGCCAGTTGAAAACATTATATTACTAGCTTTTGCCCGCGGCTTCGCCCGCGTGAATTTCCCACGGGAACAGTGCTTTTTCCCGGGATAAAAAGTAGCCTATGTGCTATTCCAGGTCATTATCTACCTCTGTACCAAATTTCATCGAAATCCGTCCAGTAGATTTTGCGTGATTGAGTAACAAACATCCTCACAAACTCACAAATTCACAAACTCACAAACTCACATCCAAACTTTCGCATTTATAATATTAGTATGGATTCATAAATAAAATAACAAAGTTGTGGGCTAGCCATTGGTTAGTCAAAATTTATTTACTCAAGCAAAATATATTTATGCCTATCCTACAGGTAAGTCAATGTACGAACAGATATATTGCCGTCAAGGCCACCTAGTATCTTCGTTATCAAAGCTCAAAGAAAGGTATAATAGTAGCTAAAATGCATAGAAAAGGTACAAAAATTATTTATTTTATTTATTTAAGATTAAAAAAACAAATTCGATTTACCCCTAATTCTTAGACATGCAAATTTTTCGCCGCAATTTTAAATATCCCTAAACTGCTTTCAGTAAACACATCATCTCCGATTCAATAAACAGATTGGGGTATCATCCCTCCGCCGTTTTCCGCGGCACATCCCTGGCACATTGGGGCACGTTTCGGCACTTTCGTGCTTTGTGCCGATGAAAGACAATGCCGGTAAGACATGCCGAGGCACGCACATAGAAACTGTGGAATACATTACTGCCCTATATTTTTAGGACTGCCCAAAAATAGGGTAATTTTTTCGGGGTAATTTTATTAAAGCGTGGATTTAAATAAATAATTAACTTAGTTAAACAAAAACATTATCATTACCAAGAGGAGACCATATTTCTCGCACTGGAATATCAGATCTCATGTACTTACAGTTAACTCTAACCACAGAAATAATATACTCTAACTCTACACCTGTCAAAAATATGTGGCTTGCCGTTTCGCTAGTCACATGGACGTGGTGAATATATACTCGTGCTGAGACTCTTCTTGTTTAATATTTAGAAGTTGTGCTCTTGTTGGTGTAGTATATGCATAGACCAGGGGCCCTATTTTTGAAAGTGTGACTCACCAAAAAAGCGTGAGCCGAATGATTTTTCATTCGATATCCATTATTCCGTATTTTTGAATTGTCTATGTCGAATAATTCACAACGAGTGGTCTAGACCACTCGTTTTCGTATGATTTGGTGGTCGAACGTTTTTTACGTCAAAATCATGAATGACATAGACAACCGGATACGGATATAGATGGAGTCTATTAGAATTTTCAACACTGCGTTCCGTTTAACGCTTACGTTCTCTTTGATTGAAAATTTACGAACATTTTTTTTACGATTCGTTACCGATTCGGTTTTCGTTGCGTAGAATGGAGCAGAAATTATTTCTTGCATTATTTTCATATTACTGGCAACATTGCTAGACGAGTGATTTCAAAAATACGGCTTTTATGTTTTTAGTGACATAGTAGGACGAGTGCGACATAATAGTCTATTCGTTTTCAGCGGTATGTCATACTTTCAAAAATAGGGCCCCTGGTGGTCTGTGAGTATACGTTACACCTCTTTCTACTGAGACAAACGATTTTAACAAACAGCTTTTTTTCAGATTTTAAAAATATATGTAAACTAATCAGTCACAAAGTTCTCATAATTTATCTTTTTACAAGATTTGTAAAGCTTTAACCCTTTTTGTAAGGGAGTTTGAATACATTGTATGATTAATTGGAGGAAACTCATTTTTGCACCGTCATTTTTGTAAAACTAACCATAAATTTAAAGGTTATTTATGGGGCAACACTCAGCAATTACAAAACTAAGGGTGAAATACTCAAGCATTTTATTTGATAACCCGCTAGCTTTTACTCTCGGCTTCGCACGCGTGAGTGTCCTTGTGGATGGAATTCTAGGCTATACAAGGAAACTGTTAAGAACAATTCAACGTTCAGCAGTTATGCCTCTACGTTGATATCTTCAGTCTCTCTCATCTCAGTATTTCTTTATAGATGTTTAGTGTAGCCTGTTTAGTTTAATAACATTCTTTTTTTAAAACTTAATAAATGCTTCTACGTAATATTGTTTTGATTTAGTATAGCGTTTTAAAACCTGGCCATTATTTTTCCGCTGACGCTGGGACCCCACAAAATAGACGATGAGATGAGAATTAACTTTTCACGATATTGTTCAAGTTTTTCATTTATCGTTGCCTACAAAAAGCGCTTTTAAAGCTTCGCCTTATAAATCAGGAGCTTAAATTTAAACATTTTAATTTATCGAAGAATTAATTTGCCAATCATGACGCCTTAGAAATGCAAGGGAATTATCTTTCATAGAAAAGGAATGGAGGAAATGATTTAAATTTTTTGACGGTAGGAAGAGAACCCATAAAAATGTAAATAATAATTCTGACTGTAATGTAATTTAGATATCAGAAATATTTACTTATATATAAGTAGTTTTTTTTCTTATCTACTATTTCCTTAAACTTAGTACATAATATAGATAGAAATATAGAGCAACACGGACGGTAGTCTTTATTGCTCGAAGAATGGAGAAAATAAAACGTAATTCTTGTTTTTTTTTCTCAAACTTTATGGGCACATGCATGCAGTCTTTACCAACAGTCGCTGCCAGCAATAAAGACCCTTATCCTCAAGAGAAATATAAAGATATATGTCCTTGTACAATTGCATTTATGATCTGTTAGTCCCAGTCGTGTCCTAAAGTCCCGGGCAATCGGCTTGCAGGATTACTGCACACCGCTGCAGTCAATATCTGACTGTTGCAGTTGTAGCTTTATATGATAAACAACTCCCAGGGGTTTTGAACTATGATAAGCAAGATACATGCATATTATCACGCCTTTTTCCCGTGGGGGTAGGCAGAGACTAGCGATTTCCACCTGCTACGATCCTTACAGATCTCTGTTGCTTCCTCCTTTGATTATTTACTCTTTTTTTAGATTAAATATTCAAAGGCTTACTCTACACTCATCACTCTCTTCATACATGCTCTCCGGTTATGGGTGCTCCTAATATCTCCCTTTTTAAGGAGGTCCGCAATCTGGTTGGAGTGCGTTCTTCGAGGTCGACCTTGACCAACTCTTCCATTCACTTCTGCATTATAAATACCTTTCGTCGGCCTCGGACCCTTCTGACCCGCATTTTTTGACCCGCTGAATATAAGTACCCTTATGACCCGTTTTCAAGTGCCCATACGACCCACTTCGGGTCAGAACAATTTTTAATATTAAATTAATTATTTATTTGGTATCCATCCGACCCGCTCGTACGAAACAAAGGAAATTCATAAAATGTACAGTGATAACAAAAAGTGTTTGGCATTGAAATTAATATTATTTATATGCATTAGGAATGTGATGTGTTCTTGAGACATCAAAGTATTTTTATATTTTTATAAAGGTATGGTATGGGTACCACTAATTTGAAACAAAGGACTGCCTGCCTGTTATCTGCACCTGCATTTGATTTGTAACAATGGTCCGGTTTCTATCTGTTTGTAATAAAAATTGTTGATGCTTATAAACTCTGTGCACTGTCGCATGGTAGCAGCGCCGTGTATAGCTGGCTTTACGTATAGCCATTGCGTTTGCCTCCTGGCAACATTGCGCAGACGGCTTCCGGCCGTCGACATTCAGTCGTCCTTTGAACGCGCGCGCACGAGGCCGTGTCGCGGGATATATTGCGGGGCTATAGCCACCATCTTGTGTTGTTGCATTTTGAAGCCGCGCGGCGTGGCGTTAATTTTGTTTATGCGAAACGTGGCTGCCTGGAGGCGCCGAATCCCGTCGCCGAGTGGAACTGCTGGAAGAAACCTACGTATTTATTCTGGGGAAGAGATCTCGGGGTAGGTTGGGTGTTTAGGGACCGCATCCACTTCCGAAGACACTCGAAGTTGGATCCGAAGATTAAGAAGATTCAGTTTGGTAAGTGGTTTGTAATTTAGTTACTTAGTTATTATTATATAGGGCCCTGTAGCTCCCTTTATAAGCTACGGTGGTAGCAGTCTGCGTATAGCTTAAATTAGGTTCTAGTCGGGCAAACGTGGTGCCGCGTGGAGATTTTTTCCCGGTACTTATTTTTACCGGTGGGTTTTTTCCCGGTGAAGTTCCGGTACAGAATTCTTCCCGCCGCTTCGTTTGTCCGGATTCTCTGCGCACATTTTCTGGTAGCAGAGCGTAGTTGTTCTGCACATTTTCTGGTAGCAGAGCGTAGTTTATCTACCCTCTATTTGTTCGTTTGTAAAAAATAATTAATTGTTTGTAAAAATTATTAGATTTTTCTTAGTTTGTTTGTATAAGAATATTTGTAACCTTTTTTGTATTTGTTTGCGGTTTGTACCGTGCGTTCCGGGTTTGTGCCATTCTCATACCTACCGCGGTTCTTCGTGTAGTTGTTTGATTTTGTTGTTTTTTATTTACCTTTATTTTTTGTTTGTGACTTGACGCGATGGCGAAGGTCTCCAATGCTAAGGCGACACTCGCCAACGAATTGAGATGGTTTGTGACGGCCGGAGGACTCCTGTCCCGGAAGGACAGGGAGGGCGCCATACTGCTAAGAGCGGATCACCTCCACTCACGATTGATTAGCGCGGAAGCGGCCATGGTGGTGCTTACCGAAGCCAAACTTGCCCCGGAGGTCTACGCAGGTCACATGGCGGACATGGACCAGATCCTGAGTCTGCACGATGATATCGCGGAGGCGGCGACCGCAATAAGGGCGAGACAGGCTGGCGGACCAGCCCCTCGCACACCTGTTAGACAGGAAGGACCAGCAGTTACTGGTCGGCTCCCCACCCTTCAGCTGTCCCACTTTGGGGGTAGGATGGAGGAGTGGGTAGCATATAAAAATATGTTTGAGTCCCTGGTCGTAGCACGACAGGATTTGTCGAAGGCCCAGAAGATGGCCTACCTCCTCTCCACTCTTGAGGGTGAAGCGCGGTCGCTCATCCAGCACCTCCGGGTGGAGGACGACCAGTACGACACGGCTTGGGAGTTATTGAACTCCCGCTACCAAAACTTACGTTTGTTAGCGGATGCGCACGCCGCACAGTTGATGGCCCTGCCCAAGGTGGCCAACAGGGCACAGTTGCGCCTGCAGTTGCTCACGCTCGTTACAGTGGCCTGTAACGCGCTCCGCACACTGGGGCTGCCGGTGGACCAATGGTCCTTTTTGCTGGTGCACATTGTATTGGGCAAATTACCCAATGACATCCGCTCGCGGTTTGAGCGCGAGAATGCGGAGCGGGACAGCACCACCCTACCAACATTCACTGACTTGGTGAAGTTTTTGGAGTTTGAGGCACGGGCTGCTGAGAATACCATGACGGACTCAGCGCCATCCAGAGCGCCTGAACGTAGGCCCTTGGAACCCTCATGGCGAGGGAAGCCCCAACAGGGACGGCAACCGCCACCGCGTGGAGCTGGTGTGCGGGTTTCACACACGGCAGCAGTCGCGGGGGACGCGGACTGCCTGCAATGTGGCCGGATGGGCCACAGCCTGCTGCAATGCAGGGACTGGCAGAGACTGCCAGTACAAGATCGGCGCCGCATGGCAAGGCGGCATGAACTTTGCTTTTACTGTTTGGGCAGTCACTATGCACGAGACTGTCCCAGAGCTATACCATGCAGTGCATGCCGTGGGCTGCACCACGTGATGCTCTGCATGAACCGGAACGGGGATGGCCCCCGGTTGTTGAGGCAGGGGTCCCCTATGGGCGGGGGCGCTCCTGCGCGAAGCCCTCCACCATCGGACGGAGGACGCGGCTTCGCTCGTCGCACCCCCCCTCGGGAGTGGGGTCGCGTACCGGCGCGGGTCTTGGCGGACCGGGACCACGCGCCCCAAGGTCATGGCCAGTATGTGGCTGGCCAGGCCCCGGATAGGGCCCCCATGGGCGGGGGCTCTAGATCGGACGTGAGAGTGGGGACACCCCCCTCCACGCGGGTTACCAATGCCCAACACATGCAGCCGCAGCGGTTTTCTCCGCCGCTGCACGAGTACCCACGGCTGGAGTACCACCCGCCGTACCATATGTATGGCCGGGCCGCGGGTTATGCCCCCCCTCAGATGGGGATGTGCACTCGCCCGCCATATTATCCGGGTCAGTGGCGCGCCCCTGGTTTGGAGAGAGTGGGGAGCCCGTAACTAGCTTGCTCCCTTGCTGGGACAGAGCCGCGGACGGTTCTGCTCCCTACCGCGGTGGTCCGCGTATGGGGTCGTGGGGAAGCCATTAATTTGAGAGCTCTGTTGGACTCAGGGGCTCAAAGCAGTTTGGTTACCACTCGAGTGGCACACCAGTTAGGTTTAGTCGTGGAAGACTCGCCTGTGCCACTTCTTGGAGTTGGTGGCATACAAGTGAAGTGTCTGACGGGCCAGACACTTGTCACTTTTTCTTCGCTGAAGTCCTCCACAATGAGGATCACGACTTCGGCTATGGTAATGGATACCATTGCGGGTTGGCACCCCTCGCCAGACATACCGCCGGGTGTGTTGTCTTTGGTTTCGGGTCTGGATTTGGCCGACCCCTTTGTCTTTCATCCCGGCCCAGTGGACTTGCTCCTGGGCTCGGACGTATTGGGTTGGATTTTGTTGGGTACCCAGAAAGCTCTGGGTTCGTCTTCACTGATGGCAGTGTCTACTTTCTTTGGTTTCGCCCTGATGGGCCCTGTGTTTGATAATAGCACCGTGGAGGAGCCACCGGTCGTCGCATCAGCGTCCTTGGCCAAGACCATGCAAAGGTTTTGGGAGGTGGAGGAGCCACCTATGAGTTCCAGGATGGATCCGGAACACGCTGAGTGCGAAGCCCTTTTTCGATCGACCACGGAGAGGTTGCCCTCCGGTCGGTTTGTAACTAGGTTACCCTTTGTTGCCCCTCGTCCTAGCCTAGGGCAAAGTAGGGCGCTTGCGGAGAAACGACTGCTGTCCATGGAGCGACGCATGCAGCGTGACCACGTACTTCGCGATAAATATATTGAATTTATGCGCGAGTACGAGGATTTGGGTCACGATGTCTCCGGCTCGAGTTGATTGGAGCTCAACTGAGCATTATTTTTTGCCCCACCACGCGGTGGTGAAGGCCTCAACAGGCAAATTGAGGACCGTCTTTGATGGGTCCGCACCCACATCGAACGGGGTTTCGTTGAATCTATGTTTGCATTCAGGTCCCAAATTGCATAGGGACATAATTGACATCATCTTGAACTTTAGAAGACATCAAGTGGTTTTTGGTGCGGACATTCGGATGATGTTCCGCCAGACAGTCATACATCCTGAGGACAGGCGATTCCAGTTGATACTCTGGCGTGAGCGCCCTGAGGATCCTGTGACGGTGTATGAACTCAATACAAACACGTATGGTTTGAAATCTAGTCCCTATATCGCCATCAGATCATTGCTTGAATTGGCAGAGCGGGAACGGATCCGCTTTCCCCGTGGGGCTTCCGTGCTGTCACGTGACTTGTATGTAGATGACGTGTGCACCGGAGCCCAAAGTATTGAGGAGGCCCTCCTACTGCGGGATGAATTGATTGAAATATTGAAGACAGGTGGCTACGAGCTACGTAAGTGGTTGTCTAATGAGCCTAAAGTTCTAGAAGGGGATCCCGGAGGATCACCAACAGAACCCTCACCTGTTTGAGGATGTGGATGATCCCAACAGGATAGCGGTGCTGGGCATGCAGTACCAGCCGCTAACCGATATTTTTACATTCCAAGTGGACTTGGAAATACCAAAAGTCTGGACTAAGAGAACGGTGTTGTCCGTAATAGCTCGTATGTTTGATCCAAGCGGTTGGATCAGTCCAGTGATATTCTCTGCAAAGTGTCTTCTTCAGAGACTTTGGACTTTGGGCGTCTCGTGGGACGAGCCGCTGTTTGGCTCTCCATTGGATGATTGGCTCGAGTTGTTTTCATCGATTAAGGAAGTCAATCGGATTGCCTTGCCTCGTCGAATATTGCCACCGGGGGAAATATCGAGCCAGCCTGCATGGCTTTTTTGTGACGCGTCGGAGCGAGGCTACGCCGCGTCAGTCTATATGCGGACAGCTGACGCCGATGGCCGGGTCAATGTCTCGCTTTTGTTAGGGAAGAGCAAGGTCGCCCCCATCAGGACTAGGCTGACTATCCCCAAGCTTGAGTTGAGTGGAGCTCACCTTCTCTCTAAATTGTTGCATCACGTTGCATGTGAGCTGGCGGCCACGGTCGAGATACGAGACATCTTCGCCTGGTCGGATAGCCAGGTCGCGCTTGCATGGTTGCGCGCGGCCCCACATACCTTGAGGTTTTTGTTGGAAACAGGGTTTCCCAAATTCCAAAATATTGGAATTGATATAACATGGAGACATGTGCCGGGAGAGCTTAACCCAGCGGACTGTGCTTCCCGAGGTTGTACGGCACCAGAATTGGTGTCACACCCGCTCTGGTGGGGCCCAGAGTGGCTGATGGGATCAGAAACTTCTTGGCCTGTCTGTCAGACAGATGTTACTTCTTTGAGTTTGACTGGGCTCCGTGTACATGCTGTAGTCGCTGAGACGACGTCGGAGCCGGATTGGCTACTTGCTCGGTATAGCAGTTTGGATAAGCTTCTGGGTGTTACCAGTTGGATTAAGCGTTTCATACATAATTGTAGAAACCCACAGGCAAAGCGGTTGGAGCCGATTGCAGGTGCAGAAGAGCGCCGGAGCGCATTGTTGCATTGGGTCCGTGTCGTGCAGACCGGACGGTTTGAGTCAGAGCTTCGTATTTTGCGCGACGGACGCGCTAAGTTGAAGGGCGCGGTCGCTCGTTTGAACCCGTACATCGACTCGGATGGGCTTCTTCGGGTTGGAGGCAGGCTCCGGAAGGCGGATCTTCCATATGAGACTCGCCATCCTCTGTTGTTGCCCAAGGGCGGACCCTTGGTGCAGCTTTTGGTGTCTGATCGACACATTCGTAACGCCCATGCTGGGTGCAATGCCTTGCTGGCTATTTTGCAACGCGAGTTTTGGATTTTGTCTGCCCGAAGAGCAATCCGTAGTGTCCTGTTTCGATGTATTGCATGTTATAGGTTGAAGGCATCCACGATGCAACCACAGATGGGTGATTTGCCCGCTGATCGAATCCGACCTTCGAGGCCGTTTGACGGCGTTGGAACCGATTTTGCCGGTCCCTTTTCGATCAAGGCTTCTCCCTTTCGTAATGCCCGTATTGTGAAGAGCTATTTGTGTGTATTTGTTTGTTTGGCCACCAAGGCTGTCCATTTGGAGGTGGTATCGGCTCTGACTACGGAGGCCTTCGTCGCCGCGTTGGATCGCTTTGTTTCGCGTCGAGGTCTACCTTCCCTTATTAGGTCTGATAATGGCACAAACTATAAGGGAACTGTAAATTATCTTAAGGATGTTTCTGTGTTTATTGATAAAAATTGTACTAGTTTAAGTCAAATTGCTGCCCAAAGGGGAATAACCTGGAAGTTTAGTCCCCCAAGTTGCCCCCATTGGGGAGGGATTTTTGAAGCGGCTGTGAAATCCGCAAAGACCCACCTCCGCCGCATTATCGGAGAAACGGCTCTAACTTTTGAAGAGCTGGCCACAGTGTTTTGTAAAGTTGAGGCGGTCCTCAACTCTCGTCCTCTCTGTCCGCTATCTCCAGATCCAAATGACTTGGAAGCTCTCACCCCTGGTCATTTTTTGGTGGGAGGGCCTTTGAATGCCCTGCCCGAATACCCGTGGAAGGACGAACGCGTATATCGGTTGTCGCGTTTTCAAATGTTGCAGCAAATGAGCCAGGACTTTTGGCGTCGCTGGTCGCTTGAATATTTGCATTTGCTGCAGCAAAGAGTGAAGTGGACAGACAGGACTGAGCCTCCCAGGGAGGGTGATTTAGTGTTGTTAAAAGAGGCAAATTTGCCCTCATTGCTTTGGCGACGAGCTCGCATATTACGTTTGATTCTTGGCGGAGATGGCACTCCGCGTGTGGCTGAGGTGTTGGTCGACGGTTCGATTTTAAGGAGAGCTGTGACCTCTCTCGCCCGCCTTCCCGTAGAGTAAGCTAGCGGTCTGCTTCTCAGACCGGGACGGGGGGATGTTTGTAATAAAAATTGTTGATGCTTATAAACTCTGTGCACTGTCGCATGGTAGCAGCGCCGTGTATAGCTGGCTTTACGTATAGCCATTGCGTTTGCCTCCTGGCAACATTGCGCAGACGGCTTCCGGCCGTCGACATTCAGTCGTCCTTTGAACGCGCGCGCACGAGGCCGTGTCGCGGGATATATTGCGGGGCTATAGCCACCATCTTGTGTTGTTGCATTTTGAAGCCGCGCGGCGTGGCGTTAATTTTGTTTATGCGAAACGTGGCTGCCTGGAGGCGCCGAATCCCGTCGCCGAGTGGAACTGCTGGAAGAAACCTACGTATTTATTCTGGGGAAGAGATCTCGGGGTAGGTTGGGTGTTTAGGGACCGCATCCACTTCCGAAGACACTCGAAGTTGGATCCGAAGATTAAGAAGATTCAGTTTGGTAAGTGGTTTGTAATTTAGTTACTTAGTTATTATTATATAGGGCCCTGTAGCTCCCTTTATAAGCTACGGTGGTAGCAGTCTGCGTATAGCTTAAATTAGGTTCTAGTCGGGCAAACGTGGTGCCGCGTGGAGATTTTTTCCCGGTACTTATTTTTACCGGTGGTTTTTTCCCGGTGAAGTTCCGGTACAGAATTCTTCCCGCCGCTTCGTTTGTCCGGATTCTCTGCGCACATTTTCTGGTAGCAGAGCGTAGTTGTTCTGCACACTATCGGTACCAGAAGCCAGGTAGCAAAAAAGTACCCGAGATAACCAATTGACAATATCTATTGTTATACTCATATGACGACAATTAAAGGTCATCATTCGAATCAAGGGCATTCGTACCCCACCCCTTTCCAGGCATCAAGTATCACTCAAAATACTAATATAAATATTGTGCGCGTCTTAAGGTTCACATTCGTCTGCTCAGTTCCGGGGTTGGGAATTATTAAAAATACGTCCTTCTTGAACCCTGTTTATTGCGAACTGAACTTGATTCCTACAAACATTTATTTATAAGGCTCATCGGTAGCTATGCGTAGGTACTTATTCACACATTGATTCAAAATAGCCGTAATAGGCGCAACATACCGCCACCCTAAAAACGAAGTTTTTAACTATACAATTCAAAATGACAAGCCTTATACTTAGTACATTTTTAGTACATATTTACCATCAAATTTATTATTAAGGACTTGCTTAATTTACTGCTTGACATCATACAAAAGTACGAGTGAAATTAAGACAACAAAATTGCATGCATTAGTTCCAACAAAACATCTCACTCGAATCCTTTAGTAACATATTTTCAAACTACCATCAACAAGAAATATCATATTGCACACTAATGGGCATCAATAGGCCTTTGCAAAACTACGTATAGAAAAAATGAGCTCGAAACAAGTAAACAACATTAAGGAGCTATCACACTTGTATGAACATCTTTTACCAAGTTATAACTTATCACAAATTATTTACCTTTTGACCAAATGAAATATGTTTACAATTTAACACTACTTGACATTTTACACTTTTTGACACTATACGCTTTTGACACTTTACACTTTTTGCCACTTTACACCTTTAATACCTTTTTTATTCTACTCGTTATTAACGGCAAGTTCACACAATTTTAACACAGAAAGCTTATTTAATTTACCACAAGTCATTACATTACAGATAATTATCTTGTACATCTATGATCTACTCTTAGGATTTTCTTGACTTGGATAAGTGTCGAAATTCTTTATTTTGCTTTTTCTTTCTATAGCTTTCTCTTGCTTCACATACCAATTTCGCTTTTGAACTTCTTATTTCATACTATTTTAACGTAATCTTCTAAACTTGTGCTTAATTCTTCTGTTGTGATAACGTTGCTTTGTTTCTAATCTTTATATTTTTAAATCTAACAAATCTTTTGTAGTAGCTTATAGATTTTATCAATCGAGCTAATTCTTTAAATTGGGTAAGTATTATCTTCTTTTCACTTTCTTGTTTAATATTTTTAGTGTTTACATTAATCTCTTTTTTCTTTTCCAGGTTTACATCTTTATCTTCGACTTCGCGCATTTCTATTTCTTCCGGTTTTAACCACACGGGCCCTTCCCACAAAAGTTTATTTTCCTTTAAGCTGTGTCTAATCTTTAACAATTTTACTTTCATTTCAGATTCCAGAGTTTCATCTAAGGTAATACGTTTCAGCCATAAACTTTGCAGCAGTAACTTTGCAGGAAGCAACGCAGGTGTTAACCAGCCAAGTGGATCGAAGATATGATGTATCTCTGCTAAAATGCTTCTTTTAGAGATTCTTACTCTTGTTGTCTCGCTTGAGTCTTTTATTACAGCGTGATAGGGTAGATAAACTGAAGGCTTCTTTATTTCATTCTCTTGTACTTCTTTTATATGTTGTAACTCATTATATGCTTCCATTACCTTATTGTATTCCTTTCTCAGTTTATCATTCCTTTCTAACCGTCTTTCCATTTGCTGTAATCTCTTTCTTGCTATTTCTCTTGTATTCCCCTTTATTGTTCTTGGTGGTCCTATTTTCAAGGGTAACTTTACTATATATCTTCCATATTTGTTTCTTTGACAAGTATCTTCGATTTTTTCACATAATTCTTCTTCTTTAGTTAGTTTCTTAATTTCATTGCTGTCTATTTTCCACAACTTCTTAGTTTATCTTCTTCATCGATTTGATGGTGCATTACTTTCATTTCTTCTTCTGGAGTGTAGCTCTGAATTTGACCGAAAAGGATCCACCCCAGGATTGTTTCTTGAGCACATGGGGTGCCTGGCGGTCCCTTGACGCAATTGTTTCTTAGAATTTGAGCATACACTCCTACGCCCAACAGTATATCTATCCTCCCTGGTTGGTTGAAACTAGGATCTGCCAAGGTGAGGTTAGCCAAATGAGGCCAGGCGTGTAATTGATATTCGAACGACTTGCTTGGGAGCGTCGAGGTCCAGCGTGTTGGCATGACATATGCCTTCACGGGAAGTAGGAACTTGTCATCGTATCTTGACAGAAGTTGTAATTGTACCATATGCTGAACTTCTGCTTGGGTGTCTCCTACTCCAGCAATAATTCCTCGCGCTATTGTCTTCTTCATTCTTAGTAGTTGCGTCGCCCTTTCCGTTATAAAGCTTGCTTGGGACCCTTGATCTATTAGGGCGCGCAATATAATCGTTCGACTGTCACCATCTCTTACAGATATCAACGCTGTCGCTTGTAAAGTTGTGGACTTCATCTTTGTCTTATGTGAAGATATAATAGTTTTCACTTCAATGAGTTCGCCTTCTTCCTCTTCTGCATTCTGCTGACGTACTTGATGGAGTAGCGTGTGGTGGCGTCTTTTACATTCTTTACATCGCACCCTTATTCGACAACTCCTAGCAGAATGACCCGGAACCAAGCAGTTAAAACATAAGTTCTTCTCTTTTGCTATTTTGCTTCTATCTTCAGTACTAAGCGTAGTAAATTCTTTGCAGTGGCATACTTTATGTTCTTCTTTACAAACAACACAAGTTTTAGCTGGAGCTGGTTCTGATACATGAAACACTTTTTCCTCTTTAGGTTTACTCTCTTTTGTTACAGGTGCAGATGACGACGTGATCAACTCCAACGTGCGAAATTAGCTTCTAGAAAGTTCTTCAATTCTTGCCAGGTAGGTAACTTTTCAGAATCTGGGTTGTAGATGTCATCTTCCCAGTGCTTTCGTGTGTCTAGATCGAGTTTCTGCGTAACCATATAAATAATGATCGGATCCCACGACTCTGTAGATACTTTTAGATTTTGAAGACTATTGAGGCATTCCGCAGTTGTGTCTTTTAGATTTTGAAGACTATTGAGGCATTCCGCAGTTGTGTCTACCAAGTTCTTAATCTGGGCTGCCATCGGCGAGGTAAGTTTCTTCAAATTAAATAATCTTTTTAAAAGAGAGTTCATAATTAGGCGCTTATTTCCATATCGCTGTTTCAGTATTTCCCATGCCTGTTCATAGTTGCTTTCTGTGACCTTTATGTGCTTTAACAGGTTTTCCGCTTCTCCAGCTATGCTCGTCTTCAAATAGTGCAGCTTTTGAATCTTTGTCAATGCAGTGTTTTGATGTATGAGCGTTGTGAACAAATCATTGAAGGTTGGCCATTCTTCATATTGACCGGCAAATGTTGGAAGTTTAATCCAGGGTAGCTTTACTTGTGGGACTGTAACTTGTTCAGCTAAGTTCGTTTCCTTCGATTGTATAAATGTCATCAATATATCCTTCAAATCACCAATAGTGCACAAGTATACTTCTTCGACTAAGTTGTATTCATCGTTAACAAAATATGGCATTTCCTTTCGATCATCCTTGGGTACAACTTTAACGAGTGCAAGATGATATGATTTGAATGATTGCCAGTCTTCTTCAATGGAGTTCAGTCGCGCTTGGATGTATCCCTTCGTAAGACGTTGTCGGGGGCATTTCCTCAAATTGATCTGTGCTTTAGTTAACACTTTAGCCTTTTCTTCCAATAAACTTAATAATTCTTCTTTTGAAAAACTCATCTTCAATCTTCAAAATTAATAAAGTTAATTTCAAAATAATATGTAAAGTGCAATGTGTTGGCTCCTTCATAATATTTCTTAGTGAGGAATGCAGTCCGCTATTGTTCTCTTATCTTCGGTCGTCGCAGGTAAATCTTCTACAATCCGGCTCGATGTCGACCATATGTGCGCGTCTTAAGGTTCACATTCGTCTGCTCAGTTCCGGGGTTGGGAATTATTAAAAAATACGTCCTTCTTGAACACTGTTTATTGCGAACTGAACTTGATTCCTACAAACATTTATTTATAAGGCTCATCGGTAGCTATGCGTAGGTACTTATTCACACATTGATTCAAAATAGCCGTAATAGGCGCAACAAATATTATATTTTATAATCCTTATCTGGTTTTATTTCACCAATAGAACCCTACCCTTTTGACCACTTTGACAAGACTCTACCTACTCATCGATAAGAATCATATTTGCGAGCTTGGGTATATTCACTCAACCTTTTTTATTGATATATGTACATTGCAACTCATCCTGTAACGAACATAACTTGTTTTGTAAATCTAATTATTTTCTTATTACTTTAATTTTGTCAGTGACTGTACCTGTTAGAAAAACGGGTCAAAAAGGACATGAAAAGAAGAAGCGGGTCATACGGGTACTTTTTTAGAGACTGGGTCAAAACCTGTGGGTCAGAAGGGTCCGAGGCCCTTTCGTCAATCTCTTTTCATCCATCCTCCAGGTTATAGATAATTTTTAATTTGATTGAAACTAACGTGAGAAATAGATAGGTATTATGATTTTCTATTTTTTTTAAATATAATTTTTCTTCTTTTTGAGTAGCTATGTTATAGATCAGGCCCTTTATTCTACAATTTACAAACGTAGATTTCGTGCTTCAGTTGCCTCAAAAGCCAAAGAAATCGTAATAAAACATTGAAGTCTTACAGAGATCTTGTCACTTTATTTGAATTTCTTTGGATCTTGAGACACAATTGAGAATAATTAATTAGTAGAATTGATCAATGAAATTCTTCATCTTCAACATTGGATGAACAACATCGTTTTTTGACGCCAAAAATTTACATATAGCAATGCATATAGCATTAGTATTTTTACTGTAACAAATATTTTAAAACAATTTATAAATGTTCTGAAACTGGCGCGACTCTGACGAGTCAAGAGTAATGCACTTCCGAGCTTGGCGCTCGGGAGAATCTTATATACCTACCTAAGGTATATAATTTTTAGTAGGTACAAGCACGTATTGACGGTATACCTTTTACGAGGACCCTGTCCTTGCCACGAGTCACGAATCGAACAAACTGAAAATCGATGAAGGTGCTATGTTTTATTGCAGATGGTATCGGTATGAGTTACCTACGTTCTTTTTAAAGAAAGTCTCCACAAAAAGCAATTTCGATGGTATATAGTTTCTTCCAAAAGATATAGCAATTTTAAATGGTTTTGATTCGGATTAATTTATTTTGCAATAGATATTTTTGAAACGAACACATTTTTTTTACTACCCTACTTTTTGTACGTTTTTTCATAACATATTTGGTGGGTTTAGTTTCAGCATTCCCTCAGCGGCGCACTATGGAAAATATGGGTCGGTTTGGGATCAAAAATCTGTAAATCCATCAATTTTAAAGATAAAGCTATGAAATTTTGCAGTAATATAAAGGGATATATAAGGTATTATATATGTAACTTTCGCTGAAATAGCATAACACATTTTTTATTTTTTAACATTGAAAATTCACAATATAAATTAATGGTATTTATTTGATGACACATTTTTTTTAACATTTTGTATGAGTATATATTTCTTAGAAATAGTAGGTAAACAGTTAAGATTACTATCTTAGAATGATAAAAATTAAAAAAAAAATACAAGTTATAGCACATATAGGTATATATTACGCATATAACGCTGAATACAAAAATTTTTCAAAATTATGAAGAAAGTTACTACTAAATATTAGGTTAATTGGTTTATATGGGTATTTCAATTTCTAATTGTTATTTTAAGAATTCTAACAGACATAACTTGCATTTCACCACTTACACCTGGCCAGCTTCAGGATCTAAAATGAGTTCGTGAATTTTGAGAAGATATAGGGTATCTTCATTTTCATTTTCTCTTCATGAGCATTTCCGGGTATGATGAAGGCGACATTTTTTAAATTCCTTGTTGCGGGATTCTCGTGCGTCTTCAGAAAGCTTCTTCCGTGATTATACCTCTAATACCGGTATAATCACGGAATATTCGGAATCCAACCAATAGATGTTATTTCTTAAAAAACAAGTCTTTATTTCGTCTTGCTTCTTGCCAGCGCTTGTTAAACGAATGGATAATATGCCTTTGAATTTCACCAATAATAAAGTCGTCTTCAGAACCTTGTTTTTCTTTTAAATATGTTGATGGTGCCGCAGTTGTTTTTCCGCCTTCTACACAATCAGCTCTCGTTTAGAACATTATCGTTTAGAAAAGACATTTAAAAAATGTAAACTGAATTAATAATGAAGAAATGTTTTTTACTACTTTATATATAACTACTAGTTTTTGCCCGCGGCTTCGCCCGAGTGAACGGGAATAGCGTTTTTCTCGGGATGATAGATACCTCATGTCCTTCTCAGTACTTCTAACTATATATTTGCAAATTTGCAGAAAGATTGGTTCAGTATATAAAGCGTGAAACAAACAAACAAATAAATAAACAAACAAACTCACTTTCACATTTATAATATTAGTTAGGATTTGGTTTTATAACGTGTAAATTATTTCGAATATCTATTTTCTCACAGGAAATGAAACCAAAAATGACAAAACCTAACCTAAGGATAATTCCTTACTAATATTATAAATGCACAAGTACCTAGTTTGTTTGTTTATTTTTTACTTCTTCACGCTTTATCTACTGAACCAATCTTCCTGAAATTTCGCAAACACGTAGACGTATTGACAAGGACATGAGGTACTTTTTATCCCGGGAAAAAGCACTGTTCCCGTAAGAAATTCACGGGAACGAAGTCGCGGGCAAAAGCTAGTAGCACATAAATTCAATTGATAAATATACCTTTGTTATATTTATAAATTATTACGAATTGATAGACACGTCAACCTTTGAAACCGCAACTGATAGTGATTTTGTTCCCATACTCTTCGTAGATATTTTTACTTTTCTTCGTGATTGGCAGGAAGTAGCAGCTAATTTTTTCATATGTTTTTGAGGAGTACCTATACTATAAAATAATAATATTTTCGAAGCGTGGGCAAACGTGGGTAAGTGTTAAAACCTTCGACGAAGTTCAAATATACCTTTTTTCCACCATGTGATGATTAACATTTTTATATAATTATATATTGGAATAAAAAAAAATTGTAATATATTTTTTTAAATCTTCAATAGATAAGCTTTCCAAAAATATATAATATTTTGTACCTTTTACTTGAAGTTTTAAAGCTATTTCATTCTGAAAATTGTAGATGACGGACTTAAAATTTGTAGTTGCATAAACGATTAACTTTAGTACATAAAAAAAATTACTTGTAATGTATACAAAAAAAAATAAGGTACAGAATATTAAAGTTCGACATTCGAACTATTAAATTATATTTATAGGATACCCTATATTTGTCATTGGTAAAAGTCATTTATGATATGCGTTTGTTCTACCATATTCCACTGTGCGGCGTTCCCGAATAGATTCTTCATTAGGGCTTTCGAGAAAAGAGCCTATCGCATTCTTGAAAATTCAGCATCATATTGGGTTGCTGGTGTCTATGGACTGCGGTGTTTGTTTACCATCTGGCAACCCTCATGCTCATTAGCCTCCTCTATATAAAAAAAAAGATAACGGTAACAAAACAATAAGACGTATCCTGAAAAATCTCAGAACAGGAAACGAAAATGTCCTTTTCCGTGCACAAGGGGCACGTTACACCATTAGATCTTTATTAATAAAGGGAAAGAAAGTCGGACTGCTTCCAGAGCCTAACTAATGTGGGGTTTAGATACAGGAAGCAATGAGCCCGAGATGTATTGTGGGGATTTGAAGGCCGTAAACTGAATATTGCGAGGCTTTTATTAAACTGTTTGTCACAATATAAAAAGAGTTTGTTGATGTAGGTAGTTAAGAGCCCGCACTAGGCCAATGACAACTAAGATTTTCCCCCGCTACCCACTACCCAGTTCGCCCGCACGCATCCAATCCGCGTTCTAAATAAAATGCTGGCGGGGCGCGGGCGGCGCGGCGGCTCAGAGGCGGATGGTTAAAGCATGCGGGCAATTATACGTATTATTTTTTTAAAAGCTTTATAAAAAGATATTTAAAAAAGTAAGTAACATAATCCGTGCCTTATCTATAGAGTACTTTATACAAAAATTTTCAATCTTTATTTTAATGTATTGCTTGAATAATAGCAGTTTAAAGTGTTAATTATAGGTGATTTGGAGGCAACTTCGCAATTTTTTTCTATCGAGAAAATTTTATGCAATCGTGTTTTTGAGTAACATAATCCCTCGTGCTAGTCCTGAAGTTTGCTATATCTTAATTTTACATTCAGTTTTACATTAATGTAGATATTACAGACGATCATGTGAAGCAATCTGACCTAGTACGGGCCCTTAACAGATGTTTATATATGAACATGTTTTGGGGTCAAAATCTGCAAAGTATCTCTAGGAAAACGAAAACACCTCTTTATTGCACATTGGCTATTGAAGAGATGTAGTATAGAATAGAATATTTCTCAAATAAAAAAGCCAACACAAAATATCTAAAGAGACAATTTGGCATACGTCCACCCACTTCTAGAAAATTGACATGTACAAAATTACCCCTAATGTTGTACACAGAAATATTGACATGGTGTCAATTTGTGTTTGATGTGATCTGCCCACATGAAATTAGACAATAAAATATAATAAACTATAATAATTTCTTCTATTTATATGTATGGACACGAATACAGGTGAAACTTAATAAAAGGTGGAGTTTGTTGCGCCCCGCCTCTTCTCCACTTGCGCTTTGGAGGCGGTGGTAACCTTAGCTTTAAGTAATTTTATGACATCAACTAATTTTCATTTCATTTCATTTTAAAAGCTTGTAACAACAACACCCCGAGTAAGAAATAGTTTCATAGCATAGCCAACTTGGCAGACAATATCTCTCGCTCAACAAGTTGCTGCTTAGTCTAAGAGTTAAAACAGGCTATAATTCTTTCTCCCCAGGCGGCTGCACCTGGCTACTGCTCTATACACCTATTTTATTTTATGTAGGTACTTTGTTTAGTTTATATTTTAAAACTTGATCTAGCAGAGTTGCGATGTTACGAGTTGCTCCCGTGGAAATATCGGTATAATTGGGATAAAAAGTACCTTATATTGTGAAACACCTCATCTTTGCTTCCCTTCAGGCAAGATTGAGGTCATTGACGCACTCAATTTTAATTGAAAAACTAGTTTTATTCTATCTGTGAGCCAAATTTTATCGAAATCTGTCTATCTGGTTTTCAGTGAAAGTGTAACAAATATTTATCGTTCCAAACGTCTTCCATCGATTCTCACATAGCGTTTAGGTATAATGTTATAACTAGTAGTACCAATTTTATCTCATGGCAAAAGGCAGAATACATTTGCAACTAAAAGTCAATGCTTATAAAAATTCTTGCAGAAACCTAACCTACACACCACATACATCTACTGAGACCATAGATAGAGCAACACGCCGCGCGCGGAAGTCCTTGTTGCTCGAAGACTGAGACATATTTTAATATTTTTATACTACAGACTAATTACCGTCATATTCCCCCTACACCTGCTAACTGCACCAGGGAACAATCTAATTACCTGGACACTTTCAAAGTACATTATACGCCTCACAGGGCAGGGCAGGGTGACTTTAGTTTGTAAAATTTGGTCTAATTTGGGGATGAGTAGCAATTTGGAAAATCAATATGATAACCATAAAAAATTGTTATGATGACATAAAATTAGTCAGTTACTAATTTTTTAGGGTTCCGTACTGAGGTACGGAATGGCAAAAACGGAACCCTTATAAAACACTTTGTTCTGGAACGCGTAAAGGTATCAAGTTGAAATTAATATCGAATACTCGAATCCACAACAGTCTCTTTCAGCAAAAATATAATCAAAATTAAACGTCACCGCGATCAAAAGATATTACCCTAAATGTTGCGATTTTTCGCATATTTTGCGATTTCAGGCAGCAATCAAAATTTATGGGGTACTTCCCGTTCGCGTTGACCGAAAATTATGAAAGGTAAAAAGCAAGGTCTGATATATTTTGGAAATATGTTGTTGGAAGTCAAAAAAAAAGTGTTGCAAACTTATTTTTACGCTCGTACATCGAGTGCAAAAATAATTATGTTAAGTATGAATCTTAGGGATCGAACTGCAAAGTTAACTTTGTTTTTAAAACTAGTGCGTCTTTTAGTTAGAGCTATAATGTGAGATGCTTTGCGTGTACGGAACCCTCGCTGCGCGAATTTGATTTTTTTTTAGAATATACGTGTATATGTTTCATTTAAAAAACTATTTCTTTTTTTTTTAAATAGTCTTTGAATATTTATATTTAGTTAACGGTTAAACCGTACAGAATCTATTTCAAAACAAAATGGCGTATAATTAAATTCAGTCCTCGCTTGAATAGGTTATTTTCTTGATAAGCACCGGCCGGCTCGCTTGCAACAATATTAGCTGCCACGAGCAACTTTTCAGTACAAAATGAGGTAGAGCATAGAAAGAGATGAAGATTTTTATAAATTAAATATGTAATTTTTTTTATATCACTCAGTTCATGCACCGCCATTTATGTTTATTTCTTTCGGTTAGCCACATGAGTAGTTAAAAGAGTAAGCTAAGGTTGCCTGAAAGAGATTGCACTTGCGATAAGGCCGCCTATTATACGCATTACCTATATGTATATTAAGTCACAATGTTACAATCCTTAATTTTTTTGTGCAATAAAGTATTTTTACTTACTTACTTAAATATAAACAAAATTCATTCGATTGAGAAAGCTAAGTTGCTTCAGAGTCCTATGCGGATTATATCAGGCGTCGACAAAATAAAGTGTTTATGCTGCTGATACTTTTTATAGCGAGTAAGTATCTAATTTTTGCATTGTTATGATGCATATTTCCAAAAAATATTTTAGGCAGGATTTTCCCGTAAAATATTTTGACTTCTAAGAAAATATTCTATGATAAGAGTTCCACATCTGTGCCCTCCTTGACGTAAGCTTCTGTATCGGACACTCGTTTATTTCGCGACACACGCTTCGGTAACCGGGAGTTTATTTTGAGACTGTCGAAAATTAAATTGGATTAGTTCAATATTTTTGGGACAAAACAGGAAATTTTTAAAATTTAGTAAAAATTTTTCTTAATTTTCGAGAGGACTTTGGGTCATCTTAAATAATTTGATGAACCTATCTATTTGTGGTTTAGATCTTTTCATGCGAAGGCAATACGCAGTGAAAGATAATAAAACAACAATAGTGTGATCCTCCTTTTTTATTCGAAACAATAATAATTGTTTTGTGAAACGACATTAATTTTAAGCTAATAACAAAACTATCCTAATCATCCTAATACGGAAATAAATAAAACTTTGCTTGGATTTAACCTTACACTAACCCCCCTTGTAATACATGTTGCATGTTGACAAATGCACACTGAGCCCGAAAAAAATGTAATTTTTAATGGTGTAAGCAAATATTTGAAAAACAAAAGTTAGATAAAGATACTCTTAATAAGATACTGCACCCTACATTTTTTCACGTATACTCCCTTACACCCAAAGGTTGGTTGGAAGAAATTACATTTGCGATGAGCCCGCCTTTGCGCTCATTTATTTATGTATTTACTTTTGTCATTACTTTGTATGTTCTTTTCTGTAAATGATGCAATAAAGTGTTGATCTATCATCTCTTGCACAGTTAGCGATCTCTTAATCGTTGCTCCCGCTATTAATCGTGAAGTTCGTGCAGACACCTGCGACGTGCCGCCAACTTCACCCAACTGCAGTTAGCACTAATTGGAGTTTGTTTATTCAGTAGTTGTAACTTGCTCGACACTGATATCAGAATATTGCATGTGCATTTAGCAATTCCTCATATTTAGGCACTAAGAGGCAGGGCCCAAGCCGATGAATTTGCCACAGGACCCCAAAGACCTCAGCCAGTTACATGTAACTGAGTAGAATATACGGTATAGTAGCACATTGAGTACTTACTTTCTTACTAAACCAATGTAAACAGTATTGGAAGATTAAATAAGTTGAAAATATGGTAGAGTCGAGTATGTCGAAAAATTACTCTACCCTACCACTATCACGTTACTTAGCCACCCTGCTATTACTCGTATACTAAAATGTTTAAATAAATGATTTGACTTATAAACAGTATGCAATATTTACCAAGTTGGCGCTACTCCCTTCTCAAAATTTAAACTTTTTATATTACACCATTGAAATAATAAAATAAATTCAAATAAAAAAAATACGAAACTTATTTTATTTTACATGTATATTAGGTATATTATGAAATTCGTCAAACAATTCCTAACAACAACGCGACGGGGCAGTTTAGAAATTTGATCCCACCGCTGGGAGCTTCAAGACATTAATCAAAAGTTGGCGTGTTAATTTACACACGTTAATTAGTTTGCCACCTCGGTAATAATTAAAAAAGTTTTATGGCGGGCGAGATTTAGTTCACAGTGGGCAAGAGGTGGCGAGTCGACTCGCACGCAAATGATTTCATGGTATGATGTAGGTGCCGTTGTGGATACGATTCAGACTTTTTATACTATAAAGGTAGATAAAAAGAAACACTGACTGTGAAAAAAATTTGTATTACTGTACAAAATATAGAGTAATTTCGAGAGAAATGAGCAAGCCTACTAGTCACTATTATTGTTGCTTCTTTTATATATTTTTTTTATTAAAGATGGGTTTGCTCTTGACCACAATCTAATAATTTATTCAATAATGCTAGAACGGACAGTCTACGCGTATATAGATGCTGATCAGTTAAAATGATCCTGCGTGTCTGTGCTTCGTGTGTATCTAACTATAATAAAGTTTCTTCTACGTATTTCCTTTTGACTGATAAATTTTATTAAATAAACTTTCTTTTTAGGTTTTCGTTTCGTTTTACTTTAGATTTATGCATAGGCACATTTAAACACAGAAAATAAATAATAAAAATTGAAATAACTCGTTCAATGTGAACACTACCGCCTGACAACGGGGATCATGGAGTCATTTATTTAAGAGAAATCCCCGATTATGCTATGATTGAATAAACACCTATCAGAACTTCTGGCGGGAAATCCGTGTCGTTTCATTTCGAGGGATTACGGTAATCGGGATTTATAATGTGGCTTACTGGCGTTCGGCCGAAGAGGATTACGCTGGCTAGCATGGAAAATAATAGTGAATTTTATAGTAAATTCTCGTAAATGGCTATCCATTATCAGAATAAAAAAAAACCTTTGTAATAATTATCAATAGGAATCCTGCAATTGGTTTAACTGCTTTTAAAATATATGATGCTTTTGGTATTAATGTTACATTTGTGATTTTCATTAGGATGGGGTTGGTAGGCATTTCGCCTCTCGAACGCGACAGATTATATTTTCTCCCAGAACCCTCCGTCATCAAACACTTATTTGGTATAGGATTTGAGTCTTTACCATTGTTAGCATTGCTGCTTGCTGCAATTTTTTATTTTTGACTGTACGTAATCTATGTACGTAATATAGTACTTATTGTTATTAAAAAAATATATTATTAAGAATATAAAAAAGACCCTCTTAGCATTTTAGGCGACCACCACTGTTTCAGGAGTTTCTTTCGGCATTTCTTCTCAGCAGTGATCGTTCCGAAATGCTAGTAGTTTTTAGCTTTGAGACTTATAGTACACTGATATGTTTATCGACTTGAAAAAGTGCCTACTTTGAAGCTGGTATCAATCAATAAAGAATTTTTGATTTTGATTTTGCAAGTAAGTACCTACCTAAGTCAACAATTATTTTGCCTGAAAAGAAATGAAACAATTTCTTTTTAAAATTAGTTGTTTCTTTAAATCGAATAACCTTGAAAAAAATAAACAAACACGCAATATGAGCTTGACATTTGAAAGGTATATAAGGGGGGGTCGCCTGCCCCACTGGTCAGACCTCAGGTTTGGGCCGTATAGTATGGGTCGGCTCGTGATCGTGTGGATTGCCTTGACGCTCGTCGTCGCCGCGCTGGCCAGGCCAGGTACTGTTATTAGTTTAATTTTTATTTATTTACAAGCTTAGCGAATTTCGGGATAGCTTCCTCATGAATGTAGCTATCATACGCAAAAATAATTTTTCAAATCGGACCGGTAGTCCCAGAGATTGGCGCGTTCAGACAAACATATCAGCTTTAAGCGCACTACACACAAAACCCGCCAACCTATGTCGGCAACTTTTTTTTTTGTTTGTGTTGCCGATATAATTCTATTCATATAGGCCGCCGGGTTGTGTCGGCGGGCTGTGTCGGCGGGTCGGCGGCTTTGGTGTGTAGTGCGCTTTATTATGAGTATAGATATAATTATGGTATTATGATGAAGATAGTGACGAGTGTAGAGGAAGCCAGAGAGATCTGTAAGGATCGTAGCAAGTGGAAATCGCTAGTCTCTGCCTACCCCCACGGGAAAAAGGCGTGATAATATGTATGTATGTAATTATGATCCCTACGGCTATCCAAAACCCCAAAACTTCCACGAGAAAGCAAAAAGCCGCAGGACTCAGCCATTTATGTAGAACTACTCTACATTTCTTGTATTGAAATCACAACAAGTTTATTACATAATCCGGTTTCACTAAATCTAGTTTTAGATTAGTTGTTTATTTTAAAATGTCTGTTTTTGATATTATAAAGTTATTTTCCATGACGATAGTAAAATTTTTGATACTTACGGTTACTTCATTTTCATAATTAAGGCAAAATTCAACGGAGCCTTGGAGATTATTGGGTAATTCATGCAATGTTTTATTAAATTAGTGAAAGTACCTAGTTTCCGAAGTAGGTTTCGTGCTCGATTATGTAAAAAAAATTATTTGGATAGCCTTTTCTAGCGCCCGGGCTCTACTTTCTCGGGAATTTCGAAATAAAAAGTATGTAGGTAGGTTTTGTGTTATTATGTTAGTATTATTAGTTAATCTGTGGTGTTATTCCAAGTTTCATTGTGCGCGTATACCAAATTTCGGCCCTCTTTTTGCCTTAGTTCTTATGTACCCTAGTACTACGTATTTCAGTGTTAAAGTATTTTTATTTTATTTTATTCTGTGTACCAAGCTTTGCCTGTTCCTGGTAATGGTTGTCCACCACGTACCTTTGCTTCTCTACTTGTTTGGGATAATCAAGCCAGGCCCTTTTCGACAGCGTATTCCTCGTCTTTCCTCATCACAATCCAATCTTCCAAGATGTTACAAATCAATAAATCTACTTAAATTTCTTTTCTTTTGAATTATTTTGTATTTTCGTACATTTGCACTTCTCCAAAATGTCATCTTTGTTGACCTTTTGCTTGGCTGATTGGTAGCCTTTCGGCTTTTTGTAATGGAGTTAAATAAAATCTCAGACTCGTCATTTCCAGACGGCGACCACTACGGCGACGGCCACAAGGCAGACGGTACTCATGGCGTGGGTAGCAGTGACCACACCCACGGTGGGTTGTATGAGAAGAGCGGCGCGACGGGCGGCGCGGCCGGCGGGTACGGCCACGGCACCGGCGGCGGCGCGGGCGGCGTCTATGCGAAGGCTTCCGGATAGATTCAATAAATAGGTTTATACGAGCGTTTTGTTTTTTTTGTTCACTTTTGCTAGTGGCCAGTACTGTTGTCAAAGTTTTAGCTGTACTACCCTCAATATTTTTTTCTCTTTTTGATGTTTAGGGACTACTGTTTAGATAAACTTTGGAATAAATTACTTCTATCCATTTCTGGCAACACCAAAAGTGCCACTTACTATAAATGCTGCTAATGTTTTATTTTTTGAAGGAAATGATGATAAATAGACATGAGCAATTTTTAAATATATGTAAATAATACTATTTACTTATTATTTATATTTTTGAGGGCGCCACTAGGCTCAAGATACAATATTATGTGTGTCTGCAGACTTACTTGTTTGTATAATTATTTATCTTTAGTGTTCATTGTCTGCATGAAATTGTTTTATAGTCCTTGTAATAAAGATAATAATAATTAAATCTTCAATAAATAAGTTACTGGAATTTAATAAGATAATGACGTAAGTAACAAGACCTTAATTATTGAATGGCGAACGAGTGCACCGTTTCTAATCATATTTTGTTTAAGTCATAGAAAAAAAACTGACACCTAAGTTACAGGCTATGCCTAGTTTAGATGCCAGTGACAATACTTACATACAGGTATTAAGTGCTTCTGGAAAAGCGCAATTCCTTAGGCACTTAAAAAATATCCCACGCGCATTTGACTGTTCCCAACTGTTAAAGGACTCATCATCATCATACCTAAGTAAAATATTTAAGTTTTAAGTTAAGTTTAAGAACAAGTCACTTTTAGAGAATCGACAGCCAAGCCTTTATAGCTAGCAACATTAGTGATTTTCACTATTCATATCTATCACAAATGCAGTTACATACAAACATACACTTGTCTGTACAAGTTTCTGAACAATACCAGCCAAAATCCGAGTTTGACGTAACGAATCCCACGTGAACAAAAAGCATAGTGTTTCCAACAACAAAAGTTATTTTACACCGGCTGCCCATTACCCGGCCACTCGGTGTGCATGCTGCCTTCATAACCTGATATTGCGGCACAGATTAATATATCACTAGACGTGGTATGTCACATAGGTACTACTCTAAATAGAAAGGTGAACGCGTACAATGGCGCACCGCAACAGGACAACAGTCATCTAGGTGGCGCTGGTGTATACTTCTTATCTTTTATTATTATTATATCTATCTTCGCACTCTTGTCGGTGGAGTATACGCCACACTTCTCAATTCTCGGCTTTACGTTGGTGTCATCGCGGTGGTTTTGTTCTTGGTTTTTGTTAAATAGCTTGAGAAATTATAGTGTTTCCAACAACAAAGTTAAGTTATTTTACTCCACGCGGCCATTGCCCGACCACTCAGTGCATGCTACCTACCTTCATAACCTGATATTACGACGCAGATTATATAATAGGTATGTTACTGGATGTGGTTTTACAAACAAAACAAATTAAAATTGTACTCGATGTATAAAAATCTAAATGGAATATGCCATTATTATATTATTTAAGGACACATTTTTTTATATAGAAATACCAAAGCTTTCGTATTTATGGTATGGGAAGATAGTGAACTTTAGAAATGTTTTGTTTGTTTGTTATCTTGACAGGGTATGGATTCCCAAAAATACTTTAATGGTTTAGAAAGCATAAATTTAAACGATCCTTTTTTTTTTTGGTTTGTTAGCCTTCTAAGAATCATGAGTAAAAAATAAAGAAGTGTTGTCTTAGAAATGAAACTAATTTATTGACGGCCCGACTGTTTCTAGAATTGTTAAACTCACATCTGTTAACCATTGTAATCTTGTGTTAGCGGACATAGACGCAAAAACATTGTAAGTTTTTACGTAAAATTCCAGAATTGAACAATGAGGATAAAGCTATTCTCTATTCCTTTCACACATTGCTAAAACAAATATGTTTTGTTTCATGGTTATGAGAGAGACTCCCATTCGACGAATGAGCCAATGAAATGGACGGTGCGTTGGCGCAATATCGAGAGTTGATCGCGGGGATGAAAAAGGAGGAGGAAGGAGAGGAGAGAGATTCGTGGTGGATTCGTCGTGTCGGAGTGTGTTCCTTTAGACGTGTTTGCAGTGAGACGTAATAATTACTTCTTGTGGGAGATTTAAATATTTTTGCATTGTTGGGTAGATATGCGCTTAGAATTGAATTGGGGTAGGAGTGTGCTGTATATTGGCAAGTCCTAGAAAATAAGTTTTCAGTTTTGTCAAGGTTTGGCTGTAAATATAGAAAGAAAATAAGTAAATTACAAACCTTTACGAAACACTTAATTTTACCGAACTAAAACTGATCTTGAAGGCTTTGCCTGATTCATGTAAATAATATCCTCAGTTTTAGTTCCATTTTCCCTTTTTATTGTTTTGATTTCCTGAAAGCTTTTAAGCTAATTAAAGTATAACTAAAAATATGTGTCTGGTAGGGACTGAATATTCATTCTGAATATTCGGCAGCCCGAGGTCTAAGGGTCCTATTTCAATAGAAATTCGATATTTACACCAATCTTAAATTCGGATATCTAATGAAATATAGTGGCGGGGACACTATTAAAACCATAATAATGCTGTGATTTTATTTCAGCTAGAATTAAGATTGTCTGTGTGTATATTTATCGTTTAAGATCTGTTTATTATTTTCTTTAATTGTGTGTGAGAATCAGAATATAAACACCATTTATTTCTCTTGAGTCTTTTAAATTACCATTCCTCTAATTAGGACATCTTCACTATTTAATAGATCAATTAACAATTCCTTTCATAATAAAAATGCTATCATCATCCTAAGCCATAAGGTATGAAATAGTTTCTATTAGTTTAAAATAGGCTAAGACCCTGATAATTATTAAACTAGTATCTTAAATTAAACTCTTTGCTATTACTAAAATTTAATTGTCTTTTACTTGTCCATTCAGGACTTGAAGAAATATAATATTAAATCTATTTCTCAGGGCAGAATTCTACACCAAAAAGGTGAGGATTCTACAAAGAATTTAATTAATTTGCCAATAACATCAATATTTGTATACGGCTCAAACAAAAGAATAATAAAGGTATCAGCCCAAAAGACTAGCTAGCAAAACGCTCCATATAATGGAACGTATATACATTTATTGAATACCAACGGTGCGCACCTTCTAATTTCAAATAATACAAAAAAAATAATAATTATCATAAAGTTGGTATTCAGAGATTATATTATCTCAAAGATCACATATGAATGGGCGGGGCACTATCTGCAGGTAAGTGACCCCATATCATACCTGTTACTCTATCGAGTGCAATTTATATGGTCTGAAAGCAGTACCAATCAATAGGCTTACAAGCCTTTATTTGAACCTGATTCATTGACAATCCTAACTTCATTATTAGTTTACAACATAACTATTTATCAGATTATTGAGATATTTAAATGTATGAGCAACAGACGTGTCAATCAAAGATAGTCTATTGTCATACGATAAAGGCTGTGTCAATTAATCAGTTGTTCTAGAGCAATATATGAGCATTTATGTTATTGAAGAGGGCTTTGATGTAATTATTTCGTAACGTCTCCAGTACGGGGTAGTGGCCATACTCCTGGAACACGAGGCGACGTGTTCAAACACCCTAGCTTTGCGAGAAAATATTATCATACCTATTTGGCAAAATAGCATTTTTTAGAAAATAAAATACGGACCCATGGGGTAACCGTTACAATCTTTTCATGCTTTATCTACTGAACTAATCTTTCTGAAATTATTTAATAAAGAGTAAATAAATAAGCCTATTGGCCTGTGGTGTGGCCCTAGAATAGCACCAACCCATCTCTTCCCGTGGGTGTCGTAAGAGGCGACTAAGGGATTTAAAACACCGGAGGATGGGCAGCAGCATCTTTCCGCGTACTATGCCATCACACTGCGATCGCCAACCCGCCTGCCAAGCGTGGCGATTACGGCAAACCCTCCATGGATGAAATCCTTGGGGGAGGCCTTTGTCCAGCAGTGGACGTCTTTAGGCTGAGAGAGAGAGAGAGAGAAATAAATAAGAAAAGGAGATAGAGACCTTACATCCCGAGAAAAGGCACTGTTCCCGTGGGAAATTCACGCGGGCGAAAGCCACAGGCAATAGCTAGTATATAAATAAAAAAAGACTGTCATTGCCATATCCAGTACCCGACATCCTTGTTTAAACTTACTCGCTCCATAAATCTGCATTAAGTGAACCTCCCGACACGAGTTATGGCGCACGCCCCAACAGGTGTACCCTCGCATAGTGCAAACTTCTGTTGCTTTTGTCTATTCTATTTTCTATGGCATTATTTTAAAGATAACATGTAAATATAGTCAAAAATATGTACTACATTCGAAAACCGACAAAAAAACTAATATTATCTACACAGATTAGTGCCATTACTGCCTATTAAAGGCAAACAAAAAATATCAGCACGATAATTGTTTGACTATACCAGTACATTTTAAAATTCTTTTGCAGCATTTGCAAAAGAGAACTAACATATTTAAGTACCATTTTTACACACGATTTTTTTATGTTTAAACTGAAATTTATAGCTTTAAATATGGTAATATTACACAAGGTACAAATGGGTCTTGACTAGATAATTTTTTTAGCAATTATTGGAAAAAGTAATAGAAGGATTACATGTTAACCTCAACAAAATGAAACAAAATAGTTACCTTGTTGAATTAAAATTTAATTGTTCTTTTTATCGGTCGTTTCGCGTGACCAATTTGCCGTTGCAGCAAGCAATCAATATTACAAATACCTACTTTTGTGTTTACTGTGAACTTCAACCAACCATATTGGAGCGAGATTACTCTACGTATGTACTTATTGTTAGTAAAAAATATATAATTGAGAATAAAAAAGCCCCTCTGGTATGTTAGACGACCAAGACTGTTTCATGAGTTTCTTTCGGCATTTCTTTTCAGCAGTGGTCGTTCCGAAATGCTAGTAGTTTTTAGCTTTGAGACTTATAATACACTGATATGTTTATGCCTACTTTGAAGCACTGATATTATTATATATTAGTTATCGACTTGAAAAAGTGCCTTCTTTGAAGGCCTAGTTACAATAAAGAAATTTTGATTTTGAGAGACCAGTCGCAAAAATATAGGTCTAGGATCTGATGGCAAAATGCCATATGAAAATCGCTATTTTTTAAACTTTTTTTTTTGCCATCAGATCCTGGTAGACCTATAGTTTGCGAATTGATCGTCTGTTTGTTTGAACAAGCTAACTTTTAGAATTGCTTATTAAAGTTTAGTCGTCTTTGCAACGGAAGGAACGAGGAAGCTGCTCCAGAATCTAGACATTCCTAAGGCAGATAAAACAGATACTATTTTATCTAGATCATATTTAAGCATTTGATTAAATCCTGAATATTCACTTAAAAAAATCAAAAGTCATCATCTTAACTAAATGAGCATCGATTTTAAAGGTCTATAAGATTGATCTAAGTTTTTAAACTAATTTTTGTTTGTCAAGAATTTGATTTTTTCCCAAAAAAATATATAGGACTATAGTTTTAATTTTTAGTAATCATATGAAATGAAATAAATATAATAATTTTATTTAAATGGGCTAAAAATAGCACTTTTGAAACTGTTTTTTAGTTAGTTGACGTCATAAAATTACTTAAAGTTAAGGTTAAATATGACCAGATTTAGTACATTCTGGATTGGCTCGCAATTAGGTAAGCATTCGCAAAAATAAATTGTCACCAATTTCACCAAACTAGATCAACTCTAAATCAGAGAACTCCTCATCAATTAGTTTTCAATATGTAATAGCTGTGAAAAGTAACAGGTATTTAATATGCGTGCCCGATAGTCACGGAATTCACGGATACCTATTACTGCGGCATATTAATTTTCACCTTGCCTCTGATTTCACGATCAAGGCACGAATGCGATAAATATGTAAATAGCCAAGAAAATTGAAATAAATGAGTGTATGAAAAACTGTGTTATGAGTAGGTATGTACACGATATCATGTTTGAGATAACTACGCAGAAATACTTGATTTAGTAGAGTGATACTACATACCATAACTACGAAGTTCGAATCTTTAAAGATTCTTGCTTAGCAAGATTTTAAAATATGTGCATGCATATAGGTATAAATATATCTATATAGGTATAAAGGAAACTGTGGTATTTTTCACATTATATTCTAAATATTATAATTTTAAATAAATAAAACTATATACCTGTTGAAAAACAAATTTTGAATCAACATAAAAAATATGATGGTGAAACCACGGTGAAACTGCATAAAACCTTGTGAAAAACCAAGATTCTTTGATTTTATTATAAGATTCATGGTACAACTTGTGGGGTTCCTAAGAGCCCATTTGGCCGAACCCTTTTAGCAAAATAAGAAAGGGCTAATGCAATGAAAAATAATTGTTGTAAAAACAAACTACGGCTGCGTGGATTTTATCTGTGCTTTGTTTTTCGGCTCACAGATTTTCCGGGATTACTATGTTATTGAAAATGATTAATTAGCTGAAATCAAACTATGAACATAGGGTTCCCAACATCATCGGTTCTTACCTCAACTTCATAAGGATGCGTTTTCGTTGCTCTCTAAAACAGGTTTATATACAATTCGCGCCCTGGGGCTTTGCTCCCGTTGGAATTTTAGGCTAACAAGTACTAGGTATATGGTATAACCGGTATTTTTCTACTCGTGTACCCAACGTGTACGTTTCATCGAAGTCGAATAGATTTTGCGCGATTAAATAATAAACATCCAAACTTTCGTATTTATAATTATTATAAGTAGGATGATAACTGTTCAAAACCGCTAGTGCAGGCGTCTACAACGATACCCAGAGTAAGTTCATAACCATTCGTTAATAGAGTGTTCAGTGTAATTTCCCCAGAGAGCGTCCCACGCGGGACAGCGATAACGGCTCATCCCGACCCAACTGTACCAGTTGCGGGATTCGGATATTTGGAATGAAATTTTAACCTGACGATAAATCCGTGTTATCAAGTAATAGAAAATATGTTTATTGGTATTTGAGATTTTAGTGACTTGCTCTTTAAAATACGGACAGTAAGAATAAGGTTATTCAGTCATTATCTTATCATCCTATACGAAACTGAATGAAAAGTCTAGATTTGCCATGACATGATTTCATGCCATCTAGCACCCGTTTTACAAGGAGGGTTTCCGGTTTAGCACCTTTACTGGAAGCAAGTAGAAGAAATAACCATACATGAATCAGAATTTGGTCGGCAGACTCTGAGGGAAGCCTCTTTTGTTCGCCAGTCGAACGCTTGATCATTCACGTCATAAAGTATTGTTGGATAAACTTGTGTACAGACAAGTTACCGCTTACTTCGGGAGCGAGCACGCGACTTCAGACCACCTTTACCAAAGTCCGGTATTCAATCATGCCCTTTATTGCCCCTGTTACTACTTACCAATGTTACAATTACAACTTTGTTACAATGGCACAGGGCGGGCGCTTCATAGAAACGGCGCATCAAATATGCCTACTACTACTACAAATGAAACTATATATCCATGAACACGTCAGCAACACGTCAATGTGTGCGTTTTCATAGTCGAACGTCCCACAGTTACACAAGAGCGGGGAAGAAGTGCGGAAGGAGCGGGGGGGTGCCATATTGCGGGAGGGCAGGGAGTTTCCTTTCTGTACGTAGTACTAATATTAATTCTGTGACAATGGTACAATGTTTTTTTCCTTTGTTACTTACTCTTTAGTTGTTACCTGCTAAAACATGTGTATCCTCTGAAAACGGTAATAACTTACCCTGGATGGCCCCAGCCCAGCACAGCCAGAACAGCGCCCACTTGGCGGTCCGGAACCGCTGCAGCCAGGCGGGGCGCAGCGCCCCCCAGCCGCAGCGCTGCGCGCGCGCCTCGGTCACCGCCGCGGACGCCGGCTCGGGCTCCGGCACATTCTGGGAACAAACAGTTATATAGCTATGAGTATATAATCATGTACTGCTAATTTTAATCTACACAACAACATTTATCATTGCAAATCTACAAAAAATCATTGCAAATTCGCCGCTATTGCTGCCACATTTAGGCTATAGGGGTATGGTTCGTATAAGATGAATCAAACATACACGAAATAAATAAGTTGTTTGGTTGCAGAATTCCTATGGCCATCTGCTGGTTGGATGACAAAGAACTAACTCACTACGCCAGCCATAGGTGCCAGTTTGCCATGCATAGACAAAAATAATAACTACAATTTTGTTTGATGATAAAAAACTGATTTCGATACGCAATACAACAAAGGTCGATTCGCCTTGGCCAAATTTTTTGGAAAAAAATCACATGAATAAGTACATCCTTTATCCGAAGACCTAGATTTCTTACTTGTTCCTAAGATTAAACAAATTAGATCAAAATAAATACTTAGTACGCGTGAATTTTGAAAAATGACTTCCTAAAAGACTTCAAGAAGACAGATTCGAATTTTTTCCCAGAGATCGTTAGAGCTTGAGATGATTCGCCCACTCTCAATATGGCTAGTATTCATTCACTCCGTTGTTATCCGAAATGTAATTAAATTACCCGAACCGGAACCTCTACAATAATATTTGACAGACCCGGTTCAAATCAAGATTTAATGCGGTGACCACTCTGACTACTGCAGGACGCAGTGGGTGTTTCCGATTGTCCGCTAAATGCTTTGAATCATGGTTCAAGTAGCTCAATTACATTTCATTCCAATAAAAATAATAACAAAGATTTTAGATAATTTTGTTTTGTTTTATGTTTCAAGTGGCTATGCATCGGGGCGTTGTTCCCGTGGGAATTTTGAAATATAAAGGACCCTGTGTTCTATTCTCAATATGTGTACTAAATTACAATAAAATACGCCTAGTGATTAAGTAACACACAAACATTCACACACATTTATCATTATCGTAGGATTTTTATAAACAATAAAAATAATTAGGGAATAGATACTGGTAGTCCTGTAGACTGAATATTTTTATCTCGAAAAGTAAAGCCTTCGGACAGTCCGGACGCATTACATGTAATTGCATAGATTATTACTGAAATAGCAATAATTATTTCAAAATAATCCATACATAAAAATAGTTAGGTATTAATTTTTTTTGTGGATAAGTAATTGCTTATGTCGTTTGTCACAAATATCACGTTTTGTGTTATTGATATGACCGCGCACGAAGGACGTTCAACTTCATTATACATCATTTCTTGTTCAACTACACCTACACTTTACTCGACTACAAAAAATCTGAATTGATTTAAGGCGAGATGGTAGTCCAAATGTGTTAATGATTGTCATTTTTCATGACGAAATTTACCTACTTAGAGTTTAATTACGAACTTGAAATTAATACAGCATATAATACACAATATGTGAAAGAGTCTGAAACGTATACTTTTTTAAATATATATATATATTTGGTTAAAAAAAATCATAAAGTCCCCTCTATGAAAAATCTTTCAAGTCAGAATCTTAAAATTTTCAGCGACAACATATATATTTTTTTAATTTATAGCAAATATATCTATTGTAATAAAGTCTGAATCGAACACTTTTTTTTCTTGTCTAATATTTCAAAAGATATTTAAGAAATACCATAAAAATTATAACCTCTTCAATCTCCTGAAAATAACAGCAAAATTGTGCTATGCAAAAAACAATCTTATTACTATGCGTCCACGCTTGGCTCTCGCTTCGTTCTTGCGTGTCAGTCGGCCGCCGCCCGCGTACATGTAACGTCGTCTCCGGACGCTCTTTCTTCTGAATTAAACAAATTTTTTTCGTACTTTTGTGAAAGAAAAATTGAGGGATCAGCATTTTTGTGCAGTGCTGTGAAAATGGGAAATAAGAAATCTATGAAAATAGCGAAAGAAATGACAAAAAAAGAAAAATAAATCACCACGACGGAATGTTTGGGTGAGTTTGAGTATCATATTCCATTCCAATTTCAAAAATGGCGTTTATCTGGAAAGGCTATAGAATTTGTCTCACCCAGCTTGCTTGTAGCAGCTACGTAAGCGTAGAGAAATGGAAAGTACACAGAGCCTGCATGCATATAGCCTGAATAAAGTGCAACTTACATGCATTTTCATATTGTTTATGTAAATCAATGTGTTGTATATTTTATTTTTCAGCTCAAAGAAGAGATGCCAAAATTTTGGTGGTGACAAATTGAATCATTATGATTCGTCAAGCGACAAAACGAAGGCTCGTGAATCTGTTGAGTAAGTACCTTTTTATTATTATTATAGAATTGCTTTCTCATACTTTTTAAAAGTGGTGACTAGTTAAAAAGTATGATGTTTTAGATTGCAAAATTATTATATTACACAAAAATTTAAGATCAGAATCTCCATGTACACGATTTTAAGATAGTATATTTATTTCAGGCATTGCACCGTTAATCCTAAACTGACAGAGTTACAGACATTGGAACCAGCAGTTATAATAACATCAGAGGCTCGACACCTCAAAGGAAAATATAAGTAAACCGTAAACAGTTTTGCAATTTTTTTATTTTTAAAAAAGCTAGTTTATATATTTGTGTGTGTGTATTTTTTATGAAATATAGTATCTTTGCGTTGGTTCAGTATCCCTTAAAATAAGTATTTAGAACTTACTTTGGGACTAGAATCTGTGTGATTTGACAGTATATAATATTTTTTTAACTATGTCATTAGGGCCATTCAAAGTATTTTTATGTTATTTTTATGAATGATGTTATCATAAATGTTGATTATTAAATTTTGAAAAAAATTTTTTTTCAAAAATTGATCACGTTTTTTTCTATTTACTTACTTTTACTTGTTAGGGAGTCACAATTCACCAATATGATATTTATATAGTCGAATCCTGGCAGCTGAAAGCTAAAGCACTGAAATATTTACCATTCTACGCTCTTACTGTTTTGCTCTTCAAACATTGTACGCTTAAAAGAGCAAAATAGTAAATTTTGCTCTTTTACCATTTTGCGACCGGTAATCATTTTGCGCTTTTAACATTATGCGCCTAAACGCCCTTCCAGCTATAGTGTAGCAATGGCTTATATGTATAGGCACTGTCTAGTCTAGCCTAGCACAGTCTAGCCATAAAAATTGTTGTGTATATTTTATAAAAAATAAAAATAAATGAACCATCTTAAACGAATTGTTTTTTTAACCCTTACGATATCGCCGAATAGCGGCTAAAAAACGCAAATCGTCTCTTTCGCAAAATGTCGCATTAGGGACTTTAGATTTTTATAAGAACAACATATTTTTTTAAGTAACTTATTTACATACAGTAAACAAAAACCCTAAATGTGATAATGTTGGTTGGTACTTAAATTTACTTCATATATATATTTTGCATAAGTGACATTCCACAAAATATGATTTTTACGGGGGAAATTTTGTGTAAGAGACCTTGGAGACCGTTTGCGACTTAGCCCAATAGGCACTTTATGAAATCCAATACAATATGTGCTTTATGAAAATTCATAGCATAAAATGCAGGGAAATAAAACCAAAAACTCTGAAAGTGTTTATTTTTATTTAGATTATTATGTCATGATTTATAGTCGTGACATGTTTGTAAACTACAGGTGAAATAAATAAATAATATTATTATTTAAATATTTATCTGAATTTAATTACCGAATTAATTTGATATTAGCTATCTGGGGCTGCGCATAAGCAAGCACATTCCTTGCGACCATCGCGTTCCGCTGCTCACCACGCCTCGCCACCGCTACCGAGTGTGGCAAGCGTTGACGTCAGCGCTCACTAGGTGGCGCTAAAATCGTGGTTTAGCTGACATGTTTGTGTTATTTTTTCAATAGGGTATTTGACAGTATTAAAAATATGAGTAATTCTATAAGTATCCTTAAAGAGAATATTTTTCTTTAATTTTTGGTTAATTTTAATTGTTAAAAGAAGCAATGATTATGTTAATAAACTAACTATAAAGTCATTTATTTCAAGCCCTTGACCACGTGATATGAAACGCTCCGCCATTTTCAATGACGTAATTAGGTATAGTCAAATCAGTCAAGTGTCAATTCCATGTTCCGTTTCGCACTGTAAAAGTCGCACCGTTATTTTAGAAAAATTGTGAGACTATATCTGGATCCTTTACACCATTGCCATTAGCAACTTACATTGTTAATTAGTTTTGTTGCTCACATTGACATTTCAATTACATCGCATTTTATTGAAAATCTTGTTATGAAAACAAGGAAGTGATATTAGTGTACGTAAGACAGAACGGCTTTTAGTGATGAGTGCCCATAATACGTCACGGGGTTCTCATTGTAACAAATTGAGCTTTTAAGCGGTAATATGATTATTTTGAACTTTTTCATTGATTTTAAATGTAAATACTGAAAAATAATCAAAAATATATATATCGTTAGTTTTCTGATAACGTAAAGAACAATTTTAGATAGGTTTTCAAAAACAGTCAAATACCCTATTTCCATTTTTTTTCTTACTAGCGCTCCGCCCTGTCTTCGCTCGAGAGGTACATACATAAATTGTAGCTTGTGTCCTATTGGTAAAATATTTTAAAAAATTAGTTCGGATGGGATTTTAAAAATTTATTAGTTGTGTATGGCAAAATAGATATTATTTTCACCCATTGCACCCCAAATGCAAGTATACTGGAGCCATCAACGATCTCATCTCTGCGTTATGCATACGCTGTACCGGTGTGCCGGTGCAGGTGTACGCGTGGATTATTCTAATTGGTTAATGAGTTCCGCGGGATCCGCCCACTATGTCTATGTGTGTCTAAGGTGTCTTTGGTTGTGTGCTCGTGAATCGTTTTGAAGTTGAGCTAGGACCTGGTCTTAAGGCTACCTACTCTATTAGTAGATCTCAAATAGTCAGAAATTATTGTTACTATGTCAATGATATGAGAACGATTTCGCAAAAACGTTTCTGAAATTTCATTTTTAAGAGTTCCAGTCTTATAAAACCAAATTCCTTTCAATTTCAATCCGAAAAAATCACGAGTCCACAAAGCATTTGAAATGCTAAGTATGTGACAAAGACCAGGATATCAGCTGTTTGATGCCACTTGAAGACCTCAATGGCTATTGTATGACTTGTATGAGAAACGTGCCTGTATAATGGAGGTATGGATTTGCTAAATAGGTCTTAATTGGGGGATAATAGCACAGATGTTTTAAAACACTCTTGAAATTATATAATGGAGTGTGCACGGATGTCAAGCAACACACATCGGAGCAGGGCTGTTACCGGTACAACATTTTCCATATAAACTCGGTACATTCCGGTACATTATATGAGAATTTGGTACTGGTACCAACCGGTAACAAGCCGTGCTTCGGAGTGATATTTTATGGGGTGTCTATTAAATACAGATTTTTATCACATCGATTATCATGGCCCAGAAAACTATTCCATGTTTTTTGAAAATATTTTTTTCTTAAAACATCGAAAACGGTTGCGAAATGCGAATGCGAATTGTTTTATGGGACATGAAAATCGTTGAAGTAAATTGCGATAAAGTGATGGGTTCCCTATTTTATGGGGTGACGCGATTTGTAATCTTGAAGTGACCGTGAGGTGAGCTATTGCTAGTTGGAATGGCACATTTATAGGGTTCCGTACCTCAAGAAAGAAAAACAAATCCCAATAGGATCGTTTCGGTATCTGTCTATCAGTCTTTCACTACCATTTTGCTACATAACTGCTGGACCTATTCAGTTAAGGTAACTATACATTATGTGTTGTTGATCAAAGAACAGACGAGATAATAAGTAGTTGGTGTAAAGTAAGCAAATATCCGCTGTTTATCATCTCCCATCAAAAATCGGCCATGGTACTACCAGGACAACCATTGTAGTACCACGAGAAATTATTTTCCTGTGGTACTACTGATGTGTCTGGTAGTCTAACAATTTTTCTTCTATCAGGGTTCCATTTCTTAGGGAATTATACCGCATTAGCATTTTGAAGTACCTATTTCAGTAGATTTTATTTTTAACTCTGAGGTTACCGTACCAAGAACATGTCAAACAATGTTCGTGAATAATTACGAATCGATCATGTTACAGTCGAAACAGACTGAAAGTCGGGTCTTTGGCCGCGTGCGGTAAAGTGGGTTTTAACCAAAACATAGAAAAAATATTTTTTTTCTAACTCTATGGTTTTAAATTAACCATCGAAATACAACTACTTCGTACATAATATCTCGACTTATGAATTTTTGCATGCACTCTTTGCCTAAATACGGCCGTTTTATACATGCTTTTTAGCATGTACGTTATATAGTGAGCATAATTTTATTTACAATTGAGAACAATTTTAAATATAACTAAGGTGTATGTCGTGTTAACTACGTAAGAAAATCTATCTTCTTGTTTACTATAAGTAAAATTAAATTCCATCACACAATAAATTCCCGTAAAATACTACGTAATTACGGACTGTAACACGACGAAAACAAAAGCGCACTTAACGCCGTAAATTAATGTCCTTCATTAGACAATGTAAATTATACGGTTGTTCTCGTAGACTCGTAGCCGTTTGTAGCATTTCGTAGATAGCTCGTAGAACAGGAAGACTTTAGAAGGATTTAAAATTAATACATATTTTGTTGATAACCTATCGTTTAGAATTCGATACATTTAAAATGTTCTACTCATAAAAAAATTAAATTAATATTATTTAAGATTTTCATGTCTCTTTAGAGTGTGTTATATATATTTTTAAAACCATAAAAAAACATTTGAGTTCAGAAGAGAAATACTTACTTGTATTTTAACCAATTTTTTATCAAGAAAAGTTTATTTTTTCTCTCTCAATATATTATTTCGTAACTATTAAACGATAAATCATGTCATGAGCTATTTTAGTTGCCGATGATACCTTTCCCCATGTTTTCTTCTCCATATAAAAATGTTGTACATAGTTTAAAAATTTATTAAGGTACACCAATAAGTATTAACTTCAATAAAACATTTGGATCCAACTTCATGTTTATCTATTTGTACAGTTGTACAAAGTGGGGTCACGACATTAGTCACACACAGTTCAATATGTCAGGTGTTATGTTACTGAGCACTTATTATAGTGTCATTATGGGCAGATTGGCTGACCCACGTTACGGTGACACGATATGTTGTATAGGACGATGAACTTCAAAGGGTAGCAGTATTTAGGTTGAAATTAATTGAAATTATCAACTGTTACTGTAACTGTGTATTTTTTTAAACTAAATCTCAAACATTATAAAAAGTGATAGGCGTATATAAACTCCATTTATTCTTACCAGTCCTATCATATAAACAATCTTACCATGTCTTTTTATGATTTTACAACAATATAAATTAAAATAGACTTTTTAGGAAATTACTTTCGTGGTTAATCAATGTTTTACTTTAGAATGTTTAAGTTTGAACTAATATTTAATTTATTTTCAACAAAATTCAACAAAAAGTACTGTGAAGATTATTTACATGATAGGACTGGTAAGAATAAATGGAGTTTATCTAGCTTAGGTATGTTATTTATCTAACTAACGACGTTAAGGGCTTTTTAAAAATATATGAAGTATACTTAATTTGGATAGGTTTAGACATTAGACATATGTCCCACAGGAACAGGGCTTTTTCCCAGGGTGAAAGGTACCCTATGTCCTTCACAGTAATTCTACCTATGTGTGTACGAAATTTCAGGAAGATTGTATTTGTTACCTCTTCACGCTTTATCTACTGAAGTAGATATATATTTTTTGAAACTCTCTCCTCTTTACGCTTTATCTACTGAAGTAGAGAAAGCGTGAAGAGGTAACAAATAAATAAATAAATAAACAAACAAACAAACTCATTCATTTATAGGTAAAATTAGTATAGTAGTACCTATTTAATTTATTAATTTTTAAGAAAATAATATTTGACCAATTTTTTAATGTAATATCTATCTTACTTCAATAAACTCACTTTTACATTTATAATATTAGTTAGGATTACAAAGATAGGATTAACTTTATAGTTAAATCCGTTGAATTTTTCTTATTTCAAGGTAAAGAAGTACTCAAGTTAAAACAAACATGCATAAAATCATCCATACCATTTTAACATCAGCAGCAATCCAAATTAAAAACAAAATTCAAAACATTGCAATTCGAATTTCATAGCCGCGTGAAAAGTTTCGTGATGTTGGCGCCACTGTCGCTCGGGCCAACCCTCCGGCGCGACCCTACGCGGGAAACTGAGGGTTCCGTGGCTCTGACGTCCTTTATAAACTACTAGGGACGTAGTATGTGTTCTAATTGCAGATAAAACTATTATCTACAGCTCATTTACTTTGTAATGTAGAAATTAGATAGAGAATAGAGATAATACGAGTAGTTATTAATTTAGTATTTCCCGGTTTCGTTAGTGTTAAGTTGTTACTTGTTATTAACTACTAACTTTTGCCCGCGAGAATTTTCCAAGGCAACAGTACTTTTTACCGGGATGAAAGGTATATGTCCGTCTTAGGACTATGCGTATGCAAAAAACATTTTGATCCCTTTTAAAAAGTATCCAATGTGCTACTATTCCCGGTATTTCTCTACCCGTGTACCAAATTTCATCAAAATCCGATCGGTAGATTTTGCATATTTGATTAACAAAAATAATCACATAGGTACTCTATTAGTAGGATGATAAGCTTGTAGATTGAAAACAAACTTAAGTAGTGATATTTAAGACCCGACTATTAAGGTAAGGAACCAGTTATATTTTACTTATCATTCAATCATTCCTTTATTTATTCCAAGTCATCTAAATTACTTCATCTGAAAAATTAGAAATCATAACCATAATTTTGCTTTGAGATTTACTACCACTACTTCATATGTCCCTCGCGTAATTACGTATCCTGTCCCGACCACTGCGTCCAAAAACTTAATTCAGGAGCGCATCTATTTTTATGGAATCCTAAATGGACGATTCCATTTAATGCGGCACTTTGTATGTAAACAAGTGACTACTCTCATTTCGTCGCACATTCTACGCCTCTCTGCGCACGTGCGGGAAACTTGACGTGACTTTAATTTAAATTTGGAACAAAATTAAATTCGCACCATATTTATGGCTTTTTGGGGGAAATCGAGAGTGGCCAGTAACGTCTTTCAAGACGCCGGAAGGAGAAAAAAAAAAGAAAATTCCCCGATACATTTATTAGATGGCTTATAATTGAATTTATTGGAGTAATATTTATTTTAAGTACACTTTTATTGGCTCCCTATTTTTGCTGAAATTGAAGACGGATACCTCTAAAGTGGCAATATAAAATAGAATATTCAATTATGAACTCCACGTTCTGCTTTCTTACTTATTTGTATTTGCAATGACTTTCTTGGCAATGTTAATGGAATTGCCATTGCCTTCTCCTTTTCACACATTAGCTGATTAATCATCAACAGAAGTGTAGGTTTCAAAATAATTAATCAAGAAACCAATCAATAGGAATAAAGTTCCAGTGATAAATAAAACCAATTTATCTCACTCAGAATCAGCTATTCCAATCAATTTTTACTGCAATAATAGAATCATTATTCCAATGCTGCAGCGTGCGTTATGATCTAACAGCTGTAACTAGCATGTGGAAAAATCGGACCAATCTGGACTTTTTATTTTGAGTCATTCTGTCCATTGGATGATTCGTTCATTCTATGACATGTCTTGATAACTACCGCCATTTAGCGAAAGTAATCGTATGCACACGATTTAAATCTTTGACACTAGTAGACTGAACAGTTTGCAAGTATGCACGTTTCCTCGCCATGTTTTCTTTCACCGGAAGCAGGTAGTGGTCAATGAAAATGACCGAACATAAACATTGATAAGCAAACTCAGAGCATCGATAAAATATTGGTAATATTTTGTCGATGCTCAGAGGTAAGTCAGGCCGCGCTTACAATCCGATCCAGCGCCCTTTTGGACGTAAATCGAGCGACTAGCCAACTGAGGCACACTATTTTTGCATATATTTCTTGTATTTAACAAGCTAATTTATAAAAAAATTAAAAACACGACTGAAAATTCACATATCCTATGTCACTCGGAGGAATTCAAGGAATCTATTCAGGAGTTACGGTGGAATATAGAAACTTAGATACATACAAAACATACATGAACCCTGAAAACATAACACTCCTTTTTTGGTCAGTCGTGTAAAAAAGAATGCTCACCCATCCCATGACCGACCATTACGAATGTTGCTTAACCGCCACTATCACAGACAAAGTGCGCGAACCACTGCGCTACCGAATTTCGGTTACATAGTCTTGAGCTCCTCCATTTCCGAAGGCACGTGAAGCCGTTGGTTTTGGCTGTATTCGCAGTCATTAAAACCCCTCTTCTTTCTTTCTTCTATGCTGGTGTGTGAAGTGAAGAAAAAAATAGAATATGCCAGCTGCTTCTCCTCCTGTGCAGATTGTAGAAGTCAATCGAGGAAAAGGGCTTTAAACTGCGGATTCACCACTCATGAGCGATGGGCTTAGCAACCTGTTACTATATCTGAATCTCCAAGTCTCACGACTCCAAGTCTTCGAGTCTCACGACTCTCAAGCTCTGTCTACCCCGTAAGGGATAAAGACGTGATCCTGTATCTGTGACACAACACACAACACACTTGATCACAAACATAACATGTTTTTTTTTTTTTTTTTCTTATATTTTATTTTATTTTTGACTGTACACAATCTAGTGTATGTATAAAGTTAATGAATAGCCCCTCTGGCATGCTAGGCGACCACTGTTTCATGAGTTTCTTTCGGCATTTCTTCTCAGCAGTGGTCGTTCCGAAATGCTAGTAGTTTGTAGCTTTGAGACATAATATACTATGATTAAATAATTAGTTATCGACGTGAAAAATAGCCTTCTTTGAAGGCCAAGTTTCAATAAAAATTTTGACTTTGACTTTGTGAAACCCACCAATCTGAATTGAACCCGGGGTGTGTCATGGCTTATCCACTATATCCACCCAAAAGGAAGGCCAGTGCCCCAGTGGTGGACAATAAATGGCTGATGGTGAAATAGGACTGAAACTGGACGATTAGAAAAAGTCGATATATGGCCTGATCATTGCCCATTATGCCTGTACTGACTGCAACCGCTAATTAATGAGTAGATTATTCCTCGCACGAAGATGTATGGACACCATTATTGTGTAATGCGCCAAGGTCCAACTTATCCGGTCGTTTGGACCGTGACTGCCTTTTAGGGTTACCATTATGATATAATGTTTGGTTTAGATCACAGTCTAACCATAAAAATGATGCTAATGTAATAACATGTAAAGAAGCAAGAGAAGCAGCAAAAATTTCAAGTTTGAACTTATTTTTCCTACTATTTTTAAAGAAATCATAAGTTTTGAATTCCTTGGTGTGTCAAAATATACTGATTCCGATGCTAAATAGTATAAATAAAGGCCCCCCCGAACTCCTTTATGTAAATAGCCTATGAGAACTAAAAGGTGGTTTCGCTTGGATGAAATCCTTTTTGTGTTCCAAACAGTTACTGTTTCAGATGTTTCGGATCTTCGATTTTTATACATCTACAGAAAATGCTCATCAGATTAATCAAGTTTTGCTAACGCGCCATTTTCATATATGTTATAGTGTAGCTGGTCTCTTGGAGTTATTCATCAAATGTTCCAGATCTTCAATTTTTATACGTCAGCAAAAAATGCTCATCAGGTTGAACGACTTTTGTTAAGGCACCATTTTCATATTTCTTATAGTTTAACTGTTCTGTTTTGGTTTTTCGATCATCAGGTGTTCCAGTTTTCAAAATAAATTATAGCCTAAATGTTGCCTAGGCTTAATAGCTATACAACAAAAAAGTTTCATTCAAATCGGTTCAGTACTTTCGGAGATGAGCGTGATCATACATACAGGCAGACAGACAAAAAATTCAAAAACATTGTTTTTGCTTGCTATTATTCTTTTTAAGTGTCTCTCTATCCATTTCAGTCAAAAATACGAAATGTACAGACAAAATATTTTTACTCTCTTATTATATGTATAGATTTTGTCATCTGCTTACCTGAGCTGCAGCATTGTGGTCATCCCTCCGACTGGGGCGGAGGTCTATTGTGTGGAAGCCGTCGTCGGCACCCTCGAACGCCTTGTTCACAACCCCCAACTCGGTCATCGTGCATCTGAAACGTGGTGTTTGGTATTGAGTTTCTGTTATAGCTTCTTCTCAGCACAGTAAAATACTATTATTAGAATGCTAATACCCCAGTTACACGTACCGAGTAAACGGGCGAGACAGTAAATCGCCGAGTGAATTCCTAAAGTAAGGCCAATTTAATAGGCCATATTTGACAATATGGTTATCTCTTTTTCACTTTCTTACTCAGAAAGAGACGTAAGCCATCAGATAGCTGATCTCTCTTTCTAAGTCAGAAAGTGAAAAAGAGATAGCATATAATGTCAAATGTGACCTATTATAATGGCCCCACTGTAGTACTCGGTGCGTCTGAACACTACGCCGAGTGCTCCGCCGAGCGTTTCGCCGAGCAAATGGGCGAGACAGTAGCTCGGACCCTGTTCTACTTACTAGGCCGAGTGAACGGCGAGTGACCTCATCCCCCTACCCCGCATTGTCTCGCGCGCTTACTCGGCGCGTTTAAACGGACTGTCTCGCCACTCGCCACTCGGTCATGTTCGTCATAACGCCATTGCCGCGCATTTTTTCATGTCCGCACTGTAGCCTCGCTCGATAAAACTGCACTGTCTCTTCTAAATGCTAGATGCGTGTACACAGCTACTAGCTTATCTCACGCCGGGTCACTGTCTCGGCCGAGTAGCGTTCACTCGGCGATTTGCTGTCTCGCCGATTTACTCGGTACGTGTAACCGAGCCTTAAGTGCATACTAAAACTTAGAATTTCAATATCATAATATAAATAAGGAGACAAAATATACGATAACTTTCGCAAAGTCAAAATAGTGCACTTCCTACGTGATAGTTTTTGAGACTTAGGATAGGAATTACTGTTTCACGACAAAATCTACAGATGGACGAATTTAGATGAAACTGCATTATAATCACATTTTTATCCCGAAATTTCCACGAAAGCAGAGCTCCGGTGCGTGAATTATGAAATAGTACTTCGATCAAATATATGATGTGAAATGACTAGGTACAGCTAAATCCAATTCTGCAGTCAGAATTTCTCATACTAATTGAATAAAGAAGTGATTGCACTTAAGACCTTATGATTATGTGTTGTTTCTTAAATTCTAATGTGTGTCTAATGTCGACTGACTACGATGTTTCCGTATAGTTCCAAAGAGACGGGACTCCCATATAAAAAGTGTCCGACACTAATGTCAAAACGGAGCGGAGGTACTACTGATAGTGATGCACTTATGCGAGGAACAGCAGGTATGAATAAGATGGAAATAATCGGCCATCAAAACGCTACCCCGTTTCATAAATAAGTTTTTTCCTTTGAAGTTGCAACCACATTCGTATGGAGCAATACGATCTTTAAGGTATGACTCCATTTTTGACGTTTGACTGTACTTCGATCAAATATATGATTTGAAGTGTATGATCGAAGACTACCTAGTCTTCGATCATATATTTGATCGAAGTACCTAGTCATTTCATAATTCATTTATGAAAAGTCCTCTGTTCAACCAGAGGATTTTTGTATACAAAATTTAGTAGACAATGGCATTATACTAGTCTCAAATGCAACAAACGATAAGATATTTCTTAAACAATGATACCTAGGTTGTGGGAAAATGTATAAAAATTGTAGGAAACTGTAATTCCTGTGTTGACAATGCGCCTCTCTATTCCGACAGCGATGGGAACCGCTTTCGAGTGTCACCGGTTGGGGCCTGTCTATTACGACATCGTCGATGTACAATTGTACATGATATGTTGCGTACCGAGAAATTTCGGAAAAAAATCTTTCATTCGAAATATATATAACAACAACAACAAGAATTCTTTATTAACACACAAGAAATTACATTTTAAGATACATAAAGTAACTTACAAATAAAAAACAAGAAAGGAAGACGCGCAAAAGGCGGCCTTATCGCTGAAAGTAATTTCTTCCAGGCAACCAATTGAGAAATTGCTGAAGACGAAATATATGTTTTTTTTATTTTTTAATTTTTATTTATTTATTCACAAGCTTTATCTATTGATAGATGTTGTGCGGGTTGGGTTAAGTAGAAAAATAATAAAATGACAATAAAAAAATTAGGTACCTACTATACCTAACACAGGAATTATTTTGTAAATTAAAGAATATCTTATGCCTGTGATTAACATACATTTGGCTTTTTTTTATACTAGCATGTAGGGAAAAGTCTGCGTCCCATCCCACCTGATGGAAAGCAATTGACATTTATTTATGTAGGTACACATAAAACTGATTTTGGTTTGTGATAATTTAACTAAATCAAACAGGAAATAATATGAAAATTCTTATTGCCGCTTGTAAAATCATAAAATATTGAGATAACAGTCGACACACGAACCACTTATAATTTCAATTCTGCACGGCGATTGCGTATCGTGCTTAAGCCCGACTTTTTACACGACTGACCAAAAAAGGAGTGTTATGTTTTCAGGGTTCATGGATGTATCTTTGTATGTATGTAAGATTCTTTATTCCGCCATAAGTCCTAAACAGCTTAACAGATTTTGGTGTGAGACGTATTTTTAGATTCCTTGCATTCCTCCGAGTGACATAGACTATGTGAGTTGTCAGTCGTGTTTTTTTATTCTAAATAATTAGCTTGTTGAAATTTAATGTGTCAACAATGCTGATGCTAACTGGTTGATTGTGTTGGACCGTTCTGGTCTATTTGATACTATTGTGTTGGGAATTGCCGCGCCCGTGATGATGGCAGGAACGGAGGAAGTAGAAGTAGGCCCACGATCCCTAATAGTTTCAACCTATTGTGTGAATGCTAGCTGCGCTCAAAAGCTCCTCTTCCGTGGGAATTTCATATATATCCAAATCTTTGATTATTTGAGATTAAATATTCAAAAATCCAAATTTTCTCGTCTAAGTAACTATATGTACAAAATTGGACTGATAAACTAATAGGTAAAAGTAGAGACGAAATCACTTAACGTAGGAAATTGAAATTTGAGATAGAAGTTCTGTATACATTTTCTAGTATAGGTAGGTACCTAATTTAAATGAGCACTAAGAAAGAAATTTTGGAAATTCCATTCCTAAAAGAGTGAATATGGTGAAAAAAAAGGGCAAAAGCGAAACCAAGAGCAAAAGCCAGTGTATAATATTAGTAGGATTGTATTTCCACAACGACCGGTCGTCGTGGAAATCCTTTGGGGAGGCCTTTGTCCAGCAGTGGACGTCTTTCGGGTGAGAGAGGATTGTATTAAATTTAATATCCAATTCCATCGATGTGCGATATTATGTTAAAGACAGTGTGACGATAAGCAATTTGCCAGTGACTGAGACTCAGCCGGGTCATGGAGCACCCACTACCCCGGAAAATAGGAATAAACAACTTTTGATAAAATTATGCTGCTCGTTTGATGGCAAATACGTGGAAAATAGGGAAATAGTACTTGATTTGCTCATGAAAATGAGCAACTTTTTGTATGGAACCGACTCATATATCCTAATCTATACATATAATAAAACAGTAAAAATATTTTGTCTGTACATTTAGTATTTTTGACTGAAATGGATAGAGGCACACTTAAAAAGAATAATAGAAAACAAAAAATTTTTTTTTTAATTTCTTGTCTGTCTGTCTGTCTGTATGTATGATCACGCTAATCTCCGAAACTACTGAACCGATTTTAATGAAACTTTTTTTGTTGTATAGCTATTAAGCCTGGGCAACATTTAGGCTATAATTTCTAATTTATTTTGAAAACTGGAACACCTGATGAAGAACCTTAACAGAACAGCTAAACTATAAGAAATATGGAAATGGTGCCTTAACAAAAGTCGTTCAACCTGATGAGCATTTTCTGATGACGTATAAAAATTGAAGATCTGGAACATCTGATGAAGAACTGCAAGAGACCAGCTACACTATAACATATATGGAAATGGAGCCTTATTAAAAGTCGTTCAACCTGATGAGCATTTTCTGCTGACGTATAAAATAAATAATAAAATAAAAATAAAATGATTTTTATTCAGATAACAAGATCCACTTTATGTTAGTAACAATTTGACTTAATAACTATGTTAGTAAAGAAAGTAAAGATATTTAGCTGACGGCGCCGATCACAATACCACTCCAGTAGGAAAGGAGTGTGCTGTCAAACTTTGACCACAATGCCTGCAGGATGCTGTTACTACTGCCCCTCAGTCTGTGCATCAAAGAGGCGACTCGTTTGCGTCTAATGGCGTAAAAGTCATCCGTATGAGCTTCAGCAAACATCTCAGACGCGCTACAGAAGCGAGGCAGCCGCAACAGCATCCTGAACATGTTGTTATATTGTACGCGCAAGGCCTTGTATGAGTTTTGGGTGTATTTAACCCACAGGCCGCTCGTGTAAAAAGACTGGCAAAAGGATTTAAACAAAGTTATTTTGACATCAGTTGAACAGCGAGCAAACCTGCGGGCCAACATGTTACCTCGAACAGCCAAGGCCCTGCGCTCCCTCTCGATATCTGAATCATCCTTAAGATCATCTGTTAGGATGTGTCCCAAATACTTAAATTTATTTACTCTATTAATCATTAAACCATTAAGTCTAATAGGTGGTATTTCGGGAATTATGCGCCCCAGGCCAAAGTACATGTATTCGCTTTTATTGGTGTTATATACCAGACCGTGCTCGGCAGCGTACCGTTCGCACACTGATAATAAGCTACGGAGAGCACTGATGGACGGACTCAGCAGCACCATGTCATCCGCGTAGCTCAAGTTGTTTACAGCTACGCCATCTATATAGCAGCCTGCATGCATGCTGCTGAGTTCATCAATCAGGCCGTCCATATACAGGTTAAAAAGCGTTGTCGAGGAGATCCCCCCCTGCCTCACTCCACATACCATTCTATATTCCTCAGAACAACAATTTGCCCATTTAACAACGTTAGTCTGATTCCCATACCAATATTTGAAAATGTTAACAACTTCGCTTGGGATATTCTGCTTACGGAGTTTCTCCCACAGGATCTCATAATCAACCAAGTCAAATGCTCGCGATAAATCTAGAAAACAAGCGAAAACTGGTGTTTTTCGCTTCAGATAATACCTAATCGTCTCTTTCATGCTGTATATTGCAGTTTCTGTCGAAAGTCCTGGTTGGAAGCCAAACTGCGCATGATGTAATTTTAGATTTTCTCTAAGATACGAGTTGAGCAAGCTGTCAAAAACTTTGGCCAAAATAGTAGCCAACGATATTGGCCGATAATTATTCTGGTCACCAATATCTCCCGTTTTACACTTGACGATCGGCACGACTATAGTTTTCATAAGATCCTGTGGCAGGTAACTGTGTCCCAAGCACAAAGAATAAAACATTGAAAGAACTCGAGGTAAGTGACGGCCCGCATATTGAAGATGTTCAATACTTAAACTATCAGAGCCCGGCGATTTCCCCCTAGTCATATGCTTTATAACCTTATTAACTGCCTTAATACTGAAATGCAACACTCTGTGAGTATCCTCGTGAGAGTCTACCTTTGTATCAGTAACTGATGATTTGTTAATGGAGGATGGATTCAAATCAAATTGAGTTTTAAATAAATTGGCTATCCTATGAGGATCTCTTTCCGAGCCAATACACTCGGCTTGTCCTTGCTTTATGCTTAATTTGTTGGTACACTTCCAAAATTGTTTGAAATTTTTAGCCGAACGATGTTTAGCCAGAATATCCATTTTTATCTGTTCGGCATTATCCTGACACCACTTTAACCTCGACTTAAATATTTTTCTATCAAGTCGCATTTCCTCATAAACTACACCAGAAGATGGTTTATTATGCAAAACCCAATTATGAAAACTAGCCTTGGCCTTAAAGTGTGCCTCTTTAACATGCTTGTTCCAACCTGGTACGGGCCTATTATTATTCTTATAGTTGTTATTATTCTTACTCCTTATAGCAGACTCTTGTAAAATATTAACAATATTACGGTACATGTCATCTAATAATCCTCGATGTGAAACATTGTTACAATTTTTGTCAGCACATGTACTAAATTCAGATGGGAATTGAATGCCTTTTAATCTACCGTTACATAATTCAGAATAATACTCAATTTGGGCGGGGGTTCTGTCCCCCCATACTATTTTACTTAATTTATTTGGGAACTGTGTTTTCTTATATCTAACTAACTTAAAGTCACACACTATTTCTACTGGAAAATGGTCCGACCAAAACACATCGTTAAGCACTTTTATACTTTTTATCGATTTGCCGCTGGTTTCTGTGGTAAGAACGTGGTCAAGCCAACTACAGGTGCCGTGCGTGTCACTAATAAAAGTATAAGTACCTGAATCATAAAAATACATAAAAATTGAAGATCTGCAACATCTGACGAAGAGATTTTTCATCTAAGCGAAACTCACGCGGGCGAAGCCGCGGGCGACAGCTAGTCCTAACTAATATTATAAAAATGAAAGTGACTTTGTTTGTATGTTTGTTTGTTACCTCTTCACGCTTTATCTACTGAACCAATCTTCCTGAAATTTCGCATACACATAGCTGGAAGTACGGAGAAGGACATAGGGTACCTTTCATCCCGGGAAAAAGCAGTGTTCCCGTCGGAAATTCACGCGGACGAAGCCGTGGGCAAAAGCTAGTCAAAAATAAATCAGCCGTTTTGGGCGAGTAGGTATTTTAAAATAGTAAGGAACAGCTGATTTTTTTTTTTGAGATATCACCACGATATCACTCTGTTAGTGCTAGCTGTCCCGTGGTCCCCCGGCGGCAAAAGTTTTTCTACAGTCTTTAACCCCCAATTTCAAGTTGATAAGGGTTGGTTTTTTAATAGCCTATATTTGACGTCCGGTCTTTAACTATGTCGATACCAAATTTCAGCAAAATTATTCAAAGGTTACCTCACGATGTTTTCTTCAACGGAAGCAAGTAGTCTATGAAATCCTTTCCGCCAATCTAAGGCAATGTTATACCCCATGAGAGACAAAGATATGAGAAAGGTATGCAAATTAAAACGCAACTTGGAGAGACCACTTTATAGTTGTTCTTATCATAGTAATCTCGCTATCGGGTTATCTTTCTCTGTAGATACATAAGAGTTAAGTAAACTTTAGTTAACATACATAACTATGGAAATTATCTACTTTATTTTTGTATTCCGGCTCTTAGTGTAAATCTAGTCTTATAATGACTAAATTCTCTTAATACGTAAGTAAATAAGAATTGTTATTTCTTATGTTTATGAAGCGGTGGTGGCAGAGTGGTAAGGCGACCCGCCTGTGGCTGCGAACGTCTCAGATTCGAATCCTGCCCGTGCCACATGAGTTTTTATACCAATCTGACTTATGTACTGAGTGTAATCTGAGAGATGTACTGTACTTTTGATCAACCACCTCTTGCTGGTGAAGGATAACATCGTGAGGAAACCTGCACTCTGGTTGATGATTATCAGCAATGGCAAACCACTCCATTAAAATTGCAAAGATAGTCGTTGTGTGTGTTTCATTCCATATAATGAATGACCACGACCCTCAGTCATGAGGAATACGACTAAAGGAGGAGGAGGATGTTTATTTTATCAAACCCACCAATCTGCTTATGGCCCATCCTCCATCCATCGATAAAGACCAGACGCTTTATTGTGTCATAATATTAGATTTAGGTACCTACTTGTTCTGTAGGAGCATTTGCCCAGCAGTATTTGTACTATTATGTAGAGGTGTTATATTAGTGTCTAATATCAGTATTCATGTTATCGAATATAACGTTTAGTCGGTATTACGTTCCGTTAACGGTTACCAAGGAACCGTCAAGAACCGTCAGCGTATATGTAGCGCATTGCTGGCACGGAACGTTTTAAGAGGCTTGGTTGAGAACTTCCGAATACGATACGAGTTCGCCGCTTTCTTGTTAGGCCGGACAACTGACTAATATATTTTATGCGAGTGATATGTACGTAGGTACCACCCAGCCAACCGAATGGACTGGACTGGACCGAATGGACTGATTGGGCTGGACTGAATGGGCTGAATGGACTGGACTGAATCGTGAGCCACAAAAAGATGATTAGGTAGGTAGGTTGGTAGATAGGTACCTACCTAGGTATACAGATCGCAACTGAATGGACTGATTGGGCCGAATGGACTGGACTGAATCGTGGGCTACAAAAGATGACTAGATCGCATTTCACGAAAGTAGTATATTTCAATTCCAAAAAATAGTACCAGATCCCAATCCACAAAAATAGGAACAGATCCCTCTTTATATTTCGGAGACGACGACGACGCCGCAAAGTGCGTTTCCAATATCAAATTTTCAGTGTTATCGGTATCGTTCTGTATCATAGTAACTCTTATAACTAGGAACAGCTAGAGGTAACCGTTTGAGGTGCCTGATATATAACTGTTACCGGATAACCGATTACTCAGATAGCTAAGAACCTAATATATTCGTATTATGATATCTTTTCTAATATCATGTTCTCGATAACGGTTACGATATATTCATAACACCTCTACTATTATGCATTCCAGCAGTGGGCCAGTAGTGGACCTACAGGCTTGTTATAAAAAACTTGTTCTGCATGTTCTATCACTTCGCTTGAACATTTAAAACCTTGGCTAAATTATGACTTATTTTGGATTTAAATTTTACACTTTTCTTGTACTATGTAACTATTGTAACTAAGTACCTAAGTATTGTATTTTGCTAATGGGTAATACAGTCAACCAACTTGCATATTAAGTTAGGTACCCTGAATGGACTTCTATTCTGGGGTAATATTGACTTGTTGGAAATTAGTTTGGATATGCTGATGTGTTGTTGGCCGTACCTATTTTAATCTTTTTACATCGAAATTATGCATACAGGTGGATAATTATGTTAACCTTCAAATAATAGGTAGGTACCTATACATAAAGAGTTTTTATTACCTCCTTGCAAATTATTTTAGTGGCTAATTATTACTTACAAAGTAAGTTATATGGAAATATACCAAAGTGACCTAAGCTGGGATTAGGCCTAGACAGAAAAGGAGTACCGCCCGCGGAAATGTTACAATAATTGTAACATTAAAATAATGTAACTGGCATGCCAGAATGTAAGTATGCAGATGGCTGTACCTGTGGGTCTAAAACGGCCATTTCGATAAATCGGAATATGATCCATTTCTCAGCTCCTAAATATTTAAAAATGAAACTTATTTTACTAATTATAAGGTTCATTTTTAAATATTTAGGAAATGAAAAATGAATCATATTCTGATTCGTTAAAGTGGTCTTTTTAGACCCCCTGGCTGTACCTCATATTATGCTCAGTACGTTATAATGTAAACGCCATTATTAAGCATCGAGATAATAAATATGTCTAGGCGCCAATTACACTGAAACGGCGTAAGGTGAAGGCGCGGCGCAGGCATCTTGCCGCTTCAAAACGTTTTCATACAAAATGTAGGTAGGCGACACGTTGTGAATTATACTCAAGCGGCGTGGCACAGGCACGTCGTTTCGTCGCCTGCGCCGCGTCGCTAGCAGGCGCGACTGGAGTAGCGCGTAAGCAGCACGTCGTTTGTTATACAGGGTGTTTGGTAGTTCGATACAAAGCCTTACACTTAATTGCTAGCAGTGGCGAAATTAATGCAAAACTTAATTATTTTTATTTCTATTTTATTAGAGCAATGTATATTCTAAAAAATACGTTTTTTGCTCCTGTGACATCAGAATTTATTTTTAAATTATTTACTAGTTTCCAAAAAAAAAATTAGGGAACCCATTTTTACAGAGATTATAAAAAAATAACGGAAGGAGCTTTTTATTAAAAAACCTTTTTAAAAATATCCTTAGTAAGTATTTGTTTTGAAAATGTTGCCATTGTACGTGGAAATGCCTTAAAAGTCTGGAGTAATTTACTTAAAAAATGATTTTAGGTAGCACTTTGTGTACACATTAATGCTTTCTATGGCACGTGTAGAGTAATTTTTTATAATCTCTGTAAGAATGGATTCGATAATTTTATTTAATTTATTGGTAACTTTAAAATAATTTAAAAATAAATTCTGATAACACAGATGCACAAATATCTTCGGTGTCTCTGCACATTAATGAGTTGCAGCAAAGCAAGCGCATCTTCGTCGTCAGAAGAGGAAGACATGTTATCACGATAAAATCAGCCTGTATAATGACTTGTTGTCGCATCTCTTCGCCTCTTTGATAAAATTTAAATCGCGTCCGTGCCTTATCTGTTCCACGCCTGTTCTGTGCCTGCGCCGCACCTTCACCTTACGCCGTTTCAGTGTAATTGGCGCCTAGGAAACCAGGAAACAGCTGAATTATCTGATGCGCAAACCAAAGATCAAAGATACTAATAAGTTTTTTTTACATGAATTCTATAAATATCTACTTCGATGATTAATGATAATACTACACCTACCCACATTGTTGGAAAAAAACGTGTTTCTAATTGATATTACTTAAGACTTGAAAAATACTTACACAATAAGTTAATAAACAATCCAAAAATCAATCCATAATCCGAACACAGCACAAAAATACACAATTTCACACAACACCAGTGACACAAATCATCAAATTAAAAAAAGAACTTATTACAAAATCGATCTGACGCAACGGACGAAAGTAAAAGTTCGAACGACCGTGTTCGGAATTAAAAAATTTGAATTTACGCGCGACGCGTTTGCCTTTCTACCTGTCGCGCGGTAAACTGCGCGCGCGCCGGTTGGTCAAGGAGCAAGGACCGGCAACCTGCTTGGCCGGATACTAGGGTTTCCAACTCGTTGTTATGGCGGTATGGTGCAAACTCAATTAATTCCACAGTCTACAGGTAAAAAACTTGAAGCACTCAAGCTTGACGAAAGGGAGCCGTAGGTCTTTAACCTAGCAGATTTTTTAATTATCATTCCAGCGAAGTCAGAGCATAGCAGTTCAGGCAGAGTCATTTTCAATTGCAATTTCTACAGAAAAATAGTTACTAGGTATATCTGATTTTGACATCGTTTTTCAAAACTTTACAAACTTGAAATATCTTTCTGAAGTAAGCCCTAATTTCACCTATCTGGACTTGTAAACTTTGGTTTTAACTTTTAAGTAATCCCGGTATAAAATACTAAATTTTATTTTAGTCAATAGTCTTTAACTGTCAGTAAAAAATTTTCAACTCCACTGTTAAAAATGTAAAAGAGAAACATCTGGTTGTCTCGATTAGAAACATGCGTAAACGCAAGGAAGCCGACCTCAATAAAAAGATCTATAAAATGTTGTTCGCAAACAGCTTCCTCATAATATTATATCGATGTCGTCGTTACTTTGCGGGTCCTAGTCAAGTACATCATTGCCACTTTGTTGTATGTTTCGAGCGGGATTCCTTTTTATCTTGCATTTCTTTCACTAATCCATATCTAAATTTAATATGTTCAATGCAAAAATCTGAGTGAACCGCTGAACCAATTTTCGTAAAATTTGGCATTAGGTCATATATAGGCTACTTTGAAAAACAACCCTGAAGAAGCTGTAAGGGAAAAGGAGGGTGAAAGTTTATTTTAAAAGCACGCAAGAAATTTTTGGTGCCGCGGGCTAGTCAAATAAAAACCCAAGAATCTACCAGTTGATACCGAATCAGAATAGATAAACAAGCTAATTATTAAAAAATAAAAAACACAACTGACAACTCACATGGCCTATTACACTCGGAGAAATGCAAGCAATCTAAAAAATACCTCTTACATCAAAATCTGTTAAGCCGTTCAGGTCTTCTGGTGGAATAAAGAAACTTACATACATACTTACGTACATACATTAACCTTGAAAACATAACACTTCTTTTTTGGTCAGTCGTGTAAAAATGAGCCTGTCAACTGGGCGATTATGTAATAGACTCGTGCCTCATTACATTACAACAACATGGTGTACCATTACGTAACACCACAATACTGCGGAAATATTATGCGTGCTTGTTCCATAGCGGGGAAAATGGTCAATTAGACAACACAGATCATGTTATATTGTTGTTGTGATTGTTTACTTAATTGCTTGTTTTATTCTAGATACTTCCCTTAATTTTTATTAAGGGTTTGGTTCTTTATAAACGTGACGGAGGGGTGTTAGAATTTTTAGTGTGTGTATTATATAAACAATCTTCACAGTACTTTTTATTGAATTTTGTTGAAAATAAATCAAATATTAGTTCAAACCTAAACATTCTAAAGTAAAACATTTATTAACCACGAAAGTAATTTCTTAAAAAGACATGGTAAGATTGTTAACATAATAGGCCAAGTAGAAAAAATTGAGTTTATATCATTTCTCCTAAATGGGAGCTGATATTGATAAAGTTGTATTTTGTTTGAAAGTAGGACTTGATCTCATAAAGGTAGAAAGAGAAAATTACTTTTTATTTTCTCTCCTTTATTAAATTTTATTGTTCCAAGTGAAAAAATATAAATTAAGACACTAAATAAAATGTAAATTATTAGTTATTATGTTTTATTTTTAGTAGGTAGGTAGGTTTTAGTAGTTTTTTTATTTAATTTAGTGTTTAAATGTAAACATATATGAATTGTAAATTGTTATTGAATAAATGCTCTCTTGGAAAATAAAAAAAAAGTTTAAAAATACTTATAAAAAATGACAAATTTAATTTAAAAAAATAAGTACTCTCGAGAAACGATAGTTTCTGAAGTCGTGCATTTTACGGTCAATACAACGGCTGGGGGCAAATTTTTAATTCATAGTTTTATAGTTAGTGCTTTGTCTTATTATTGTTACTGTACGGAAATGTGGTGACCCTACCGGATATACCAAAGCCGTGAGAACCTGCCACTCGCGAGATCATATACCCAGACAAAAACTGTAAAAAAACACTTAAACACACTCATACCACGAGTAAACCATAAATACTTGTACTATTATGTATTCTGTGCCATAAAATAATGCTCATTCGACTTTACTTAGTTAGTTGAGTTAACTTAAATAGTTAATTAACTAACTTTATATTTACTTAGGTACTTGTAGTATGATTTTACATTCTGTGGTTTTTACGGAGGAGACATAGATAGTATTATATATTGCTATAACGTCTTTCTTTTGACGCATTTCTAAATAAAGGAGATTTTCTCATCAATTAACATAACTACAATAATTATTTTGAAAACTACTAGCTTTGACGACCACTGCTTAGAAGAAAACTGTTGCGCCCAAGACTGTTTCATGAGTTTCTTTCGGCATTTCTTATCTACAGTGGTCGTTCCGAAATGCTAGTAACTACTAGCTTACTACTACTTGTCGTTTTGTTATGTCTCAAAAGACATAACATATTATGATTAGTTTTTGACGTAAAAAAGAGCCTTCTTTAAAGGCCAAGTTTCAATAAACAATTATTTTTGATTTTGATTTGAGAAATTTAACCCTCATGCTGTAGTCGGTTAATTCATCTTTTTTCTCATTCACATCCCATTCGTCTCACACGGTGAACATGGCATAGAATAAAAGTGGGACAAATCGAGCAAGGTGCCATACAGGTGCAGGTCTCGAGGTGACCACACGTTTGATGGTTTTGGGATTCTGATTCCTATCTTGTAGGAACTGGTAGACAGACGGAAAGGTTTTCATAATTATAATTTTTCATTTTGAATATACTTGCCCCCTGCTTGCCCCAGTGTAGAGACAGCTTACAAAAACTTAAACTCCTGCTAATATTATAAAGATAAAAAAGTTCTGTAACAATAGATGGATAAGAAATATTTACTCGGCGGATCTCGATGAAATTTGGTACACACGTAAAAGAAAACCTGGAATAACAGAAGAGTTCCAAAATGTAAGTGTCCCAAAAAGTGGAAAAAATATCCCTTTTTCAATCCCAACAGTTGGTTACCCCTGCTCCAGTTTCCTCCACACGGGAGGTGATGAGCTCGGCTTTCATTCAGGTGACGTATTAGCAGGCTTTGTTTGTTGTGACGATGTGAGAATATGAGAACCTCTGTTTGGTTGCACGAAGCTCCCTACATAGGTTTATAACGAGACTGCCCAAAAAGAAGTATTATGTTTTCAGGGTTCATGAACTTACATTTAAACAAAAATCGATTGTTCAGTTTAGCAAGCTTTTTTAAAAGATGATCGTTTTTGAAAAGTTTTTTGTAGAATGAAGGTGCATCGAATGCTATATTATCTCTGAGCATGGTACGTGCGAAGCCGGGACGGGCCGCTAGTATCCAATAATAGTTTCTGGGTTCTGATAGAAAATATCTAAACCATACAAACCATAAAATAAAATCCTCACGACCACGGCCCGACCTACTTCTCCTCAGACGTACACCATAAACAACAAACGTTGCCATGGCACCCGACTTATTGACAAAATCTTTTTGAAACAATTTTTACAGAAAGTTAAAAAAACATTGTAAAAATGGTTTTGTTCTATAAACTGTAGTAATAGCATTGGAAGATGAAGCTGCTCAAGTTCCACCTGAGGTACCACCCACCAGGGATCATCTTGGAGTATTCCCAGAAGGGAGTCATCAAGAGTAAGGACATTGACATTTTAGAACTGAATTGCAAGTAAGTTTTTCTCAAAATCTTCTTCTTATAGTGCCGCCTCTCATCAAAGATTAGCGACTATCATAGCTATCGGAACTTTTGAAGCTGCTGCACGAAAAATCTTTCTCAAAATATTTAATTTTAATTTTTGCCAGCCTAGTTTGCTTGTGTTAGAGGTTAATGTTTTGTCAGATTTTTAAGCTTATAAGTATTTAAAGCGGATCAAGGTGGTCATATAGTTAAGAAGCCTGTGGTCTGTCTGTGGCCGTTTCAAGAGTTTTATCTGTAAGTATCGCATTGATATGTATACAATTTTAGACCTTGTCGTGTTTGACTCTATTTGGTCGTACTGTCGGAGGTTCGAATCCTTCGCGTGCCTCATGAATTTGTATACCAATCTGACTCATGCATGGTAGTTTTCATAGATCACTACTCCCTTCAGTTGAAAGAAAACATTGTGAGGAAACCTGCACTCTAGTTAATATAGGGAAGCTCCAGAATAAGAAATAATAAGACATACCTAATCAATTTCTAGTTCGGACATAAAAGAAATAGCAACGAACCTCCAGCAGAAAGAGGTCTTGATAACGGACGAGGTCAAAGACCAGCTGGAGCAATGCCTGGAGACGCTGAAGAAGAGGATCGAGCACGAAGGACCCTCCGGAAAGAGGTTCTACATCTACAAGACGCTGATGACGCACGTGCTGCCACTTACCAACGTGGCATTCGATAAATCTGGGAGAAGGTATAAATATATTTTTACAGCTTAATTTTTTACTGAAAACCTTTTAAGCAATATCAATATATCATTAATTCATTATCAATAATGTTGTCGTAACCATTTTTATTGTGGAAATGCATATCATCACTCCAATAAGCTACTGGGTTGCCTCGAGCTCTGCAATAAGTACAGATAAGTCTCAGTCTAAGAATCAATGGATCCCCTTTCAAATAGCCAACAATGGCCAATAGCAATTCAAAATAGGAGAAGTTGAGGAAAAAGAGGGAGTCGCTTATAGCACGAACTAAAGGACTCATTATCAATGATAATGTTACATTAATTTGATTGTAACTTTGCAATCACTTCTGAGATTGTAATCTACCTCTCATCATTTTTGTTTCCTTCCACCCTAAGGTTGACTGGAAGAGATCGCTTTAGCGTTAATTCCGTCTTTGTACCTTTGTAAAACTTTTTTATATTGTGTATGTATCATTTTTTTCTATCTTCTTCATCAGATGTCTCACCGGCAGCTACGACAGGACCTGCAAGTTGTGGGACGTGGAGAGCGGCAAAGAGTTGAAGACGCTGGCTGGACATCAGAACGTCGTTTACTCTGTTGGCTTCAACTTTCCCGCTTGGTTCGTATAATTATCTTCGCGACGTTGTCGGCCCCAGTATTACCTGGTATTACTTATGAACCACGAGGACATATCAGAAACGTTCGGGAGAAACAAGTAATATCAGTCAAACATACTATGATTAATCTATGGTAGTATCTTGTTTCCGCGCTGTCAACATTTGTTATTTGGATTTGTATTTTCTTTAGTATAAAAAGATTTTATCTAGGCGGTCGAAAGGAATTTACCATGATTATAACTGAAAATCCAATATCCAACAGTAACCGCGTCCTCACTGGTTCCTTCGACAAATCAGCTAAAGTCTGGGACCCAGCCTCCGGAGAATGCCTGGCCACGCTCCGGGGCCACAATGGAGAAGTGGTTGCTGTCCAGTTCAACGCCAAGAGCGACCTTGTAGCTACAGGATCTATGGACCATACTGCCAAGTTGTTTGACTCAAGGACAGGTAAGTTACTGGAGAAGTTTTGCTAATATTTTATCTGGAGCATTGATGAATTTTAGTAGGTTATGGAATCAGACAAGTTCGTTAAAGACCAACCCAATATCCTTGCCGGGCCTTTGTGTAATAAGTGATGCACTTATCGTAATGTTAATATTTATCTACCTACTATTGTATTGTTTATCTTATAGGCAAGTAAGGTAAGTAGTATAAAGTGTTTATACCTACTTTTAAGTAGGTACAATTAGTTTTTTTAGATCTGTACAGTACAACCATTGTATATTTTTATGCGCTATTTTTTTTTCTTTTCTGCGGTGGTCAACGCCCACGTTTTAAAAATTCCATGGTCTGACAAAATGCAGTTGCATTTTTGACGTCACAGATTCAAGGTCACCACAATCTACTATATATCTGCAGGTCAGGAGATCCATAACTACGAGGGTCACACCGCCGAGGTGATAGCGCTGCAGTTTGACCCCAACGAGGGTCAGAGACTGATAACGGGGTCATTCGACGGCACCATATCGATGTGGGACACCCGCGTCTCCGAGTAAGTAGAACTGATTGATAACATTTGAAGTGGAAAAAGTCGGGAGAAAAATTATTAGTTATCCAAAAAAATTGCTAGAAAAAAATGGATACCTTACCTACTATTACTTATACTGCAACCTTTAAATATTCAAAGACTGCAACTACAAAAAATTTACTCTCAATATAAAATTAGCAGACTTTACACTTATAACTTTTGCCATTATTTTCTAACAGGCACTAATTAATCAAAAAAATGTACTAACGGTATAGTATTAGCAAAAGCTACACTTTCACTTTTGCTCTTAATCTTCTGACAGGCGCATCTAATTCATTACAGTCGCGTGTCAGTATTCCGAGGTCACGAGGGTGAGATATCCAACGTCCAGTTCAACTGGGACAGTTCACTGGTGGGCTCCTCGTCTCTGGATGGCAGTGCCAAGCTCTGGGACGCCAGGCAGACGTCCTGCCTTGCCACGGTTTCTGGACATACTGATGAGGTAAAAAATCCAATGAAGGGCAAATTGGGAATACTTTGAAAATCAAGCGTTATAACTTCCATAGAGCAGGAAAATTCAAATTACCGCATCAGGATAATGAGAGCCTCGTTACTCGTAATGTGTGTAATGTAGATGTGGTCTACAATCAAAATCAGTGGAGGCCCTAGGGGGATAAATGTGGATGTCGTCGGCGACATCAGCTCTGTAGCCCCTAGCCAGGGCCGCAGATCTTCTGTCTACCGCGTATGTTCGGATATCTTGATCCGGGACCAGATTTTTGTAAAAACATCCATGTAGAACGATTAAAATTAAGATATTTATTGCATAGAGATCTATCATATGGCTTTATCATTATTGTCTATCCTTGTTTGAATAGGTTCTGGACATATGCTTTGACTGGGTCGGGCAGCGCATGGCCACGTCTTCCAGCGACTGCTCAGCACGCATCTACGATGTGCGCTCCGACTTCAAGGAGCTGGCCGTCATGAAGGGTCATCGCGAGGAAGTCTCCAAGGTCAGCAGGTTTAAGTACTGTGTACAGAGTTCCGTGAATTAGCCTAATCCCACTGCACCGCGCTTCTGGTCAAAATGAAATTCCAGATAAAGAGTGCCCTATGTGCTATTCCCAGTATTTTTCTACCCGTGTAGCTACCTTTTATCAAAATCTGTCCAGTAGATCATGCGTGCTTGAATTGATTAATAAACATACTCACAAACTCACATCCAAACTTTTGCACTTACCTATATTCTTAGTAGGAAGTAGAATAGGATTTGTAGGATTACGCCAGGAGTTGGATCTAAATAGCCAACAAATGATGTTGTTTCCAGGTGTGCTTCAGTCCAGCAGGTGGATGTCTGCTGACAGCGTCCTCAGACAGGAGCGCTAGAGTCTGGAACACTACCACTGGGAACTGCATTCAGGTAGGTACACCCTGAAAGCCAAATTGATGTCTGTAGGTAGAACAACAGCCACATCATAAGTTTAAGTTGACATAGTATTTTTATGTTCAGGTTTCGTAGTATTATTCCTCTGAACTGATAAATCGTGGTCATGATGTGGAATGAAATTGAAAAGACTAGGTAGTTGATTAAAATCGTAAATCGTAGCTTTAATCACAATGATTTACTGGAAGCCGTGGCTTCGGGCACACTTTTGGTGATTGTCAAGTTTTTATTAGTTAATTTTAATTGCTATTACCCTTCCCAGGTGCTGTCAGGCCACCAGGGCGAGATCTTCTCCTGCGCCTACTCGTACGCAGGAGACGCGATCGTGACAGCGTCCAAGGACAACACCTGCCGCATTTGGAGATGATTGGACTGGTGGCTCTAGCGAGTCACCCCCAACCCCGACCTTAGGAGGCAGTTCTTGAAAATTCAAAAATAATTAATGATCAGTGATAAAAAGTATGAATTGTTTCGGTTAGTGGGACCAGCGTAAATCCTGGTAACCCTTTACGGTTGTCAACCACCAATTTGACTAGAGCACATTTAAAAAATGTTATTTTAGAAGAAGAATTGAGGTCACTCTTTAGGTTGTGTTTTGGAAAAAAAATGAACTGTTATCTCTTGGGTTGTGATTAGATATGACCTGTTAATGATTTAGTACAACGGAGTTTTAAAAAGAAAGTGAAATATTTTATGTGAAATGGTTGTTGACGATGGAAAATTTTATGAACTATTTATTGAATACGCAGAAAAGAGATTGGGTTATATACTTATGCATTTATAATTTCGGTACCCTTTACCAATATGGATTGAACGACAAATTCTGACATGAAAAAAGTATACCCATGAAGGTATCTAAGTATATTCATGTAATAGCGAATGAGTTATAAATTCTTACTTATTCTATACATTAGAAACCCACTGTTAAACCTGTTACTATTTACACATAGTTTTGCACATTATTGCCTACATTTTATACAATGTATATTTACGTCATGATCTAATACAATGGCGAACGATATGAGCTATCAAACAATAGATCTCATTTTCACCGAATGTAATTTAGTTGCACGTTGCACAACTAAAAAAGGTGCGCACAATAATAATTATATTGACTCATCTCAACACAGTTATCACAAAGGTTTAATTATTGCAATGAATAGCGAAAACAGTGTACTGCTATCACATTATCGGCCCATTCAAATTGGCATTATATTAAAGGGAAAGTACCACAATATTTGGAGTGGGTATCACAATTAACAATTAATGACACAGACAAATGAAAAGTGACGGCGTCCACCTCGGAGTTTTATAGGATTTTATCATATTGTAGTCTTTCTTCAATTTCCTCCGCTCATATCCTGTGAAGTCAAAGTCAAAAAATTTTATTGAAACTTGGCCTTCAAAGAAGGCTCTTCTTCACGTCGATAACTAATTATTCAATTCATAATATATAATGTCTCAAAGCTACAAACTACTAGCATTTCGGGACGACCATTGCTGAGAAGAAATGCCGAAAGAAAGGCCGGCAACACTCCTGCGATACCCCTGGTGTTGTGGTTGTCCATGGGCAGCGGTGATTACTTACCATCAGGTGACCCGCTTGCTCGTTTGTCAACCTATGTTATAAAAAAAAAAACCATGAAACAGTCTTGTGAGTATTTGCAACACAGGGGATACTTGCACAGTGGCATTATTAACTAGCCCCATTTTGGATATCTGGGAAACGGCCCCTGTGGCATTGCAATACAAAGAAACATAGATTTAGAAACCTGCTGTTTCAGATCTTTTTAACATCTTCTTAGGAAAAAGGTACATTTGATTTACTCGTACTATTTTGAACACCTTAGAGAGAGTATTTGACGTTAATAAACTAGTTATGAACTAACAAATTGTTTTATTGAATACTCGTTTACAAAATAGAACAGACGACAGGACACAAGACGAAAATATAAGTTCGGATGTCGAAGATAACGAATTTAAAATGTGTTCTCTAGAAGCTTCTGACTGTGATTCTGGATGCAGCACAGTTTGAACGTATATCATACAGATTTCTGTGGGGTGTAGTAATGAACAAATGGTCTGATGACGGAGAATACCTAATTAACGTAGGTGCTCATGTCCCTGACACCTACAATCCAGGAAGGGGACCATTTCGCATTTCATTGTGATGATGCATCTAATAAAATTGAAAGTAAAGTGGTCTGAAATCATCGGCTGAAATATGTAGGTAATTTTGAAAACATGTGCAATTGTCATTCTTCAATTATCAATTTTTTATTATTATTTTTTATTATTATTATAATATATAGTATAAGTGCTGGAGTCCTGTGCTAAGTAATAAAAACTTGTGTTACAGGTACTCCATACTTATAAAACTTAACTAAAATACATAAAATAAAATCTTAAAACTAGGTCACACGTATAGTCGGCGACGTGAGGCGCGCTGTATCAGCAGGCAGCCGTCCGCGGAATTTCCGGAAAACGACTCCCTGCGGCCAGAAGTCCTCCTTCATGAACTTCTCCAGGTGATGGGTCGGCACTCTCACCACAAATGAATTGAAATTCACCTTATGGCGAGATGCCAACTGTTCGACCCGGAGAGTGAAATTAGACTTCTTCAGCACGTAGTCGACGACATCCTCCACCCTCGTAGACCAGTGCAGTCGGGACACGTAGAGTTGCGTCGACTTTACTTCCGGACGCAACAGGAAGTTCTGTCCAGTCGGTGCGCTGCCAAGATGGTTTCGGCTGGTTTCTTCAAAAATAATGTGACGATTATTGTGCAAAATTCATTTTAATAGTGTTCATGATTGTTTTTATTTATGGTATAATACGTAACGAGAGCGCGTTGGATCTCGAATATCTCAATTTCTTTGTAAACAAACCGTACAGTCGCAATCGACCGTATCCTGCCGCGGAGACAAGGGTCAAATTGGCGCGATAAGCGCACTGACGGACACACAAGTGCTGGGATTGTTAGGTTTTATTTACAGAAGCGTCGATGTACGAAGGCTACTGATCCTCCTAGAGATACAGGACTACCTATACAAACAATCAATCAATTAATTTAAGAACTTCGTTCTTGTCGGTGAAATGATTTCCATGTAGCATAGCATGCATGCCTCTCTTCTGCCATCGCTTTGACCCGACCTCTAGGTACCTTTACGAAATATCATAAATCCTCGGGAGGGCTTGGAGGATGCAATTTATAAATATCTAAAAGGTTTCAAGTGTACCTACCTACAAGTACACTGGTACAAATACGATAGATACTTTCGAAGTATATTGAGCTTCTGCCCGTAATTTATAACGATTTACGGTGGGGAAAAGTGAAAAAGGACATTTTATTTGGTTATAAAATTTTACTCAATGATGAAGATTAACCAGCAGCTAGCCAGCCAGTTCTATCACAATGTCCCGAATGTAGCGTTAAATATTGTAGCACTTGTCCACCTAACAGTACATTACATAAAGCTTCAACCCGCACTACTATTATCTCAGTTGAATACCGAACGCCGCGAACAACACCGCAAAATGCGTCGGCTAACTTACATTTTTTACACTGTATTTACAGTTTTTCTCTCGTTCGCGAACTCTGAGTATACTTATGAGACCAAGTGGTTCACGGTGCCCTTGGACCATTTCAGTTTCCAAAGGAATGAGACGTTCAAAATCAAGTATTTGGTGAACGATACCTATTGGGACCGGAGTCGTGGACCTATCTTCTTTTATACTGGAAATGAGGTGAGTATGAGTCATAGGTGTTGCTTTAGTAGTAGACCTAAGTTCGAATACATTTGAAATCCCACAACCTGTAGATCCTATGAATGATTTCATTCACCGTACTTATGTTAGTTCAAAAACTAACATAAGTATGGTACGGTACATCTCGTCTTGCCTTTTTTGTGCTTATTTCCATATGAATGGATCCCATAGGTTTATGTACCTAACTACCCCACTAATATTATAAATGCGAAAGTTTCTATATATTGTACCTAAGTATGTTTGTTACTCGATCGACTCGAAATACCGGATACTACACATGATAGGTAGGTATGAACGTTATTATAACGTAAGTGAACACTAACAAAGGAATTTTGGAAATTCTATCCCCTACGATTGGGGAAATCGCGGGCAGAATCCATTCGTCATTAATCTATTCTTATCATACAATACAAAGAGGTGAGGGCTAAGGCCAATGTATTTAGTTCTTGAAAATGAGTGGCCGTAAGTACTTTTAATTTTTTTAAGTGTATCAATTTTAGTCCACTGACCTACGGGTAAACACTGTTTGATATAGCACATATTGATTAGTGTTATCATTATCACACTCCACTATTGTGTATGGAAATGTAGATATTATGTATGTGTTACTGATTAATTGTCATCATCACTACAAATGAAATTAAGTTCCCCGGGGCGCGTCTGTGTGTTCGTGATAAACTCAAACACTACTGAACTGATTTTCACACGGTTTTTACAGATGGACGGAGTGGACTATGATAATTTAAGTATAATAACTAGCTGTGCCCCGGGGCTCCTCCCTCGTGGCAATTTTGGGATATAAAGTACCCATATGAGTAGATATTTCACGTATTTTATTGTTACGACAAAGTCAGGTTTTTAATTAGATTGAATGGTGTGAACACGACGCTGGTCTTCCGCGGATGCCATATAGGTATTTATTATACAAAAAGAAATAAAATAAAATTATGTTAAATCAAGAATCATATACTTAAATGCAGTCATACCTTAAAGATCTTATTGCCTTACCTTAAAGATTATATTGCTTTGTAGATTCTGACTGCACTGAAGCATACCGTAGGTACAAGTGTACAAGTACATACCTAACAAAGATAAAATTCTGGTGCAACTTTTTATGACTGAAATGTGCATTTAATTATCTATAATATTTATTTGAATAGCTATGTACATAGTTAAATAGTAAATACCATTGTACATATATTATAAATGTATTTATGTAATCTGATGATATGGCTAGGTATACGATTTTAAGATTTTTGGATATTTAGTATAGAATATGTTAATATTCTTTAAGCGTTTTCTTAAAAGTTTTTACAGTTTCGGTCTGTCTGTGATTCTTTGGAAAAATCCCCTGGGAATTACGGGACAAATTTTAATCAAAATCCATGTAGTAAAGTTTGAGTTATTGAGTCGCAAACATCCACACAAACAGATCTCAACTTTTGCATTTTTGATCTTTTTTAATTTTGTTTGATTACTTACCTACCTAATTATTTTTTAGCATGATTTCAAATTGGTATTTCTGTTCCCTTACAGGGTCAAATCGAGCAGTTTGCCAAGTACACCGGCTTCATCTGGGAGAATGCAGAGGAGTTCAAAGCTAAAATCGTATTTGCAGAACACAGGTATTAAACTAGCTTTTGCCTTTGGCAATTTAATTTTTTACCCGTTTCACCTCGTTAGGGGTAGAATTTCCAAAACTCCTGCTCACTTACCTTATAAATAGGGCATCCCTGTAGCAGATTTCCTGATGATTGCGATTATGTATTGTATTTGTATCACCATCCAAGAGCAAATCCTAGTCAGATGGATAGAGGTAGGTACAGTCAAGGATCATAAGCGCAGTCATACCTCGAAGAACTTATTGCCTAGCCTTAAAGATCATTATTGCTATGTAAATTCTTACTCCATTTTTGACTCTTGACAGTACATGTCAGGATCAGGCTGCGTGAGATTCAGTGAGATTCGAACCTGCACATATCGTAGGCAGGTTTAGAAATGACGCTTAACAACACCTCTACAATCAGTCTATTGTCTTTTTTATATAGGGCGGAGCAAGCTTCTCCCTTTAGACCGCGTTCAACGTCGTGCGATTCGCATCGTCGATGACGAGAATCTCGTCAGCCGTCTCGATCCTCTGGCTCTGCGTAGGGATGTCGCATCCTTGTGCATTCTTTACCGAATGTATCATGGGGAGTGCTCTGATGAATTGTTCGACGTAATACCTGCCGCAGAATTTCACCACCGTACCATCCGTCACAGGCTTAAGTTTCATCCATACCATCTGGATGACTGGCTGTCAACCACCGTACGTTTTAAAAGACACTTCGTGCCACGTACGACCAAACTGTGGAACCAACTTCCTGCGGCGGTATTCCCGAACCGATACGATATTGGAACCTTCAAAAAACGAGTCTACATCTTCTTGAAAGGCCGGCAACACTCTTGTGATACCCCTGGTGTTGCAGTAGTCCATGGGCAGCGGTGATCGCTTACCATCAGGTGACCCGCTTGCTCGTTTGCCGCCCTATGTTATAAAAAAGCGCCGCGGGGTACTTGATGGGAAGCGATCACTGCTGTCCATGGACAACTGCAACACTAGGGGTATACAAGAGTGTTGCCAGCCTTTCAGGAAAATGTAGACTTGTTATTGAAGGTGTTTTTGTTTTTTTTAAAGTGCTGATGATGATGCTTCTTCCAGATACTACGGCGCTTCGATGCCCTTCGGTAACAAGTCCCTGGACAACGAGTACATCGGCTACCTAACGGCTGCGCAGGCGCTTGCTGACTACGCGGATCTGATCGACTACCTCCAGGGCGGTGCGCAGAGGCCGCACTACCCGGTCATAGTTTTTGGAGGTAGTTACTCACTTAACAGTCATTTCTGTGCCATCCAAAGCTTTAAAATAAAAATTAAATCAATTTGTATAAATTCTTTCGTGACTGACAGACAACGCACAGTCAAAACTACTGGGCGTAGGAAACTGAAATTTGGCGTGTAGATTCCTTAGAGAGTGTATAGGCGCTCCCTAATTAAGAGAGGATTTCCCGAAATTCTTACTGGAACAAAGTACCTCTCGGTATGAAAAGAGGTAAAGCGGTCTGGCACCGCTTCAGCCTCCAAGACACGCTGGGTTTCCAAATTCCTATTAAAAAAAAAATCATCAATTGCTTTCAGGGTCTTACGGCGGCATGCTCGCAGCATACTTCCGCATCAAGTACCCCCACCTGGTGACCGGCGCCATCGCAGCCTCCGCGCCCGTCCACATGTTCACAGGCATGGTGCCCTGTGACGTATTCGATAGGATTGTGACGTCTAGCTTCAACTTCGCAGGAAACAAAAAGAACTGCTCAGCCAATATCAAGGAGTCTTGGAAAGTGCTGAGGTAATTTTGGTAATTTTATTGTTAGATTACGTGAAGGTATCAAGGTAGCATACGTACTTCCGCATCAAGTAAAACACCTTTGAGATATTTGAAGACGCTACTTGGAAGTAGCAAAAATTCTTATAGGTTTTGAAATCGTAGCCCCTGGGCATCTAGTTTCACTAGTCAAGCAAAGAAGTAAATAAATGAATAAAATAAATGAGATGAAGGCAACTGAGTAAATAAATGCTGTCAATAATCGTTTTTAACATAAGGAAAATTATAACGAAGTAGGTACTTGGTTAGTTCAATAAGAAGGAAAATATGAAACCACAATATTTGTTTTGCAATCAATTTATTATTTGTTTCAGTTTATAAACACAGGTTAACATACTGACAATATTTACAAACTAAAATTCTTCTTTTTTTTTTCAGAAATTTCACCACGTCCAAAAACAACACCGAGTGGCTCAAAACCGAATGGAGACTGTGTGACCAAGTGAACGCCACTAACATCCAATCCCTGATAGATTACCTCAAGGATATGTACACGAGCCTCGCGATGGTCAACTACCCGTACGAAAGTGCATTCCTTATGCCCCTGCCTGCGAACCCTGTGAGGAGTGCCTGCCAGTACCTTAACAAGCCGTTGGAAGGCAAGGATTTGTTGAAGGTATGGCTTTTATGTACCTGTCACTTCTTTGTTGGAAGCTGACAGCGAAGAAAAAATATGGAAGCTGCTACTATTTTCGCGCAGATTGTAAAATCTATAAAGGAAAGCTGACAGTTCCTCTTACAGACGATGTGCTAGCAACCTGTCTCTTCTGAATAGAATTCCACCAATGTATTTGCACCAAGCGGGCGTGATGCATTCGACAGGCTTGACCCGCCTTATCCCATTTGTTTGAGCTTGCGTCCCTACATATATTTATTATGCTATGATTATGACAATGCTTATTTCCATTACAGGCCGTAGGGAAAGTGCTAGAAATGTACACGAACTATGACAAGAACAACAAGTGTGTCGACTTCAAATCTGACAATTATGGGAACCTGGACGCGAGCGGCTGGGACTACCAGGTATGATGTTCTACCATGATGCCATGTTTTTTGATGTAGAATTTACCTTATAATTTTTATTTAATTTATTTTTGAATGTTCATAACTTTTATAAATTCAGAATACGACCTACCTATCTACATATAGAGATTTTAATTTCAATAGGCGATGCGGCTAACAACTCATCACTATTTAGATTCCGTTTTTCACCTACACGCCCATCAACACGCTAAATGTGGCCTTTGGGTCTTATACCTTGGGCCCTGTCTACCCCGTAAGGGAAACAGACATGATAATATGTATGTTTATTTATGTTTATTTATTTAGCCAAAAAACAATACAATATGAAACGCTATGGCGCCTAAAACCATGTCATGGTTTGTCTAGATAAAAGATAAAGGTTGTGAATTTGAATACCTAAATCTTTCCAGGCGTGCACAGAAATGGTAATGCCAATGTGCACCAACGAGACTGACATGTTTGAGGCTTCGACATGGGACTTCAGCAAGTATTCCGAGGAGTGCCACAAGAAGTACAACGTGTACCCTCGGCCTGACGCCGCCAGGGTGCAGTATGGCGGCGACAGGCTACAGGCAGCGTCTAATATCGTGTTCAGTAATGGACTGCTCGACCCTTGGGCTGGAGGTAGGTACACTTAACAACTTGAGCATCAGATTTTTTGAAGTTTGTAGCTTTGAGATATTAGATATACTTAGGTACTATAATTATTTGATTCGTATTCAACTTGAAAAATATCAATGTTTTAATAAAGAATTTCTGATTTACGTTTTGTAATTTTGGGGAACCTAATGGCCAAAAGAGCATTTAACATACACAAGCATATTCAGCATTCAAGTAGGTAATTAGAAGACGCTGATTTTTGACCAGATCCAATTTCAACTAGTTTTGCAACCTTTCAGTCACAATTCCCTCCTCCTGAAGTAGAGGGGATCTATCGTAACAGCGCTCATGTAGAAGCAATCGTAACATTAGAAAAGTTTTAATTAATTACTAAACTATGTAGGTACCTAACTAGTACAGAGGAACTGCAGATTCCACAAAATAACATTATTTGGAATAAACTCCAGTGGGTGGGTGACAGCAAATTTTCCTGAACCAATGTCATGTTGTTTTACATTTTCACTGTCAATTTCAGGTGGCATCCTGAACAGCCTGAGCGAGTCAACCATAGCAGTAGTCATCATCAACACAGCGCACCATCTCGACCTGATGCCCAGTAACAAGGACGACCCGGAAACGGTTCGGCTGACAAGGAACATCCACAAACAGCAGATACAGAAGTGGATTAGGGAGTTCCGGAAATAAATTAGTTGGCTTAGGTTTTGTTATAAATTTTTAAAGAAAATTGTTGTTTTGTTATTATTACCTGCCCCTCTATTTTAACTTGACGTACCCATTAGCTGCTAATATCCAGTGTCTTTACGTGCCCTCGTTCCCCGCCTCCCCCTATATCCGCTACTGCATTACATAAAGCTTCAACCCGCACTACTATTATCTCAGTTGAATACCGAACGCCGCGAACAACACCGCAAAATGCTTAGGCTAACTTACATTTTTTACACTGTATTTACAGTTTTTCTCTCGTTGGCGTACTCGGAGTATACTTATGAGACCAACTGGTTCACGGTACCCTTGGACCATTTCAGTTTCCAAAGAAATGAGACGTTCAAAATCAAGTATTTGGTGAACGATACCTATTGGGACCGGAGTCGTGGACCTATCTTCTTTTATACTGGAAATGAGGTGAGTGAGAGTAGTAGAAAGTTCGAATACATCGAAAATCCCACTACCTGTAGGATGGAATTATGCATAGGATGCATAATTCCATCCACCCGCATGTTAGTCCGAAACTGTCCAAGACTGTTCCATGAGTTTCTTTCGGCATTTCTTAATAGCAGTGGTCGTTCCGAAATGCTAGTAGCTAGTAGTTTGTAGCTTTGAGACATAATATATTATGATTAACAAAATTAGTTTTTGACGTGAAAAAGAACCTTCTTTGAAGGCCAAATTTCAAAAAAGAATTTTTTATTTTGATTTTCGAGTCAATGGTAGTACAAAAACTAACATAACGTCTTGCCTTTTTTATATCAATCAATGCTAGCCGCACTCCGGGGCTTCGCTCCCGTGGGAATTTCGGGATAAAAAGTACCCTATGTGCTATTCCCGGTCTTTTTCTACCAGTGTACAAAATTTCATCATAATTCGTCCAGTAGATTTTGCGTGATTGAGTAACAAACATCCTCACAAATTCACAAACTCACATCCAAGCTTTCGCATTTATAATATTACTAGCTTTTGCCCGCGGCTTCGCCCGCGTGAATTTCCCACGGGAACAGTGCTTTTTCCCGGGATAAAAAGTAGCCTATGTGCTATTCCAGGTCATTATCTACCTCTGTACCAAATTTCATCGAAATCCGTCCAGTAGATTTTGCGTGATTGAGTAACAAACATCCTCACAAACTCACAAACTCACAAATTCACAAACTCACAAACTCACATCCAAACATTCGCATTTATAATATTAGTATGGATTAGGAAGTAGGATTTGGTAGGTACCTACACAGATTGGAAAATACGGGATACTACACACGATAGGTATCTTACCTAGAGAGGTTTTTATAACGTAAGTAAGCACTAGAAATGAACTTTGGAAATTCTATCCCCTACGATTGGTGCAAGGGGTGAAAACGACAATCAAAGTCAAAGTCAAATATTTTTATTCATATTGGCTTAAAAATAGCACTTATAAATCGTCACTTTCTTGTTTTTTAGTTAGTTCACGTCATAAAATTACTTAAAGCTAAGTTTACCACCGCCTCCAAAGCGCAAGTGGAGAAGAGGCGGCGCAACAAACTCCACTGCTGCATTTTCTCCTAAGACGTCACTTTACAACATATGTCTTACAATTAAATAACTGTATATGTGGACGAATATACATTGAATATATATATATTAAATGTCAAATTCATAAATTAATAAAAAATATAAATTAATAAAATGTCATTGAAAAAGTAAAAGTACACAATGTACCTAGAGAGTAATATGACAGTCTTAGGAGGTCACTGTACCAGGCTCGGGCCACGCATTTTAGTCATTTACATACTTAATCATCCGTCGTATAATATGCCTTCTTACAAAGTGTCTCCTTAATATAATGTTTAAATTTCTTGTCAGGCATATCAAGGACAGATTTTGGTATTTTATTATAATAGCGTATACGCAGACGAAGCCGCGGGCAGAATCCATTCGTCATTAATATATTCTTATCATACAATGAGGTAAGGACTAGGGCAAGTGTATTTAGTTCTTGAAAAATGAATGCCGTACTACTTATTCATTAATTATAATTATCTTTTGTTTCTTATCATACAACTAACTGTCGCCCGCGGCTTCGCCCGCGTGAGTTTCGCTTAGATGAAAAATCTCTCTTGGAGCTTTTCATTAAATGTTCCAGATCTTCAATTTTTATACGTCAGCAGAAAATGCTCATCAGGTTGAACGACTTTTAATAAGGCGCCATTTCCATACATAGTGTAGCTGGTCTTTTGCAGTTCTTCATCAGATGTTCCAGATCTTAAATTTTTATGCGTCATTAGAAAATGCTCATCAGGTTGAACGACTTTTGTTAAGGCACCATTTCCATATTTCTTATACTTTAGCTGTTCTGTTAAGGTTCTTCATCAGTTGTTCCAGTTTTCAAAATAAATTATAGCCTAAATGTTGCCCAGGCACAATAGCTATTCAACAAAAAAAGTTTCATTCAAATCGGTTCTGTACTTTCGGAGATTAGCGTGATCATACATACAGACAGACAAGAAATTCCAAAATTTTTTTTTTGCTTTTCATTATTCTTTCTAAGTGTCCCTCTATCCATTTCAGTCAAAAATACTAAATGTACAGACAAAATATATTTACTGTTTTATTATATGTATAATATGGTGAGGGCTGAGGCTGAAGCCAGTTATATTTAGTTCTTGAAAATGAGTTTAAAAGTTTAAATAGAAATTATTGTTATTGTTTTTTTTTCTATATCCTTACAACTACAACTCAACTTAGTTTAAATATATGTGGTTCCAAGTGTCACCCAAAATCTATAGGGACTTGCAGAATTATCAGCGCTGCAGTGCATTGCGCTGCAGCTTTATGCTGAGCAAGGTCCTATTGGCAACCACTGCGACACCTCGTACTTTATAAAAGGTTACCTATTAATAAGTGTTTGTTTTGTGTCTACCTTGTCGCAGTTTGTGTTTAGTCAATAAATTTATTTTCTTTCTTCTTTTCTTTTTTCTTAAAAGTGTTCACAATTTTGAATTTCAGGACAAATTTCATCGAAATCCATGTAGAAGAATAATTATAATTCACTAGCTTTTGCCCGCGGCTTCGCCCGCGTGAATTTCCCACGGGAACAGTGCTTTTTCCCGGGATAAAAAGTAGCCTATGTGCTATTCCAGGTCATTATCTACATCTGTACCAAATTTCATCGAAATCCGTCCAGTAGATTTTGCGTGATTGAGTAACAAACATCCTCACAAACTCACAAATTCACAAACTCACATCCAAACTTTCGCATTTATAATATTAGTATGGATGAGTTAATGAGTCACAAACATCCACACAAACAGATCTTAACTTTTGCATTTTTGCTTTTTCATTTTGTTTTCTTAGGTCAATCACTTTATTAAATCACAGTTATTTTTAGTATGATTTAAAATTGGTTCCTATTTTACAGGGTCAAATCGAGGAGTTCGCCAAGTATACCGGCTTCATCTGGGAAAATGCTGAGGAATTCAAAGCTAAAATCGTATTTGCAGAACACAGGTAATACACCTACCTATCGATGGCTTAGAGTGAAAACCTCGGATGTTTCTTTTGCCAAAGAACACACATCCGAGGTTTTCACTCTAAGCCATCGCTATGTATCTGACAATTTCATTTTTACCCGTTTCTCCTTTTTAGGGTAGAATTTCCAAAACTCCTTACTGCTCAAACAGCTAGTATGTAATATACATCGCTGCAGCATATTTCCTCATGATTACCTATTTATTTATTTATTATGTAAGTACTAGCTTTTGCCCGCGGATTCCCCCGTGTGAATCTCCCACTGGAACAGTGCTTTTTCTCGGGATGCAAGGTACTCTATTTCTTCTCGGTACTTCTAACTATGTGTATGCGAAATTTCAGGAAGATTGGTTCAGTAAATAAAGCGTGAAGAGGTAACGAACAAACAAATAACAAACTCACTTTCGTAGGTATTTATAATATTAGTTAGGACACTATTATGAATTCTGTGGTTAGGATTAGGAAGGATTAAATCACCCACCATCCAGAAGCAATTCTTTAACGAATACAGTGGTAGGTACAGTCACGAACATTGTCATCACATTGTTTTAAGGACCGAAGTGTTTACATATGAATGCTCGTGCGTGACTGTACATGTCAGGCTACGTGAGATTCGAACCTGCACCTATCGTACGCAAGTATTAAAGAAGGGACGCTTGCCAACACCTCTTCAATTAGTCTGTTAAAAGCCATTCAATGTTGATGCTTCTTCCAGATACTACGGCGCTTCGATGCCCTTCGGCAACAAGTCTCTGGACAACGAGCACATTGGCTACCTGACGGCCGCGCAGGCCTTGGCTGACTACGCGGATCTGATCGACTACCTCCAGGGCGGTGCGCAGAAGCCGCAATACCCGGTCATAGCTATTGGCGGTAGGTACCTACTAATTTAACAGTCACTTTTGTGCCATCTAAAGCTTTGAATTTGTCAATTGCTTCCAGGGTCCTACGGCGGCATGCTCGCAGCATACTTCCGCATCAAGTACCCCCACCTGGTGACCGGCACCATCGCAGCCTCTGCGCCCGTCCACATGTTCACAGGCATGGCGCCCTGTGATGTTTTCGACAGGATCGTGACGTCCAGCTTTAACTCCGCGGGGAACAAGAACTGCTCGGCCATATCAAGGAGTCTTGGAAAGTGTTGAGGTATTTTTGGAAATTTTATTAGTAAATCAGAAAGTAAGAAAACAGACATTAACAGATTATTTTTCTATGTCTATATGTAGTAAATTATTGATATAACAAACATTTTGCCACGCAGGCGCGATTAAAGCCGAAGAAATGTTTCCTTAAAACCTTTGAGATGTTTGAAGACGCATAATTTCTAGAACTTTACCTTTACCTTTTACTACTTATATGTGCCTATAGTTTCAACTAAATACAGAGGAAATGCGTTTTTGATAAGAGGTTGTTCCCATGGAAGTAATAAGTACCTTTGTACAACAAGTACTTACTACTTCCATGGTTGTTCCACCTTTAATCAGTTTGACAGTGAACATGACCTTGACTTATTTCCTACCTCGTATAAAGCGAATGGTGGCTTGTAAATTTTTAGAGCATTAAAATAATTACTTACACGTTGCAATGCAAATGTACCTATGTCGCTGAGTAAACATTTAGTAAATTTTCATATATCTACTCCCCGTTTTGTATGTGTTTAAATATGTAATTTCATTTTGTGACCACTCATACAGTGTTTAAAATTTTAATCTATTTGTGAAGATTTGTAATTGGCATTTTCCTAGTAAATAAATAAAAAAAAAAAAAAACTACCAAAAAATCTTTATTATATTATATAATATAATAATTAGTTTTGAAATCGTGGCCCCTGGGCATAGCCAGTTTCGCTAGTCAAGCAAAGTAGTGGTGATATAAGTACTTAAAAATTGTGTATGCACCTAGAAAAAAGACGAAGGCACCTACCAACTGAGTAAATAAATGCAGTTAATAATCGACACATTCCTGCCTATTTATCAAAGTAAAATAATAACAAAGTAGGTACTTAGGTAGTTCAATAACAAAAAAATATGAAACCACATTATTTGTTTTGCAATAAATTTTATTAATTGTTTCAGTTTTTAAACAAAGGTATAAAAGTAGATAGATCAACACTTTATTGCACCATTAACAGACAAGAACATACAAAATTAGTGACAAAAGTAATTTTGCAATACCTGTAAAAGGTTTCTAAGTTGTAAGTACCAATATTAATATAAGACCAAAATGTACACTTAGTTGGCAAATAAATGAATATGAATACATAAATGAGCGCATTGAGCACAAAGGGGGCTTATCGCAAATGCAATTTCTTCCAGCCTTAGGTCCTTACAAAACTTTTTTGTTTCAGAAACTTCATTCATTCATGAACATTGTTCTTGTCGGTGGAGTTTTTTCCATGTCTCCCTATCCTCAGCCATTGTTTTGACCTCCTTGTACGACGCAACTTTTGCCTTCTCCTTTATTTGGTCTATATACTTAAACCCTTCTTGGCTTTTCTCTTCCTCTTCTGGCTTCTATTTTCAGAAACTTCACCACGTCCAAAAACAACACCGACTGGCTCAAAACCGAATGGAGACTGTGCGACCAAGTAAACGCTACTACCATCCAACCCCTGATAGATTACCTCAAGGATATGTACGAGGGCCTCGCGATGCTCAACTACCCGTACGAGAGTGCATACCTGATACCCCTGCCTGCGAACCCTGTGAGGAGTGCCTGCCAGTACCTTAACAAGCCGTTGGAAGGCAAGGATTTGTTAAGAGTAAGGCTTTTATTTACCTTTACCTGTCTGTGCTGGTCTGTGAGCGAAGAAAAAATATTGCTTCCGTGCAGATTGTAAAATCTATAAAGGAAAGCGGGCAGTTCCTCTCAGACGATGGGCTAGCAAGCTCTCTTCTGAATATAAATTACACCAATGTATTTGCACCAAGCAGACGTGTTGCATTCGGCACTAGGTTTGACCCGCCTTATCCCATTTGAGCTTGAGTACCTACATATATTGATTATTTTAAACAATGCTTATTTTCATTACAGGCCGTAGGGAAAGTGATAGAAATGTACGCGAACTATGACAAGAACAACAAGTGCGTGGACTTCATATCTGACAATTTAGTGAATCTGGACGCGAGCGGCTGGGACTACCAGGTATAATGTTCTACCAGGATGCCATGTTTTATGGGTATATTCCACTCTGTTCACCTGGGTGAAAAGAGTAGACTTTTTAGTATCTTCATTTCACCGCGGACTCTTTTCACCCAGAAAATTTCATCAGGTGAATTGATTCGACAAAATTAGTGTCATTTATTCACCTTGGACTTAATTCACCCAGGTGATATAAAGCCACTTTTTTAATCAATTTAGTAGAATTTGATCACCCACGTACAACTTATAAATAACTCTCAAATTAAAAGCCCTGTTAGGTACTATATTTTTTATATTTAATGTAAATTAAACCTTATAAGGAATTCAAAAGTGATTGTAACGGTTAAGAAAATAATTTACTTGTTCGGAATGGTAGGTACCTAATAAAATAAGTTGTTGTTAGATGGGTACTTTTAAATATTGTTTTCGATTTTGCTGTTTCAGTAGCCTTTTTTATCGAAAAATTACGTTGATATTTTATTTTTTAAATAATGTAATGATTATTATTAAATATTTTTTTACACACTGTAACGTCACAGAATTAATATTAGTACTACGTACAGAAAGGAAACTCCCTGCCCCTCCCGCAATATGGCACCCCCCCGCTCCTTCCGCACTTCTCCCCCGTTCTTGTGTAACTGTGGGACGTTCGACTATGAAAACGCACACATTGACGTGTTACTGACGTGTTCACGGATATACAGTTTCATTTGTAGTAGTAGTAGGCATATTTGACGCGCCGTTTCTATGAAGCGCCCACCCTGTGGTAACGTGTAACCCTGATGATCACTTTTGTACAGTTTATTACGTTTAATTTACATTAAACTGTTAACTCGACTTTGATTTGAAAGATATTTTTGAGATTTTGTATGCAGGTGATAAAAGTATACTAAATCTACTAAAAAAGTGGCCCATTATCACCTGGGTGAATAAATGCGAAAGTGAACAAATGACACCAATTTTGTCGAATCAATTCACCTGGGTGATATCACCTAGGTGAAATGAGTCCAAGGTGAAATGAAGATACTAAAAAGTCTACTCTTTTCACCCAGGTGATATCACCCAGGTGAACAGAGTGGAATATACCGTTTTATGATGTAGAATTTAGCTAAAGTTTTCATAACTTTGATAAATTCAGAATACGACCTATTTATAGGGTAGATTGTGAATATGAATAAAAATATTTCCAGGTGTGCACAGAAATGGTAATGCCATTGTGCACCAACGAGACTGACATGTTCGAGGTTTCCACGTGGAACTTCACCGAGTATTCCGAGGAGTGCCACAAGAAGTACAACGTATACCCTCAGCCTGAAGCCGCCAGGATACAGTATGGTGGCGACAGGCTACAGGCATCATCTAACATTGTTTTCAGTAATGGACTGCTCGATCCTTGGGCTGGAGGTACAGGTTTTTTATTGACAGCGTCAGATGTTTTGAAGGATAGATAGATAAATCGTTTATTTCATGCTACATACACACACATATACACGAGACATATAAACAAAAAAAAAACATGAAGGGTATATGTTGCCATCCTAATCCTAATCCTAACTAAATTTATAAATTCGAAAGTGAGTGTGTTTGTTTGTTTGTTTGTTTATTGGTTTGTTTGTATGTTGGTTTGTTTGTTGGTTGGTTTGTTTGTTTGTTTGTTACCTCTTCACGCTTTATCTACTGAACCAATCGTCCTGAAATTTCGCATACACATAGCTGGAAGTACGGAACAGGACATAGGGTACCTTTCATCCCGGGAAAAGGCACGGTTCCCGTGGGAAATTCACGCGGGCGAAGCCGCGGGCGAAAGCTACTAAATAAATGTGTGTGTTGCAGCAAAACAAAAAGGTCATAGCCAGATTGAAGGGATGAGATGAAGGGATGTCCAGATTCACATAGGTATATGATGTTGGGGAATCTAATGGCCGAAAGAGCATTTCACATACACAAGCATATTTAGCATTCAAGTAGGTATCTAGAAGATGCTGAATGTTGGCCAGTTTCATCTGGTGTTGCAACCTTTCAGTCACAAAGTCCTACGGTACCTCCTGGAGTAGAGAGGATTTATATAACAGCGCTTATGTAGAAGCAATCACTACATTGGAAAAGCTTTTTTTAAATTTACTAAATTCACTATACTATGAAGCTAAGAGGAAATTAATAATTTATTTGACTGCTGATTCCACAAAATATCATTTGGAATTAACTCCAGTGGGTGGCAGCAACGACTGCAATTCCACAAAATATCATCTTTTGAAATTAACTCCAGTGGGTGGCAGCAACGATTCTCTCCTGAACCAATGTTGTTGTTTTACATTTTCACTGTCGATTTCAGGTGGCATCCTGAAGAGCCTGAGCGAGTCAACCATAGCAGTAGTCATCAACAACACAGCGCACCATCTTGACCTGATGCCCAGCAACAAGGACGACCCGGAAACGGTCCGGGTGGCAAGGAACATCCACAAACAGCAGATACAGAAGTGGATTAGGGAGTTCCGGAAATAAATTAGTCGCTACTTCATTTATTAAAAAAAAATTCACAACAAGTTTCGTCAGTATACAAATGAAAATAATCTCAAAAATAAAACAATAGTAAAAATAAATTAGTCAAAATTGCCACCCCGGACTGTATAGTTGCCGTCACGTAAAAAGAACGCTGACGGTTAAGCTGCGCAGTAGGCGATATATAGGTCTATGCGGTGAGCGGGGGTCGGGAGGGTCTCATCCGGCGCGCGCGATTGGTTCGTCAGTCGTACCCATGCGCAAGTTTCACCCCCACCTCACCCTCCCAGCGTTCTTTTCACGTGATGGGAAGTATACCCGGCTCAAAGGTACCCATAACGCTTGCCGCGTTTCCCCTTTGAATAGCTATAGATAACCTTTGAACCAGATATCATCCGGAGCGGTAGTCATATCCACGGCAGCTTAAACACCTTATAAATTAGTTGGTTTAGGTTTTGTAATACATTTTTAAAGAAAATGGTTGTTTTTTTTTTGTCCTGCCCCTCTACTTTAACTTGACTTTACCCATTAGCTGCTAATATCTAGCTAAACTGGTGTTATAGTGTACAAATAAAATATTTATAAACCAGCTGCGCCTCGGGGCTCAGCTCCAGTTTTTTTTCCCAGGGAATTTTGGGATGAAAAGTACCAAAATTCACACTGGAGCATTTGTACCTCTTCATGCTTTATCTATTGAATTTTTTTGTTTGCTTGCTTGCATGCTTTATCTATTGAATTTTACTGTAATTTTTTTATATGTGGAGAGAAAATAAACGATTTTATTTTTATTATTATTATTCATTTATTTATTTGTCATCTCTTTTTTACATTTTTAAATATAAAATATTACAAAAAATAAAAAACATTTAAAAATATAAAAAAGGGGAATCCATCGGTAGCGGAGCAAAGACCCAAGCTACCGGTGGTCAGGGCTCCAGCGAGAGGAATCTCCTCACAATGCGGGCCGTGTCCAAGAGTACCGCCTTCTGAATCTGACTCTTGACCCAACTGCCAAGCGAGAGTCTCTCTAGATGACGATCGAGACTCTTCGCTATAAGTCCGTTCACACTAACGACTATCGGAACAATAATCGTTGAGCCAACACGCCACATGGCGGTAACCTCGTGGGCTAGGTCCAAGTACTTTCTCTTTCTCGGCCTTTACGAGGTTCTCATCATGAGGAATGGTGACATCAACGAGGATTGCACGGCTCGTCTCCCGATCAATTATGACAATATCAGGCCTATTGGCAACAATAGTCCTATCTGTGATAATTGACCGGTCCCAATAAAGCGTGACATGACCATTTTCAAGAACTGGCGCTGGTGCATATTTATAGTACGGTACTGGTGTATAATCCTGGCTACTTGGTTGTGTCTGTGCAAATACTCGCCATTAGCAAGATGAGAACAACCGGAAACTATATGCCTGAGTGACTCTCCGGGACGGTGTCATGCTTATTATTATTTTTATATTTCTTTTAGTTCCTCGGTTTCCGATAAACCGGTATACTGATAAACACGGGCCTAAGCCAAGTGATTATCAGGTAAGGGATCATTGTCGTCACTTTGTGTCACTTCTTCGCTTGTGCTGGAGCTGAAATTCTGTATGTCTTGATGGGGGAGAGCAGTATCATCATGGGGAGTATTATCTATACGATGCAATTGTCGAGGTAGGGGAAGAGTGCTTAAGATGACATAGTCAGATAAGACGACACACCTGCCGATTTTTGTAAATATTCGCGCTAAAGGTGAACCCATGACGTTTTAGAGATTGCCTGTAGGTGTCGCTAGTAAGGAGATTTAGTATGGCGGACAGTAACAACGCGTTGCAAAGTAGTAATAGATTTTGTGATTTTATGTGAGAGAAAATATATCTATGCTTTTGTTTGGTGGTAAAAATACACGTAAGGTAAGAATATTTTTGTTTGAACTAATTTTCATTGTAAACAGGGGTTATTATATGACACAAATATTGATACGACGGTATTCTAACCTAAAAGATTTTGTCATGATCTTTGAATGAAACTTTTATCATCTATTTGGTAAGATGACATACTAGACGTCGGTGTAAGATGACATACTATGTCGTCTTACCCTTTCTATTAATTGTAAACTGATGATACTTTTTATTATTAGGTGGTGGTATTTATAATATTCGCAGGTGCATTTATAATGAAGTTGAGCTTTTATGTTTGGGTGGTGGTACTCATTTTTCTTTATTTTTTCCTATACAGAATGCCTGGAAATTACAAACGAACATCGACGCGGATGAGTTGGTCACAGCAAGACATGAAGATGTTCATAAAATTGTTAAGTATAAGACGACATACCACTAAAGTCTAAGATGACATACTATGTCATCTTTAACTATAGATATGTCGTCTTACACACGCAGACCTAAGTGCAATTAATGCTTGTTTTTTAATTTTATATTCAGTTTATTGTTCTGAAACTATAATAATTTCGTTGATTATGAAACAATTAACAATAAAAGGAAGATACTGATCTCATTACGACTTTATTTATTTCGAATATTTGTGTTCAAACAAAAAGTATGTCATCTTAAGCACACTTCCCCTATGGATGGCTGGGTGATGGATGTGTTTATGGAAGAATCGGTGTCTGATTGCAAAAATTTTCTAACTAGGCGACAAGTATTTAATATGACAGCTTTTTGCAGTAGGTTGTAAGTATGGGGCGATAAGTTTAATGTTTGGAGTGATTGATGTAGTTGTTTAGGAATAACGCCGGTAGAAGAGAGAACAATTGGAACTATTGTTACTTTTTGGAGGTGCCAGATTCTTCTAATTTCGTCTTTAAGTTCAATATATTTGGAAAGTTTTTCAGCTATTGTATTTTGCAGGTTATGTGTGTTTGGTACGGCGATGTCTATAAGAAAAGCAGATTTATCAGCTTTATTAATAACTGTGATATCAGGTCTGTTGTAATGTATTGTGCGGTCAGTCAGGATGGCTCGGTCAAAGTATAGTTTGGTCGTGTTATTTTCTAAAACTGTTTGAGGTATATATTTATAGTAGGGTTGTATGGTTTCTATGAAGTTATATTGAAGAGCGAGATTTTGGTGTATGATATTAGCTACTTGATCATGTCTATGTTTATAGTCAGTCTGGGCTATGGATTTGCATGCACCTGTTATGTGCTGGATGGTTTCTGGTAAACTATTACATCTTCGGCAAGTATCAGATATTGTGTTTTTTATAATATAATTTTGGTAATTTCTCGTTTCAATCACCTGGTCCTGGATGGCCAGCATGAAGCCCTCTGTCTCCGGGAAGAGCTCGCCTCGACTGAGCCACGCGTTCGACGCCTCTTTGTCGACATGTGGATGGCATAGGTCTGAGCGATGTCTTCCATGTAAAGATTTTTGGGCCCATTCAGAAATCTTTGTCTTATTGTCAGTTAGTAATTCATTGGACTGTGTCGTTTGATCGCGTAGATTAAGGGGTGTAAACTTTTTGTCATTACAGGCTATTGCTTTATGTAGATTTGATGACTCTATTCTACTGAAAAAATACTGTCTTAAATTTTTTATTTGTGTGTTATGTAGGTTGACTATGTCTATGAGACCTCTTCCTCCCTCTTTTCTCGGTAAAACTAATCTCTGTATACATGATCTTGGATGATGCTTCCGGTGTTTTGTCATAGTGGTGTTAATAATACGTTGCAAGTTTTTTAGTTCAGATTTACTCCAATATATAACTCCAAAAGAATAGGTAAGTAAGGGTATGGCATATGTGTTTATCGCTTTTACAGTATTTTTTGCATATAGGTGTGATCTAAGTATAGCATTTAAACGGTGTCTGAATTGTTGTGTCAACTTATATTTAGTCTCCTTGTGCTGTATTTGCAATGCTTGATTAAATCCCAAATATTTGTATGTTGCATGTTCGTCCAGAGGTTCAATCTGCTGTCCAGATTGCATTGTATAGTTATGTTGGTAATTTTTACCCTGTTTAACCGAATTAATGTTACACTTATCTAGTCCGAATTCCATTTTTATATCATTACTAAATTGTTCGACTATGTTAATTAACTGATTTAAGTGATTTTCTGTGTTAGCGTAAAGTTTTATATCATCCATGTATAGGAGGTGGTTGAGCGCAGTGTTTGTCTGTCCGTCTGTTGTAATATTTGTATGTGGTAAAGGGTATCCAAGTGAACTAGAATTCAGTATACTAGAAAGTGGATTCAGGGCGAGGCAAAACCACAAGGGGCTGAGAGCGTCCCCTTGGAATATTCCTCTTTGTATTTTAATTGTGTCGGATTCTATTGTTTCTGTGCCAATTGTAAGTTTAAGTCTAGTTGTCCATGTCGTCATTGTACTTTTCAGGAAATTTATTACTATGGGGTGAATTTTATAGATTTCTAAGACCTGTACTAACCATGAATGTGGGACTGAGTCGTAAGCTTTCTTGTAATCAATATAGGTAGTAAAAAGATTAGATTTCGTTTTCTGAACTTTTGTTAACACTACAGAGTCTATTACTAGCTGTTCTTTACAGCCCTGGCAGTACTTACGACACCCTTTTTGTTGTTCTGCCAGTATACTATTATTATTAACGTGTGTGTACATGAGTTCGGCTATACAGGATGTTATAATTTTATATAGAGTTTGTAGGCATGTGATGGGTCTGTATTTGGCTGGATTTTGGAGGTCATTATTGTCTTTGGGTATCATTATAGTAGATCCTGTCGTAATATACAGTGGCATTAACTTTGGGTCTTGAATGAAGTCATTTATGAAGTTTAGGAGGTAGTAATGGATAGATGTGAATTTTTTATACCAGTAGCTATGAATGAAATCTGACCCCGGTGCCTTCCAGTTATGGAGGTTACTAAGTACTTTTTCGAAAATTTCAATAGAGATGTTGTCATAAGTCATCGGTTCAGTATTTGTATTATTGTGGTTCATTTCTGTTTGTATCCAGTCTGCTTGTATATTATGTTCCATGGGTCTTTGCCATATCCCTGCCCAGAAATCTTCTAAATCAGTTTTGCTGGGGGGAATGCCAGTGTCTGTAGTTTCTTGGGTATTCAGTGTGGTTTTTTTCATATTACGATAAAAATGTTTCTCATTATTTTGGAACTGTTTATTTTGTTTTTTCCGTAGTGTGCATGTAGTATACCTTTGCAAACGTCCTGAAATAACTGAAAGTTTTTGTTTGAGTGTATCTAGTGTGTGAGAAAGTTGCGTATTTAAGGGTTCATGTGTAGAATGAATCTTATATTGTTCAACAATTTTGTTTACTTCTGTTGTTAGTTTTCTGCTTCTATTTCCGTTTATGAAGTGAGTTACTTTACCTATCTTACTTCGTAAGTCATTAAGCCTATTTTCTAGTCTTCTTTGCCAGCGTGGTCTGTATTGTCTATTGTGTATTATCTCTGTTTCATTAAGTCTAAGTTTTGTCCCGTTCATTTTAGCTGCTGTCCAGGCTGCGCAATAAATTACTGTTTGTACAGTGTTGAAGTCGGTATCTTTATTAATGTATTTAGGTAAAATTTTTGTATTTATGTAATCTACTATTATTGATAATCTTTTAGATGTTTTTTGTTTAGGTATGTAGTTTCTTTCAGTTGGGTTAGTGTTTTTGTAGTGGTCATATACTGCTGTAAAAATATCATCAATGTCTTGGTGTCTGTCTGAGTCTAAATGAGAAATAGGTGGATTTTCAGTTATCAAAATATTTGATTCATCTAGGGGTTGTACTTCATTGTCAGGCTCAGTAACATTAACTAAACTAGTGGTGTTCGTATTAGCTTCCGCTAGCTCTTCAGCAACTTCGTGTTTTATTATTTCGAGTCTATCGTCACTAATATATTTATTGTTTATAATTAGTCTTCTCTGATCTGCAATTCTTTGTTCACTCAGATGTGACAAAGATGGGAAAATACTAATAAAATTTTCGTGCAAAGTCTTTCTATATGATGTTCGGTTTGAGTCTAAGTGTGTGATACGGAAGTAAATTCTAATTATTGCCTCATTTTGTTCATTAGTCCACCTCATGCGTAATTGGGCAGGTGTTAGGCTTCCTTGGGTATTAGTTAGATTATGTACATGAATGTGGGATGACGGCTGTAATAGTATGTTATGCTGAGTAGTATTCAGTTCCTCTCTAACTTCGGAATATATTTGATCTATTGTGATTTGTGGCAGTAATTTTCTCCTGATAATAGCTCTACGTTGATCTCCTATTCTTTGTCGGCTGACTGACATATCAGGGAATTTTTCTATAAATTTAAGGTGGAGAGGTTCAAGGTAAGTTCTCGTGTCAGTGTCTAATGCTGTCAACTGAAGATAGGTGCGTAGAATAAACGTGTTCATTTCTGGTGACCATTTTCTACGCGTATTTGGGGCGCTATCGGTGGGTGCAAGTTCAGAGTCTAGAATAACTTCTTGCACAACACTGTCAAGCGTACTAGTTGTAGACAAGGTTGCTGTTCGTCTTGTCATATAGGAAGGGCGAGTGGAAGGGATAGATGAAAAAAGTGAGTCTGTATCATCGCCCGAAATGTCGGCTGTAGTCTCAACGTCGCGAGCCCGCCTGCTCAACTCACGGCGACCGGCTGTAGTATCTTGTATGACGGGAGCCCGCCTGCTCAACTCCTCGCCACCGGTGTCTCTCGGACTGAAGCACCCATCACCGGCTCTAGGTGCGCCCCGGCGACCCCCGGGCAGCGGCCGTAAATTATATTTTCTAAAATTGTCTTTCTCCATGTTCAAATACGGGTATAGGTGGATAGTAGGAGAGGAAAGTTGGGATCGTTGGTCGGGAAATGGGATGGGTGCTCTATGGTGTTTCAAAAGCAAAGTAAGTACCTCCATACCTAGTATAGGTTTTACCCATTCCCCTTAAGCCCCCCCACCACGACAAGGTGATCCCTCGGGGGGGTTATTATTATTATTATTGATATTTAAACATTAAGTTTTCTCCCTTTTCAGGGGATTTAAATATTTTTACGGGCTTTTGGCCAAGCAAAAATATTGAATTGACTAGGTATCTAAAGAAAGGAATTTTCGTACTATCCTGCAAGTATTTAAAATGGCAGCTTTCTGAAGTTGTAAATAAGTAAGAGGATGAATGTTTAATGTTTGTAAACTTTTATGGAGAGTTTTGGGGATGACACCTGTGGATGAGATGATGATTGGGACGGGGGTCTCTATTGTTTCCCCTAATTTTTTGTACTCCTAATGTAGTTTGGTGCACAAACTTTTAGTACAACATTTTTTCGTACAATTTTATGAATTCTAATTTAGTTTAGCCTATTTTTGATTGCCCTAAGTTTTTATCGCCGTATGTTTACTTCCCAAATAAGTCATTAGGCCTAATAATTGATTATTTCTAATATTCACAAATACTAATTAATATTTCGTACAAAGTAATTAAGCACAAAAGTGTAACACCTAATTATTTCTGTTATAATAATTTCTGATAATTATTACAAAGTATTTAAATCTAATAGGGGGGACTTAAATTAAACATTGATGGATTTGTGTTTGAAAAATGTCGAGAAGTAAAAGAAAGTTATATTAGGCATGTGAACTAAAACGTGCAGCATGCAAGCAAGCAAGCAGCATGCAAGCAAGCAAGCAGCACGCAAGCAAGCATGCAGCACGCAAGCAAGCATGCAGCATGCAAGCAAGCATGCAGCAGGCATGCAGCAAGCAAGCAAGCAAGCATGCAGCATGCAAGTATTTCTGGGTGGCTCCACCAGAAGACTCGCTCCGTCGGCCCTTCGATTCTTTCGTGCACTCGACCTCGCTACGCTCGAGAGGTCGCCGGCTCGCTTTGCTCGCCACCTCCCCCCCTCGCTGCGCTTCGGCCTCGTGCCCTCATTTTCTCAGGACCTCCTTCGCGAGCTTCTGGTTCCGCGCGAAGGAATAACACTCTAGTATAGGGCAAACTTGAGCCACGTGGAGTCGGGGTGCTCTAAGTCAGATCTGTCACTTATGAAGAATTTTTGGAATTATTATTAGTAGTGCATTACTAACATCATTCTGAAAATGATTGACGACAGACTGGACCGTCCTTATCTCCGGCACTGCTGTGATATAGTACCCATGCCGGTGAGAAGGTACTAATAGTAATAATTAAATTTACTAATATAATGATTCAATTAGTTATAATTATAAGAAGTGATTATAATAGTAAGTAATAATTGTCTCAAACAAATTTATACGAGGATATCGTTACGTGTAAAAATTTAAAAGCCAGACGATTTTAGAACATCTAATAATAGAGACTCAAAAATTGCATCTAATAATTATTAGGCTAAATTATTATTGTGCAAAAACATCAATTAGGCGAGACAATAATTGTGCATAACAAGTTTAGGCCAATAAGGTTCGGCGAAGTGAAATTAGAGACAAAAATTTTAAGCGAAACAAAGGGCACCCTTGGGACGGTGATTACTTTATCTACGCGCCACTGAGTCTTGATTTCGATGGCTAGGTCCGTGTATTTGCCGAGTTTCTCGGTATGTGTAGTTGCAAGATTATGGGTATTTGGTACGGCGATGTCAATTAAATAAACGGTTCTATTATTTTTATCGTGGAGAGTAATATAGGTCTGTTGTGGTGGATAGTTTTGTCTGTGATAATGGTTCTGTCCCAATAAATTTTAAATTGTGTGTTATCTATGACAGTCGGTGGGGAATACATGGAAGTAGTAAGTACTTCAAAGGTACTTATTACTTCCATGGGGGAATATTTATAGTAGGTACTTAAACAGTCTTTTCAGGGATTAATTTTTTTTTTTTTTTTTTTGTTTTGTCATTATATCTGCGATCAGTCTTTAGACTTTTAGCGGATTAGGTGGGGGATATGTCCGGTCAAAGGCGCTCCCCAGTGGTTGCTGCCTTTCTCAATGTCTACAATTTAGACTCTGAATGTCGTGTCGCTTCAGCCGTTTATTGTAGCTAATGTTGTTCAGTTTGCATGCTAGATCATTAGGATGGTTTAAGAGCCGATTTCTGTAGCGTTCAGCGGAGAGCCTTATCTCTTCCATAACAGTGTTGATTTGTAAAGCATTATGAATTTCGGTATTCGTTATGAACCATGGTGTGTTAGCTATATTTCTTAGGATGCCATTTTGCAATCTTTGCATTATGGTTACATTAGAGTTGCATGCACTTCCCCACAGTTGGAGTCCGTATGTCCATATAGGCTTAAGCATGGTCTTGTATATTAGGAGCTTGTTGTCCATAGACAATACAGAGTTGCGTGACATTAACCAATACATGCTCCTATATCGGAGATTCAATTCATCCCTTTTCTTTTTTATGTGGGTTTTCTATGTAAGCCTACGGTCCAGATGCATGCCGAGGTATTTTACACAGTCCTTTTGTGGGAGATAGTTATTTCCCAATTTCACATGTGGGCAGTCTCCTTTCCTTAGTGCAAAGGTGATATGTACCGACTTAGAAGAACTGGCCTTAATTCGCCATTTGTAAAGCCAGTTGTCCAAACTGTCGAGACTTTCTTGGAGCTTGGCGGATGCTCTGTGGGGCTCATTGTCAGTTGCTAATATAGCAGTATCATCTGCAAATGTAGCAGTGGTGACATTATGTGCTTCAGGTAGATCCGAGGTAAACAAAGAGTACAGCAGTGGTCCCAACACAGATCCCTGCGGGACGCCAGCTTTAATTTCTTGAAATTCCGACGATTCACCTTCCACTCTTACTTGGAATATGCGGTCTGAGAGATATGATTCCATTAATAGGTAATAGCTGTGTGGAAGTGATTTTTTAATTTTGCAGAGTAGACCCTTGTGCCATACTTTGTCAAATGCCTGCTGGATGTCTAAAAAGGCTGCTGAGCAGTACTCTTTGTTCTCAAAAGAGCGTCTAACCACTTCGCACACTCGGTGTACCTGTTCTATGGTCGAGTGATATTGTCGGAAACCAAACTGGTGCTTCGGAATAACTTGACGTTCTGTTAGTATAGGTATTATCCTAGAAAGGAGAATTTTTTCGAATACCTTAGACAAAGTAGGTAAGAGGCTGATTGGTCTGTAAGAGCCTGCGTCTTGTGGTGGTTTACCTATTTTATGAACCATTGTAATTATGGAAACTTTCCATAGTTTCGGGAAGTATTGCACTCTGAGTATGCCGTTAAAGAGTGTTGTGAGGTAGATTATAGCCTTTCTTGGCAGTTGTTCTAAGACTTCTTTGGTTATTAAGTCAAAACCAGGAGATTTGTGACTCTTAAGTGCCCTGATTACTCTTTTCACCTCAGAAGCTGTCACGGGCTTGGGCGGTAAGGATAATTGGAGCTCTTGTTGTAATATATCATCCACCTCTTTCTCCAAATCAACATCATTGCTTTCGTTAGGCTTAAAGACTTCGGCTAAATGTTTGGCGAAGACATTAGCTTTCTCCTTGCTAGTCTTTGTCCATCCAGCATCAGTCCTCAATGGGTACTTCATGTCTTGGGGTCCTTTCAGATCTTTTGTGGCCTTCCACAGTGAGTAGTTGGTCGAAGCCGTTGCAGTGAGATTTTCCAGCTTATATCGAATTGTCTCATTTTGTGCATCTGTCAGGATATCCTTGAGTTCTTTTATGGCTTTGTTTAGAGCGGATTTATCTTGAGGGTGTCTGGTTTGATGCCAGATGCGGCGAAGTCGTCTTTTTTCTAAGACTTTACACTTTATGTCCATTGGCACGTTTTTAACTGCATTACACCTATTGTTTTGAGGAGTGTTTTCCCAGCATGCGACTTGTATCATATTTGTTATATGCATTGCGGCATCCTCAATCTCCTCTGGCGTTTTTAATGACATATTTAGCTTCAGGTTTTTTTCTATGTGGTCCCTAAAACCCTCCCAGTCAGTGCGTCGGTTATAGAGAGACTCTGGTTTTTCAACAGAGATGATATTTGTGCTTATTGTTAGAAGGACAGGTGTATGATCTGAGCTGCTGTCATAACAAGATTCTGCCTTTGTGTAGTGCTTACCTAGGCCTTTTGTTACAAAGAAGTCTATAAGGTCTGGCTGTTTTTTATGGTCAGTCGGCCAATATGTGGATTCACCGCTTGCGATAGCAGTGAGATTGTTGTTGTCCATGCACAATTTCAGCTGTCTACCTTTAGTTGAGGTTAATCGTGAGCCCCAGTGGGTATGTTTGGCGTTCCAGTCGCCTCCCGCAACAAATCTACCCCCCAGAGTCGAGAAGTAAGCCGTGTATGTAGCGCAATCAATCTTATGCCGTGGTGGACAATATATGGCTGACAAGTTGAAGTATCCGCATTTGTCTTCGACTGCTACAGTGGTAGCTTGAATCTGATCTGTTTTGTACTCTGGAAGTAGGTGGTGTTTTATAGATTTGCGTATTACAATTGCTGTCCCACCATGGCCAGTTCCGTCGGGATGATGTGTAACATATGTGTTATAGTCCTTGATTATTACTTTTATCCGTTCAGTACAGTGAGCTTCTGATATTAAGACAGCATCAAGCTTGTGGGTAGCAATAAGGAGTTCCAATTCGTTTTTATTTGGAGCTAGACCATTGATGTTCCAGGTCGCAATCCTTAGTGTCATCATTTTAGTTTGCTGACTATGGTCGTCAAGAGACTCATAAGAGAGCTCATCTGTTGTAGGAGGAGGTCAAATTGTTGTGATTGTTTTCTAAGTAGTTCTTCTAATGAGTTGTTTAGTTTAGATTGAGTTGATTCTTCAGTGGTTTTAAGGATATCAGAGTACAGTACTTTTCCTGGAGTTTCATTGGTGTGTGTTTTGGTTTCTTTATTGTGTGTTGTCTGTTTTGTTTTCTCACTAGAGTATAGTTGTATGTAGGGAGCTTTATGTGCACTTTGTGTTGGAGGAGTCACTGTTTTGGGAGGTGGTGGTATCCTTGTTGGTCTAGGTTTGCGCCTGGCTAGAATTTCTTTATAGACGCTGCATCCCTTAAAGTTTGCAGGATGTTCTCCTTGGCAGAGTGCACAGACAGCTGGTGTACTGCGGTCTTTTTTTGGGCACTCCGAGGTTTTGTGGCCCTGGGCACATTTCACACAACGATATGGCTGCATGCAGTAGTTCTTGGAATGACCATATTGTTGGCATCTCTGACATTGCGGTATTGTGTACCTTTTTTGGGATCCTCTAGTACAACTGCTTGATGGTGGATTTTCGTAATTTGCTTTACTGCACTGTTATTAGGGCCAGGAGCGATATTTACGAAGAATGTAGTTGTTGGTATCTTTTCCGGACCATATTTAACATTTATGATTTCTCCCTGTACCTTGTTGCCAGTTTTTTCAATTTCTGCCTCTATGGCTGCATGAGGAGTAGAATGGTGTAGATTCTTAATTACCACTCTATAGCACCTTTGGTCTTTACGGTTGAAGGTATATCCTATAAGTTTATATTCCCGAACTGTAGATATAATTTTCTTATATGTTTCAATGTCCGCACTGCTTATTCTGAGCTGATTTTTATTTATAATCTTCAGGGTGAAGCTATCAGTTTTGGCTGAGGTACGTAAAAGCTCTGTTAATTTGTTAATGTCCTTAACACCATATAAGAGAATAGGTGGTGGCTTAGATGGTCGTTTCTCCTTTGGGTGAGTTTCTGCTTCTTCCTCAGTTATGTCCAAGGGCAGCCCGTTGAAACTATTCTTAGTCGTGATTCCTGCTTCAGGTGGTGAGTCAGAAGGTCTCATTCTTTTGTTGTTTCTAGAAAGAGCGATTTGGTCATGCCTATGTTTATAATCGGTTTGTGAGATGGATCTACATGCTCCGGTAATATGTTGGATTGTTTCTGAAGCGCTATGGCAGCACAGACATATAATAATAGTAAGCAGACAGAACATGTCATTTGAAATTGCATGGCAAAAACACACACTAAGATTATTATTCACACAACGACAAAATACAGGGTCGGATCTGAGATAATTAATTATATTCAGTACAGTGTAGCAAAACCAAAAATTCTGAGACGCTGAATCTTGTGCCGTGCGCGGTATGCGGACGGATCTGCATCAGCTTTTTACAATGGGAAATTCTATCCCTTTTTGGGAAAAAATACTAGTCATAAATAAATAAAATTTATTTTAAATTATTTAAAATCACGTGCAATGAAACATTGCAATGATGTTGATGGTTGCTGGCGTCCATTCACTGTCCTGGTACTCGTAGTACGTAAGAGAAATACTCCCCATAACCTAGTTCTCTTTCTTGAGGTATTATTTTCTGGCATATTTTCGTTGTCCTGAAATAAAATTCACTGTCAGTATTTTTATAAAATGTGCATTTTAATCTTCAAGAAAGAATTCCTGATATTTTTATATTATATACTAATAGGTACTAAATTCGTATATTTGCCTTGATTCGGCCCAGCCATAGTAAACAAAACTGGATCTGTCAAATGATCTATGCTATTTACGAAATTATTAAATTACTTGTAGTATTTCTTATGAAATGGTTATAATTAATACACTACTTTATAAAATAAATAATGATATTGGTGATAAATAGCATTCAAAAGTCTAATAATGGTTATTGTTTCAAAAATAACACGAAATTGTATATTATCATTGGGCACGTCAAAAAACATGAATTGCTTACCGATGGAACGATATTCCAGGAATATTTTTATAAAAAACACTTCCACACATTGTACACGTTGCATTTTATCATTTCTATTGGGTTTAAAAGCACAAAACAGTAAAAAATAATTTTAAATATATATGACAACTAGAGATGGGCGCTTGGATAAATTTCGGGAAGGTAAAAATGGGAAAGAATGGGTAGAATGGGTAAAAATTAATTTATACCCATTTATACCCGATATTTTTAATTTATGCCGGGTAGAAATTAAAATGAAAGGAAAATATCCTTTTTTACTTTAATACTGTTAGAATAATAAATAAAGTATAAATATTAGGTATGTTTTGATTAAAAGGAAGACAAATAAGTAGTTATTTTTGGTTCAAATATTAAAAAAACAAAAACAACAGATTTAAAATCGTATTCAAATAATATTTTAATAAAAATAATGATGCATATTTAGTATATGGCTGTTTCAAATAGAATTAAAAAAAAATCAAAACATCTTCAATTGTATTATAGATTAACTTTTGCCCGCGGCTTCGCCCGCGTGAATTTCCCATGGGCACAGTGCTTTTTCCTGGGATGAAAAGTATCCTATGTCCTTCTCAGTACTTCTAACTATGTGTATGTGAAACAGAAAGATTGGTTGAGTAGTAAAGCGAGAAGAGGTAACAAACAAACTCACTTTCGCATTTATAATATTAGTTAGGATTAGGATTTGGAGGTAACTTCGCAATATTTTTCTATCGAGAAAATTTTATGCACGCGTGTTTTTGAGAGAGTTAGTAACTAAGTTTGCTGCATTTTAATTTCAAATTAAGTTTTTCATTATTACTGATTCTAGCTGTTGACCGCGGCTTCGCCCGCGTGAGTTTCGCTTAGATGAAAAATCTTTATGTGTTCCAAACTGTAGTAACCTAAACTCCAGTACTCAAAATTTCAGCCATTTGGTTATCCCGTGTCCCGCGGGAATATATTAGGTACTCGTATTACAGTCGCGGTGTTAAAATTAATCAAAAGTGATACTTCATTCAATAAACGATCTTCGTCTGCTCGTTATCTACAATTTTCCGTGTACCTCAACTCCCACCCCGAGTCCCTCTTTGTCCTATCCTGTTTCCTGTCTATTTATACGTCAGCGGAAAATGCTTATCAGGTTGAACGACTTATGCTAAGGCGCCATTTCAATATATGTAATAGTGTAGCTGGTCTCTTGGAATTCTTCATCAGATGATCCTGATCTTCGATTTCTATACGTCAACAGAAAATGCTCGTCAGATTGATAAACTTTTGCTGTTCTGTTAAGGTTCTTCATCAGGTGTTCCTGTTTTCAAAATCAATTATAGCCTATATGTTGCCCAGGCTTAATAACTATACAACAAAAAAAGTTTCATTCAAATCCGTCCAGTAGTTTTTGCGTGAAACTTTACACAGTACTTAATTTTTTTTTACACAGTACTTAATTTAATAATTGAATATGTGCTTAAACACTTTATTTTATAATAAATCTTAACGATATATTATAAAATATCGTAATTACAAACATTTTAATTGCAGGGCTCATTTTTACACCTATGTGAAATGTATAAGACCTAATGTACCAAATTGTTCATATTTATAATATTTAATATAATATTATAATCTATATCATAGAATACATAGTCAAATTATTACAGTCATACAAACTTAATCAAAAAGGCCACCCCGAATCGTACCTGACGCAAAGGTGCCCATAACGCTTGCTGCATTCCCCCGCTGTATCGCGAGGGAACATTTTAATTGAATTTAATTTTTACCCGGTATAAATTAAAAATTCCTGGGAAAAAATGGGTATAAATGGATAAATTTCCGAGTCTCGGAAATTTATCGGGTAAATGCCCATCTCTAATGACAACTATGACAACTAGAGATGGGCGCTTGGATAAATTTCCGGAAGGTAAAAATGGGAAAGAATGGGTAGAATTGGTAAAAATTAATTTATACCCATTTATACCCGATATTTTTTATTTATACCGGGAAGAAATTAAAATGAAAGTAAATTATCCTTATTTTCTTTAATACTGATAAAATAATAATTAAAGTATAAATATTAGGTGTGTTTTGATTATAAGGAAGATAAATAACTAGTTGTTTTCGGTTCAAATATTAAAAAAACATAAACAACAGATTTTAAATCATATGTATTCAAATAATATTTTGAAAATAATGATGCATTTTTAGTATATGGCTGTTTAAAGTAGAATTAACAAAAAAATCAAAACATCTTCAGTTGTATTATAGACTAACTTTTGCCCGCAGCTTCGCCCGCGTGAATTTCCTTCGGGAACAGTGCTTTTTCCCGGGATGAAAAGTATCCTATGTCCTTCTCAGTACTTCTAACTATGTGTATGTGAAATAGGAAGATTGGTTGAGTAGATAAAGCGTGAAGAGGTAACAAACAAACTCACTTTCACATTTATAATATTAGTTAGGATTTGGAGGTAATTTCGCAATATTTTTCTATCGAGAAAATTTTATGCAAGCGTGTTTTTGAGAGAGTTAGTAATTAAGTTCCATAACAACCGGTCCTGCGCTGCCCGCATCCGGTCGTTATGGAAATCCTTGGGGGAGGCCTTTGTCCAGCAGTGGACGTCTTTCCTCTGACAGAGAGAGAGAGAGTGTAATTAAGTTGGCTGACATTCGTGTAAGGCGGGCCTTACGATTCGATGATCGCCTAGCCGTTCAATAGAATTCCGGCATTTGGCAAACTTGTTCGTCGCCCCGGCATAACATTTATCGTCTAAAACCAGTTGGCTGCGAATGAGTCAGAATAAAGATACCTATATCTTGTAACCAAAACGTAAATTGTACACTTTATAAGTAGGTACTTTTATACACAGTACTTAATTTAAAAACTAAATATGTGCTTATTTCATAATAAATCTTAACGATATATTGTAAAATATCGTAATTACAAACATTTTAATTGATTTTAATTTTTACCCGGTATAAATTAAAAATTCCTGGGAAAATATGGGTATAAATGGATAAATTTCCGAGTCTCGGAAATTTATCGGGTAAATGCCCATCTCTAATGACAACACAACAAACATGACAGTTAAGAACATTTCGCATGAAAAAACCGGCTCGGATTTTAAATCTTTCAGTGTAGTGGTTCGTGTTGCAATACATTGCAATGCTAAGGAAGGAAAGGGACAGAGTTATGTGACAGTCCTTATCATGAACAGGATGCAAATATTGTCAAATATCATCAGTGTGTGTGTGAAATTTGTGTTCCTTCTGCTTATATTAAAAAAAAAATTTACTTCTGTGTATGGCAGTGATTATTATTATTGAACACACATAGAAGTACTAAAAAGGTGGTGAAGTACCTACTGAAAGGCTTCAGTGGGAATTTTTATGTGAAAAGTACTTTTCATACCAAAATTCCCACTAGAGCCTTTCAGTACTTCAGTACAGTTTGCTTTTGTCGGGATGGGGTTTATTTGTTCCGGGCTAAAGGGGGAAACACAGAAATAGGTATTTTTTATATAAGGGGGACAAGTTTGTTGCAGAGAACAAGTGTACCAGACCGACCAAAGAGCTAGGTACGTCCTGTCGAACCATCATCATGACAGACACCTCTGTTCGCGACTGACACAAAACCACTAGTCACTCACTACAGTGAGTGATATTTTAGTTTGTAAATCTAACTTAAAAATGGAAGTGCTTAATATATAATCAAATAGGTGTTCTGTATTTCAGGACAAAATAGTCAAGAATTGAAGACCTTTTTCTCGGCATTTTCTTGGTCAGAAAACTATTTAGTTGTCAATGTCAGTTTTGGTAATTTGATTTTGACTGACATGACATTTGAGTTTGAGGGTTTTTGGTTTGAGGTTACGATTACGATACGATATGAATTTGTTGTTCTTTCTTGTTTGTTTTGAGGATGATTTTCAAAATAAATTACTAAACTGTAATATTTTCTAACGATGTCTGTGTGTAAATACTGTGAGGAGCTAGAAAATAAGCAAGACAAACCAGGTCTAGTTTGCAAAACTTGCCTAAATTTCGTACATTTAGATTGTCTTCGTCGACCCGGTACTCCTGGAGATTTTGCCTGCGATGTTTTCTTTGATTTCGTCTGTGAAGATTGCACACAGGAAAGAAAGGAATTGTTTAAACGAAATAAGTTTCCATGGTAAGGATACCTGAATCGGATACTTAACATAAACTTTGGTGTGTAAACAAGTATTATAATTTTATAGACTTCCAAGTAATAATTTATTTAAAATCTGTTCCGTATGATTACAGGGTGAATGTGATATTACTGACACTGCACCATCTCAATTGCCACTCGTACGGCATCAGCAACCATGGATTCTTCCACTACAAGACACACATTTGCTCATTCATTGACAGATATTGGCATCAGCTCTTTGGTGGGAATATGTAAGACATACAATACTAAATATACTATGTCATTACCATTTTCAGTTACATATAGTGTTTAACAGATATCTTAACTTAGTTTTTGCCTAAAACAGTAACATATGATATCTAACAGTAAAATTTATTTATTGTGATGGGTTTGAGTTTCAATAATTTGAATGAAAAATACCATTTTCCATCTTCACCTGACTGAATCCTTCCTGAACACCACAAAATTGGTGATGTTAAACCTGAATTACAGCAAGCAGAAGAAGAACTGGGTGGGCACCATCGCAGGAGTCCTGTCAATATACAACAACATTGTGTTCCGGTCAGGGTCTGTGGCTCTCGGGGAGACTGGCTGGTGGAAGCTCATGCATAGCTTCTCTCCAGCCGTAGCAGCACATATTGGTAACACTGGCATTTTATTTCCACTTGTTGCTTGAGTTTTTTACACGACTGACCAAAAAAGGAGTGTTATGTTTTCAGGGTTCATGTATGTATGTATGTAAGTTTATTTATTCCACAATAAGTCCTGAACGGCTTAACAGATTTTGATGTAAGAGGTTATGTTAGATTCCTTGCATTCCTCCGGGTGACATAGGCCATGTAAGTTGTCAGTCGTGTTTTTTATTTTTAAATAATTAGTTATTTAAATTGATTAACTAAAAACTCATACCATTTAACTTTTTAGTACAAGAATTAGCCCGAGACAAACCCAAAGCTCGGCCTCGGAATCAGATGTCTTTGGATATGACCCTTTTTGTCGCCAAAGTCACAGAACTGGGTAAGTTTTAGTTAAACGAATGTCTCAGGCAAAGTCTAACTAGGTACCTCAGATATCATCAATTATCAATTAGATATAATAGAACTTTAACTGGTCTGTGTCTGTACATAGGCTATATCTAAGAAAAAAAACTGAGGGGTCTTTATAGGGCCAATAGAAGCCAAATTTTTTTTTGTCTGCCTTCTATCTGTCTTTCTGTCTGTATTTTTGTACGCGCATCGCGCGAAATCTACTGAACTAAATTTGATGCGGTTTCACTGTTGTATTGTTGAAGGACTATCTTAAAATCTGGCGTAAGTTTCATGTTGATATGTCACTTAGAACCAGAGAATAGCAATAGTAAATTGTATGAAGAGAGTGATGAGTGTAGAGGAAGCAAGAGAGATCTGTAAGGATCGTAGCAGGTGGAAATCGCTAGTCTCTGCCTACCCACGGGAAAAAGGCGTGATAATATGAGGCGTGATATATGTTTGTATGTATGTAAATTACACGAACGAAGTTCGCGGGCACAAGCTAGTTAACAATAAAAATCCGCGCCCATGAAATCTAGAAAAGCATGTTAATTCTATACAATTTTTGAATAGTTTCTGTATCTCTTTCACTCTACTGTATTTGTATATATCTCTCTCAGGTTACAAGGACCTCATAAACCATGATGACCTAGACAACATGCCTCTAGTGGAGCCCGCCAAAAAGAGGAAACTTGACTATGAAGGAACGTCAAGCATGTCGAATTCTTCGCACTATTACATGATTGATTCAGATAGCAGGTAATTTGACTTGGTTTATATAATATCACTATACTAGCTTTTGCCCGCGGCTTCGCCCCCGTAAATTTCCCACGGGAACAGTGCTTTTTCCCGGGTTGAAAGGTACCCTATGTCCTTCTTAGTGTTTCTAACTATGTGTATGTAAAATTTCTGGAAGATAAACAAACAAACTCACATTCGCATTTATAATATTAGTTAGGATTAGTGTGATGTGATAGTTAAGATGGAATATTATTAAATCGAGTTGTACTGTATTGCACAGGAATGAAGTGGGCGACGAGTGCAGTTACGACGAGATGGACTACAAGGAGACCAGCTTCAGGGGCTTCGAGTTCACTAATTACGGCCAGGGGGCGCCACAACATGTAAGTATGATATCAGTAGAATCAATCTTATTTTTACACGAGTGACCAAAAAGGAGTGTTATGTTTTCAGGGTATGTATAGTTTCTTTATTCTACCATAAGTCCTGACTGGCTTAAAACAGATTTTGATGTGAGGTATTTTTAGATTCTGTTGAGTTGTCAGTCTTGATTATTATTATTTTTATTTAATTATTTAATTGCCCTTCCTCCTGTACCTTGGAGGACCTGAATGAAGCCAACGATACGGCCGTGGAAGTGGCCAATTACTGGTCGAAAAAAATCTAACCTTTTGCCATTTCGACTCGAGATGATGATGATGATTTAATTTTTTTATATTATTATATTTTTAATCATGTAATATTATCTTGTTTACCAGAGCGACTCCTCAAGCATCCAGTCGTTGCCTCAAGCCCCGAGCTACGACTCGGACTCTCGCAGCCCCCCTCCACCCCGCACACCCCCGCCCCGCACCCCCGCCCCTGCCCCCGCCCCCTCAGACCACACCGACCACAAACCGGACAAGGTCCGCGAGACCAAAAAGAAGATCCCAGAAGAAAACCTGTTTGTGAAGAGTAATTCGCTGTTCTCTACTCAGTTGAATTCCGTGGATTTGCCTTGGATTGAAAAGGTAAGTTTTTATTTCTATACTAGCTACGCCCCGGGGTTATGCCCGTGGGAATTTCAGGAGAAAAAGTATCCTGTGTGCTGTTCCAGTGGGTATTCTGCCTGTGTACCAAGTTTCATCGAAATTTGTCCAGTATGTTTGCATGATTGAGTAACAAACACTACACATCACATCCTCACACACTTTCAAACCCTATTTACAATACCTGTAGAAGGTTGTAATAATTGTAAGACCAATATTGTCCACTTGGTTAGCAAATAAAGGATCATATAGAATTCACAGGCAAGGCATTATTATGTGTAGCTACCAATTTTTTTTTTAAAGTTTTTTTAGCGATAGAAATATAAATATTTATTTTTCAATAACATGTTCATTACAGATGTTCAATTCAAATATATAATATAGATCAACATGTAGCAATATTGAATTAGGTAAAGCTTGTAATGATACGCTGTATAAAATGAAGAAGATAAATAAATATGAAATACCTGTCAACCTTTAGGATAAAAAGAAAATAATACGTACAAAATTGATTCCTTCTACCAGGTCCCAGAGAAACGTGAAGACCTAGTAGAACTGACGCATTATGAAGAAGTCCAGCTATTGAAGCAGGTGGAGGGCCTCGCGGCCAAGGTCACTGACCCCGGCAAGAAGGCCCAGCTGAGGAGGTTGAGGGCAAAACTAGCATTGAGAAGACTGAAGAGGCACAAGCATTTGCCTATTTTTGATTTGGATAAGTGAGTATTTAGAACATAAAAGTAAAAAAAAAATCATTCTTAAATAGACATAACTTGATTGTCAAATGAAGCCCAAAAAACGTTCGTAATAGTGTGCTCCAAATTCATTATTTTTTTTTACAAATTGTTCACAAATTCTACGGAACCAAAACACACCAAAAATGTCAAACTTGACAACAATCAGCTTCACAGAAGATATTACTTATGACCTTCACCAACATAGGCAAAAACTATATCTGACATACCGCTTCCTCAGATGTCTGTCTCTAAGAATTAAAAAAAAAAATTCTAGCTCTGATTTAGAATAGAGTATAGTATATTTCATTTTATATGGTATTATCCGCGCCCTGGGGCTTCGCTCAATCAATCAATCAAAATATGTTTATTTGTATTTATGTCCTGTGGGAATTACGGGATAAAAAAGTACCCTGTGTGCAAGTGTTTTAGGGCATAAAGAATCACACTTATTTTTTTCAACTGTACAATTTATATCATAAAGTTTTATTTATTTGGTACTAGCTGTTGCAGCTTTTTCCCGGGTTGAAAAGTACCCTATGTCTTTTTTCGTACTTCTAACTCTGTGTTTACGCGTAATTTTAGGAAGATTGGTTCTGTAGATAAAACGGGAAGAGGTAACAAATAAACAAACTCACTTTAGTTAAGACTACAATATTTTTTTTCATGTTCTAGGACTGTGAAAGTGTTAGGGGGCTACGTAACTGAAGACCCGAGAGTCGTCGCCAGTTCAGAACGTGTACTGGACAGGTTCCAGAGATCTGTAAGTAGCAGAGCTTTATTTTTTTTCTCATTAAAAACCAGTGAAACAAGTGATTTGAAATCATTTGTTTATTCAATGGCTGCTACCCTATGGAAATGCAGCTGTGTAACAAAAAAATATATTAATTTCTATGCTATTATTGACTTGAAAGGTTGAAAAAAAATTGTGATTCTTCAACTTTTTTTTAAATATCCAATCAAAATATTAAGAAAATAAATACAGCCTTTCTTTCTTACAACATTCACAGTTATATTTGTTTGCCTTTGTTTTATATGTAATAGTCCCTAATGTATACCATCATCATCATCTGCCTTACCTTATCCCATCATCTGGGGTCGGCGCAAAATGTCCTTTCTCTCCACAATTTTCTATCCTTAGCCATAGTTTTATCTACTTCCAATACCTTCATATCCTCCCCAAAACAATCCATCCATCTCTTTTTAGGCCTTCCTCTCCCCCTATATCCACCTACTTTCATTGATACAGCTCCCCTTAGTAAATGTTCCTCTTCCCTCCGCAGCACGTGGAACGCTAAATAAATATAAATATAAATAAATAAATATATACGAACAAATCACACAGATTGAGTTAGCCCCAAAGTAAGTTCGGGACTTGTGTTATGGGATACTAGGTCAACGTTACTATATTTTATGACAAATACAAATATAGATAAACATCCAAGACCCAGGCCAATCTGAAAAAGATCATTTTCCATCTTGACCTGACCGGGCATCGAACCCGGGACCTCCGATGTGGCAGTCTGGCGTGATAACCGTTAGGCCACGGAGGTCGTCGAACGTCGAGTACCTAATTTATGTATGAGTATCTAATTTGACTTCATACAAAATATAATTTCCAGTACACGCACGATAGCCTGTGCGGCACCGTGGCCAGCACGTCCTGCGCCGCACTGCTGACGTCCGGCACCGAACCGGCGCCCTTCCGCTCCGGATATTCCGGCGCACTACTGCGGCCTTATATCCGCAGGGACGCAGAGTCTAAACCACTGTGGCTGAGACTGACTGATGAGCTGCTGAGGAAGGCTAATAAGTAAGTATTTGTCTGTCCGAGCCGGCGCCCTTCCGCTCCGACTACTGTGGCCTTATATCCGCAGAGATGCAGAGTCTAAGCCACTGTGGCTGAGGCTCACTGATGAGCTGCTGAGGAAGGCTAATAAGTAAATATTTGACTGTCCGAGCCGGCGTTCTTCCATTTCGGCGCACTACTGCGGCCTTATATCCGCAGAGTCTAAGCCACTGTGGCTGAGGCTGACTGATGAGCTGCTGAGGAAGGCTAATAAGTAAGTATTTGACTGTCCGAGCCGGCGTTCTTCCATTTCGGCGCACTACTGCGGCCTTATATCCGCAGAGTCTAAGCCACTGTGGCTGAGGCTCACTGATGAGCTGCTGAGGAAGGCTAATAAGTAAGTATTTGTCTGTCCGAACCGGCGCCCTTCCGCTCCGGCTACTGTGGCCTTATATCTGCAGAGACGCAGAGTCTAAACCACTGTGGCTGAGGCTGACTGATGAGCTGCTGAGGAAGGCTAATAAGTAAGTATTTGTCTGTTTGAGCCGGCGCCCTTCCGCTCCGGTTACTGCGGCCTTATATCCGCAGAGACGCAGAGTCTAAGCCACTGTGGCTGAGGCTCACTGATGAGCTGCTGAGGAAGGCTAATAAGTAAGTATTTGTCTGTTTGAGCCGGCGCCCTTCCGCTCCGGTTACTGCGGCCTTATATCCGCAGAGACGCAGAGTCTAAACCACTGTGGCTGAGGCTGACTGATGAGCTGCTGAGGAAGGCTAATAAGTAAGTACAGTCAGATCTCTATCTCAGGTCAGCTTTCTCTGCATATAAATGTACATTTTTCACCTCTTTTGTCCGAGTTTTAAAGTAAGCACATGATTTTTAAAAGTTACATGTTTGGTAAACAAAAAGATTTTTGACGATACAGACATTTCGATAACTTTCATGTCCTAACAATTTTCATTAGATGGTGTAGTATAGTAGACTATGTTAGCGATAAGTATCGCCTTTTGGAGGTACCTCTCGGACGGACTAACTTGGTGAACAAGTCTCCGCTGGCACGCGCGATACGCACTCTTAATTTAATCGCGGATAGGAAAGATATCTTCCAGTGTACTCAGTGTGAATCCTTGGGGGAGGCCTTTGTCCAGCAGTGGACGTCTTTTGGCTGAGAGAGAGACTCAGTGCGAACAAAGGTTGCTGTTTATGTAATAAGTTATGTTGTAAATAATTGATATACCTATATATGTGCTTTTCTATTGCATTGGCCAAAGCTGTAAAAATAAAATAAGTTTGGAAATAAATAAAAAATATGGAAATAAATAAAAAATAAGTACACAATAGATGTTAAACATGAATAAATTATTGAGTCTACAACCAACACTCGTCTAATTCAGTCGTCCGCCTTCACAATGGCATAGCCATCCACTATCAAAAGAACAATAACAAGCTGTTCCGATCCTAAATATAATGGGATAAGGAAGGACACCATCAAAGTACTTCTTCGTAAAGAAGAACATAAAATTTTATTTATCTATTTAATAAGTTCGCAACCTGGAGATACGACTTCGAACGAAAGTTCAAGATGTGGTTTCCAGAGTTGCAACTTTAAAGTGGAACTGGGCTGAGCACCTGGTTAGAAGGAACAATGGAAGGTGAAGTAAAGCTGTTACCGAGTGATACCCCCGAAACGGAAAACGGAGCGTAGGACATCCGGCAGCTAAATAGGTCGACGATGTTACCCAGGTCCGAGATAATTGGCGTAGACAGAAGGGCCTATACCCAGCAGTGGGTCGCGGAAGGCTGTGGGTGATGATGGTGAGCTATTTATATCCCACTGTTGGGCAAAAGCCTCGTAACTCCCTCAAGATTCTTATATTCGATTTTTTTATGTCTCGTAGGAAAGTCCCAGGCTACTCGCCCCCCCCGCACGCCACACTGGACTACTCGTACGTGCGACCGCAGCACATCGCCGCGGTCAACGACCTCTGCGCGCAGCACTTCTGGCCCGGCATCGAGTGTGAGTTGCATTGCTCCTTGTTTGGATCATTTCGGTGGCCTTTGTGAAGTTATGTCCAAGGTTCTTTATTTTGGGAAGATACGTCAGAGGATTCTCGTTTTGGGGCCCTTTGGGAAGATACGTCAGAGAATACTTGTTCTGGTGGCCCTTTGGAAGTAACGTCAGAGGATCCTCGTTTTGGGACCCTTTGGGAAGATACGTCAGGGGATCCTCGTTTTGGGGCTCTTTGGGAAGAAGATTCTTCAGAAGTTATTTTGGTGCCCTATGCGAAGATACTTCGAAGGTTCCTCATTTTGGTGCCCTATGGGAAGCCAAATTAAAATGCAAGTGGGAAGGCCATATAAGTAGGCCAGTTGGGAGTACAGAAGGTCAAATCGTGCCCCGTGGCACAGCTAGTTTCAAAATAAGCCTATTTTTTTAATTAACCTGTATGTGCTTCCACTTAACCAAAAAAATGATAAATAATCTTCAAATAAATGGTTTGATTGGGTTTGATTGATTAATTGATTGATTGAACCCTTCTTCTTTTGTCGGTGGAGTACCTATATGAAATGGAGAGGGGTGTGGCGTATACTCCACCGATAAGAGCACTTAACCCTCATCATCATCAGGGGGTGTCATCTTCAAAATGAAGTTTGGAGGTCAGCGGTGTCTCTCCCGGTCCTGAGCGGCTCGCTTTAGTCTCCAAAACCTAAGTCCTGTCCAGGTCGTGATGTCGTCCATCCACTTAACCCTAAATATATAATAGGGAACCGGACAACTTTTCTTTTGATGCTTCTTTGAAATATCTCACATTAATAGAATCATGCAATGTATTTCCCAAAATATAGCAAAAAACAATTCACAATTTTAAGCGATTCATATGACGTCACACGTAGAAAATGGATATTCCTTAATAGTTTAAACTCGAATAAATTAGCTCTGCAGAATAAACTCGTGCTGAAAAGTCGTATATGTATCTATCTTCTATCTATACATATACATATATATAACTCAAAGGTGACTGACTGACTGACATAGTGATCTATCAACGCACAGCCCAAACCACTGGACGGATCGGGCTGAAATTTGGCATGCAGGTAGATGTTATGACGTAGGCATCCGCTAAGAAAGGATTAACGCGAGCGAAGCTGCGGGCAAAAGCTAGTTCTATCATAATTTTTTTTTCAATTCTCATACCTTGTCCGGTTTCCTATTCTGTGCAGTGACAGAAGCACTCCAATACCCAGAGTTCAGCTGCGTAGTGACGTACAAGCGGCTAGTGGTGGGCTGTGCGTTCCTGGTGCCGGACGCGGCGCACAGCGAGGCCTACATCTCCTTCGTCCTCGTCCGGCCCGAGTGGCGGAAGGCCAGGATTGGTTCCTTCATGCTGTACCACCTGCTGCAGGTAATGAGACAGTGACAGCAGCTCCAGTACCAGAGTTCAGCTGATGACGTACAAGCGGCTCGTCCGGCCCGAGTGGCGGAAGGCCAGGATTGGTTCCTTCATGCTGTACCACCTGCTGCAGGTAATGAGACAGTGACAGCAGCTCCAGTACCAGAGTTCAGCTGATGACGTACAAGCGGCTCGTCCGGCCCGAGTGGCGGAAGGCCAGGATTGGTTCCTTCATGCTGTACCACCTGCTGCAGGTAATGAGACAGTGACAGCAGCTCCAGTACCAGAGTTCAGCTGATGACGTACAAGCGGCTCGTCCGGCCCGAGTGGCGGAAGGCCAGGATTGGTTCCTTCATGCTGTACCACCTGCTGCAGGTAATGAGACAGTGACAGCAGCTCCAGTACCAGAGTTCAGCTGATGACGTACAAGCGGCTCGTCCGGCCCGAGTGGCGGAAGGCCAGGATTGGTTCCTTCATGCTGTACCACCTGCTGCAGGTAATGAGACAGTGACAGCAGCTCCAGTACCAGAGTTCAGCTGATGACGTACAAGCGGCTCGTCCGGCCCGAGTGGCGGAAGGCCAGGATTGGTTCCTTCATGCTGTACCACCTGCTGCAGGTAATGAGACAGTGACAGCAGCTCCAGTACCAGAGTTCAGCTGATGACGTACAAGCGGCTCGTCCGGCCCGAGTGGCGGAAGGCCAGGATTGGTTCCTTCATGCTGTACCACCTGCTGCAGGTAATGAGACAGTGACAGCAGCTCCAGTACCAGAGTTCAGCTGATGACGTACAAGCGGCTCGTCCGGCCCGAGTGGCGGAAGGCCAGGATTGGTTCCTTCATGCTGTACCACCTGCTGCAGGTAATGAGACAGTGACAGCAGCTCCAGTACCAGAGTTCAGCTGATGACGTACAAGCGGCTCGTCCGGCCCGAGTGGCGGAAGGCCAGGATTGGTTCCTTCATGCTGTACCACCTGCTGCAGGTAATGAGACAGTGACAGCAGCTCCAGTACCAGAGTTCAGCTGATGACGTACAAGCGGCTCGTCCGGCCCGAGTGGCGGAAGGCCAGGATTGGTTCCTTCATGCTGTACCACCTGCTGCAGGTAATGAGACAGTGACAGCAGCTCCAGTACCAGAGTTCAGCTGATGACGTACAAGCGGCTCGTCCGGCCCGAGTGGCGGAAGGCCAGGATTGGTTCCTTCATGCTGTACCACCTGCTGCAGGTAATGAGACAGTGACAGCAGCTCCAGTACCAGAGTTCAGCTGATGACGTACAAGCGGCTCGTCCGGCCCGAGTGGCGGAAGGCCAGGATTGGTTCCTTCATGCTGTACCACCTGCTGCAGGTAATGAGACAGTGACAGCAGCTCCAGTACCAGAGTTCAGCTGATGACGTACAAGCGGCTCGTCCGGCCCGAGTGGCGGAAGAAAAAATATTTGTGGTTTTAGAAAAGATCCTTTAGCTTTTGCTCGCAGCTTTACTTGTGTGAATTTCCCATGGGAACAGTGCTTTTTTCCCGAATTGAAAGGTACTCTGTGTCCTTCTCAGTACTTCTATCTATGTGTATGCATAACATCAGGAATATTGATTCAGTAGATAAAGCGTGTAGAGGTAACAAACACACACTCACTTTCACATTTATCATATTAGTTAGGATAGTTAGGACTATCGCACCCTGGACTCGTTATATTATTAGTATTGATTTTCAGACCAAAAAAGCTATGTAATATCACAGGTATGAATTTAATGTTTTTTTTTTGTTCTAGACATGTTCAGGCAAGGATGTAACTCTACATGTATCACCAACGAACCCAGCCATATTCCTGTATCAGAAATTTGGCTTCAAGGTAAAAGATTATTATAATTATTTGTTTTTGCCCCTGTTACTAGATATAATAATAATTGGTGTATAAGGTAAGGGTTAGGAGTATTGATTGACATAGTTATACTCTACTAGCTTTTGCCCGCGGCTTCGCCCGCGTAAAGGGCATGTTCCATAACAGGCTATATCATGAGCAGTTCCCCAAAAATCAGAAATAATATCAAAAATCGATTAAAACTATCATATATTTGTTTTTTCGTGATCTTGTTATGGTATAAAAATACATTTAATATCGCTTAATGTCGTATAATGGCCATACTGACATGGCGCCCGTACGTACGTTCGGAAAATATGACACAGAAAATCAGATACAATGCTCGATATTTTCATTATATTTTAGAAAATTAATTAAAGTAAACGTTCCTAACACATGTTACAAGCAATATCATAAAAACATATGTGTATTTCACATAAATAGATGAATAATAAATAAAATAAACAAATTCTTTCCCGCGGGCACGTATGTAGTAAAAGTACATTTTTGAACGTACCGGAAATCGAACCTGTCAAATGAAGCGCGTCAACGTCAAATCATAATGGGTGTCGGCCATTTTGGCGGAACTCGCCTAACCTTCATTACGATTTTGTTGATTTTGTTACCATAGAAAAGCTACGAATTTATCGGATTTACTTATAAGGCATTGATACTGACCTAAAAATGAAAAGTTTAGATAGGTGCTTAATGATATAGCCGGCTCCCCATACATTTGTGCAACAACCCCTTTCCCATGAGAACAGTGCTTTTCCCGGGATAAAAGGTAGCTTATGTCCTTCTCAGTACTATGTGTATTCGAAATTTCAGGAAGATTGGTTCAGTATATAAAGCGTGAAGAGGTAACAAACAAACTCACTCTCGCATTTATAATATTATAGTTAGGATTAGGATTCTTTCCATTGCTCTTACGAGTGTACTGCCTCCCTATTAAACCCATTATAGTTATCGTTGAAACTAGTGGTTTTGGGAATGGTAACAACACAATCTGTTCTTAAAAAGAGCTATATTTTCAAATAGGTGCTGGTGGCTTGCACAAGAAGCCTTCAGAAACCAGATAATCATAGATTTTTCTAGTTTTATTCACATCTATCTTAACTATCCTCCTAGCATCAAGCAGTCGGAGGAAACCCAACTTGTTGTTCTCAGACACAAGCTGCTCCTTAATTTCTAAATAATTTACAGGTATCAGTCTTAAATTTGAACACAATGTCTTCTCAGACTCACTTAGAAGGTGAAAGCCAGGCAGATCAATTATTTCAAGGGGCATGGAAGTCCTCTTGATTTTATTCCTACATGCCCCTGCGACATGTTTATCAGCAAACCTATTTTTCATTGGAGATGTACTGTCAAACTTTTTCTGCATTACTGTCGTACAAAACTTCAGCTCTTTTATTTGCAAATCATTTTCTTTCTTCAACTGTTTATACAGTCTTGCAGCGTACAATGTCTTGATGCCATTTTTCCTGTACTCACACAACCGCAATATCCGTAGCATCAACTCGGATTCCAAGTTCAGCCCTTCCATGAAGGCATCAAACTGCATTCCAGTCATAAATTGCATAAAAGAAAGTAGTTTTTCACATCTCTGTCTCGTTATTGTGGCTTCAAACCTTTGTATCCATGAAGCCAACTTATTCGGCATTATTAAACCATGGTTTTGTATTATCTTATACCTTCTCTGCCGCTCCCTGAGACGATTATTGAGAGCATTCACTAGAGCTATCTTCAAAGAATCCATCATAGATTCATCTTCTTCTTCCTCATCTGAGTAACTATCTTCAATGTTAAACAAACTCTCCGCATTGTGGTCGTAACTCAGCTCAAACTCAGATCTGTGAGCATTATAACCAGCCAAGTGCTGATCAGATTGATTATTCCGTGGTGGATTTGTACTCACATCAGTATTATACAAATATGGTATTATCGGTTGTGGAAATAAAGACTGCTCTGTCTCCGGCAAAAGTTCTAATTCTTTATACTGAACATTTTCTATATAATACTTCTTGTAATGCTCCTGGCATTCTAATTTCGAACGAGTGTGTACGAATTTAGATATCTCCTCCCAGTTGCCAAAACCATATGTTGATAATGCTGATAACAATTTGCACTCTTCTCTAGCAGACCAGTTGCAATTTTCGAACAAGGGAAAATCGTTTCTACGTATCGCGTATTTGTGATCATTTTTGTGTGCCCCTACTTCTTTACCAGCGGCGAAACAGGCCGTGCAAAGATTAGTATCACATTCACAGCATTCTATATAAGGTTCGTGGGCGTGTTCCCGACAAAAGTCACATTTCGTCAGAAGTATATCGTGAGACATTTTGTTTACAGGTAGAGGAACTCGTCCAAGATTTCTACGAGAAGTACTACGATATAGAATACAAGGGATGCCGCCACGCTTTGTTTCTACGACTCATTAGATAATAAACAATGGAAATGAGAGGTCGTTTTATTCATGGGAATAGCACATTTCTTATTGTTCATCTTACTTCCCAGACACGTATTATATTGGCGATAAAGTTCGATAGAATTAACCGATTTCATTAATCTCATTAGAAGTGCAAGAAATTCTCAATCAAGAACAAGAAAGAATTACTTCTTCCTTCCTTGCTTTGCTTGACATGACAAACGAAACGTCAACGAACAAACAAAATAAATTGTCTGTCAGCTGTCTACAGTCAATGTCAAATCGATATTGATATTTGTGTTAATTTTTTTTTGTTACTAAGCAAGCCTGCTGCAGTTTTTAATTAACCTCTTATCATAAAAAAAGGGAGTACCATTTTTTTGTTATAAATATACTTACTGGATTCGGAAAACTAGCTTGTGTCCACGAACTTCGTCCGCGCGTAATTTACTCTCTCTCTCTCTCTCTCTCTCAGCCTAAAGACGTCCACTTACTATACCTATTGTTAATTTTTCGCTTCTAAGCTGCGTATCAAGTTAGTGATGTGCCGTTTGAAACAATTTCATCTCGAGAAATTTTCTATTTCCGAAAATTTTTTCCCTTGAAAATTTCCGGTAATTTTCAGTTTCTCGGGTTTTTAGAAAATATTCCTTTCTCGAGAAACTTTCCGCTGTTTCTTTGAAAATTTCGGAAACGGCCTGTTTCAAACTCGAGATGAAACCTACGTCAGATTTTAAGTTAGACCTTAGTGTTTCTCGGTTTCCGAAAAGTTCTCTGAAATTTCTTGAAAATTTCCTCAGAAATGAAATTCTCAAGAAATTTCTAGGAAAATTTCGAGAACGTTTCCTGACCGTTACGGAGGAGTCTTCTGTACCTATTTGACGCAATCTACCCAGCTCTTCTATTCCCAGTTCCCAGTACATACCGCAAACTGCTGCAACTTATCCAACTACACACAAAGCCTATTTCATTTGAATTACGATATATCGCATTCGCTTGCTTTATTCTCGTTTTCTACCATTCTGTAGTAACTATTCATTATTTGGGCAACATATTTTTCATTTTTTTATAATTGTCACTCCATTAATACTCTGTCAGTTGTGCGACAAAGATCGGTGGGTGAGGCAGCATTTTTTTGCGCTCCAAAACTTGAATTTTAACTATTAAAAGTTAGTACTTCTTCTAGTATTACTTGTTTTTTTACGCAAAAGATTGTTTTTTATCAAAAAAATCTTAGAAGGCAATCATGTGTAGTGTTTTGAAAACTTGAGTGACATAACTATGCCTGGGTCTAGGGTTGTCAAATTTTGTAAACTAGCTTTTACTCGCAGCTTCACTCCCGTGAATCTCGCTTACATTATGCTTAAAAAAATATTTTAGAATTTGTTTCCTCTAGTTATATTAGAAGTACTCGTTGTAAATTTGTAAAACAATATTCAAATATTTTTGTAGAAATAATTGTAAAAGAGATTCAACACTTTGTATACTTTTCTTTTATACTACAATCAAAAATTAAGTTTAATAATAATTGTTGATTAAAATGATGAGACATTATTACCAAGAAGCATTAAAATTGTATTTTTTAATGAAAGTAGCCATCTGGTTTTTTTCTTTTATAAAAAAAGTATTAATAATAATCTGTATTCTTTTGGACAACCCTATAGTCAACGACATTTTTGTATGGAAAGTCTGTAGAACCTGCTACAACTTGGCCTAGTAGCTGTAATAAAAAAAATATACAGTATATTGCACTGATTAAATTGGCAGGGACAAGTAGGCTGTCTCATGCACATGAAAAAAAAATTACGGAAACGATAAGTACAATAAGTATCGAATTATCTTTCTAGGCAAACTTGTGTCTTTTACATACAACTTTGCCTACGATTTTGAGCCCTTGTAATTCAGAAAATTGGTGGAAATTAATAAGATTTGGGGTCTCAATAGTAAGCTAATATGCTTGTCTTCCATTTAAAAACAATTGAGAGTCAAAATTGTGAATGTGTTCCGAGAAAACCGCAAAAACGTCAAATTCCGTGCAAAGTTGCAGCAGTTTACGGTACTTCGTCTGAGGTATTGCCCTTTCCCAAGAGTAAAGTCTGTGCCCTTTTCTCAACAGCTAAAACCTTCCATCCTTATGACCGCGTCATCCCTTTCTAATAGGTAGTTGTGATATTACTGCGACAGATTGCAAGTGAAATCGCAAAGTGTGTAGGCCGTTTAATTAATTGATTGATGCACACAAGGCAGCACAGTCCGTTCTCGGGAATATTTCCGAGTTCCAAGAAACTTTCCGCTGTTTCTTTGAAAATTTCGGGAACGGCACATCACTAATAGTCATACATTTACAGACACAAATAAAACGTAGTGATTTACTCTTTGGACACAAAACACAACACACGCACGCAACCAAATCGACCAACCAAATCCAATCTTCTCTCACGTTCCCTCTATCATCGATAAAATATTACTAACTTGTTAATATTTTATCGATGCCTCTATACTATGATTTTTATGAATGAACGAGATAGTACGCTGTGTAAAGTATGTTCTCAATTACGAAAAACCCTAGTGTTATATGATTGGCCACTTATTGTTATTACATTTCTCTTGACGTTTTTGATTGGTGGAAGTTTGTTGTGAGGTTGCCATACTTGTCAATGAAAACAAGCTGCTTGAATCAATCTGGAAAAGACGAAATGACGTGAGCGAACTTTTCTAGAATTTTGAACCCTTCAATTTATATTTATCTCTTTTTAACTCGCAGAAATTCCATATGAGTGTGTATGTTGCATCTCGCTTACTCTTGGGTTGAAGGCCCTAGAATGTTCTAGACGTTTTAATGTATATATTTTGGCGCGACGGCAACGTTGCGTTTCATTCATTTGTGAAGTTTGCGATTGTAAAGTGTTGATTGTGTTGTGTGTGAATTTTATTGAATTTTAACATTTTTCTAGTATTGGATTGAACTGGAATATTTTTTGGATACCTAGAATATAAGTAAGTATATTTGTTATTGTGTTTATTTCACCGTAAAAGAAAAAGTTGACAAAAGCTGTAAATCAAATTGGATCAGCAATTCAGCATACACTTCCAAAAAAGGTGTTCATCGAATTGAGGGTTAATGGACAGTCTTTTTTGTTCCAGGTTTAAGTCTACACAATGGGAAAAGATTACTATAAAATATTAGGGATCTCGAAAGGCGCGACAGACGATGAAATCAAGAAGGCCTACCGCAAGTTAGCGCTAAAATACCATCCCGATAAGAATAAGGCTGCAGGCGCGGAGGAGAGATTCAAAGAAGTAGCAGAGGCTTACGAGGTGTTGTCAGATAAAAAGAAGAGGGAAATCTACGATGCGCATGGCGAGGAAGGTCTGAAAGGAGGAATGGGCAGCCACAATGGGCCTGGAGGTGGCCAGTCGTTCTCGTACACTTTCCACGGTGATCCGAGGGCGACTTTCGCCCAGTTCTTCGGCTCTGCGAGTCCGTTCCAAGCTTTCTTCGACCTCAACGGAGGCAGTGGAGGAGGCACGACGATGTTCTTCGACCGCGACATGGATGTCGACATGGATCCCTTCGCGAACATGGGCATGGGAACGGCGCGCCCTGGCAGGTCCAGGCGGCGCTTTCCGTAGTCACAGTTTCAATTTCCACGGATCGCCGAATAGGAAAGAAAAAACTCAAGATCCGCCCATCGAGCATGACCTATACGTGTCGTTGGAAGACATCGCGCGCGGGTGTGTTAAAAAGATGAAAATTTCGCGCCGCGTCATTCAACCCGATGGCACGTCGAAGAAAGAAGACAAAGTGTTGACCATCCATGTGAAACCGGGTTGGAAAGCGGGCACAAAGATCACATTCCAGAAAGAGGGTGATCAAGGAAGGAATAAGATTCCAGCTGACATTGTGTTCATCATCCGGGATAAGCCGCATCCTCAGTTCAAGCGTGAGGGCAGTGACATCAGATATACAGCAAAGGTCTCGCTCAAACAGGTATGTACTTTTTATCTAAACCACTTGAGTTGCTTCCTAAACATCTGGAAATTACTAATATGAGTCATTGTAATGTGTAGAGTCCTCTGTTTGGAAAATTACAACTTATCATTTCAGTGTTAATTTTTGCTGAAAATGTAGGAAACAAGGAAATGAATCACAAATAGGTCACCTACTTTAGTAATATTGGTGTTAGCTTGTAAATAGGCCATGATCTGACATATGTAAACATTGACTTTTGTTTACCTACTTCCTTTCCTTTTTAGTTTACAGCTTGGAAAATCTGGTGTTGACACATACCTACATATTTTTTTTAACATATATCTAACCTATTTTTCTCTTTGTTTCAGGCTCTCTGTGGCACAATCATCGAAGTTCCTACAATGTCTGGTGAAAAACTAACGGTGAATCTTCAAGGAGAAGTAGTCAAGCCACATACAGTGAAGAGGTTCCCCGGTTATGGTCTTCCGTTCCCCAAGGAACCAACGAGGAAGGGTGATCTTTTAGTCGCATTTGACATCAAGTTCCCCGATCGTTTAAGTTCAGGAGTCAAGGAGATACTAATGGACACATTACCTAATTAAATTACCAACTAAGACTGCCGAGTGTCTTATCGAGAGACATTTTTGAATGAGTTTCTGTGATATTTAAAGCATCCCAGTGTTTTTCAAATCAAGCGTATGTGTGCTGATTAGGCCTTTGGCATACATTTGTCTGATTTGTTTGGCATTGCAGAAACTCATTTATTCTATGCTCAATCATGGGACATTCCCTTTATTGAAGTAGGAACTTTGTGTTGACTCATATTGCCTAATTTTGTGGCATCTAGGACTGTGTGAATGGTTTAGCCCAATTATGTTTGTTTGAGCAGTTCTCTGCGTTGTAGTAGGGGATATGAGTGTAATTGACTTATTTAATTTCGTTAAGTTGTAAATATTTTGTACTTTATTTGTAAATATTGTGATCTTGACAGTGATTGTAAGTTTTAAGTTTCCGGGAAACTGGAACTGGCAATTGCGATATTGGAAGTTTTTGAAATGTAATTTTGAAGTAAAATTGGGTTTCAAGAAATAATTTAAGGTGACATTGAATTGTAGTTATCATTGTATTAGTGGTTAGTGTGAAAACATGTTAAAACTTATCACTTATAATTGCTGTTCAAAAAAATGACTAATAAATTAAAAAGTTGAAAAATTACTGGAGTTTTTAATTTCATGGAAATGTCCTCCGAGTGGCGTTGCCGCCACCCACTCGAGTCTATTTTTGCTATCATTCTGACATTAGGATAATTCGTGTGGGCTTAGCTTGGCTAGCCCATTCCCATACGAATATCTACATACGCTTGCGCTGGCGTCCCCAAAAAGTAAATAAAAAAATACGCCCTCAAACTAAACTAGGTACCTACCTCATTGTTTGCAAAATTAATTTCTGGAGGTCTTATATTCCTTTTTCATATAGATAGGTACCTACATTATGTAGGCTACGCTACATAAATATAATATACCCTAGCAGGGTAACGCACACAGGTAAGCAAGGCAATAATGATCGGTCGCAAATAGAGATGTATTAAGTTAAAACCCAGCGCCCAGTTATCACCCATACAGTATACCCAGTCCATACATTAATGTGGGTGATAACTGGGTTTTAACTCAGTCTCGGGTTTTGACCTGGATTACCCGCATAACTAGGTACCTACCTACCTAGTATGGTGTGATCATATCTGTCCACGGGGGGATTTCCTGATTTATGTTGACGTAGCTTACCTATCTAGGTACCTAGATTCCGTCGCAAAATGTCCCCTTTCACAAATATTCCATTTCAGCTAACCGACCCGCAAAATTTCATTTTCATTTAATTTCTTCAAATTATACGATACCTATCGAAAAAAAATGTACGTAATTTCGCGCGACCTTAGGAGCCCTTGAACTTGACCTTTGTTTATCAAGATTGGAAAATAAATCGTTATCTCGATAGGTACAGTCTCCCTTCTGTCAGTCATTGTACAGTCGGCCGTTTTCTTCGTGGCCACACCGTGCGTAGTCAGCTCAACTCAACTGACGTCACGGACGAAAATACCACTGCGGACGCCCACTACCGCTTTCTTTCACTGCACACTACTGCTACTGCATTGTGTTGTGCTTTACCAGATAATGAGACTAGTTCACAGAAAGTTTCATAGTAGTAAATAGGCTATCAATTATTGAGCTGAGGGTATTTTTTGAGATAATTTATATTCTTAGCCCATTAGTAGTACTTACGGAAACACGAATTCTTCGTTAAATTATTATTTTTTAAATGCATCAGAAAATTTACCAGTCCTGAGTACTTCTGAGGCAAACATATTTTGTAATTTGTTTGCTAAGATTTACACACTGAGAACAATCGAACTTATTTATACACTTGTACAATAAAATATGGTCTAGGGAAAACCATCCTAATGTTCCTAAGTACTAATATTATAAATGTAAAAGTTTGGATGTGAGTGAGCGAGCAATCTACTGGACAGATTTCGATGAAATTTGGTACACGGGTAGAAAAATACCGGGAATAGCACATAGGGTACTTTTTCATCCCAGAATCCTCAAGGGAACGAAGCCCCAGGGCACAAATAGTAAAACATAAAGGCATCACATCACTCATTATGTCATAGATTAAAGACTGCAACTAGTTCAGCCATGCCATAGCACCGTAAAATCTAGGCCAGGCCATAGACAGAAAACCCGCTATGCGTGGTCAAGGACTTTCAAGCCTCGATGAGTCAATGTTCAAAGTCCCTGCTTGTCCCAAATACATAAAGAAGCCTGCCGATCATGATAATTTTGTTGAAATGTAGGTAAGACCTAAGTAGGTACCTACTTAGGTATCGGGTGGTCAGTCAGAGTTCGAAGCAAACTCATAGTACCTACGCAGCCCAGTTAATTTCTATGTTAAAACAAGTATTCCGTCGACTGACCCCGCACAAACTAGAATCGCGGCGGGTCCAGTTGACGGTTCCAATATTTAAAATTACCTATGTACCTTTATAATATTATTAAGTTTTCTTAGTTAATTTAGTGTTAAATGTTTATATTAAATATTTTTTAGTAGGTATTTTGTTAAATATTTTTTGTTCATTATAAAATCTTTGTAAGTATGATCTATGTTATCCCAAACCCCAAACTTTGTATTCTCCCTTCCCTCATTCAGTCGGTGTCAATGACCTTGTTGAATGAAAGTATGAATTTACAAACAATGATGTAGCAATGCTATTTATTTTTTAAACACAACACAATTAAATTAAATACAGCGTCGAAAAGTCTAGATCGAAAGAAATCAGTAGATAATTTGCAAAGGATTTAACAATGTGTGTGCATAAAACCTATCACCTTGTAATAAAGTTCATTATGCCGTTATCTTGATAACGGTACGTCGAGCGAAGAGCCTAGATTGTTCGAGGCGCACGCGTGCGCGGATAGAAACGGACGGAATGGCGACCGGTTTGTTCCTAGCTCAAGTGGTTTTGTAATTCTGTGCCGATCAGGCGCCCATTGTGGTGTTGACAGATGTTTATTTTATTTACCCCAGTCACCCTCTAGTTGTACACTCTGACATAATTTTCTGGCTGGAAAATGGCTTTAACTTAAATTTCCACACGTTTTCGCATTGTTTACAGAATTTTCTTGTACGTCTTTATTAGCATTTTTCAATTGTCTCACAACTTCTAACGTCTCCCTTTCCCGTTACCCCGTGTCTATTGATGATGTCATGAATTCATGATAATATAACAAGCTAATCCACCAATTATTTCTTGTGGTTGAACTATTTACTTACACCTGAACCTGAAAATGGTAGGAGAATTTCAGATTAAAATATTGTTGCCACCATAGGATGTGTTAAAAGTTTATAAATACTTACAGGATTATTTTTTTAAATAAGTACCTACCTACTAATACAAAGAGTTACTTCGGCTGGATATTGTCTGTCACACAACATTAAAGAGATTTTCTGTATTTTCGATTGTTTTAAGTAAATCAATGATACACAAAAAAAGTAAAAAAAAGCATAAGCTCCTCGCAAAAGTAGTCTTTTACGATGAATAGGTCGATGAAAGTAGAGATAAAGATTAGAAAATCTTGGCGAGGGCTCAACTCAATGTGCAACAACAAAATCTCCCAAATTTTGTGGAAATCTCTGCATTCTAGCATCATTTGAAGAGGAAGCTCCAAGAATCATACACGTGACTGATTTCATATCACGTGTTGAAGAAACGTGATGGGCTATCCTTGTCGCACTCAGACGTACGCTAACTTCATGTTCACGTATAACACGGTCCATGCAATGTGATCTATCACACAGTAAAATTGCATAACGTAAAGCTTCTACATAATTTATCTGGATTACAATAATTTAATTTGTTGTGACGAGAATATCTCGGGACACGGGTACCACAGATTACTTAAAACTATACAGATGGAAAGCTTCATAAGAGACGACAAAATTCATACCTATTCTTATAGGGCTATCACTTGGTTATTGAAAAAAAAACATATTATTTCTATTTTTGGTATATTGAAAGAAAAACAGTTTAACATTGAAAGTGTACTTAATCTACTTAAGTTGTACTTACGGAGTATTTCGAGTCGAATAGCGAAAACTCCATGCAAATTGGATTAGTAGTTTTTGAAAAATCACGAAAAGGTCCAATCTATATCTATACCTTTCATTGAAATACTTTTTGCCGTTCAGGCACAAAAAACGGAACATAGGTAGCTAGGTATACCTACTCCAACATAGTATGTGTTCGCATTTATAATATGTACTAGGATAATTCAATCATAAATAGGGTAATTAGTCACCTATATAGGTACCTATGTATATAAGTCAATCATCTAGGACATAAATCTCGTATTAAGTATATAAAACAAGCTTTAGCCCGCGGCTTCACCCGCGTTAATTTCCCACGGGAACAGTGCTTTTTCTCGGAATGAAAGGTACCCCTATGTCCTGCTCAGTACCATATGTACCTATATATGCGATTGAGAAATTTCGGTAAGATTGGTTCAGTAGATTAAGCGTGAAGAGGTAACCAACAATTAAACTCACTTTCGCAATATTAGTTAGGATATGCTAGGTATTATGATTACATACCTACCTATGTCAATCCGCGGGAAAAGATACCTATTAATTTTAACAATATGTTTTTCTATGTTTGTTCACTATTTTAAAACACAAAACGACACGGCTGAAAAAGAAACAAGTCAGTAACGCTGCGCGAACACGACATCGACAGCGCGAGTGAGCGCGCGAACCCTGACATATCGCACCCGGCGAGTGGCGCCAAACCAGTTTAAACCGGTTTGGCTCTGTACGTGACAGCGCGTGTGTGCGTAAGCACCTCGCGGTATCAAGCTTGTAGTAGTGTACTTATTTGAAGCGCTTGTATGAAGCTTACCCTCTGTACCCTTTTAACTACTTTGTGCGGGTACGCTCTAGATAACAATTGTTTGATGTTTATTTATGTGCATTGTAATTTGTATACAAAATTATCATATAAAAAAAGAAGACGAAGCTTTGAACTTTCTCGAAAAAATCAAGTTATCGTAGATCTTGAAGAACGTTTTTTACCCAGTAGTTCCACAGTTATTTTTAAAAACATATTCTACGGAAATATTAAGATGATTACTTATATTAAAGACAACGTGTAAAATTTTGATAAGGGTAAAAATATATTTTTTTAATTCTTCAATATTACATAGTTAGAACACGGGAGTACCTAAGTACCTACTATACTATAGTTAGTTAGTTCAGGTCTGTAGATATTTTAGTCATGGTAGAGAAAATGACATTGAATTTTAAGGAACTATCAAAACGAAGTGTTAGGATAGTCTGGCTGCAAGCCACAAGGAAGTCCGTAAACAAAATATGTATTATTTTGGGATACTTCAAACCTTCACAACATTCGTGAATTAAGTTGATGTCAGAGGAGTAATTTCAGGAATTAAATACATGTTTAAGTATCTAGAAAATATTAAAATATACATTAAATAAAAATCATCAAGAGAATAAAAAAGACACTTATAAAGGTGTTGCTGATTCGATTAGATATTTACCTCTGATACCGCGTTAAACGAGATTTCAATGTCAAAATCGAAAATAAAACAAGATTACAAAATGAACATCAGATGTGAGATGAAAATAAATAAGTAGGGCGCCAAAAATCGAGGGCGTCAAAATTTATATGAGAGATTTTAATGATAATAAATCTATACATAGTAGAAAATTTATAAATGCTCAAAGTAAATGATGTTATGAACAATATTTTAACTATCACAAAGAAGCACTAACAGTTTTCCATTTTCACACAATTTTAAACCTTTGGCCTTGCGTAGAGATACGTGTTTACCAAACGCATAGAACTTACAAAAATTCGATTACCGATTCTATTGTTTGGAAAGTAAAGTTGAGACTGGAATGGTTGTTGTTATACCGTAGTAAAGATTATATCAAGCAAAGGGAGTTGTTTGTTATTCCAAATAGCGCATCGCACCTTATGGGGTGTAGACTTAGGATCTTTTAACTACAGAACAAAGATATCATATGGAGTCATGGAATCTCGTACTTTCCATGCTTATTCTGGAAAGTTCTTTGTTATTTGCAAGGTCGTTTACGCAGTGTTTTTATCTGCTCCTAATTTATACTGGCACGTGAATTTGTTATGTCACTGATATGATTGATTAATTTTTATCTTATATTTACTAAAAACGTGTGCGAGTACGTCAGCTGTACTAATTTTTGATGATCTCAGGTAAAATTGCATCTTTGTTTTCATTTAATAATTTATTCCTATTTATTTGCTAACGTAAATCAATAAGTTAAATATTTAACGACAACTATTTCTTGTAGTAAAGTATAGGTAAATATCGTAATGTTTTGCATTTAACTTTCTTTTATCGCAATTTCTGGCAAGCATTACAATTTTCTTGGCACGAAGTGAACAACCCACGAGATTGGTACAAAACGCCACATTCTCTGAATAAAATAAACTAAAAATGTACGATTTTTATACAATGTTGGCTTTAAAATACTATTATCTCATTTATGGCTTTTTTGCAAGGTTCAAAATAAACTAGCATTGACTAAAAATAGATTGTTAGTTATGGCTTGGCTTGGAAAAAACAATATCATATTATGGCAAAGTACTTAACCGCATTAGGCGTTATACTATAAATGGAACGTATAAGTTATAAACACTTAAGATAAAAAATCTAGAATTCTAAAATGCGAGGTTAAAAGCGCTATTAGATGAGAAAAATATCGCATTGATCGTAAGTACCAAAAACTGATATTTTTAGACAAGTAAAAAAAAATAAAAATAACAAATTGAAAATATTGATTTCTTCTACCAAGCAAGTCAAAAATATTTGATTTTTATTATTGCGTCGCACTTTTTAATTCTAAGGGGAGGTCCATTTTACGCCCCTAATTTTTGGCCTCTGAGCGTTAGCCCTTCTAGATCCGAAACAACCATTTGATGATTTGATTAATCGGGGTCAATTCAACTAACACACAAGCTCGCCCCTCTCTAGAATCTTGGATTCGACTCCAGGGCCCTGTTGGAAAGCAAATTATTTGTACTTGTAGAGACATTTGTAGTTCTTTTTAAATAGTGCTCGTGTCTCTGCATTTGAATCAATCGATTATCTACATTGCAAGTACCTAACTAAGGCTTAAAGCTTGTGTTGTAATGTAAGTCCGTTGAGTGTTGTGAATTAAAGTTACTAAAATAGAGTAGACTAAACTATAATAAGTTGGCATCAAATTGGCTAGAGTTCTCGCCCACCCATCTGCAGAATGATATTTATGACATGCGCTATACAAACACGACTACTTACGCTCATCGAGATGTGACTCTGCTACAAATGATATAATATGATATGCCACTGCAATACATGCGGGTGACATAATACCCTTCCTCTATGTAGGAGTAATTGTTATCTTTGCTGCATGAAATGAGACGTATTCCGTCAACTGACCCCGCTTAAACTAGACCCGCGGGTCCAGTTGACGGATTGCAATATGGGGCATTCACATACAAATCATTATATAGGTTATTTATGTAGGCAACTATTTTATACACAGGAGAGACATTTGGATTTCTGAAGTAAACATCGGTAATTTATTTTCAAATTGAATACTTATCTATTTTTTCCTTATCCTTTTATCAAATGTATACGTAGGTAGGTACCAGCTTTTTGTAGTCTTCATCCGCATAAATGTACATCGTAAACCTTATTCCAGATATCGAGTCGTTTTTTGGGTTTATCGATTTCCCTCGCTCGCTCCTCACCTCGCTCTAATTTGTTTTTTTTTTAATTCTCGCTCGACACATATTACTTAGGTACGACACGTCGAAATATAAAAACATTATATAAGGTGGACTCAAATTAACTACAAATATTTTCAGGGCTCCAGGAGGCTAAATAAACGTATTGGAGATAAAATTTTAAAAATCGATACGCTAGTTTTTATTTTATTTTTTCTAACAAAAAAGATATTATAAAATGATGACATTTAGTATCATACTGTAGATACATGTTAGACAATTCATTCATCTATATGCTCCACCCACCAAATAATAGAAGAAAGCTCCACCCACCAAATAATAGTAGAATGAAATTGATTTGCCGTCTTCCTCTTTTTTATCAAAAGTGCGTGGAAGACAGAGATGACAAGCGATTTATTAAACTTAAACGTATCAATGTAAACCTACATGATTGTGTATTTCGTTCCGTTTTATTTATTTGTGTGGATTAACACACACACACACACACAAATAACCTAATATAGCCTAATAACTAATAAGATGATAATTTAAGTGTAAGTTTTGGGGTTTAAGGCGACTAGGAGAGCAAACACGTGAATTTGGTTTATCAAATCTATACATATAATAAAACAGTAAAAATATTTTGTCTGTACATTTAATATTTTTGACTAAAATGGATAGAGGGACACTTAAAAAGAATAATAGAAAGCAAAAAAATTTTTTTGGAATTTCTTGTCTGTCTGTCTGTCTGTCTGTCTGTCTGTCTGTCTGTCTGTCTGTCTGTCTGTCTGTATGTATGTACGCGTTTCACGCAAAAACTACTGGACGGATTTGAATGAAACTTTTATTGTTGTATAGCTATAAAGTCTGGGCAACATATAGGCTATAATTGATTTTGAAAACTGGAACACCTGATGAAGAACCATAACAGAACAGCTAAACTATAAGAAATATGGAAATGGTGCCTTAACAAAAGTCGTTCAACGTGATGAGCATTTTCTGCTGACGTATAAAAATTGAAGATCTGGAACATCTGATGAAGAACTGCAAGAGACCAGCTACACTATAACATATTATATGGAAATGGCGCCTTAGCAAAACTTGATTAATCTGATGAACATTTTCTGTAGACGTATAAAAATCGAAAATCCGAAATATCTGAAACAGTTTGGAACACAAAAAGATTTTTCATCTTAGCAAAACTCACGCGGGCGAAGCCGCGGGCGACAGCTAGTTTATTAATAAGTTTACAATTTACAATAAAATAATGACTTCCCATCACACTTTTTCAGGCTGTGGACTGACAAATTAATGCAAATTAGTTGTTTAAGTGCATTAATAATTGTAAGTACCTATCTATGTAGCTAACGAAAATACATAGGAATCAAAAAATAATCTGACATGTCAATAGGTAGATTATTTGAATTTGCATTAATTCGGCGTGTTTAAAAGTCTATTTACAAGTTTATGTACACCCTAAATCACAACCTAAATTAATTAAAGATTTGCTGCACATACCCCCCTCTTTCGAGAATACACATCATGGCTCTATCAACACAGTGTCTTGTCACTTTTTGGAGCACATGTGTGTCACTCCGCATTAGTTCAAAGGCTCTCACTATCCGCGACTTCAGCTCGTCGATTGAGCTAATGGTGTGGCCGTCGTGTCCGTAAACAAGGTCTTTGGCCCTACCCCACACATGGAAGTCCAGTGGCGTGAGGTCTGGCGAACGTGGAGGCCACGCGATGCCTGGTCCAGACCTGTTCTCGAACCGCCGAGCCGATACTCCACCACGTCCAATCCAGCGTCCCTGGAACTGCTCAGTGAGGTAGTCCCTCACGCGCACACTGAAATGCGCCGGTGCGCCATCGTGTTGATAATACATCCACCTCCGGTAGCACACAGGCACATCTTCCAGCAAAACCGGAAGGGTATTTTGTAGGAAGTCTAAATAAGTGTCCGCGTTCAGTCTATCTAGAAATACGGGCCCGAGTAATTCTCCCTTAAGGAAACCTGCCCAAACATTCACACTGAATCTGTGTTGAAAATGATCGGGGCGAACCATCCGAGGATTTTCAACCGTCCAATAATGTTCATTGTGAATGTTGAACAGGCCTACCCGGGTAAACGTGCACTCATCTGTCCACAAAATGTTATTATTTCGGTTCCTACACAACCACTGCGAAAACTCCACTCTGTCTTCATAGTCCGTCGGGAGCATCTCCTGAACCCTCAGAATATGATAGGGATGAAATCCCTCGCTATGCAACACTTTTAAAATGTATGATTTCGACACAAAGAAGACACGTGCGGCGTCTTCAGCGCTGGCCACCGGGTGTCTTAAAAAAAAGTCCAACACATCTTCTTCCAGCCGTACAGGATACCGCGGTCGGCCTGCATCAGGCCTGGGTCGGAAACTGCCGGTCTCGCGGTGACGCTGCACGGCACCAAGAATAGTTCTTGGGTTTTATTTTTTTATAACATAGGGCGGCAAACGAGCAAGCGGGTCACCTGATGGTAAGTAATCACCGCTGCCCATGGACAACCACAACACCAGGGGTATCGCAGGAGTGTTGCCGGCCTTTTAAAAAGACGTAGGCTCGTTTTTTGAAGGTTCCAATGTCGTATCGGTTCGGGAACACCGCCGCAGGAAGCTGATTCCACAGTTTGGTCGTACGTGGCAAGAAGTGTCTTTTAAAACGCACGGTGGTTGACAGCCAATCATCCAGGTGGTTTGGATGAAATTTCAGTTTATGGCGGGTGGTATGGTGGTGAAATTTTGCGGCGGGTATTAGGTCAAACAATTCCTCAGAGCACTCCCCGTGAAAAATGCGGTAGAGAATGCACAAGGATCCAACATCCCTGCGCAGAGCCAGAGGATCGAGGCGGCCGACGAGAATCTCGTCGTCGACCATGCGTATCGCACGACGTTGGACGCGGTCAAAAGGGAGAAGTTGGTATTGAGGAGCCCCGGCCCAGAGGTGAGAGCAATATTCCATGTGCGGCCTGACTTGTGCCTTATACAGCTGAAGGCGATGCGCCGAAGCGAAATATCGCCTCGCTCTGCCGAGGACACCCAATTTTTTAGAAGCCAACTTAGCCTTATCTTCAAGGTGACCGCGAAATTGAACGTCGCACGAAATCTCAATGCCTAAAATTACGATTTTTGGCTGTGTATGTAGGGAAGCGCCCTGGAAAGAAGGAGATAGGACAAAGGGGCTTTTTTTCGCGGTAAACGCACAGACTTGTGTTTTCTTGGGGTTAAATTGAACTAGGTTGGAATTACCCCAGTTTGAAACTTGGTTTAAAGAAGTTTCAACCTCAGATACAAGTTTATTTCGACACTCAGAGACGCGCGCCCGAGAAATGTTACCTTGACCGGAATAAAAGGAGTCCACCGTGTTATCATCTGCATAGCAATGGATGCTGCTGGGTTGCAGCATATCATTGATATGCAAAAGAAAAAGCGTTGGGGACAGAACACAGCCCTGTGGGACACCAGCATTCACGGGCTTATATGCAGAACAAGAACCGTCAACAACGACTTTAATGCTGCGCCCTGTGAGGAAACTGGTAACCCATTGGCATAATTTCTCGGGCAACCCGTAGGAAGGAAGCTTCGATAGAAGAGCTTTGTGCCAGACCCGATCGAAGGCTTTCGCCATATCTAAACTGGCCGCCAGGCCCTCCCCCTTACTCTCAACCGCTTCCGCCCATTTATGGGTCAGGTATACCAGAAGATCGCCAGCAGACCGCCCATGACGAAATCCGTACTGGCGATCGCTTATGAGTTGGTGCTCCTCAAGGTAAGATAGAAGCTGGCGGTTTATAATGGATTCCATTATTTTGGAGAGCAGGGAGGTAATGGCAATAGGCCTGTAATTGCCAGGATCAGAGCGATCACCTTTCTTGGGTATTGGGTGAACTAAAGCAGTCTTCCAAGCCGACGGGACAACGCCTGTAGCATAGGAGTGTTGAAAAAGGCGCGTCAAAACCGGAGTCAACTCAGGAGCGCAGGTTTTGAGCACAATGGCAGGGATTCCGTCAGGCCCATTGGACTTATGAATTTCGAGGGAGAAGAGTGCCTTCCGGACAGATTTTTGAGTAAACCGGATGTCCGGCATAGTACTCGCACAACGTGAAATATTCGGGGGTATTTTCCCCCCGTCATCCAAAGTCGAGTTAGACGCAAAAAAGGTACCCAGGAGATCGGCTTTCTCTTTTGCATCGTGGACCAAGGTGTCATTTGCCGTGCGCAAAGGTGGAAAAGATGGTTGACAAAAATTTCCCTGGACAGCTTTGGCAAGAGACCAGAATGATCGTGTACCCGAAGGAAGTTGGGCCAGTCTCTCACCAATTCTCCCGATATGTTTCGCCTTCGCAGTAGTCACAGCTTTTTTTAGGGATCTGGAGGCAAAATTATACTCCCTCTTAAGGTCGTTCGCTATTGGATCCCTAGTTGCCATTGCATTGGACCAGGTCTGAAAACGTGTTTGCTTTTGGCTATACGCCTCTTTGCAAGAACGGTCAAACCAGGGCTGAGACTTGCCACCAACAGTCACAACAGAACTTGGAACAAAGAGTTCCATGCCCTGCAGCACCACTTCAGCAACAGAGTCGGCAACGGCAGAAGCATCCCGAAGCGAGAAACAAACCCTGTCCCAAGGGTAGGAAGAAAAGAAGTTCCGCATCCCATCCCAATCTGCTGACTTAAAGTGCCAAACACGGCGGCTACCGAGAGAACGGGGCCGTAATTTGCGTGTGGATGGTACTATGCTCCGAATTAGGCAATGGTCTGATGAGCCCAGTGGAGCATCAACAGAGACTTTATAGCCATCCGGATGGGAGGTCAGCAGAAGATCAAGCCGTGAGGGCGTATGGCCTTCCACATCTGGTATGCGAGTAGGGGCAGAAACCATCTGTGTCAAACCATAGGCCGCGGCAAAGGCGTGAGCAGATCTACCCGCATGATCGGTTTTTTCCGATTGGAGCCATTCTATATGGTGGGCATTAAAGTCTCCAAGAATTATAATTTCTGCTGATGGGATCTGCTGCAGAACGTAATCTGTCGCCATACCGATATGCTCCATGAGTCGGTCAGTTTCGGTATCACCACTATGGGACCTGTAGAGGCATGCATAGACGCGAGGGTGGTCGTCACAATCTACACGAAGCCATAAAGTAGACAGGTCTTTGCCTTCAAAATTGCATAGACGGCGAACACAGACATCGTCCCTTACAAATACGCATACGCCAGCATGTGGCACGAATTTGTGCTCAATTTTGTAGCCGGGGTAAAGTAGGTATGACGCATCTGACGGAGACGATATCTGGGTTTCCGTTAAAAAGAATAAGGCCGGCTTTTCTGTCTCCAGATGGTAGTGGACTGAATTAAGGTTGGAATGAATACCCCTGATGTTGCACATATGGATGTGAAGTGCATGGGGGGGTGCCGCAGCCTTATCTTGGGCAATGACGAGCGGGATTTTGCCCTCCCCAGAGTACGTAGGGCGGCCCAAGCATGAATGCTCAGGGAGGGATTCTCCTGTACGTAACGTACCGGTACCCTCCTGGGGTACTCTATTACTTTTAAATTCCGCTGCCATATTTGGGGGAGGGGGGATGGGCCTCCGGCTCTCTCACTCACCGAACGAAGCATAGAAGCCATGAAGCTACTACTCAAACGTCGATTTTCTGTGAGAGGGTGGTACTTCCCCGGACGAGCCGGCCCATTCATGCTACCAGTAAAATGAATTTTGCCGGTAGCGTGGCTCTACCACAACCTTAGACCTGGGTTGATCCGCAGACCATACCTCTCGAAAAAAATCTCGCACGCCCGAGTACAAATTTCATTTGCATCATGGTAGCAGATTGTCATATTCAGGTAGTCCTGGTTTGAATATCGGTAAGGCATTTTTTACAACATACAACTTCATGTCATAGCTTTTTATTAGACCAATCTCCAAGACAACGTCTATGGTATATCTCTGGTATGTGCACAGAGTATATCAAAATGAGGTTGTAACATTCCTCCCAAATTAACTTAAATCATTTCTTCGATTAATCGACGAGGTGCTTGCCTCTGCCTGAGGCTACGACGGAGTTGCGGTTGTGGAGTTATGGTTTCAGATGAAGGAGTTTGATAAGGAGATTCGAGTTGTGAAACTGGAGATCCCTAGCGCACCTAAATTTTCCGGTTCGGGAATACACAGAGTATCTATCGGCAGAGTCGACAAAGTATGTAATGTTTTGTCTCATGTCAAGGATAAGGAAGGATTTTAACATCTTTATTAAATAAACATGGTCGTTCTCTCTCAGCCGAAAGACGTCCACTGCTGGACAAAGGCCTTCCCCCAAGGATTTCCATAACGACTGGTCCTGCGCAGCCCGCATCCATGCGCATCCCGCGACCTTCACCAGGTCGTCGGTCAACCGAGTGGGAGGCCTGCCAACACAACGTTTTCCGGTTCGTGGTCGCCACTTGAGAACTTTTCTGCCCCAACGGCTATCTGTTCTACGAGCTATGTAGAGCCTCTCAACAAGTGGGTCTAAAAATGAACATGGACAAGACGAAAATTATTTTTAATATTCTTGTCGCACCCACTCCTCTGAAGGTTGGAGACTCTACACTCGAAGTTGTTGACAATTATGTATACCTGGGACAAACAGTTCAGTTAGGTAAGTCCAACTTTGAGAAAGAGGTCAACCGTCGAATCCAACTCGGCTGGGCAGCGTTCGGGAAGCTTCGCGATATCTTCTCGTCCAAAATACCGCAGTGTCTCAAGACTAAGGTCTTTGACCAGTGTGTGTTGCCAGTAATGACATACGGAACAGAGACGTGGACGCTTACTATGGGCCTCATAAGAAGGCTCAAGGTCACCCAAAGGGCGATGGAGCGCGCTATGCTCGGAGTTTCCCTGCGTGATCGAATCAGAAATGAGGAGATCCGTAGGAGAACTAAAGTAACCGACATAGCCCGCAGAATCGTGAAACTTAAGTGGCAGTGGGCGGGGCACATAGCTCGTAGAACATGGTCGTTACTATTGTGCAATAGTTTTAGGTCGGAAAAACAATTAAATACGTAGATGATAAAAGAAAGTCAAGTGCGAATGAGGCCATACCAACTAATAGATCTATCAAAAGGTTCAACATTTTTGCTCTCACTAAAACATAAATAAAAGCCAAACTTTATTTTCGCCCTTCGATCCGTAGACGCTGGTACTGGACGAATTACATTCACTTTTTAGTGTTCGAACGGGACCCTATTACTAACACATCTTAATAATACGAATAATTAAATTAAAACAATTATTTAAGGGGGCTCCCATACACCAAACGTGATTTTTAGAATGCTACGGAACCCTTCGTGCACGAGTTCGACTCGTACTTGGCCGGTTGTTGATTTGATTTGGAAAGGAAAAATGAAAAGTTTTCAGATATCTTTATTTTCTGTTTGTCAAGACAAGAGACCTTCCCAATAATAGAATAATCCAATAATAATAATATTAAAAAAAACCTATAAAAAAGACCTATGATTGATTGCTCCATTCCATAGTTACTCTATGATAGAGCGGCACCATAGAGCAACACGGACTCACGCGCGCGCCGGTGGGCGGCGGTTTTTGTTTGTGGCCGCGTGTAGGTAGTTTCATTTTAATTGGTTAAAATAATTGGCCAATGAGGTAAGGACTGAAACATCGTCTCTCGTGTTTCATGTTATAGGATACAGGATGTTATAATGTTACGGTTTTTAAAAAAACAAAAAGTTAATTTTTCTCGAAAACTAGCGTGTAGAAAATTGAAAAAACCACTGATATCCTTTCTAACTAATATCAGTAATCAGCCCTAAAAATATTTGTAGTTAATTTGAGTCCACCTTATATTTATACACTAGCTGCGCCCCGGGGCTTCGCTCCCGTGCGAATTTCGGGATAAAAAGTACACACACATACCACATAGCACATAGGGTTATGTGCTATTCCCGGTATTTTTCTACCCGTATACCAAATTTCATCGAAATCCGTCCAGTAGATTTTGCGTGATTGAGTAACAAACATCCTCACAAACAAAGTCCCGTGCCGTGCCCATACTAGTCTAACATAAATAATCTAAATTGTATACAGCTGGGTGGATGCGACTTTATTCAATTGGAGTAGGTAATTTCTATGTATGCCTCTCTTCTGCCATCGATTTGACCTCCCTATACGATACGACCTATGCCTCTATAAATGCCCTTCTTGACTTTCCTATTAGGAATATGGGTCCAATGTATTGATATTGATGATTTTGTTTAGGACGGTCAGTGGGTGCATTTTTTGTTTGCAATCATAGAACAAATGATAATGCAAAGACCAAGGTCCTTCAATTCGCACAGTACATACTAACAGGTCCTGACATCAGCAGCACCAAATTCATCCTGCCAACTTATATTATGGAGTCAAACTCTACAATAGTAGACTTTATTATATTTTAATAGGGTTCATCAAACTGCAGCTCGTGGTATGAACATAAGGTAGGTTTGTTTGAGCTAGCAAGGCCGTCGTCATCCTACATGTGGCCATATAGCAATGATAATATAATGTGAGTCATGAAATGGGATCGTCGACTGCTTAAAAATCGTGAAAGGTGCCTAAGAAAAAACCGGACATGTAAGTATTGATCGAAGTCGCGAAAAGAGCTTGTTGTTATGTATAAATTCGACGACCTCCGCACGCCAGACTGCCACACCGGAGGTCCCGGGTTCGATTCCCGGTCAGGTCAAAATGGAAAATGATCTTTTTCAGATTGGCCTGGGTCTTGGATGTTTATCTACGAGTATATATGTATTTGTCATAAAATATAGTATCGTTGAGTTAGCATCCCATATACAAGTCTCGAACTTACTTTGGGGCTAACTCAATCTGTGTGATTTGTCCGTATATAATTTTAAAAAAAAATTACCTAGACTTTTTTTCCTAGCAATGTGTGTCCCACTGCTGGGCTAAAGCCTCCCCTAACTTCCTCCACGTATCTATCTTTGGTCTTTTCTTTCCATTCTACCTAAGACTATAGGATTTAATTACAGTTTGACGATAAATGTTAAGAGAATTACGAGCATAGGTACCTACCTACAAACGGTACAAAGATATACGAACAATTAGTGCAATAGAAAATTATGGTTCAGTCTTATCCATTTAGCCCGAAATAGGGCATTACAATATACCTACTTATATTTTGCGACTTTGATAGAAAATTAGTTTTGAAAAACCAAAAAAAATACGCTCATTATGATAATTCATATAAATCGCAGTCTAAATCAGTGTATAAAAGCGCCTTGTACTTACGTACCTAACAATATTTCTGAAATATAGCTATTTGTAAAAATCAGGCGATATAAAAGATAAAAAAAAGCTTGGCTGGTAGATAATGCTTTAGCATTAAGCCTCCTATTGTACGTTTACTCTGTATTTTTGTACAATAAAGGTTAAATAAATAAATAAAAAAATCCAGCCAATATGAGTCAACATTTGTTTGTGAGTGTTGTGAACTCAACATTTGTTTATAAATTAAATTTGTTTTAAATTGTAATTTAATATTATTTTGTCTAATAAAAATTGTTTAGGATACAATGGGTGCATGAAAACAGGAAATAATTAAAACAGTTTTATTTCTAATGAAACATCACATCAAAATTAGAGAAACCAATCCAAGATAAAGAATCCATTCAACAGAAGTGGTATTATCAAATCAAATACCTACATAATAAATACCCTTACCTCAATAGTAAATATTTTTTTCGTTAAATAAATACTTGCGTTTGTACTTACGGTTTCCTACCTACTACGTGCAATCGTGTATGTACTTTAAGAATTTTTGACATAGACTTAATTTTTGATTGTATTTTAAACTTAAGTTTGAGTATAGTTCCAAAGATAATGTGAAAAAAAATATATACATTTTATAAAATTGATAAGCTACTTACTTACTATAATGTACTATACTAAATGCTTATTATTAAGTAACATAGGTTGATTTTTGAGTATTTGAATAGCCTGAAGCAGAAAGCAAAACATAATAGGCAAGGCGTTGACACCGTGTGGTTTTAATGGGTTCAAAACTCTCATACCAGTCCAGCCTCCCTTGGCTTATTAGTGAGGATGGCTTGGTAAGTCTGACCATTGATCAAATATTACAAGTATAGATGGCTATTCACCGTACATTGAATCCATACCTCACTAAATTTGGCCGTGTTTGACTTAAGGATGTCATAAGTCATAGCTTGTAAGCCACTCTGACTTCGCAACCTGATAGAAAGAGAAGAAAAATATTGACTAAACTAAATCTATGTCTTCTTCTTTTTGGTGGGTTTGACCTGGGCATCCGGGTCCTTCCAGGGTTTCAATGAAGGCTGCGGCAGCTCCATGCAGTCCACCAGTGGGTTAGTGGGGCTGACTGCTTCCATCACTCTAGGCTGGGCCTGGTCGAGTAGTACTTCGTTGATGCAGATCACCCCGGCCAGGGTCGTCTTACGTATCTCTGTTAGTTGCTCTGAAAACAGAGAATAAAGCTGAAGAATTTGTTTATTCGCGTGTTTATTTTCTATCATGGCAGTTCTGATTTGAAATATTCTTTTGTGTGTTGATAGTCAGATTCCATTCATGGATAGGTCATAAAGAATTCCAAGACGGAGGTAGATCATTGCGCAAATAACTTATAGATACACATACATCCATAGACGAAAAAGAGGAAACAGCAGCTACCCACCAAGAATAACTACAATTGCTTAATTTGTAGGTAGCACTGTTATCATCAGGTCAGCTCAAGAGCGAACGAACAAACGAACTGATGAGTCGAACACATATTGTGGGAATCTACGAGCCTGTCCCAAAGGTAAGACTATCGTTACACAGTCTGGTAAGCAACTTCTAAATAGGCAGAGTAGTTTGTGACCAAGTGTTAGATCCTCTAGTGGGGTGATAATATCGGGTCTCTAATGATTGTCATAACAATATTTGTAATAATATAGTTCGAAATAATGTTTATTCACATAATCATAATTAATATAAATTGAAATTAAAATAATATTTTTTTAACATAATTGTTTTGTAATAAATACACATTATCATAAACATAAATAATCATAATATAATTTAATCATAATAGTAATACTCATAATGTACAGAGAAAAGAGAACTCATAATGTACGGATGCACTCAGAAAAAAAGGTAAGATTTGTTAAGATTTGTTTTTTTGTTGTTTATGTTCGCGGCTTAGGGGTGGCCCAAGGGCCACCCCCGCCGCACCCTAACCTATACTAGTGTTTGTGTCAACTTAATGTGAAATAGGTAAATTCAAATTTTACATAATGGCTTCAAATATCATGAACAAAATAAAAGATGAACAAAATAAAAAAGAAACTATGTTTATGACAATAACAATTATGACAAATCCATTATGATAAACCATTTTATAAAAAATAACTGTATGACAATCTATGATTATGACTACACAAATATTATTACAATAAATATTATTTGAATAATATATTATGATAAAAAAATTATGAGAAAGGCTTTATGACAAACCATATTATGATTATTAACCTTATGAGAAATGAAAGGATCCCGATAATATCCTGTATTACTGCAGCAACTAATCTTACCCAAAGTGAATCCGATGGTGGTGTCGTCGGTCTCGTACCAGAAGCGGTCGCCGAGCTTGAGCCGCAGGAACTGGTCAGCGATGAGGCAGCTCAGCGTCGGCCCGAGCAGCCGCCCGCGCGGGTCCTCCGCCAGCGCGCCCGTGTACAGGTCTATGTCATCCACCGACCTGGGATATAAGACCAGTTACAATACGAATCAAATTGAATGACGGCTTGAACTTAGCGCTACGAGCGGGCGGATGAGATTCGGCCTCCCCGCGCTGTATCTTCTTTCTCGGCAGACACCTAAAATCGCTACTACGACGCGACTTGTGACTAAATTCAGAACCGTCATTCTATATGATTCGGATTATATATACCCAGCGAGGTTTTTATACCAAATTAATATTAAACAGACCATCATAGCAGACCGAAATCATTCACATCAGGGGACTACTCTACAACCCATAAATGGTCAAATCGTATTCATGATCGTTACGAAAAATCCCGTGACCTCTCAGTCTATAATAAAATAACACCACAACCTTATCGGTCCATTGCTGAACTTACACGTTTTTTAATTCCATTATTGTGCCGTACTTTCTCAGTCATATCACAGGTCATATTCTGCGACTTTGATAATAAAAGTCTTCTTCATGAATGAAGACACTAGATCTTATCTGTTTCTACGTCACTATAATATTTCTATTTAAGAAGGTGACAAGAAACTGGACAAAATAGGTAGGTACCACTTACTTATAAATCTTACAGATTCTACCCAAAGACGACTCGTCGAATATCGCCGCTAGATCCGTGAAGTTCCTTGGCCTGGACAAGCCACAATGTTCCCTCCACAAGGGGTATGGTGGCAAGCCATGGTCTCTGCCGCGCTGGATGTTCAGAGACACCAGGTCGAGTCCACAAGGACCTGGCCTTTTGGGGGCTGCAGTGGTGTTGTCGATTGTGACTGAACGCTCGAAGAGATGGTTGTTTAACTGGAAAATGATAAGACGTCTCATGAAGAGTTAAGCAGGTATGTGAACATTATGTAGTGATAAAAAACAGCTTCCTATTCTGCTATCTTTTCGTAGATCTTCAATTTCCAAAGAAGAAGTGTAGATTCATTTCAGCTTCGCGAATTTAAACATTTTATGCCAATTATTGCGACCCCCATCTGCCCAGACAAAATCTTTGGCATTTAGTTCATTAGTAGACTTTTTCTTTCCTGTTGCATACAATTAAATTGAAGCAAGTAAATACTTGCATGATAAACAACAGTACAATTATTCATAGTCAATTGTTGCACTGCAATTATTGAATGCAATTATTGCTCTTGTTTTTGCAAGAAACTTGCACCGTCTAAATGGGCCTCTAGCCAAAATCTTGTCGGATAAAGTTAAACGGATGAGTGATGGTGGCGAAAGACAGAGAAGCATGGAAGGAACACTCCACTGACAAGGACAATGTTCTGAAAAGTAGTTGCATCTTATCTTTTATTCATATTTACGGTACCTCGGTAGTGACATGTGGCCCGACGCCATGCACCGGGGTGTTCAGGGCGGAGTTAACGGCATTCTTGGGACCCTTGCTCTTGTAGAGTGCGTACGGGTTGAACAGCATCTGGTGCAGCTGCACGTAGTTGATGGTGCCGGTGCTGGCGTCTACAGAGTGGATCAGGCCCTGGAGATAAATAGACAGGTAAGGCAATTTAATTAAAGTAGAATCAAACAATTTTCTAAAATATTAGGAACGTTCGCGTTAATGACGGTATGCCTTATGCATTTCACAAACTATAGCATCAGAGTCTTCAGCGTTAGCAAGTGGTGATGTATAAAATGACTTTGACAGTTAACAAACTCATAATATTAGTAGAATTTAAACGTAGGTTCTGTAGACCACTGTCGAGTGTCTTATCCACTAGATCATTCCATAAATAAATCTACACTGATTGAATCAGTGCCAGCATTGGATTCTCTGCTGTGTGTGCGAATATAAAAACGGCGGAAACAAACTTACGGGTAACAGGGTATGAGCGAATCTGAAGACAGATGCCGCGAAGTGGTTAGCTACGGAGGGGTCCACCATAGGATCGTACACTGTGGCATAACCCTCGTCTTTGACAGTTAGGTTTAGTGTCCACATCACGTCGTTTCCTGGAAAATATTTACAATGATTAGATTTTTGTGTATTTGTAATTTTGTATGTGTGTGGACTGTTACCCTATTTCTGTTACAACACCACTCTGTGTCTAATTCTGGTTCAACTTTTCTAAATTACATTTTCCCTTCCTTCTTCAGAATTCCGGCTACGGGTGAGTAAGGCACAGGTCAACATAAGAAAGCCAAAGGCTTGATATTTTGAACCCCACAGTAAGATTAAACTTAAAGACATATTTATCTTACCGTGTGGGGTCCAAAATATCAAGGCTTTTTCTTTCAAATCTGGATTATTATTATTCCCTCGTCTGTCAAATCTCCAAGAGCTTAGGTATAGCATCCGGTAAAAAACTCACCAAGGATCGCAGGTAGGAACTCTGTATAAGTAATGTGCTGCATCTGAGCTCCGATGATCTTCCGAGCCTCAAAGTAGACTGTGTCATCGTCCCAGGCGGGGTTGAGCTGAGCCAGGGCTGCTGCCAGCCGGTTGTGTTGTCGCGCCCAGATCAGGTGCATCGTGGTTAAATGAAGGTTCTCATTGGCACGGTCGTCACCTAGTGGAGTAGGTCATTTAATTTAGTTTAGTAATGTGACCTGATAAGTAAAGATCTTCTCTTTCTTCTTCGCATTTAATTATATAGAGATCATATAGATGTATTGATATGGCAAGGCTAGGTTTGTGGACACTTGTAAACTTCTTAATATCCTCAACATAATATCCTCACAGTTGTGATAGTTAAAAGCGGGTAATAAAATAACTATCTCTCGAAAGTCAGAAGCTAGGCGATCAAAGGCAATAATGGGTCACAAAGACCAAATAAAGTAGATTGATAATGTGTCGAATCTAAGAGAGAGAGGCATGTAAAACTCCACCGAAAAGTACGCTAACCAGTCTCAAAGCAGTAACGTCCTTGCGCATTCATCTCAGCAGTGTTACACCCGTCATTGGGATCTGTTGAGGGTGGCAATAGCTCTCTCGCACCCACTCTCAGCATCTTCAGTTTGCCGGCCGTGCCGCTGCGGAGTTGAGAAGCTCGGTTGACACCGTATCCGTACACTGTGGAGCCGTCGATAAAGGCTGTGGCCTGGTTCATCTGTTCGCGAGGACCTAGAATATAAAAATTAAATTACTGCAGAATTGTCAGCTTTCGACATGGCTATAAAGGCTCTAGCCTTAAATACTAGCCTACAAATACTGAGCGATAGGTCTGGCTGGATGCAAAAAAGAGAGGCTTTTTGTCTAGAAAGCTCAACGGTTTTAAACCTTAAAAACCGGGAATACCGGGATATCTAGGGGAGACTATATACAATGTGGAGACTATACTATTCCACAGAAATAGGACTGACTGCGAAATATATATATTTTTTAAATTCAACCGGTATGTACTTCCAAAAAATAGCGCTTAAAATAGAACCAAAGGGTTCCTTACCAAAATGGCAAGTAGGCGCTGGTGCTGCCCTCACGAACTCCATGCAGGTGAGGTTGTAGTCCTGGTAGAAGGGGTCCTCCACGTCCAACTGGACCGGGAAGCACTCAGGGTGCGGCGGCTGGGATGGGTCGCAGCAAGATAGCGATGTGCTGTTCTCTCCTGGAAGGAAAAAAAAATGATTATTGCCTTATAGAAAAGTCACTCAATAATATAATTCTGTTCTTTCTTATCTATTATACTGCTAGGTAAATCAACTCATACACTCGGGTAAGAGTTTCTAGATAGCCTAACAGCCAACCTTTACTAAGAGCAGTGGCAGTGATGTCATGATCCACGAACTGTCCCCATACGGCCAGCATGACTGTGAAGGTGGTGTCGTGCGCGTAGCTCGGCCGGTGAACTGTCACGCTGACGTCACGAGCTGATGGTAAGGGGTCACCGTCGACGCCCGTGCGGGGGGAACTGACACCTGCAAAAGAAACATACCGAAAATTGTAGTAGAAAATGGTAGTTCTCACATAAAAGGTGGAAATAATGTAAAAAATTTTAAGAGTTTCTTACCATCGCCATAATCAGCAGGTAAAACCCTTCTGAAAGGAGTCCTAGAGACGCCCCATCTCAACGGGTTGTTCAGGTTATTGCAGGTCCCGTCCATGGACCTGTACTTAGATTGTGGGCAGGGGGGCGCTGTCAGACAGTAGGGAGGCTCAGGGAAGGACCCGTTGGTGGGAGGTCCTACGCCCACGCTCCCTGCTTTGCTTGTGCTGGAATAATATCCATCATCACATCACTGGATTGTACAGTCAAGCGTCATAACATAAGTGCAGTCATACCTCGAAGACCTTATCGCCTAGCCTTAATGATCATAATGCCTTGTAGATTCTGACTGCACTTTGGACTCTTGACTGTACATTCAGATGCAGATAAACCTGACCCCCGAATCCTAATCTCAGGGGGAAAGGTTTCTCTGTATTTGACTGTACTGATTTATCAGTTCCCAGCACATTGCAGTATGTTATACAGCTGGCACTAGATGTATGAAGTGTTGCTCGAAGTATAAAGTAGGCAACTACAGCCTGAATTAAAAGTAGTTTTAGGCAAAGCCGTTCTCACTAATCTCTAGCGCCGCTTCTAATAATTCTATTCTAATAAGATAGCGACCGCGTTTGAGGATCTTACTACATTGGGCAGTCTAGATCTAGATCTAAATCATCTGCATGCTAAAGTTGGCTTTTATTATAAAAACTGGCTGAAGCTGTATCTACTCTATTAAAGTAAAGACGCGGAAAACAACAATAAGGAATGCTGTAGACAAAAGTGCAATAGTGTGAAGAGATGCAAGCGGTGAAGGTGCAGAGACAAAACGTGTTCTTTTCAAAGATACAAGTTACCTATCCGTCTTCTTTAGGTCTGGATTGAAGCTAAGGACGTTGGGTACCTCTGGGGAAGCTGATCGCTTTGATCGACCTTCGGGAGCTGGAGCTCTGCGAAGCGATGTTGATGGAATGACAAGGGAGTATCTATCTGTCTTCTTCTATCTTACCAATATTTTTCTACTTCTTAATATTTTAAAGGTCACGCCATGCCACGCCAAACTGTTTTCGATAATGTTTGTATTCGAGTTGACCAGGAAGCGAATATAGGCTTCTTTATCCCAATTTTCTCACGAAAACGTAGCATTTCGACAGCATTTCCCTACAGATTTCTAATTTCATGAATCAACGCTGACGTGGTATAATCCCAAGTGAATGGTCGATTACGTGTAAGTCTCTCTGTAACCTGATACCGTCTGCTAGACAAACCGAGAGTAATTAAACTGGACTGCGAGTGATACCATGCTTCCGTAATTTTAACATCGATGCAAAAACGAGGGGTATTATAATGTATGTGACTATCAGTGAACAGTGAGTATGGGACTGTTTTCATTACCAAAGGAAGCGGGACTTAACGAATAAGAAAGAAAGAAAGAAAGAAAGAAAAATTCTTTATTCGACAAATTTTGCACTAAAATAACATATTTACCAAATTAACACTTATCGAAATCACACGAATCTTATTAGTCTGTTATTTTTTTTCTTTTCTTTTCTTTATTTATGAATTCACAGCGTTACAGAGTTAACTTATATACTTTGAAGTAAGGCCAATAATGAATTCACTGGTAAATCAGTACGTAGCGATTCAAAAACGAGACAAGTGGTACGTATACCACCCAAAAGGATGTTCCATAACACGTAGAGAACTATCTTCTGATATACTTATGAATTTATGAATTTATAACAATAATATAATAACCTTATATGTATATATATATGTAGGTATATATATTTTTTTTTAAATATCTTCAAATAATAATAACATGCCCTTTACTGAGTTCTGTTGAGCTGAGTTGAGTTCTAGTTTTGGTTAAAGGAACTTTACTCGTTATTCGAAACTGATTTCGATGAAACTCTGGTTTCTAAAGTGGCCGAAATTCTGCGACCTGACAATATTATTAACGGACTTAATAGATGAAGCTCTAAGAATCTTTGGACTGTGACCATGAGGGCAAACGTATAAGTAACGTCATAACATGAATGGATGTGGCCATCATTCATAAAAAGAAATCGAATATAGAGAATAATCGAGCGAGTATAGCTTCAGAGATAAGCTTGTTGAAGCAAACAAATAGGTAAACAAAATATTCAGCTCAATAGATTTCTGTAATAGTAACTAATACAATGAATGTCCGTAATTCGGTACAGTAACATATCCTGCGCAGTGGTCCGGCAAGAAGCCAAACTAGGCCGGCTTGGGTGTCGCGTAGGGCATGCATACCGGAATTTCGGAATATCGTAATTCCGGTATCTCGGACAGATTTTTTCGATATTTCTATACCGGAATTGAAGGGCCAAATACCGTAATACCGGTATTCTTTTTTTTTTCTTTTTTATTAAAAATGGGCCTGCTCTTGACCACAATTTTGCCCGAGGACACAGATGAGGTCTACGATGTAACGAGCTTACCCAGAAGCAGCCTATTTACTCTGGTTTTGAAGAGAGTCGGGTTGTACGTTGTACGTGCTCGGGAACACAGACGCAGGCAAGGAGTTCTAACGTGGTTTCAACACTTTCAACGCTTCGCTGTGAAGCGCTTGGTGCGTGCGGGCGGAATATAAACCAAGAAGGGCTGATAGCCCGCAGTGCGTCTGGTTCATCAAAAAAAATATTAATAAATATATATGTTTGTAATAAAATCTATGTTGTTTTGTCCGTTCGCCGCCGTAATATTCTAGCGCGTGCGGTAGTTTCATATTAGTAGCGTCGTCGCCCGCTCGGCCGGCGTCGGCAGTCGCGAGCGACCATTTTGAATTCAGTATTGTTTGGACATCGCGCGGGGAGGCCGCGCCGCATGAAATTGCTCGCGTGAATGGCATGGCGGACGGCCGCCATTTGTCCTGACATATCGGTTTGAATTTAATACGCGGAGAGGTCTCGCGTCTTTTGCTTGTTAACTAGTTTGAGTTATATTTGTGAATTTCCTGTTTGTTAAATAACTATTGAACATTTGTGTTTGTGAAACCTTTTACTTTGACTGTTTCTTGTGAGATGCGAAACGTGGCTGCCTGGGGACGCCGAAATCTGTTGCCGAGTGGAACTGCTAGACGGATCAGGTATTTTTTCTGGGGATTGAGATCTCATGGGGTAGGTTGGGTGATTTAGGGAACAACCCCTCCTCTTCCGAAGACACTCGAAGTTGGATCCGAAGATTAAGAAGATTCAGTTTGGTAAGTGGTTTGAATTGTAGTTATTAAATTAGGTTAGTATATAGGGCCCCGTAGCTCCCTATATAAGCTACGGTGGTAGCAGACTGCGTATAGGTTAGGTTAGATTCTAGTCGGACAAGCGTGGTGTCGCGTGGAGATTTTTTCCCGGTACTTATTTTTACCGGTGGTTTTTTCCCGGTGAAGTTCCGGTACAGAATTCTTCCCGCCGCTTCGTTTGTCCGGATTCTCTGCGCACATTTTCTGGTAGCAGAGCGTAGTTTATCTACCCTCTATTTGTTCGTTTGTAAAAAATAATTAATTGTTTGTAAAAATTATTAGATTTTTCTTAGTTTGTTTGTATAAGAATATTTTTAACCTTTTTTGTATTTGTTTGCGGTTTGTACCGTGCGTTCCGGGTTTGTGCCATTCTCATACCTACCGCGGTTCTTCGTGTAGTTGTTTGATTTTGTTGTTTTTTATTTACCTTTTGTTATTTTTTGTTTGTGACTTGACGCGATGGCGAAGGTCCCCAATGCTAAGGCGACACTCGCCAACGAATTGAGATGGTTTGTGACGGCCGGTGGACTCCTGTCCCGGAAGGACAGGGAGGCCGCTATACTGGAAAGAGCGGATCAGCTCCGCTCACGATTGAACAACGCGGAAGCGGCCATGGCGGCGCTTACCGAAGCCGACCTTACCCCGGAGGTCTACGCAGGTCACGTGGCGGACCTGGACCAGATCCTGAGTCTGCACGATGACATCGTGGAGGCGGCGGCCGCAATAAGGGCGAGACAGGCTGGCGGACCAGCCCCTCGCACACCTGTTAGACAGGAAGGACCAGCGGTTACTGGTCGGCTCCCCACCCTTCAGCTGTCCCACTTTGGGGGTAGGATGGAGGAGTGGGTGGCATATAAAAATATGTTTGAGTCCCTGGTCGTAGCACGACAGGATTTGTCGAAGGCCCAGAAGATGGCCTACCTCCTCTCCACTCTGGAGGATGAAGCGCGGTCGCTCATCCAGCACCTCCGGGTGGAGGACGACCAGTACGATACGGCTTGGGAGTTATTGAACTCCCGCTACCAAAATTTACGTTTGTTAGCGGATGCGCACGCCGCACAGTTGATGGCCCTGCCCAAGGTGGCCAACAGGGCACAGTTGCGCCTGCAGTTGCTCACGCCCGTTACAGTGGCCTGTAACGCGCTCCGCACACTGGGGCTGCCGGTGGACCAATGGTCCTTTTTGCTGGTGCACATTGTATTGGGCAAATTACCCAATGACATCCGCTCGCGATTTGAGCGCGAGAATGCGGAACAGGATAGCACCACCCTACCAACATTCACTGACTTGGTGAAGTTTTTGGAGTTTGAGGCACGGGCTGCTGAGAATACCATGACGGACTCAGCGCCATCCAGAGCGCCTGAACGTAGGCCCTTGGAACCCTCATGGCGAGGGAAGCCCCAACAGGGACGGCAACCGCCACCGCGTGGAGCTGGTGTGCGGGTTGCACACACGGCAGCAGTCGCGAGGGACGCGGACTGCCTGCAATGTGGCCGGATGGGCCACAGCCTGCTGCAATGCAGGGACTGGCAGAGACTGCCAGTACAAGATCGGCGCCGCATGGCAAGGCGGCATGAACTTTGCTTTTACTGTTTGGGCAGTCACTATGCACGTGACTGTCCCAGGGCCATACCATGCAGTGCATGCCGTGGGCGGCACCACTCGATGCTTTGCATGAACCGGAACGGGGATGGCACCCGGATGTTGAGGCAGGGGTCCCCTATGGGCGGGGGCGCTCCTGCGCGAAGCCCTCCACCTTTGGAAGAAGGACGCGGCTTCGCTCGTCGCACCCCCCCTCGGGAGGGGGGTCGCGTACCTGCGCGGGTCTTGGCGGACCGGGACCACGCGCCCCAAGGTCATGGCCAGTATGTAGCTGGCCAGGCCCCGGATAGGGCCCCCATGGGCGGGGGCCCTAGATCGGACGTGCGAGTGGGGACACCCCCCTCCACGCGGGTTACCAATACCCAACACATGCAGCCGCAGCGGTTTTCTCCGCCGCTGCACGAGTACCCACGGCTGGAGTACCACCCGCCGTACCATATGTATGGCCGGGCCGCGGGTTATCCCCCCCCTCAGATGGGGATGTGCACTCGCCCGCCATATTATCCGGGTCAGTGGCGCGCCCCTGGTTTGGAGAGAGTGGGGAGCCCGTAAATAGCTTGCTCCCTTGCTGGGACAGAGCCGCGGACGGTTCTGCTCCCTACCGCGGTGGTCCGCGTATGGGGTCGTGGGGGAGAAGCCATTAATTTGAGAGCTCTGTTGGACTCAGGGGCTCAAAGCAGTTTGGTTACCACTCGAGTGGCACACCAGTTAGGTTTAGTCGTGGAAGACTCGCCTGTGCCACTTCTTGGAGTTGGTGGCATACAAGTGAAGTGTCTGACGGGCCAGACACTTGTCACCTTTTCTTCGCTGAAGTCCTCCACAATGACGATCACGACTTCGGCTATGGTAATGGATACCATTGCGGGTTGGCACCCCTCGACGGACATACCGCCGGGTGTGTTGTCTTTGGTTTCGGGTCTGGATTTGGCCGACCCCTTTGTCTTTCATCCCGGCCCAGTGGACTTGCTCCTGGGCTCGGACGTATTGGGTTGGATTTTGTTGGGTACCCAGAAAGCTCTGGGTTCGTCTTCACTGATGGCAGTGTCTACTATCTTTGGTTTCGCCCTGATGGGCCCTGTGTTTGATAATAGCACCGTGGAGGAGCCACCGGTCGTCGCATCAGCGTCCTTGGCCAAGACCATGCAAAGGTTTTGGGAGGTGGAGGAGCCACCTATGAGTTCCAGGATGGATCCGGAATACGCTGAGTGCGAAGCCTTCTTTCGATCAACCACGGAGAGGTTGCCCTCCGGTCGGTTTGTAACTAGATTACCATTTGTTGCCTCTCGTCCTAGCCTAGGGCAAAGTAGGGCGCTTGCGGAGAAACGACTGCTGTCCATGGAGCGACGCATGCAGCGTGACCACGTACTTCGCGATAAATATATTGAATTTATGCGCGAGTACGAGGATTTGGGTCACATGTCTCCGGCTCGAGTTGATTGGAGCTCAACTGAGCATTATTTTTTTGCCCCACCACGCGGTGGTGAAGGCCTCAACGGGCAAGTTGCGGACTGTCTTTGATGGGTCCGCACCCACTTCGAACGGAGTTTCGTTGAATCTATGTTTGCATTCAGGTCCCAAATTGCATAGGGACATCATCATCTTGAACTTTAGAAGACATCAAGTGGTTTTTGGTGCGGACATCCGGATGATGTTCCGCCAGACAGTCATACATCCTGAGGACAGGCGATTCCAGTTGATACTCTGGCGTGAGCGCCCTGAGGATCCTGTGACGGTGTATGAACTCAATACGAACACGTATGGTCTGAAATCTAGTCCCTATATCGCCATCAGATCATTGCTTGAATTGGCAGAGCGGGACCGGATCCGCTTTCCCCGTGGGGCTTCCGTGCTGTCACGTGACTTGTATGTTGATGACGTGTGCACCGGAGCCCAAAGTATTGAGGAGGCCCTCCTACTGCGGGACGAATTGATTGAAATATTGAAAACGGGTGGCTATGAGCTACGTAAGTGGTTGTCCAATGAGCCTAAAGTTCTAGAAGGGATCCCGGAGGATCACCAACAGAACCCTCACCTGTTTGAGGATGTGGATGATCCCAACAGGATAGCGGTGCTGGGCATGCAGTACCAGCCGCTAACCGATATTTTCACATTCCAAGTGGACTTGGAAATACCAAAAGTCTGGACTAAGAGAACGGTGTTGTCCGTAATAGCTCGTATGTTTGATCCAAGCGGTTGGATCAGTCCAGTAATATTCTCTGCGAAGTGTCTTCTTCAGAGCTTTGGACTTTGGGCGTCTCGTGGGACGAGCCGCTGTTTGGTCCTCCATTGGATGATTGGCTCGAGTTGTTTTCATCGATTAAGGAAGTAATCGGATTGCCTTGCCTCGTCGAATATTGCCCCCCGGGAAATATCGAGCCAGCCTGCATGGCTTTTGTGACGCGTCGGAGCGAGGCTACGCCGCGTCAGTCTATATGCGGACAGTTGACGCCGATGGCCGGGTCAATGTCTCGCTTTTGTTAGGGAAGAGCAAGGTCGCCCCCATCAGGACTAGGCTGACTATTCCCAAGCTTGAGTTGAGTGGAGCTCACCTTCTCTCTAAATTGTTGCATCACGTTGCATGTGAGCTGGCGGCCACGGTCGAGATACGGGACATCTTCGCTATGCGATTTAAATGCTAACGGTTTTTGTTATTTTTGTCAAGTTGTCAGCTTGTCATTCAAAACCATTCGAAACTAACTTCACTAAACTGAATTTTTGTACGACGACGTGCAAAAAAAAATGAAGAAAATTAGAAATATGTAGTAATATATTTTTATAAACTTTTATTTACAGTATTTTATTTTCCACTAAATGAATTAAATAAAGATAAATTAAATGCAAATATAATTTTACTAAAAAATTGAATCTTCAAATTTCGGTATAACCCATGCACGGAGTAATTTAGAATTTTTTATATAAATAATTATGTATGTACTTAGTTTTTCACTTGATCAGTTAGTTGCTACCCGGTCCCCGCGCTGTTTCCCCCGCGCTATAATTTTGCAGACTTTGCAGTCGTCAATATCTTATAGCGAGCGTGCACGTATGCGGTGTAGTGTTTAGACGATTGTTCTTTTATCTAAATACACTATGTTATCTAATAAGTATAGATTTATAGAGATTAAACAAATTGCGCCAATTCCGGAACTAGTACCGGAATTCCGGTATTAGGTCTCTAGTACCGAAAATCAGTTCCGGTATTGATAACTTTCCGGTATTGCATGCCCTAGTGTCGCGGTCTGATCGGGGATCACGTTACACAGGCCGTTGGTCAGACAATATGGAAAGATCTGGCAGGCTATTGGATTGGGCCTGGGAATTTAGTTTGTAAGAATTTCTCGCCAATTTAAGAAACATGCAAAGAGAATGACTGCACTGACTGACCGATTGACATAGGTATCAATGCAGAGCCGAATCCGCTGAACGTGGTAAAGAGATTTAATATTTTGGAGAAAAGATGGGTTATGCATGGGTTTTTTTATGGGTTGGTTTTACTTGGGTGTGGGAATGGGTTATGCATTTTGGAAATTTCACCTATGGGTGGGGTAGGGTGAAAAATGTAATTCACACGGACGAAGCCGAGGACAAATGCTTGTCAAATATGAAAATGAGTTTAGCAAAGAGACTCTAGTGCTTTCCATTTTTCTTCAGAGAGATATTGAAGATTTAATTTAACTTTTTTCAGTCTTTTTCCGTAGACGTTGAATATTTCTATTATGGTACAATAGAGCTACATGGATCAAAGCCAGAAAATAAAATAAGCAAGTTTAAAAATAACAAATAAAGTATATAATCTAACTTTGAATATGGGCTCAACAAGACTCTGTCAATACAGTCTTCAATTTGATGATAAATATTGAATTTCAAATCATAAGACTGAGCTGTACAGTTTAATTTTGTGTATCCCCTTGAAGTTACGACTATTAGATCAATTGTGACCTAATAGCTGGACATCGGAAGCTCTTCAATAGAAGCCAGGAATTATATAGGACAAACTACATTTAACTTCTTGTTACAGGAATTTGAACCTTTACGTCAATAAACAAATTGTATTATCAACTGTTTATCCTGAAAGACTTTTCCAAATTTCTAGATAAAAATCTTTATTGACAACAAAAGTAACATGCTTCTTACGATCTACAACAACAAGCATCTTACGATCTGCAAAATGCTTCGACAAAAAGTACACAGAAACACAGTTAAAGCATTTACTTTTTTTTGATCCTGATGAAATAACGTGCTTCATTCATGATTTTGTTTACCAATCTGACTGAATATCGAAGCCTTCGTTCATAGACCACCACTTGCTTCCGGTGAAGGAAAACATCGTGAGGAAACCTGTGTTCTAATTGATGATTTATCAGCTAGTGTGTGAAATGGAAAAGTCAATATATAGCGACCCATAAGGAGTTGATTCCACGATTAGGAAGATTCTTTGAAGAAGTTTCTACGATGCAACCTGTTACATATATGCAAGTCTTGCTTCAATCATGATCAGAGAATCAGTCACTCACCCATCGACCAGCAGCTTAGTGGCTTGCTCAGCAGCATAGGCCGCATCAGCTAACGGCTTTACTTCCCCAGAGGTGGCAGCAGCCCTCTGAGCCCTGTTCGCTGGAGTGTCCGTCTCCAAAGGCCGTCTCTTTTTCTCAACATCCTTCCTATTCTTCAAAGCTATCTTCCCGAAGGCAACAGCTGCTTGTATGTCTTCTGTCCCGTTCTTGCCGCTCCATTGTGGAGGCTCACGGCCTGTAAGTGGATTTTGTGATTTGAATTTCTTAAATGTGGAGCAGTGGTGATAACTTAGGACGCTTTTGCTAGAAATAAATATAAACAAGTAGTGTTATCTGAGATTTCGTAATTGAGAAAGTTCTTAAGAATGTGAGATAAAACAATATTTGGACGTAACATAAGAATGATGATTTTATGAAACATCTTTTCATCATTTTTCTATTAATCTATCCCGTTATTAAAACTATTTCACGTTCTCAGATCTATTATTCGTATTTGTACTGAATTTTATGTTAATTGGACTGGTGCGTACATCTAATCTAATGGTCAAGTTTTTAATAAAAAGACCAAGGTCGATCTATTCGATTTTTTCCAATACGCACGTATTTGATGGAACTTGTTTTGACAACTAATTAACTTAAATATGGAAAGGCAATTGGGAAGGTAAAGTTTTTATAAAGAAATCTTCCGGCTGAATCTGAGTGATTTTAAAACAAATTATTTGAAATACCCTTAGTTACAAAATAAAGTGTGATATATATCAAAGTGGCGTCATTTATTGTACTTTTGGTTTATTTAACACTGCCATATCTAATTTTTGTTCGTACTTACTAAAACTATTATTATTGGATGTCTTTTCATAGAAAAAAACTTTACCTAACTACCTATAGGTATATTTCTTCTAGTGTTGTCTAGCTAGATCATCTTTGAATGTAGGAAGCTAGGTATATATTTTTTATAACGGTCAATGACCTATTTACCTTTATAATTCCAAATAAATAATCGGTATTGCATAATTAAAATAATGAGTAAGATTCGATGGAAGGATTGCAATAATGGGTAAGTACCTACCTATATTCTTTCTTCCTATAGGAGCTTTAAATAGTCGACCATTGGATTAAATCTCTAATCCAGCCTCTCCCAATGGGAGGGTTTACCCATTACTATCATGGTGTTCTGGAGAAAATTATTTATACTTACTTACGGATAAGTACCTTAACACAGGATGTACCTAACTCTATGACCTTACCTCAAGTCATCCTTGCATGTATTCATAGTAACGATCAGGGTTTCAGACGTGATTGGTTCACAAACATCCAAACCTTTCAAATTCACGTTTACCATCAAAAAGTCCACTGCTGGACATGGCCCTCTCCCACAGACGGATATCTTCGTGAAAATAGCCTCACCTGCTAAAGGCCATTTCTTTTTTATCAGCGGCTTCAACTCAGGCGCTAAAGTATGGTTGCTTATCAACACAGGAACTGGCACATAGCTTGGACTTCCCGGAGACAACCTTAGTGTTAAGTTGCTGATTGGCCGTGACGGCTGTGACGTCACTTGTGTGACGCTGTTGATTGGTGACTGCGGCTGTGTCGTCACTTGAGTCGGGACGCTGATTGGTGATAATGTTATGGGGCTTGGTGACTCTGACGTCACTTCTGTTGTGTTGTCGTCACTGAAATCCCCGAGGTTGTACGTGACAGTAACGAGGAGTGCTATAGCGAGGATTATCCTGGTAACAATGAATAATTTATTTTTATTTACATATGTATTTACTTATGTGTTTTCATTTATGTGGGAAGCGGTGGTGGCAGAGTGGTAGGGCGCCCGACTGTGGCTGCAAAGGTCCCAGGTTCAAATCCTGCCACATGAGTTTGTATACCAATCTGATTCATGTTTGGTAGTTTTCATCGACCATCACTTGCTTCCGTTGAATTAAAGGAAAACGGAAACCTGCACTCTGGCTGATGATTATCAGCTAGTGTGTGAAATGGAGAAGGCAATGGCAAACCACTCCAGATAGTCTTGTGTGTGTTTCATTCCATATAATGACCGCGACCTTCAGTCATGAGGAATACGACTATTAAGGAGGATCTGTTACTTACATTTGGCTTGTCCTCAATCTGATTAGGTACTAAGTATGTGCGTATGTCAGATTTTTCGAATTCAGAGCAAAGCCGGCCCTAGAAAGTCGATTTAACTTTAGGGTTGTTTCGTCTTTGATACCCTGTTTACACAGTATACTTAATAGATTGAAGATAAGGAGATGTTTTAATAAGTAATTAACTAAACTAGTTTTATGTCGACTTATAAGCCTCTCGATGTTTTCCAAAATGCCTATCTAATTAAAAGTCACAAACAGCTAACAAGAAAAACAAGTTGCTGGTGGTGACAACTTATAGATTGCTAAAATTAGAAAAATGCTGTTCATATTTCCTCCCAAACAAAGATGCATTGACCTGATTATGTAATAATTGCATCAAATGATGTCCATCAGATGTTCGTCGTCGTAAAGTTTTTTTTTAAATAGGTGTTGCATTTTTGGTAAGTAGATCCAAAATTAATTTCGTCTAGGATTTTCTTGTCAAGTAACGACAATCAATAGAAGTCAAGTGCCTACCACCTAGTAGGTACAGATTGTCTGAGCTGCCGATCCCACCTGAATTGGAGATTGAGATGAGGTAGAAGACGTTCTCGGAACCATAAGTGCCTCCCTCCAAGAAAGAATGAAACTTTAACAAGAAAATAAACTTTTTTAACTTCTTATTAGGGTTCCGTACCTCAAAAGGCAAAAACGGAACCCTTATAAGATCACTTTGTTGTCCGTTTGTCCGTCTGTCTGTCAAACTTTTTTTTCTCAGGAACGTTTAAAGGTATCAAGTTGAAATTAATATCGAATACCTACTCGGTCATTTTTGGCAAAAAAATAATCAAAATTAAAAATAAAAAGTAAATATTGCGATTTTTCACATATTTTGCGATTTCAGGCAGCAATCAAAACCTATGAGGTACTTCCCGTTGACCTAAAATTATGAAATTTGACAAAAAGCAAGGTTCAACAGTTATAAAGGAATTATACAGGAATAAATCTGAAAATTGAAAATATGTTGTTGGAAGTCTAAAAAAAGTGTTACAAACTTAAATGTATGATGCTAAATGTATGATGCTTTGCGTATACGTGACTCGCATTTGGCTGGTTTTTATTTAACTCCCAACTCACATAAGACTAGCGCAGCAGGCACACTGGAAGTTCCTGAGTCTCTTCTGGTAGTTGCGGGAGAGACTGGACTCGAAGACGTAGGTAGGGGCCACCAGGGGCGTACGTTCCCCATCCTTGGATGTCGACGGACGGTACATTTTGGTACCTAGAACAAAAAGAGGTGGAGATAACAAAATTGTACACCGAGGAAAGAACGTAACAGATTCCTAAGAAAGTAACACAATCGAACTTTTTTCTAAAGCACCGATGTGCTTTAGACGACCCTGCCTACGAGGAAACCTTTAAGAAAATGCAAAGGTTCTAGAGTAGACCCCTGTGGAACAGATTGCGTTTGGGGAAATTTTTTTTTTTTTTTATTTATTCAGGAGTTTTTTAGGAGGACTAACAGCTGTATCAACACAAATAGATAGCCTGTCCATTTGTAGATTACTAACTGTTTCGCCAACTTTTCACTAAAATCTTTAAATCTTTTTGTATGCTTGCATGTTTCCTTACGATGCTTTCATTCGCTGGAAAAACATTAAGGTTTAAACTAATCTATGAGATTGAATCAACAAGGTAATCATAAACCGGAAGAAAATTGGAATCTAACTATTTATTTTCTTTTGTGTCAACTAAGTATTGCTAGCAGATACCGATACCTATAATAATAATAATAAGTTTTTTTTTTAATTATAAGCTAAGTTGGCTAAGAGTAGGTTATTTCTATGAAAGTACGAATTATTAAAAAAATGTTTTAACTAATAATTGTAATGAAGATAGTGTACTAAATTAATTGAAGAAATACAATGAACAGTAGATGACAATGAGGATCATTGTTAATTTAAAAATTAAAACTTGTTAGATAAGATACTGATGAAAAAAATTTAAATGAATGAACCCAATATAAATGAATGCACTGTATGATGATACCTACCTATTAATATCAGATTTTTTTTTAAATTTTGAAGTAAATAGTAGGTACCTACTGTCATGTCGTGGGAATTTTGAAATTACTAGAATGTCGGCAAATAAATTAAATGAAATAAAATTCGGTACCTACCTACTAACATTTAAATATCTCCATAGTGTAAGTCCGATAGGTCCATGGAAATTTATTTTAGGGTTTTTTAAATTTCAAATGCCTAAATTTTATTACAGAACTAACTACTTAACTTAGTTAACTTTAACTACTTTTTATTCTGCCAGTGGTTTTGATAACATTTCATTTACTAAAACTACAAAGCGTAAGATTGATACTTACTTGTTTAATTTATTCACAAAAACTAGTTTGAAACAACATCAAACTCATCTCTAAACTTGTCACTAAACAAATCCGTACACCAGTTTAGAATTCCAAGGGCTATCGAGCCAACCGCCCTAACACACGCGCGTCTTTAGACTGATTCTATGAGACGCATGGACCGGTTTGGTGATAGATTTCCAAATTGATTCGTATATAGTTTATTAATTTAATTAATTTGTAAATAAGTAACTGACCAGTTAACTTAATTTTTGGGTAATTTTACTTGTTTACATGTAATTGACAAAAACATTTGACTAAATGGCTTTAAAGGTTGCTAATATTGTGCAATGGTTTTTTAACCGATTTGAAGTAGACAGTTTTACTTGTAGTTAAATACCAAGTAAGTTAGGTACCTAAACTTATTGTAGGTACTGTCTTTGCGAAGTAAATTATTACAAATTAGTTGTTGTGCCCCGAGGCTTCGCTCCAGTGGAAATTTTGGAATAAAAAGTATCCTATCCTATGTCTTTCTCAGTTCCTACCTAAGTACTTCAAATAGGTATGTATATGCGTCAAGAAAATTGTTTTTTTCAGTATAAAGCGTGAAGCGGTTACAAACAAACAAACAAATAAATTCACTTTCGCATTTATAATATAAGTTGGGAGATTTGCGCCCCGGGGCTTCGCTTCTGTGGGAATACCATTTTGCGTGAGGTAGCAAACTTTATCGAAATCCGTCCAATAGACATTGCGTGATTGAGTATACATCACACAATAAAAACAAACCTGCGCATTTAAAATTATCTAAGCACTTAGGTACCTATTAGTAAAAGGTATTTTAGGTCTTTCCTTCAATATTTTTTTTATTTTTAATGTCTTTTCTTTAGTTTTCAAATAATTTGTCGTGTTAATCGACTTTACACTCGCTTTTTGAAATGGCACTAATCAGAATTCCTATGACAGGCTTCTCCATTGCGACATTATGCCCAAATTCAGCTAAACGTGGTCCCGCCAAGGGGGGTAAGGGGTAAAAGACGTGATGCTGTTGCTGTATCTGTATCCCCACTTGGGAGTGGATATGGGGTGAAAAACTGCATTAACGAGGATGAAGCCGAGGATAAAAGCTAATACAGGTATAACTTTTTAAATATTCAAAGGTATAACTTTATATTCTGGTTTATCGCACACGCGATATTTTCTTATATGAGAACGCAGTGTAACATTCTTTGTATAAATGAACGCAGCGTAATATCGTGGCTGCGCAGCTGATGTAATGTCTATTTGGCAGTTTGACGTTGACAGTTTTGCGAGTTGTGTGTGCGAGTTGTTTCAGTTCCGCGAAGAATTTCGGGTTTTTAGAGAAAAAGAAGTGAAAATGGCTACGGTAGAAGAATTGCAGAGGAAGGTAAAAGATTTGGAGGCTAAGCTAGCTGCAGCTCAAGGAAATGTCGGTCCTGTACGCCAGAAAATCGATGTTATGTCGTCCGAAGTCGTCGACTCCAACCCTTACAGGTTTTTACTTTTTACAGATATTATTTCTTAATTAGCTGACCCTGCGACAATTAATTGATTAATAGAACAATATTTGAAACCTTACTAACGAGATTTTTCTTTAATATTAGCGGTGAATACCTGGAAATTTACTGCAATATGTTAACTCAATAAACAAGGCGTGAAAGAATTTGAAACCCATAAATAAGCCATATTATACGGTCATACGTAGTAAATAAGCTGAAGAATATAAATGATAATTTTAATTCAATTATATTGATAATTTTATTCCAATCTCTATTGATCCTCAAGCAATCTGAACATATTAAATGAACATATGTTTTCTCAACAGTCGATTGATGGCTCTAAAGAGGATGGGCATAGTGGATAATTATGAGAAGATCAGGGAGATGTCAGTTGCTGTAGTCGGTGTGGGAGGTGTCGGCAGTGTCACTGCTGAAATGTTGACCAGGTGCGGGATTGGAAAGGTGAGTTTATTATTAAACCATATTTCAAAATCCTTTTAACCAGTCTTTGTTTTCATTTAAACAATGGTCAACTGAACATTATATTGTGTAAGCCATTGTCATTGTCACAGTATCTACAGCTTCTACATCTAACTAGATGCTCATAGTCAAACTTGGTGACTGAAATCAAAATAAAAAAACAAAAATGTAATTATACCTTAGCTACATTTATTTAAGTAAGGTCCATAATTTGTATTCCACCATCCACATCCAGTGTGAGAGTACTGGAGTTCCATGATACAGGTTCAGCCTGTAAAAGGCTGAACCTGTATCATGGAACTCCAGTCTCGAGCGACATGTGTTTTTATAGTTTACATACAATTTTAGATATTTTTACTTTTTTATTCATCTATGTTTTTTTCATTTCAGTTAATCCTTTTCGACTATGACAAAGTGGAGCTTGCGAACATGAACCGTCTATTCTTCCAACCGCACCAGGCCGGGCTCAGCAAAGTGGATGCGGCTGCTGCTACCTTGCAGAATATTAACCCTGATGTAACAATAGACGCGTACAACTATAACATTACTACGGTGGCCAACTTTCAGAACTTCTGTGATACTATTAGGTCAGTTTAGTGTAGACATATGCCTTGCCAAAACATTTAAAATTTATTACCATTATACACATGAATTTATCTACACAAGTAGAAATTTTAATAGTTTTGTGTCGCACACAATGCATTCAATTTTAATAGGCTATTTAATTTTTTTCATTGAATGATTGAGTTGAAATTACATCCAAATATTATTGAATTTTTTAATACATTGAAAGAATTGTTTAACAATGGGTATGCTTTGAAAGAACTCATCAATTTCAGGACAGGAAGTCTGACAGGAGGCCCTGTGGACTTAGTCCTGAGCTGTGTGGATAACTTCGAAGCGCGCATGGCTATCAACACGGCCTGCAACGAGTTGAACCAGAAGTGGTTTGAGTCCGGAGTCAGTGAGAATGCCGTGTCGGGCCATATACAGTTCATTGTGCCCGGGGAGACTGCCTGCTTTGCTGTGAGTATATCCCTACCTCACCTTTTCGTGGAAGAAATTGTATTTGCGATAGCCGCTTTTACGCTTTTTTGTATTTTTTTTTTTTAAATAAAGAGTTTATCTATCTTAATTGATTTATTGTTTTGTCACCATCACGACAGTCATAAAAATTCCACAAAACTAGATAGAGGCATAGCTTCCCCACAGTTTTCCATGAATTGCAAGTGACCTGCATCCTGCAATGTCTTTCAGCAACTTTGTAACAAACAAACAAGTATTGGCTACTTTGTAGGTAGGGCAGGGTAGTGACGCAGATAGATCCATAGTAAATAATAAATTTTATTCACTGTTTATTTTGTGTTGCAGTGCGCCCCACCGCTGGTGGTGGCGTCCAAGATCGATGAGAAGACGCTGAAGCGCGAGGGCGTATGCGCCGCCAGCCTGCCCACCACCATGGGCATCGTGGCCGGCTTCCTCGGTGAGAAACTACTTCTTTATTAGTTTGTAGTGCGAGAATCCCGGAGAAACTTTAATAAAACAACATTAAATAGCGTCCAAAATCGATGAGAAAACGCTTAAGAGTGAAGGCGTGTGCGCCGCCAGGCTCGTATGACGATGACAATAGTAGTGGGGACCACTATTGTCATCGTCGCCGGCTTCCTCGGTGAGAAACTGTTTTTATCAGTTTGTAGTGTGAGAAACTATGAGAAACTTTAATATTATTGCAATAAATAGCGCCCAAGATTGACGAGAAAACGCTGAAGTGCGAGGGCGTGTGCGCCGCTAGCCTCACCACCATCATGGGTATTGCCGTGAGAAACTAGTTGTTTATCAGTTTGCTAGCGCCCCGCCCAGGCTTCGCTCGGGAGGTAAATTATTGCCTATGTCACTCAGGTTTAATGTAGCTTTCTATTGGTGAAGGAATTTTTAAAATCGATTCAGTAGTTCCGAAGATTATCCCCTACAAAAAACTTACAAACACTTTCTCTTTATAATATTAGTGTGAGAGTGCAAGAAACTACGAGAAACCTTAAGATAACAGTAGTAAAATATGTACAATAGCTCAGTGGCGTAGGTTTGCGCGCTAGGTTTGCGTTAGTAGCGGTATGTCACTTTTTATCAGTTTTCAGTGTGAGAAACCATGAGAAACATTTATTTTACAGCATTAAAATAATGTATAAGCGCTCAATGGTGCAGTGGTTTGCGCGATAGTGGTGGCAACATTCATCAGCCATTTTAATGCCCCACTGTTGGGTTATTGGCTATCCATAAGGATGGATACGGAGGATGGTCAATGACCTCACACGTGCTCAAGGCGTATTGGTGCATTTTAACGACAATGCAAATACAGCTGTGCAACGACAAACGTGCCTTTTAAAACGCGTCACTTTAAAGCCCTTAAGCAATTTTAGTCCCTGTATAATAGTGAACCAATTAGCTGTTTTTTAATAGACGTGATAAAAAAAAATGATTTTTTCCAGTTCAAAACACATTGAAATACCTGCTAGAGTTCGGCACAGTGACGCACTATCTGGGGTACAGCGCGCTTACCGATTTCTTCCCTACAATGAGTTTAAAGGTGAGTTTAATCACGACTGATAACTTAGATACAACTGACTTATTAAGGTCTTTTGAGAGCAATTTGCGTTGTTCCCGATGAGTCATACCAAGATTAGTAACACTGAGACTCAAAGGGAAAAAAAGTATCGATGAGTCACAGTATTACTCATTGCAACTGATGTTTTTCCCAATGAGTCACACTCTTACTTGGGTTCCCAGGTTGATTACCATCGATTCAACTTGTCAACTATAGGATTATAATAATGGAGTATGTGTGTCAGACAATGCTTTTAGCATTAAGTCCACCTTTTGTACTGTACCTTTGTGTGTGTACAATAAAGTTTGACGATGAAGTGCTAGTGGCCGAGTGGTAGGGCGCCCGCCTGTGGCTGTAAAGGTCCCAGGTTCGAATTCTGCCCGTGCTACATAAGTTTTTACACCAATCTGACTCGTGTACCTATATTAGTTTTCATCGACCACCACTTGCTTCCGGTGAAGAAAAGCATCGTGAGGAAACCTGCACTCTGGTTGATGATTATCAACTAGTGTGGGAAATGGCAAACCACTTCATTAAAATTGCCACGACCCTCAGTCATGAAAAATACGACTAAAGAAAGAGAGACAAAAATATTTAAATAAATAAATATAATTTGATTAAAACTAACGTGAGAAATAGTCATAATTTTTATACGGATACTCACGCGGTTTGTTAGCCGGATCTGCCGACTAACAAGAAAAGACGGAAAGACGGTCCTAACTCGCCTTGAAAATGACTTCTGTATGAAGTCGAAACTAGTCGGCAGATCCGGTAAACAAGACGCGTGAGTATCCGTATAAAAATCATTATAAATAAATATGATTTTCAGCCAAATCCCCAGTGCGACGATAGCTACTGCCGCACTCGCCAGGTGGAGTTCCGAGCCAGGCCGGTGGTGGAGCTGGCCACTGAAGTCGTCGAGGACTCCGCTCCCGTCCACCAAGATAACGAGTGGGGTGAGCTGCCTCTGATATTTTTGATGTAAAACATTTAATGACGCGGCTTAGTAGTAAAATCATAGACTTAGTAAAAAATAATAGACCCGGCATAGCAATCTATATACAAACAGTACTTATGCGGCCGGTTTCCATGTTTTGTCACTATTATTAGTATGGGCAGGCCGCCATCTTTGTGCCAAATCCTTTGTCGGCGTCGGGTTTAGGTATGCACGATTTTTTGTAGGTATGTCATGTCTATTCTTTTTTCATTCATCTGAGGTAAAATCGACTTGAATGCCGTGACGGAAAATGGCATGATGCGTCGTGCCACGATGCTAATTTGTTTTACATCTGCCGTGATGGCTAACTTTTTTACTTATTAATACTATACAGATACACTGGTGTTAGATTTTTCAAGTTGATAATTTTTTTTTGTCTATGGACTGCGGTGATTGCTTACCATCAGGCAACCCGCATGCTCGTTTGCCTACTATTCTATATAAAAAAAAGTTCCTTTTTAAGTTTTTATTTCGTTTCTAATGACAGGTATTAGTCTGGTTGATGAAAACTCTCCTGAAGATGATGACACATCTAACTTGAAGCTGGTTGACGGTGTTCAGGTAAGATGACGTTGATTCATTTAATAATTTCCAAAAATTATGATCTGTATACAATAAAATTGGGCTATCTGATTGGACGCAGAGACGAAACCACTCAATGTGGAAACTTGAAATTTTGCAAAGATTTTTTATATAGCGTAAGTACAGTAAGATTGGAATTTTAGAAATTTCACCTCTAAGGGGATGAAATAGGTGAAATACTAATTCACAGAGGGCGAAGCCGTTAGCAAACACTTATCCTAACTAATATTATAAATGCGAAAGTGAGTTTGTTTGTTTGTTGGTTTGTTTGTTACCTCTTCACGCTTCATCTACGGAACCAATCTTCCTGAAATTTCGCATACACATAGCTGAAAGTACGGAGAAGGACATAGGGTACCTTTCATCCCGGGAAAAAGCACTGTTCCCGTGGGAAATTCACGCGGGCGAAGCCGCGGGCGAAAGCTAGTTATAAATACGAAAGTTTGGATGTGAGTTTGTGAGGCTGTTTGTTACTCAATCACGCAAAATATACTGGACGGATTTCGATGAAATTTGGTATACGGGTATAAAAACACCAGGAATAGCACATAGGATACTTTTTATCCCGGAATTCCTACGGTAGCGAAGCCCCGGGACGCGGCTGGTTACTTATAAAATTATGCAATCTATTTCATCAGGTCGCATACAGTATTCCTGTTGACAACAGTACGCCAGAATCAAGTACCGGAGGGGCGGTAGCCGCCTCAGAACTCTCATTGGAGGAACTTATGCAACAGATGAAATCTATGTAAAATGTCAGTGTCATACTAATAGAGTTGCCAGGCTCAAAAATAAAAAGATCTTATACCGCATTACCAACATAACGGTAAAAATTAACGGCTATATTGCCGTTTCGGTAATAGTAGGTCTGTAATTTCATAATCTAATCTATGTGGCAGATGGAAAATACTACATATCCGTTTATTATTTTTGCTCTCTTCGCAATACTACGCACAGAAAATATGGTTTTATTTTTTAAGTTAATGTAGTCACAATATTGCACTCTCGATGTGTGGCCATAGCTTACTTTAGCTATTTTTTTTTTATTTATTTAAATTCGCTTTCTCATGAATGTGTAACGAATTTTAGGATAAAAAGCGTTGTGATTATTTTTTTATTAAAAATTAATTATAATTTTATGGTATTCGAGACATAAAATATACCATGCAAGCAATTTGATAAATCAAACGTAGAAAATATTTTTATTTTTAAATTATAAGAAAATATTAAAAAATCCTGTTTATATTTTGGTATAAAACGAAGGGCCAAAATAGATTTACATATAGTAGCGTATATAAAGTGGCATTTCTCGCTTTGTGTGACAAAAGCAACATTCCAATTGAACTCTATTCATAAGTCAAGGTCTCGAACAAAGTATTATGTACTTTAAAGAGGGACATCCACATATATTCTAACTTTTTAGCAGGCTTTTGTGTTTCCATGCGAGAAAATTGAATTTTCCCTAACTTTCATATATTTACAGTCTTCCCTGCGCGAAGCGATTATATATTGCATTTTGATTTATGAGTGTTTAGATTTTCTTTTTGCGCAGAATTTGATCTTTTTCTTCCAATATTTATTATGGATGTCCTTTGAGAGATGTCATGGATGGTCTAACTCAATGTCGTTGTAAGCGAAATTCTGATGTTAGTTATAAGTTGTAATTATTTTTTTGGACGTATTTTGTATTTTATATTAAATATTTATTATTGTTGTTAGCGCTACGAATTATATCATAATGTACTTTAATATATTACAAATTTTATTGATATGAATTAAATAAATTATATCTTCGGCGAAATATGGTCTTTCATTGATCGAATCGAAGTTTCATCTAATAATAATTCATGTTTTTGTTAAATATTTACACCACCTATATTTATACTGTGCTGACACTTTACACTACAACAAGAACGTCGATCTACGTAAAAGTCCGTTTTTTCAAATTTGCCCTATTATGTAAACAATCTTACCATGTCTTTTTATGATTTTACAACAATATAAATTAAACTAGTTTTGCGTGGCTGCGCGAGGTGCAAGCACCTCGCGTGCAGTGCAGGGAAATTTTAAAAAAGCAGTTCCGATTGCATGAAAAAAAGTTTGGGAAATAATGAAAAAGTCATCTACAAAGAAATGTTGTCGGTTGGGATTAGGTGAAGAGCCGAAAGGCTGCTCTGGCTTTTGCTCTTTGCTGTTAAAACGCAGCTCGGCCTACGGCCTCGCTGGCGGCGCAAGCTCGGCCTTCGGCCTCGCTTGCCCCGGCTGGAGGAGGGGCTCGGCCTCCGGCCTCGCCTCGCCTCTCGGAATCATAAACGCAGCTCGGCCTGCGGCCTCGCTTGCCGCGGTAGCCTCGGCCTTCGGCCTCGGCTCCCCGGCTGGTGACTTGAGGCATGAGTTGTCATCATCACGTCATCCATGAATGGCTCGGCCTTCGGCCTCGCCCAGTTCTTTTCGCACGAGACGGAGCTCGGCCTTCGGCCTCGCCTGGACGCAGCTCGGCCTACGGCCTCGCGGGCGCAAGCTTCGGCCTCCGGCCTCGCTTGCGCGGCTGGAGGGGGGCGCGGCCTTCGGCCTCGCTCCTGCCCCCCAGCCCTCGATTTAAACGCAGCTCGGCCTCCGGCCTCGCTTGCCGCGGAGCCTCGGCCTTCGGCCTCGGCTCCCCGGCTTCGGCCTCGCCCAATTCTTTTCGCACGAGACGGAGCTCGGCCTTCGGTCTCGCCTGGACACAGCTCGGCCTGCGGCCTCGCTCCTGCCCCACCCAGCCCTCGATTTAAACCGGCCTCGGCCTTCGGCCTCGGCCCCTCGGCTGGTTACTGGGGGTTCGGGATGAAATGAAGAGGTCGTCCATAAAGGAGGATGGCTCGGCCTGCGGCCTCGCCCAATTCTTTTCGCACGAGACGGAGCTCGGCCTTCGGCCTCGCCTGGACGCAGCTCGGCCTGCGGCCTCGCGGGCGCAAGCTTCGGCCTCCGGCCTCGCTTGCGCGGCTGGGGGAGGGGGAGCACGGCCTTCGGCCTCGCTCCTGCCCCCCAGCCCTCGATTTAAACCGGCCTCGGCCTTCGGCCTCGGCCCCTCGGCTGGTTACTGGGGGTTCGGGATGAAATGAAGAGGTCGTCCATAAAAGAGGATGGCTCGGCCTGCGGCCTCGCCCAATTCTTTTCGCACGAGATGGAGCTCGGCCTTCGGCCTCGCTTGCGCGGCTGGGGGGGGAGCTCGGCCTTCGGCCTCGCTCCTGCCCCCCCCCAGCCCTCGATTTAAACGCAGCTCGGCCTCCGGCCTCGCTTGCCGCGGAGCCTCGGCCTTCGGCCTCGGCTCCCCGGCTGGTGACTTGACTGGCCCATACAAAACTCTTCGAAAAAAATTTCGAAAAAAAAAAAAAACCTGTCAGTTGGGGGGTCCCACGGTCTCAACATAAAAAATTGTCTATGACGGTAAAAGTCTACGAGTCCGTTTTTCCCCCTAAAATCCCCTGTCAAGTTTGTATGGAAAAATAAAATTTTGTATGAAAAAAAAAAAAAAAGTCAAAAAAACCATAAACTACCACCGGCTGTGGTCGTTGCCCAGGGTCCTCTATGACATTTGGTCGAGCACCCCCCACCTATCTATTATGGTTTCCGCGGGCAGTACCCCCTATCAGTCCGGAACTGCTCCAAGTTCCACTTTCGTATTTTTCCCGGTGCCTCCTCACCCCCCTCCACACTTCCCCATCATTACTTTTTCCCAGTTGTGAGTTCCGTAGAACAAACAATTTATGTCAATGAGTCAGTCAGTCAGTCAGTCAGTGGTAATGCAGCTATATATATATAGGGGAACCAACCAGCTGGAAGCTCGGCCTTCGGCCTCGCTTCCAGCTTGGTTGGTTCGAACTAGATGTCGCGTGCTGCGCGAGGTGCAAGCACCTCGCGTGCTGTGCAGGGAATTTTTTTTTTTCAGTTCCGATTGCATGAAATTTTTTTGGGAAATAATGAAAAAGTCATCTACAAAGCAATGTTGTCGGTTGGGATTAGGTGAAGAGCCGAAAGGCTGCTCTGGCTTTTGCTCTTTGCTGTTAAAACGCAGCTCGGCCTACGGCCTCGCTGGCGGCGCAGGCTCGGCCTCCGGCCTCGCCTCGCCTCTTGGATTCATATACGCAGCTCGGCCTGCGGCCTCGCTTGCCGCGGAGCCTCGGCCTTCGGCCTCGGCTTCCCGGCTGGTGACTTGAGGTATGAGTTGTCATCATCACGTCATCCATGAATGGCTCGGCCTGCGGCCTCGCCCAATTCTTTTCGAACGAGACGGAGCTCGGCCTTCGGCCTCGCCTGTCAGTCGGGGGTCCCACGGTCATCCTCTACGATATTGTCTATGACCATAAACCTCTGCGAGTCTGTTTTCCCCCTAAAAATCCCCAGTCAAGTTTGTATGAAAAAAAAAAAGTCAAAAAAACCATAAACTAACACCGGCTGTGGTAGTCGCCCAGGGTTCTCTATGACATTTGGTCGAGCACCCCCCCTATCTATTATGGTTACCGCGGGCAGTACCCCCTATCAGTCTGGAACTGCTCCAAGTTCCACTTTCGTATTTTTCCCGGTGCCTCCTCACCCCCCTCCACACTTCCCCATCATTACTTTTTCCCAGTTCCGAGTTCCGTAGAACAAACTAATTATGTCAGTGAGTCAGTGGTATTGTAGCTTTATATATATAGGCCCAACCGCAGGAAGCTCGGCCTTCGGCCACGCTTCCTGCTGGTTGTTCCCGAAATAGACTTTTTAGGAAATTACTTTCGTGGTTAATAAATGTTTTACTTTAGGTTTGAACTAATATTTGATCAATTTTCCACAAAATTCAACAAAAAGTACTATGAAGATTGTTTATATAACAGGACAATTAAGAATAAATGGAGCATACACCTAGAGTTCGCGTAGTGTATTTTTTCTTTGTCTAGAGTCTATTTGATGAAATAAAAAGCCTGTAAAAATTGAAGATAAGTATAATTGGTTTAGGAATTTGTATCTTCTGCTAATAACTCATTTTTGATTGCCTCCGTGAATGTTCTCAACTTGGCTGTTATCTTCTTGTTCTCTGGAGGCAGGGAATTGTTCTGAAAGATTACGAGTTACATTTTTTAAAATATAATAATAATAATTAATATCAAGGACAAACATTTAATCTTTAAAATAACAAATAAATTAACAGTAAAATCGTTTTAATTTATACCAAATTTTTTACTTTTTCAGAACCATGTTTTTTTTCTTAATGACTTTTATTGCACAAATAAAACTGTACAGTGAAGAATAAAAACCTAAAAACGAATTATCTATAATATAAACTAAATAAACCTAAAATAAAAACTATAAGTAAACTAAAAATAAACTAAATAAAACTAAAATAAAATAAATTGTTTTATTTAAATAGGCTTAAAAATAGCTCTTTTAAATCGTCATATACTTCTTCTTCTTAGCGTGTCGACTCGGCGGGTCAAATTTGTGATGACCAATATGACGCCACAGGTACAGCATTATCTGTTGCGTCATTATACGTCTTGAGAGGCACCACACAAACAGGCTGTTTCCGAGCTATATCCCCACCTGGACATATTTTCTTTGCTTCGGCCGACTTGAGTCCGAAGTCTGTTTATAGATTTCCATGTCGGTCAAGGTAGACCAGTACTTGACGTCAGACCATTACTTAAAGCTAAGGTTACTACCGCCTCCAAAGCGCAAGTGGAGAAGAGCCGGCGCAACAAACTCGCTTGGCGCTTCTGAGGTCTGTCAGATATTGTCATTTGAATTTGACAATTGATGACAATGTTGTACTATCTGACTGACCTCACTGGCCAGTAGCGCCAACTAGTGAGCGGAAAAACGATAATTCATGGTAACGTTTTTGCCTAGATTACATAGAACCTTGTCAAGACCAAACGATCCTCCGATATTGTTACGTGTTGTGGAATTCCTAGCAGGGGCTTAATACCGGTACCTAATTCTCATAAAAAGTACCGCTTTTTAACGGTACTTATATACTCTATACGGAGAATGTGGTACCTTTTTGGTTCATAGTGAGAAACAGCGAGAAACATACCATACACTACAGAAGCCATGACCTATAACATAGGGAAACTTACCGCGGGTGAGAGACCATGATTATATTATGCAACAGAATGTTTTTGAATAAACTAGCTTTTGCTTCCATGCTGGTCTGGGAGCGAAGAAAAAACATAGAATGTGCCAGCTGCTTCTCTTCCCGCACAGATTGTAAAAGTCAATCGAGGAAAAGGGATTTAAACTGGGGATTCCTCCACTCATAGGCGATGGGCTAGCACTGTCACTATACCTGAATCTCCATTCCATCAGAGAGCCCACTATTCAGCTAAGCGTGGCCTCTTAAAGTACAAAAGGGTCCAAGACTCGACGTGCTTCCGTGAACACGGACCCCGTTGCAAGATAAGAAGCGTGGCCTTCGAGTCTCACGACTCTTGGCTCTGTCTACCCCGTAAGGGATAAAGACGTGATTCTATGTATGTATGTATGTAGCTTTTGCTCGCGGATTCGCCCGCGTGATTTTCCCACGGGAACAGTGCTTGTCTCGGGATGAAAGGTACCCCATGTCCTTTCCAGTACCTACTTCAAACTACGTGTAAGCGAAATTTTAGGAAGATTGGTTCAAGCTGAAGAAGAGATAACAAACCAACAAACTCACTTTGTATTTATAATATTAGTTAAACTCACTTTGTATTTATAATATTAGTTAGGATTATGATAAATATCAAAATTGAATTCCATACCATCATAGCAGCCATGACGGCCCTGGCGCGGTCAACGACCCCGGCCTGGACGCCGCTGGCCGCCGCCACGTGATGCGCGAAGCTGCAGTCGGCCGCTCCCTCTGTTACCTGGAACAGGAACACTGGCTCGCCGTCTTGCAGCATGTGCTCGAATCTCTGACAGAATTAAATATAGAAGAAGACAAATTAGGATTAAGTGCCAAAGTTACGGAGACAATATATATGTCGAGGAGGCAGAATCAGAAGGGGATGGCCGAGAAGGTTCACAAAGGCTGCTGCATCTGGGAAGACAATTAAATAAGGGGAAATAACTCGGATCATATTAACTGTCAGGATGAGGGTATTTCTAATATACCGTGCACAGCTTATAAAAGACAGGCTAGTGTAGGTACCTACACTTAATAAAGGCTGCAGCTTTACAGCTCAAAATTATCCAACGGTTTCTCGGATGATCTCAGATAATGAAATCATCCAACAACTTCAACAAATTAGATACTGGTCTGGATGTTTCTCTTTCTAAATACTACTCTCCGACAAATAGTTGTATAAAGAGGTAGGTTTTTAGGGGTTGGGAGGATTTAAACTCCTCCCAATTTGAAGACATAAGTATTATTTGACATCATGCCTTAGTCGTACGTAAATCAAAAGCACGAAGCTCAGAGGGGAAATGTGCTATGGGCAAACAGTAACAGATACAAAGGTCTTATTTTCGGCTAGCTCACAATATAACAGAGCTACTAACCAGGAATTTGACGATAGGCGTATCCACAATATACTCCTTCAAATTGAGAAAGTGCGTCGACAAAAGCACGTGTGGACACATTTCTTTCTGAAACAGCAGCGTATTGAGACACGCTGCTAGTAGAGACAGGCCGTCCACTTCGGACGTGCCTTTGCCGAACTCGTCGATAATTATTAGGGAGTTCGATGTTGACTCTTGGAGGGCTAATGCCATCTGCAAAAAATATCTTGGTTTTTTTGTAGCTGCAACCGGAACCAGAGGCTTTATCAAGTGACTAGCCTGGAACTAAAATAGTTATATAATTATTATTGGCTTTGTATCATAGACCACTTTAGCTCCAGGCTTAAGTATAAGTACTATCAAGTTGCACGGTAGGGCTTCATTTTACCTTGACAGTAACTAAAGCTTTACTTAGAAACTTAAGAGTAGTCACCAAGGTTACATTTGCTTTCAAAGATGATCATGTTCAGTCAGATGCAGAGAAACCTGAACTCCCTGAGATAGGATTCAGGGGGATTAGGAGCGGGGAGGGGGGGGTCAGGTACCTAGTCGTCAAGGGAATTTCTTCTATACTTTTTAAGAAATTTCAATTAACTACATATCCAATAGCGGAGGTAATAATGATTAACCTGTCGAAGGTCGATAAGGAAGGCAGACATGTGTGCAGCGACGCACTCTGTGGACTGAATACGGGAGTGGATGTGGCTGACTATGCCGATAGTCGCCGACTCTGCTGGCACGAAGCTACCGATATGGGCCAGGTATACTATTAAACCTGCAACGATCATTAATTTATTTGCAAATCCATGTATACGAACAAAATAGGTGGAGTAAAAGTACATAGCTGCATGCTACTTATTTCTTTAGAAAGAAGTCTCTTTCAGCAGACCTAAGAGAGGAAACAAGAAAAAAGGAGTGAGTGTAAGTAGGTAAACCTGATAATACATACATATTATCACGCCTTTTTCCCGTGGGGGTAGGCAGAGATTAGCGATTTCCACCTGCTACGAAACGATCCTTACAGATCTCTCTTGCTTCCTCTACACTCATCACTCTCTTCATACATGCTCTCCGGTTATGGGTAATAATGATAATGCCTTCAAATAACTTTAGTAGCCTTTCTGTATCTCACTTACATTTGGGAGATGTTTGGTATTGAGAGGTGTTCAACTGTGTGTTGCATTTGAGTGACGTTTCAGTATTCGGCCGTTCTTACGCTTTTATCTAATTGCTTGATTTAAGTTCTTACCAATTTGCTTCATATAGACAGACTTCCCGCTAGAGTTGGGTCCAGTCAGGATCTTAACAAGCCCTGCGTCCAGGCTGCACTCGGCGTCGTTAGCTACGAAGCTCTCGCACGTCATCGCGTACAGTGGATGCCTGCCTTGCTTGATGCTGATAATTTTATCAGTTGTCAACGTGGGCCGGACGAAGTTGTGCTCTTTGCAGACCTTCGATATGGCTATGAGGCTGGAATGTTATTGACTCGTAAGTATAATTGTTTAGTAATGGATTTTTTTTCCATAGTAGTCAAATAAAATGAAAATTAGAGGACTTAAACGCCACCTTGTGGTATACCTTGCCGGTAAAGTTGTAAAATAAAAACATTTGAAAGACAACCCCGCGAATTAAATTAATACTTATGATTTGAAACAAAAAATAGAATTCAACGGCAAGGAATAACGTAATTTTTTTACAAACTTTAAAAGCGCGTGTCTAATGTTCACAGTTAATTCTGCAAAGTCAAAGTCAATTTTTTTATTGAAACTTGGCCTTCAAAGAAGGCTCTGTTCGAAAACTAATTATTTATCGTAATATATTATGTCTCAAAGCTACAATCTACTAGAATTCAGAGATAAAGCTAAATCTGAGATTGTTTTGAAATATTTCGATTAAAAAACCGAAGCCATAAAATCAATTTCTCACCAATCCAACTCAGCACATTTGTCAATAACCGCAGCCAGGGTATGAAGGTGTTCAAGGACTATTGTTGTCAGACGCATCATAATACGTGTCTCGTGCGCCACTATTTCTGGGTAAGCATCGCCGATCATCACATCTAGTTCTGCGCACAGACAAATAAAACTTCAAAACTAAATTGTGCGAATGGGACTTTAAAAATTTTGTTTGGTAGGGCTGACGTTACGATAGAGTTTCACCCTTCATAGCTAGACTAAACAACAACGGTGACCTTCATTTTAAGGTTCAGAAGCTCATTTCTATAGATAGATTGAAAGTATAGTAGGAATGTTTATGATAAAAAAAAACAACGAATGATGTACCTTCACAACCTTTGCTTTTGTAATGGATGTAGTCATTATTTTGAAACTGTAAAAAATTAACAAAATTTGCAGAAAAATTAATCTTTTCATAAACAAAGATATCAATTTATTTTTTACATGGCTGAACATATTATTTCAAGGATTACCATGAACTTCATCTCAGGCAGTTCCTTCTGCTGTGGGGTCAAGTTGTCCGCCCAGGCCTTTACTCCAAGCAAGTAGCCCAAATGAGGCATGTATAACATAGTACATTCCTGTATGAACTCCGGTAGACGCTCCAACTCTATCTTGGCCGTTTCTGACATCAGCCCGTGGAGACTAGCCATAGTTTGTTTCTCTAAAATCGTTGCGGATTATATGAACATTATTGGTATAACTCGGTATCTATTATTTTGTTTGTAGGAAATAATAGTGATTTTGTAGTAGAGGTACATTTTCGAGTATTTATAGATAGACAAGGAGATTATATATTTTTAAATTTTATTAGATAGAGTAAAACTACAAATAACAAGTTAATAGGTACTTCTATCCAGTTCAGGATCAACGCCAGCTTTAACTGTAAACTTCCCTTCTGACTTCGACAAATCGAAATCTATTATTCTGTTCATGTATAGAGCCATCTAAAATGATAATAAGAACATCGATTATAAAATTAATAAAATGATAATTATAGCAGAAACTTAAAGCAAAGAAAAGAAAGCAAACTTCATAGAGCTTGTTATTATCACAGGATGCGAGTTCTTCTAGAAGTTCGCTAGTATTTTTTGCACCCTCACACATTTCACAAATTAGTACCGCATTGTACAGAGTCTGAAAAATAGTTAAAATTCGTAATTATTCTAGAAGGTAGGTGCATTGTGTCATATCTATGCAATGTGACTATCAATCTTAGAATACTAACATTATACAACGATTTCCACTGGTATGGTTTGGCCGAAAGTGCTTTTATCTTGGCTAATATACCCTGAAAATATTTATTAATAAATTGTTTTACAAACAAAGACTTACTTCGCAAAAAGTATCTAAGTGATCACTAAAGTAAAATGATAAATCGAATGAGTTATTTATGGATAAATGTAACAATCTAACTCACGTTAACATTCTTGATGAACCTCAGGGAAGAGCAAATGTTCCTCATGAGTGGTTCGTGCTGCGGTCTCATGAAGAATGCTACTACATTTTGTCTACGTTTCAGGGTGTCAAGATCTCTAGTGGGATGTTGGAGAAAGACCCTAAAAAAGATTCTCCTAAGACTCTCATAACTCTTTTAAGAGGACTAGTATTAAAAAGCTGCGGATAAATTATTTAGGCTGACAGGTTTTAAATTAAATATACCTCATTCGACTCTGGCCAACTTTAGAGCTACACTTGCTGAAGATTTGGAACAAGCTAAGGCCCTCCTTGTTGCTGCCTTGGACGCCTCTCTTGAAGTTGCTTGGATGAGAGACAGAGCTGAATATCTGCAGGCCACGGTACGTATCTTCGTCCATTGTTACTATGTCTGCCCTAGGATGGAAAATCTAAGGATTTGTATGCCTATTGTATTCCTTATTCTTGGATAGTGGTTGATTTTTAAACTGAATTTAAATACTTAAGAATGTCAACTGAAGAAGTACATACTTACGATGGGGAAAAAAGAGAAGAGTCATCAGATAATAAAAACATTTATTTAGAGGAAAAACATAGTTTCGTAGCAAAATCTGGTTTGTGACTTCATCAAGGTGATGTACTTCTCGGCTCTGTCTCATTTAATACCCACAAAATAAAGAACCCAACGCACCTTAGAAGTTTCGCTTTAAATAAAAAACAATATGAAGTGCAAGACAATATGAGACAAAAAATGTAAAATGTGTGCAGCTAAAGAATCATGAAAAATATCAATTTATAAACTTGTTTTAATTTACACAGATATAGAAGACTACAATTCAATATCATAAATCGGAGACCTAAAATACTTACAAAGAAATCTTTGTGATGCTCACGAACTGAGGCTTGCTATGAAACTCCATGCTCAGACTGGACCAGTTCAGGTCCAGATACCGCAGGAGGGCGCCCAAGGCGTGGACGCTCTGAGTCTGGGAGAAGTTCACCGCAGTTCTGATGAACATGGCGCGCTCTGACTCCGTGCAGTTGGCCGGCTCGTTGGGAAGAGAAAGAGAGTAGATCCGACGTTTACAGGCCTCGAAACCTAAAGATAATCGTGACTTACTACTACTTGTAAGAGTAAGATAAATAGGTACATTAAATTTTTTTTAAATCTGTGGACTGTGGCCTAATCAAGGAGGATTTATAGATGTTAGTAGATGTGATAGGCTTGCAGTAGTATCCCATGATGAGGTAGAGCCAGTGGATATAACTCTGGAGAGCGCGCAAGGTGTTGCTGTTAAGATTTCATGGTAAGGTAGCTAGGTATCGAAATACCACAGGAAATGTGAATACTCTGAGTCTGGGAGAAGTTGATCGCGGTTATAATGAACATGACGCGTTCTGCCTCTGTGCAGTTAGCCTCATCATTGAAGAGGCACCACAGTTCATATTTCCAATGCCTATGTTTGCGGGCTCGAGCCTAGATGGTGAATGGCTAAAACTTGCAGCAATGCAATAAAGTTCTTTAGGTAACTATTGAAATGCCCATTGATGTAAGTAGGTACTCACTGAATTCTCTTGCCGACACAAATACCAACTTGCAGTTCCCCCTGCCACTGGAGTCGCTGTCAAACACAGTCTGCTTGACTTTGACAACGAAGGCGCCTTGAGACTTCCCTTCCAGCAGGACCTTCGCTGGCTGCACCTGGCGGTACAGGTTCCCGAACATCTGGAAGTCTGGGGGGCGGTCTACTATCTCTTCTAGGACCATCAACTAAGAAGGGGGAAAATGTTTATTACCGAGAATCAAAGTCACATTTCACAAGTCACAGTTCACAAGTTTTGCACCAGCTCTCGCCAGCTGTTAGCCCCGAGACTCCGGATTACATTAAGTTAATACTCAAAAATATTCACTCACGTGCATGACTTTCACTCACGTTTCTAATATTAGGCACTAGTGTATAGAACCGGGAAATCCCGGTACTGAAAATCCCGGGATTTCCCGGTTTTTTTGTGGCGGTCATAGAACCGGGAATTAAATTACAAGAACCGGGATTTTCGGTACTTTCGGGATTTTTTTTATTTTTTATTTATTTGGTTCGCCAACTGGCTGTGCAACACACAAGTTCATAAAGATATATGTGAGAGCATCCAAGTAGTCACCCTTTTTACACGACTGACCAAAAAAGGAGTGTTATGTTTTCAGGGTTCATGTATGTATGTATGTATGTATGTAATTTCTTTATTCCACCATAAGTCCTGAACGGCTTAACAGATTTTGATGTGAGAGGTATTGTTAGATTCCTTGCATTAGCCCGAATGACATAGGCTGTCATGTAAGATGTCAGTCGTGTTTTTTATTTTTAAATAATTACCTTGTTATATTATTATTCAAATAATTAAATGACATCATTAAAAACCGCATAGAACTCATTGTTTGGTTTTGTAATCAGCTGATATTCATACCCTTATAGTTTATACGGACAAATCCGTTTAAATATATGGCAATTGACAACACTAACGCTATGCACGGCCACCGGTACAGGAGCAGAACTCTGTGGTGATTCGGAAGGATGTAAGATCGACGCAGAATGGCGACCTCTAAACAAATGTAAAAATCGAGGTGGCTCATTTCGAGAATGGAGGCGATCGTTGGCGGTATCACAAGCTTATGGTCATCTTCTGAGTGTTCCATCCACCAGTGTTGAACCAGAAAGGATTTTTTCTTCAGCTGGCCTGCGCTGCGGTATAATAAAATTAGATCGCGTTTAGGCGATGTAACTTTGGGCGCGTTGATAAGCACATATATTACAAAGAAAAAAAAGCTTTCAAAAGTACCAAATAGTTTATCTGTGTTCGCTAAAATTTATTTTATTCTTAGATGTTAATCTGTTGGCGTAGATTGTATTTGATTTTATTTGATTATCTTTTTGATTTCAATTTTATTTGTAATTTTATTGTAGCTAAGGGTTCCTATTGTTTTCACGGCGTTAATTAAGAGTACCTACTTTCAATTATAGTCTGGTTTTAACTGGATAATTAATGAATACTAAGTTTTACTATTGCTTAAGGCTGATTGTTAATAAATCATTAATTATTAAAGATAAATCATTTATGGTTGAAAAAAAATTTAAGTACCGAAAATCCCGGGAATCCCGGTTCCAGCATAGTCCAGTACCGAAAATCCCGGTTCCTTGAAACATACCCGGTTCTCTATACACTATTAGGCACGTTAATTAAAAGTATAAAAATAGCGTGCTATTAGTAAATTACAAAAATGAACCCACCTCGCCCGTCTGGAGGGTGTAGCTGGCCGCGCCGAGTTTCCCTGACCGGCAGTAGACGGCCAACAAACGCTGTTTTAATAAAGGTAATAAATTACTCTTTTTTAATTAGGCTAATGGAGTAGTGTCCTATAGAAGTAAAATATGTATAAATGTCCTTTTAAAATAGGCATGAGAATTTAAGTCTAGTTTATAATTTTTTAACCCTGTTACAAGAAGAAGTGTTTGGTTGGCTACTGTCTCATCTTTCGGTATTCTAAATCGGTTAAGTAGTGTTTCAAAGTTTTTTTTATAATAATAGTTTTAATGATCTTACCTCTTCAACTTCAGAATCTTCAGTAGTTTCCTGATTTTCATTGTTATTTTCAAGTTGCGTAGTATTAGTCTTTCTGAAATTATTATGCAAAACCTGTTATTGATTTTCTAATTTCTGCATAATAATGAATGGAAGATTAGGTAGGTAACATTTTCACAAAATTTATCTAACTCCGAAATACTTAACGATTGAATTCATTTGTCTATCTGTGTATATTCTACTTAAAAAATATATTCTAACATGTCTCCATTGACTTTGTTTACCTTTTACATTTCGATATCACAAATCGACTGTTATTATCAGAATCAACATTATTTGCGCTGCTGCTCAATGGTTGGCGGGACACAGTGACGGACGCTGCATCAGATGTTATGTCCGTCATTCTTGTTTACATTACACAAAATATATTATTAAATTTTGTCGTTTGTGCACTTTTTAAAGTTTAGACAAACAAGTTACCTAACTTGAAAATATTAAATTAGCAATAAATAGCACACACAACGTTTGCACTTCGCCGGTTCGCGCCAAAAACAAACGTCAAATATATTTTTTTAATTTTCACAAAACACATTCTTGGTTGCCAGTATACTTGTTTCTTTTGCAAAAACATTTTTTATGCAAACAAGCAACCTAGAAAAATAAAAGTATAAATCCTGGCAGGTTAGGTTATAAATTTAACACTTTATAACACTTCCTTCCATGATTGCACTAATTAAAGAAAAGTAGTATGGCAAGAGTGACAAGTGTGTAGCGTGTTTAACCGCATTTGACCTAATACAGAAGGGTTAATAGGGCACTTACCGATAACAATGAAAGCAAAGTATTTTGACGAGACATCGTTAGCCCGAATGCGAGTCAGTCCAATCGATTGTACTGATACGTAAATAGTAGACAGGATTGATGCCGTCAATATTATTTTGTGGATTTAGATTTCAAATTCATTTTTTTTGTAAATCAGTATCCTTTGTTATTCCTTTCCATATCTAAGTAGGTAGGTATCTATGCATTTCTTTCTAAAGTTAATAAAAACAAACTTATTATTTTTACAAAATTTTATTCATACAAACATTTACAATTATATCCCTTAACTAACTTATTAACTATTGTCATATAAGTAATTTTTATGTAATCAATTTTAAATGTAAGTACTTAATTTATATTATTTATTATTTTAGTAGAATAGATAGATGATAAAATTTTCTTAGCGCAATTATGTTACCATTAGGTAGATATAACTAAATTTAAGTACTTATTAAGTTTAAAAGGCACAGGTTAAATGTGATATTTCACAATTTTAAAATTTTATACAACATTATATTATTTTTAGATTTTAAATCACTCAAAAAAAAAAATTAACCAAGCTGTGATAAGCCAGTCATAATGAGCGATTTTTCTGACAGCTAATTAAGAAAAAATCAGTATAAAAAGTCTCAACAGATAGCGTTTTATGAAAGCCGAGTCGTAATAATGGCTGAACCTATATGGTGCGCTTTTTCTTATCAACCAGAGGCAGAAAAAAAATCACATAACAGTTTGACAGTTGCACAAATCACAATATAGATACTTTTTAGTTGTTTTTTTTTTACTAAGTTTTATTTTTTTTTGAATGCCAATCCAGTGAATTTTTTGCTTTTTGTATGGAACTTTTTCTCTCGCCTTTTACTAAGCGCCATCTATGAAGTCATCTGGAACTATTTCTTTTTTTAATTTGTGTCACGGAAAATCTCTCATTCTAATTTCGATTATTAAAGGGGCGTTTACACTACACGACAAGAAGGTCCTTTTCTTCCGGCGCGTCTTTACGTAAATTTACACGGATATGTCGACAAAGATGGCCGACTGCCTCAGCTGTGGGGACGACTGTAGCTGCCATACACGACGCCACCATCGTTCGGATTGAAGCGAAGTAGATCTTCACACATCGAAGACAAGGGGCTGTGCACCATATTTGCTGATGGCAAAAAGAAACCATGTTAAGTATTAGGTACAATGTTGGTCTGTAACATATCACTATCACTATCACTACATCACTTCACTATCACTACATAGTATAAAACAAAGTCGCTTTCTCTGTCCCTATGTCCCTTTGTATGCTTAAATCTTTGAAACTACGCAACGGATTTTGATGCGGTTTTTTTTAATAGATAGAGTGATTCAAGAGGAAGGTTTATATCCCGTGCGAAGCCGGGGCGGGTCGCTAGTATTCTTATAAAATACAACAGACAGTGTAGGTACGTTTACAGTTTCCCCAAAAGTGTAGGTAAATTATCTAGGTATAACCACCACCAAAAATCGTAAAAATACCTGCAATCATTGAGGTACCCAAGCATCATAGGTTCCATTACGTCACACTGTCCCGTCTGTGCAAAAGGGTTTTTATCAGTACCTTTTACTTTTGTCTATTATTTGTCTCTTTTATCTAAAAACTAGCTTTTGCCCGCGGCTTCGTCCATGTGAAAATAAAAATTCATTCAACATTCAATAACTATGTAGATATCAGCTAAATTGGGATGTAGTTTTTTCCGTTAATTTATTTAAAAATGTAGGGATTTAAGTATATATAAAACTCTCTCAATTAAACCTTTGAACCAAGTGCAGAAATTTAAATATCTGGGACACTGGATCACAGCATTTTGTTTAAGTACATTGGCCAATATGTTATGGGTTTTAGTTCTTAGGCCTCTAACATTTTGATACACCTCATTAAAATTTGAATTAAATCGTGAAGCAGTATTAAACTGAGGGATCATTAAATAGAGAGTAAGGTTCAAAGAGGTTCAAAGCTTTTGATCATAACAGTATTGACATAAAAGTCTAGGATGCGAAAATGGATCATAGAGGCCTTTTAGAAAGTATGGCCATTTAGCAATGCGCTCATCATGTAAGGGATACCAGAAACGATGTAAGTTGCCTGGAAGAAATTGCTTATTAAGGCCGCCTTTTGAGCGTCCTTTAGTTTTAACTTTACTTTGTGTATACCTACCTGTAATTGTTTCCCGTGTTCAAATACAGTATTTTGTATTGTAATATAAATGATACCCTATCCTACCTCGAAAGCCAAGCACGCGAATCCGCATCCAAGACACAAGGCGCACGGCGGCGCTATGATGACGGCCAGCAGGGTGTAGCACCAGTTCCTGGCGTACTGGAAGCAGACGGTGCTAAGCCGCCACGCGCATTCCGGGCTGCGAGCGCCTTCCGGCTCGCCGATTATGTCATCCCATACTATCTGTTAAAAAATATATGTTGACATTGAAAGATATCTTTGGTTGGAATCCGAAAAATAAAATAAAATGTATTTGAAAGTTATAATATTAACGAGATATCAAGATAGTTCTAACTCGCGTTGTAAATGACTTCCGTATGAAGTCGAAACTAGTCGGCGATCACCGGCTCACAACAATCGTGAGTATCCGTAATAAATTGAATCTTCTAAGATCCTATTATGTTCATATATCGTATCGTGTAAATCGGCTGGAGTACTTCAATATGAGAAAGAGGTAATGAGCGATTTTTCTGACAACTAATTAAGAAAAAAAAATCGGTATAAAAAAATCTCAATAGATGGAGTTTTATTAAAAGCTGAGTTGTAATAATGGCTGTACCTATATTGTGCGCTTTTTATTGGCAGTCAGAGGCAGAAAAAAAAATACCTAACAGTTTGACAGTTGCACAAATCACAATATTGATACTTTTTAGATGTTTTTTTTTACTAAGTTTAATTTTTTTAAATGCCAATCCCGTGAATTTTGCTTTTTGTATGGAACTTTTTCTCTCGCCTTTGCTTTATCGCCATCTATGAAGTCATCTGGAACTTTTTTTTTTTTTTTGGGTTTCTGATAATACCTACCTCATTATGCCTACGTACGTATTATTTAATTGTAGTAGGTAAATTATTTTTAGAGACACATTAACGATGCTATCCTACGTACTACCTTACAATATAACAATGATAAACAATACGTTGATAAGTATGCAATTTCATGTCAAATCGATATTTCATACCTGACTAATCATGTCACATTGTATTTACCTAGCTAGGTGCTATTTGTCAAATTAATTTCATAACACATTTTTCCAAGTATGAAAACACATTAGTGGGTAAATACGACCCCGTCGAAACCTATCAACTTTAATACTTTGTGCAAACAACCTTTCTAGGCTATTCTGTAGAAGCCAGTGGTCATTTCCCTGAAGGAATGGGGCACGATTACTCATTTTTGTAAGAAATTAGGTAGCGTGCAGCGCCTTTATACAAAGAGAAACGAAATTATTATGATTTTCCTAATTTCTCTGAAAGGAGTTTTTTTTTCTATGCGTCAACTTTTCTATGTGCTATTAAGTATTGGTTTCTCAAAGAACGAATCAAGAAAATTCTAACTTTGACAAACAGATTGTTGTGCCTGTTAATTAAAATTATGCCCATTGGAGCTACCTACCTACGACTTGGAGCTAAACTTATGGACGTTGATTGTATTGTTGTCTAGAATTCCAAACTCTTACTACTTTTACAAAAAATACGGCATGTACTAGTATTCTTATGTGGATTTAAAGTATTTAAACGCCAAAGAAAGTTCAATAACACCCAGAACAACAATCCTGTTACTAAAAGACCTGCTACGTAACTGAAAAAGTTAGTGAAAAATGCAGGATTTCCCAGCGCATAATGAAACATCGGCCAATCGCGTGACTGGTGCTCAGTTTTACGATAAATAACTCGCCACCGATGGCAATCGTCTGGAAAACTCGGGCGCAGGATAACCGCCTGGGAGTATAAAGGTTATCTGGCGTTGAACTTTACATTTCCCCTGAAAGTGACCTTTGCTTGTTACGTAATGATAGGTAATAATGGGGAGATAGCTCTTGCATTTACTGAAATTTGAGGTTTTAAAGGTAAATGCGATGCAGGAGATACCTGGTGCCTCTGCATACAGGTAAATATATATTTTTATTGTTCAATGTTTCATCCTACTTATATTATAAATGCAAAAGTTTGGATGTTTGCGAGTTTGTTTGGATGTTTGATACAATCACCTATGGTAGAAAAATACCGGGAATACCAGATAGGGTTAATTTTTATCCCGATATTCCCATTTATGGTATTTTTGTAATACTAACATAAAAATGGATCAAAGTTATCAAACATATCAGCTATGCTCTAGATCATCAACCTCAGGGTGAAACCCCAAGGGTTGTTGAACGAGTTATTGGCTACAAATTGTGTTGTTCTTATGAAATTTTAATAGCTTGTTATAACGCTGTTAAGGCGCTGTAAACCTTTAAGGAATTACTAGCTGTTGCCCGCGGCTTAGCCCGCGTGGATTTCGCTTAGACAAAAAATCTGTTTGTGTTCCAAACTGTAGTGACCTAAACTCCAGTACTCAAAATTTCAGCCATTTGGTTATCCCGTGTACCGCGGGAATATATTAGGTACTCGTAGTACAGTCGCGGTGTTAACATGAATCAAAAGTGATATTTCATTCAATAAACGATCTTCGACTGCTCGTTATCTACACTTTCCCGTGTACCACCACTCCCACCCCGAGTCCCTCTTTGTCCTATCCCGTGTCCTGTCTATTTATACGTCAGTAGAAAATGGTCATCAGGTTGAACGACTTTTGCTAATACCCGTTTCCATTTATTTTATAGAGAAGCTGGTCTTTTGGAGTTCTTCATCAGATGTTCCATAATCTTGAATTTTTATACGTCAGCAGAAAATGCTCATCAGGTTGAACGACTTTTGCTAAGGCGCCATTTCCATAAACATATGTAATAGTGTAGCTGGTCCCTTGGAATTCTTCATCAGATGATCCTGATCTTCGATTTTTATACGTCAACAGAAAATGCTCGTCAGATTGATAAACTTTTCCAAAGGTACCATTTCCATATTTCTTATAGTTTAGCTGTTCTGTTAAGGTTCTTCATCAGGTGTTCCAGTTTTCAAAATGAATTATAGCATATATGTTGCCCAGGCTTAATAGCTATACAACAAAAAAAGTTTCATTCAAATCCGTCCAGTAGTTTTTGCGTGAAACGCGTACATACATACAGACAGACAGACAGACAAGAAATTCCAAAAAAAATGTTTTGCTTTCTATTATTCTTTTTAAGTGTCCCTCTATCCATTTCAGTCAAAAATACTTAATGTACAGACAAAATATTTTTACTGTTTTATTATATGTATAGAATAGATAAGGTTAAGTCTCACACCAAAACAAAAAAATATGTGATTTTTGATAGTTGTTCGGATCTTTGTTCTATGTCAGTGAATTATTATTTCCTTTACCTTTACTTACCTTTTTATCCCGGAATTTAAAGGGGAAATTTTTAACGTCATATTTTAATTCATAATTCTCAAAGGTACAAACTACAAGCTTTTCGTAACGACCACTGTTGAGAAGAAACGCCGAAAGAAACTAATTTCACTACTTCGACATACATGTTATTTATTAATGAGCGTATATCTATTGACATGTTGTATTATTGATGGCTTGGTCATGAAAACAGACAGTCGTCTATCGATTTCCCAAATATGGATTTCACCGGAAGGAGGTCAAAGTCGTGTTATGAAGTTGATCGGAAACCAGGGGTGACGCATCCCCTGTGTCACTATGTCAATGTTACTTTTTTGCATAACACAAGCCTTTATATCTTGGATGTTTGTCTATATATGTATTTGTCATAAAATGTAGTATCGTTGAGCTAGTTTCCCAGGCGTTAAGTTCACGATTTATACAGAATATTCGTAATTTTGTGTAATAAAGTTTTAAATAAATTAACACAGGGGAAACTTACTTTGGGTAGCCAAAGCTCAATCTGTGTGATTTGTCCCTATATATTTATTTTATTTAATACTAGCCTTTTGCCCGTGGCTTCGCCGTATGCAAAATTTCAGAAAGATTGGTTCAGTAGATAAAGCGTGAAGAGGTACCAAACAAACAAATGAACAAACAAACTCACTTTCGCATTTATAATATTAGTAAGGATTGCATGTTTGTAAGTCAGATCAAAATGCAAGCAAGTTACTCGTAAAATAAACCCAGAATCATCTGAAATCTAGTTCTGATAATACCTCATCCTACAAATCTAAATCAATTAAATGAAGAAACTCAACACTCACAGAAAACAATACATCCTTTTTTGGACGTAAACACATAAATAATTCGTATCATAATAGTATCGCATTTAAGTGACATGTTGCGTAAAAAGTTATAGATAGTCACATATGCAAATACATTATTAAGTAAATGCTACACGATAAATGATGTTGATTCACTCGTTATTTTCCCATTACTTTCAAAACAAAAATATATTGATTTTTCAGCAAAAGCACAGATATATAAGTACTCTTTGATTCATACAACAACAACCTCATAATGTTAAGTTATAATAAAGACGATTTACTTTTTAGCTTTTACACTATAACAGCTGATAAAAAAATGTTCTTTTGTTGGAGATTTTTACCACTCGTACTTATTTTATCACGTTTTCATCAATAAAATGGAGTTGGTCTGAACAAAAAGTAGGTTGAATGTGCCTCACACACAAGTTACAACATGCTGACCTCTTTACTTAGGCTTTGTGGCCCTAATCACAAATCTAAGTGGTTCTTACGTAATTAATTAATAACATGAAAATTAATTTTCATGAAAAAAATAAACGATCTATTTCTTATGCCTGAGCGTCGTCGTTATTACGTGGAATGAAATACACGCATTGGCTATTAAAAACAAACGGCTCTTTTCAGAGCCCAAACAACAAAAAAGGCAACGACGGGCGATCAGCGTGGCCAAGTACTGGTCCAAATTGATTTGAGTAGCCTATAAAATCGTGAGTACTTTCTTGGCAAAGTACTCACGATTTTATCCTTCACCGAAAACAATTAGTGATTTATGAAAACTATCATACATGAGTCAGATTAGTACACAAACTCATGAGGGACAAGTAGGATTCGATCCTTATATTTTTGACTGGCGCCCCGCTCCGGTTTCGCACGGGAGATATATAAATTGTAGCCTATGTCACTCAAGCATAATGTAGTTTTCTATTGGTGAAAGATTTTTTAAAATCGGTTCAGTAGTTCCGAAGATTCTCTCTTTAGTCGTATTTCCTCATGACTGAGGGTCGTGGTCATTATATGGAATGACACACACAACGACTCTCTTGGCAATTTTAATGGAGTGGTTTGCCATTGCCTTCTCCATTTCACACACTAGCTGATAATCATCAACCAGAGTGCAGGTTTCCTCACGATGTTTTCCTTCAACGGAAGCAAGTGGTGGTCGATGAAAACTAACATGAGTCAGATTGGTATACAAACTCATGTAGCCCGGGCAGGATTCGAACCTGGGATTTTGAGTCCACAGGCGCGCTCTACCACTCGGCCACCACCGCTTCCGAAGTTTACCCTACAAATAAACTTACAAGTACTTCCTCTTTATAATATTAGTAAAAAAAAAAAAAATTAAAATTGATTTATTTCAGATCAAGATCCATAGCACATTACATTAAATTATTATTATGATGTATGATATTAGTATGATGATCGACTTGTTTATTATTCCGATTTCTATGGACAAGAATAAATTATAAGCTTGTTTAGGGGAGGCTTTTGCCCAGCGGTGGGACATAAATAGCTAGAAAAAAAATAACCATGTACGGACTTATATTTAAATCTTATTAGATGGCGTAAACTAAGAATGACCTTACAACAGCTGACCTTTCCACTTCCACTTTTACAGCCATTCTACAGGAATGCAAATACTTTCTGTTGGCGAAAACTTTATTTCAAAGGTTGTGTCAGAGTAACTCTTATTGATAGAGCGCGCATTGTGTAAAAGATATAGTTTTGAAAGTAGAGTTCGTAAAATTGAGGGCAATTAAAGTTTGTTTACTTTTCTCGTATTTAGAGGACTGTAGGTTACGTATCGTAATCAAAATTCATACTTCAGTATACTAACTAATATAATAAATGCGAAAGTGAGTTTGTTTATACCTCTTCACGCTATATCTACTGAATCTTTTTTAAATGTGAATGTTAATTTGATTTTCGACATAGAAACTGAAAGAACGGAAAATAGCTAAAACTTATTTTTAAATCATGAAGCTGATCTGATTGTTGTGGGATCCGAAATACGGACATAGGAATAGGAAGTCTATATTAAAACCATGCTGCGGTCTTAGAAGATCATTTCCTTAATGGAAACTTGTAGCTGTACCAAAAAATTAATTCTTGAAAATATTTGTATGACAAGTAGCGCATAGTGTGTAGTTATTAATACTAATACCTGTGTAGTTTTAGCATGAGAGAGCCCTGAATTCATGAAGTGGACGCCATGACCGAAATCGGTCGGAAATCGTCATCATTTCAGTTTTAGCGCGTGCTCTACAATATGTAGAGACAATACAAATGCTGCTATTTCAAGGGTTGTGAAACGCATTTACATAAATATAATTGTTGACGTCATGTTCTTTCTTTCTATTTATAGAAAGGTGTAGGATTGATGGTTTTACTTAGAAATATATTCTTGGCTTTTGAATTTTAGTTATTTGTATAATTTAATATTTCATGAAGTAGAATATAAGTTCTGTGATTTTGACAAAAAGAGGTATTTTTTTTAGAAAGTAACCAGGAGTATCCAAATATGTATAATATTTTTAATGTTTCATTACTACACCTTTAATAGGGAGGCATTTATTAAAATCTTACAAAATATGGGACCAAATTGGTTCTATCAATCCCTATTAAAAATCGACTTTGTCTCTAATGAGAAACACGCTACCATTTTGTCTTATTGTTTCCCAATGAAAATATAAAATCTACCTCAGTGCAATTTTTATTTTATTTTTTATTTAAACTTGACATTAAGGATTAATTTTTGCACTTGCGTTTGTAGCGCAGAACAGAAAGAAGTGGAAGCTTCTGGTATCAGAGGCCAAGATTCTCTTTGGGTCGTCAAGCCATCGAAGTAAGTAAGTAAGTTTTATTTAAACTTTATTGCACAAAATACATGTTTAAAAGTCAAGGAGGGTAAAAGTACAATGGGCGGACTTAATCTGGAATAGACTTAAGATTATTTATCCGTTTTCGTTATATTTTTATATCATTTCTAAAACAAATTACGTACTTACAAATAATGTAAAAGTATCTTACCTGCACATGTTGGTTTAGGTTATTAGGATCTCTGTCCTCCAACGCATCTTGTGTGCCCTCAGGCTTAGCCGTCGGCATCTCAACCCGTTTCTGCGGCACTGGCTGCGAAGCCACGAAGATGGGCTCCGGCGTCGGCACCAGTACCGGCGGAGCTGACGCCGGTTCCGGTATCTCTGGGTACAGTTTTGCCTTGTAGCTGCAGGCCAGGCAGTTCCGCGACGTCGAACGGCTTAAGTTTGGGACGGCGCCCCCGCCGGACCCGAGTGGTACGTCTTCAAAGGCCACGGTGTGTGCTCAACTTTACAATGCTCTAAATTAGAATTTTATTTTTCTAATTGGATTTTTTTGATTGCCAGCTATTTTCGATGTTCGAATTCGGCTGTTTGGTTATTTTCTTGGTTTTTTATTTTATTTTAATTGTTCTTCTATATAAACAGAAAACTTTATCGAAAAACTTTTATCGATGGATCACTATCTCATTACTATTATACTTAAATCACTAATTACTTAGTTTTTGATAGACTGTAGTATACGTATTACTAATGAATGAATGGATAAATTGCTCTAAGTTATCAAAAAGCGACTTGTACGCAGAAAGACCACCCTTAAACTAACTAGATTCCTCCAAAAAAGTATTTTAACACTTTCTGCGCATGTCAACTTCACAACCACTACAGCTTATTCAGAGTGCCACTTTTCGTTCCATTGATTTGTTTCCTTGGTGATAAAAATCTACGGGCTATGAAAACAGTAATGTATGTTCAATTGTAGCTTTGCGTATTTTTATTTCAGTTTTTTAGTATTTTTTCAGTGGCAGGACGATGACCCTTGTGTAGCAATTCTCTCTATAAATTACTGGGTAGGAAAGAATGATTACCCATAATGGGTACGTACTCTTATTTTCTTTTTTATTTGTACATAAATACTATTTTTAAAATTTTTGTACATTTTGTGAAAATCGTTAGCCGATAGACAGTTAAACAAATACTATTACTATTAATATTACTATTGAAATTAAATAGGTAATTACTTTTTTGTATTTCGTTTTTTAAGGTAATTAAGGCAGAGTAAAAATAATACAAGTTAATGAAATAAGTATAGATGTTTATTAAATTTTCGAATATACTGTTTCATTAAGTCTATCGTTATATACATGCACCATTTTATATACAAAAACAAGAACATATAGAACTATAAGTAAATATATTAGATGTTAAGTTACTTAGGTATATGGTATATACAGTATTGTAATACATTTTATATTGAGCATATTATCATAATATACATTTATGTGTAACATTTATTGGTTTTAATGTTATTATTATGTATATTGCACCACAGGAATCTCGTATGATTACATTCAATCTATATATTTATTAAGTAATCTACCATATATGGAGAAATGAAAAATTATAATATTGATGTTTTCTGACATATAGAGAATTAATTTGCAACCTACGCATTTTGCATTTTAATACGGCGATGCTGCCAGCCTTCAGGGCACGTTACAGCGCTTTGATTTTTTTGGAATTTAGTGAGTATACTTCCATGGTATGTTTGAACTATTTTATTTAATTTCATTATTATTTTACTTTTTAAACTGTCTCGTTTTTTGATATATCTAGCAAGCCTATAGTTATCTATAAAAATCGATGAATAGCAATACGTAGATTGCTAGGTTCGCGTGGCGCTGTTAACCCATTTAATGCCGCGCCCGGTCGCTCCTACCCGTATTATACTTTTGATGATTGATGGCCATTGGACACTGAAAGGCTATGTCGGTCATAAAAGGGAAGCAAATGTCGTGGTTATAGTCTCCCTAATACAGCGGAAATATTCGCCTTTTCCGGAAATCTGTATAAAAAAATCATAAAATGCAGAATAAAAGATTTAGGTATATACGTTTAATATGGTATTTATACATTTCTTCTACTTTGTTGAACCTATGTTCAATTAAAGTTTAATTAACCTCATAAAATTATCATATTTTTGTCATTAATGAATCAATAAATGAAAATATGTTTGAATAAGTCATATAATAAGTACACGTTATAATTAGCACCTTTTATTTAACAGATAATAGTCTAAATTAATCTACATTAAAGCTTCAGTAGAAATTTACAATGGAAGACAAAGTTATTGCATTTATTGTGATAGCCACAACTTTTGATAATAAAACCTTACTATATTACTAACGATAACTCAATAATTAAACACTATATTAATGCAAAATCTTTAAAGCACTCCTCGGAGTAAACAATTAAATATATACTTTTTAAAAGTACTTAAGTATTTACGTATTTTAAATATTACGTATTAGAAAATACTCCATAATATTTTAAAATCTACTGATTTACTGTGGAGTTCTATGAAATACTATTCCCGTACCTTCAATAACAAGTAATTTTAGAAACCAAGATTGATCTTGCCTTTTGGGAATGTAAAAATTGGCAATTTTTTCAAAATTAAAAGTCAGTCAGGACATTTCACATACAATTAGATTATAGGCCCAAGACGACTAGATATTGCCAATCCATTAGTCAAACGAATAAACTGAGCACACGATATAACTATCTTTACATCTAAATCATGCAAGTTACGGAATAAATACTGACGGTACACATTTTATAATATACAAAGTTATAGTATTTATAAATCCGTTTCAGCAACAAATATTACGGTCAGCGGTCCATTTGACCCCAATCGACTTGCGTGACAAGTTTTCCCCTCCAATAATTGCCAAGCCTTTTCGAATTACATAGATATTTCGTGTTTGGCTTTCACAAATAGAATTTAGTTGTCAGAAGTCTAGTCCAAAAAAATCTTTTGAATCTCGATTTAAAGACATTTTCATCGCTTTTAAACAACAAGAAAATTATTCAGTCTATTTAAGTTTCCGGTGATTAACCCGATCTCTGTCGGTTAGTGACTGGCAACAGCGGCCCTGCTTGGTCCACTAGGTCGTAGTGTTGGTACTATCGCTGGCTCCTCTGCTTCTTCTGTTGTGGTCTCTCTGTGGGTTTGTGGGTTTTGGGTTAGTTACTTAGGGAAAAATTTGGTAGCCAATAAATAAGATTTATAATACAAAGTTAGGTATTCGATTTGACATACACAATACAATATATCAATAATACATACTTAGGTATATTTTTCCAATTGTTGGTTATAACTTAATTAGCTTTATGATATTGCACCAATATTACTCATTGCCCGTTTACTTTTGGGAATCATTTTATTAGCTTTTAGGGACTAATTACAAGCAACAAAATGCTAATAAAACAATGACAAAAAATCACAAGCATATTATTATCGTTTTTATATTGACTGTGTATAGTAAATAATATGAAGAAATGGTCTATATGTTTGTATTACTTTTTCAGAACCACTTAATCAGCATTTTGTTAATACATCAACAAGGCAATCTACTAACTACTTAGTAACTATATACAAGGCACTAAGCTCCAAGCACTCACCGTCGTTTGGCGCAAGTTAGAGGTTAGACATAGCGACCTTCATATCACCACCTTGGGAAAAATAATGCCAGTTAGCCATCTCACTATCTACTTAAGGCCATATTCCACTAGTTGATTTAATCAAGTTGATATTTTTAATCCGTGTCGTAGATACAACTTACTACGTACACATTGAAAAATCAATTTGATTGTTTGTAGCCTTTGAATTTAGTTAAAGCTCATGCCTATAGCATTTTATGCGTTACAATTTGACACTAACAACAACTGATACCATTTCAGAAAAGGAAATACATCCATAACAATACAGTTTGGGATCCATAATTGCAAGCGGCGCTCAAAGGGTTAACATTCGTATCGTATCTTATATATGTATACGCCATGCTCAATATGCTCATTGCTGTTTTAAGATCACGAATACTTTTTTTAAATACCTTTGTTTATTCCAGTCATAGACTTAGTAAAAAAGAATAGACCTGGCATAACAATCTTTATACAAACAGTAGTATGCGGCCGGTCGCCATGTTTTGTCACTATTATTAGTATGTACGCGCTGCTCTACGGCAAGCCGCCATCTTTGTGCCAAATCCTTTGTATTAAGCGCACTACACACCAAAGTCGCCGACTTGCCGCCGACACAACCCGGCGGCCTATATGAATAGAATTATATCGGCAACACCAACAAAAAAAAAAGTTGCCGACATAGGTCGGCGGGTCGGCGACTTTGGTGTGTAGTGCGCTTTAGGTATGCACGGTTTTTGTAGGTATGTCATGTCTATTCTTTTTTCCTTCGTTTTAGATTCGAGTTTATTAGTCAACTTCCCGTAAAAATTAAATTAACTATGACAGTCAATCCTTGTAGTATTCAATTTGTACCAAATTAAACAAAAAAAAAAAACCTGCGGCTGTGGTTTTAACGTATCAAATTAGAAATTGCATTTGTTTAGAAATTGCATTTGCGATAAGTCCGCCTTTGCGCTCATTTTTGTATTTACTTTTGTCTCTACTTTGTATGTTCTATCTGTAAATGGTGCAATAAAGTGTTGATCTATCTATATAATATCTATCTATCACTACTGAAAGTTTGAATACCTGATTTTGATTGGCTGCCTCAATGACAGTTCGGATCCGGACGTGGAGGGCGAGCGCGCGGCGGCGAGCAGGCGCGGCGGGCGCGGCGTGCGCGGGGAGCGGCCGCGCGCGAACTCCAGGCGGTAGTTGTCCGAGCGCGGGCTGCCGCTGAACGGGGCTTCGGGCTCCGCTGCTGTGGGAGGGTTAACGTGGAGTTGAAAAACCAAGAATAAGTAGCTCGGCTGAGCAATTTTCAAATCTAGCAAGGGACAAAACGTGTTTTTACTAAATGCGCTTTACATATATATAGTCCTCCTCATCGATTTCGATGACGGCGGCCCTTGACAATAATCTTATATTTAAGGTGTATTTCTAATATGTGCCCTTATATGGCTCGCCAAACCAAATTTAGTTTTAAATATTCTGTTACACGAGTGACAGAATAGTTGGCCGGCTGTGTTATATGTATATACTAGCTTTTGCCCGCGGCTTCGCCCGCGTGAATTTCCCACGGGAACAGTGCTTTTTCCCGGGATAAAAAGTAGCCTATGTGCTATTCCAGGTCATTATCTACCTCTGTACCAAAGGAGAATGGGCGTTTTGGCCCCAGTGGTGTATCAAGTTGACATAGACGTCATTTGAAAGGTCATAATAATAGGTTCAATTTATTGTATGACATCAACGTTGAGACTTGTGCAAGGAAAAAGCTATGAATTATTTAATTTTAATCAAATTATTTTTATTTTTCTACCTTTATGCTTTACTTACTGTATGATTTATCCTTTTATGTCGTAAAGGTTAGCCATCAATTCATAAAGCTCATGATCATACTTTGATACACATATACTCATTTAGAATAATAAACGACACTTTAAGAACGAACTTGGACGGAAGTAGCAAATGGGAGTTTAGTGTGGCGTTATTTTTCTATACTCACACACATTTAGATAATAGGCAGGTAAAGGGACCAAAAGAGCGAGAAAGCAATACAAGCTTGGCCCTGCATGGCCAAGAGCGAAAGAGAAAGAAGCGGGTCGCTTGTTGTGCTATTGTTTATAGCTATTCCTGTGTGTTTTCTATAGTGCCATTTTTTTGGTTGTGTTAGTATGATATTTTCTTACTACAGTACGGACGTTATCGTATTTGCTCGTATTTTAAATTGAATTGGAACTGTTTTATATTTTCGACCCCGGCACGTTTAACGGACTTTGTTTATCTTACTTTTGACTGTGGCTAGTATATATGGACCTGATTGCTAGTGGATCGGATACAGTTTAACTATGGAACAAGTAAATCACTGTGTTTTATGTGATCGTTCTCTGGTGCGTCAGCGACAACGACACCAGCTTACAACAGAATACCTAGAGGCAAGACCTGGATTTGCGGAATATGTTTTGGAACATTTACATGTAGAACAAGTAAGTAGATACTTTTTTTATTTTTGTGAAGTAACCTATACTTTAGAACCTTGACAACCATAAGCGTGATTACATGCTAATAAACATCTTTCACATACTATGTCGACGGGTATGCCGCCAACAATCACAGCGGCATTTCTGGGGATATTTCCTTGCCTCACACGCTTTTTCTTAAAGAATTTTTACAACGGGGTATCCACGAGGGCAAAACCGTTGTGCTGCGGTTATAGTGTTATCGTCATCATCCGATTTGAACTGGAACAACGACACAAAATCGTTGTCCATGTGGTAGTCGAGCCTAAAGTTCTAACAGCTACACCACGGAAGCAGTTGCTGTCGGTTTAGTATGTATGCCCTTAAACCGAACACTCCAACAAATGTCACAAGAATACAAGTTAGTCCAAAAACTCACGAACATTTACTTAGCTGTTGACTAAATCTGTTTCTTTTATTTTTACAGGCTATTATCAACAACGAGCAGTGGATGTGCCATAGATGTTGGGTAGCAGCGGGTCGTCATCAAGTGCAGCAACAAGACGATATAAATCCTCCAAGTGGTAGCACTGACCCATTACAAGGAAGTGGTCTGGAACCGCAGGCAGCAAGTAGTACTGAACCGCCAATCGAAGGACTTTCCTTAATATCTATTGACGAATATAGAAGAGTCGCCAATACATCTCGGCATTGTATGTTCCGTGACTGCGCGAGACAGAATCTTTTGAGAGTACCTCTTTTTCTTAAAGTGAGAATGTTGGTAGAAAATAAATTGCACATTCCAACAAGTGCCCGTGTATGTGGTGATCATTTAAATGGAAACTCATGGTCAGAATTATATGAGTCCACTCAATCCATATTTTCGGCGGAGCAAATCAAAGATATGTTGGACACACTTACCACGGCTTACATTGAGCGACAAGTTTTTAATTTTGATTTGATCGAAAATATAACGGCTGCAGAATTACACTTTTGTGTCGGGTTAACCCATGATGAGTTTCAAAAGATTCTAAATGAAACTCCGTCCTTAATACAAGAATCAAAGCGCCCCAAGACAGTCCTTGGTGCATATTTAATGAAACTTAGGTCTGGAGAACCTAACGAAAGGTTAGCCGCACGTCTAGGTATGAGTCGTCGAACACTTGAGAGAAAACTCAGTATAGCTCGTCTTTGTCTACTGAATGAATTTGTTCCTAGGCATTTAGGTTGGGACCATATAAGCCGAGATCAAATTATTTCCCGAAACCTTATGATTCCCAATTATCTTTACGGAGAAAATGGATCTAGAGCTATTTTAGTTTTCGATGGCACTTATATATACATTCAGAAAAGCAGCAATTTTTTATTTCAAAAGCAGTCATATAGTCTGCACAAGTTTCGGAACCTATTGAAACCTTATTTAATTGTCTGCACGGATGGATACATCATAGATGTCACCGGACCACATGCCGCGACCACGTCGGATGCAACTATTATGTCGCAGTCCATACAGAATGATGCGCCGATGCATATAGTCCTAGAAGCTGGCGACATCTTTATATTAGATAGAGGTTTCAGAGACTCCCTGGGAAACATAGAGGCGTGTGGATATCATGCACATATGCCTCCTACAAAAGGCAGGCACGAAACTCAGCTGAGCACAGAAGATGCAAATAAATCCCGGCTGGTAACTATAGTTAGATGGGTCGTGGAAGTAATAAATGGTCGTTTGAAACGTGACTTTAAACTGTTACGTCAAGAATATTTCAATAGAGCCCTACCCCACTTGTTCGAAGACGTAAAAAATTGCTGCCGCAATAACAAATACATTTAAAGATCCTGTCGTTAACACGCCATATGCCAACCAAATCATAAATATTATTCAAGAACGACTGGACAGGCCGAATGTTTTGGGTGACTACGTGGTCGAAAATAATATAAATAGACAAAGAGCAGCATTCCAAACAATATCAGGTGAAGCTGTACGAGCAATGCCATTTCCTATATTGACCGTAGAGGATCTAGTACTAATAGCACTAGGCACTTACCAAATAAAGCTTGCCCGATCATACTTAAGCGAGCATTTAAGAAATGGTGTGTATACCATAGAAGTGTGCCAAACAATAATTCCTGATTTGATACAACATGGAATGAATGTCGAAGGATTTCTTTTAAGAGGAAGAATTCAATCGCGCCATATTTCAAATCGCCAATATTATTCGTACATTCTTGTAAATACAAGCACAACGGGCAGGGAGTCTATAAGCAATTATTACTGTTCGTGTCTAACAGGACGAAGAACTATAGGTACATGCGCTCATATCATGAGCATTATGTGGTACTTAGGCTGGGCGAGACACGAAGATAATATTTTATTGCCAGCAACTTTTCTCGACGAAATAATTTTAGATTTAGATGATTATTAGTAATTATTTACGCCTATAAACCTTTGAAAGGAATAAACATTTACAAAAATATATTTTTTTTTATTTACTTTTCATGTAAACGTAATTAAGATACTTCATAATTATACGTCTAAAAAGCTTACACCTACTTAACAATAATGCTGTTGAACGAAATGTAAGATTTATTTTAATGAAATACTTCATCAGATACAAAACAAAAAAAAAACATAGCTCCTTCCCTGCACATATCTCAGGGTTGATGCCATACAATAAAATAATGCTTTATATATGTCCTTTAACAAGACACAAGCCCAACTTGATACAGCCTGGGGACGGGTCCCATAGTAAAATGCCCATTCTCCTTTCATCGAAATCCGTCCAGTAGATTTTGCGTGATTGAGTAACAAACATCCTCACAAACTCACAAACTCACAAACTCACAAATTCACAAACTCACAAATTCACATCCAAACTTTCGCATTTATAATATTAGTATGGATATAGGAGGTCTTGGGTTTTTCTTTGCGTACTTGGCGCTTGAGGTCATAGATACACATACATAGTTGATATCTAAAGCGCATTTAATAAAAACACATTTCCTACGTTTCGTGGAGGTGTATAATAAAGCTGAAGGGTCTGCTTATTTGAATACGCAAATCTATGGAACTACTGGTTCGATTTTAAAATACAATAGAGACAATTTATGTTCCGAAACTGGCGCATCTGTCACAAAGCGTCAAACGTCTATAGGCTATCCGGAATCTCGAAATTCCTACGGAAGAAAAGCCGGCTGCCACAGTTAGTTCGTCTATACCTAATCCTACCAATATTGTAAATGTGAAAATTTGTAAATGTTTGCTACTCCTTCACGCAAATTCACTGGACGGATTTCAATGAAATTTGATACCTACACAAGTAGAATGAAACTTGAAGTAACACATACAATACTTTTCAACCCGAAATTCTCACATAAGCGGAGCCCCGGGGCGCAATTAATAAATAATAATAATTATACCTCCTGACATTGTGCCACTTATCTTCACATTACGAGTGTATGTATGTCTGTGCAAGGTCACTATCACACGTGCTTGGACGTGCTAATGGGTGCTTCCGTTCCACCTTCGTTATTTAATGTTCGTTTTAGTATGCCTTTTAGACCGAGTATATGACTGTGGGAAGAGATTTAATTAAAAATCGTTTCCATACTTTGAATCCAATAGTATTTTTGATGTACCGGCCGGCTAGAGCTGTCAAGTGTTCGGCAAGATCACAGAAATCTTAATATATTAATAGTAGAAATCGCATCTATTGTATTTTTATGATGATGAATGTAGCTCTCACTGCAATATTATTTAATGTCATGGTTTAATGTCCTCGATATAGTATTCAATGAGTTCGTGTGAGGTATGGCCGTGCATTTTATATGTTTCCAATGAGGTCGGAGAAAGTCAATTACATATACATTGCTAAAGTACTTATTAATTAGGACAATCGTGCTATTTCCTCCCTGGTATAATCGCCTCTGGGCTATTATACAGTCTACCTTACCCGGCTGCAGTGGGATTTGAACGCCACCCTTGATGATAATATAATATTTTCCTATATTAGGACCACCTACAACCAGCTTGAATGAAGTGTGAATGAAGTGTGAGGAAGCAGGAGGATCAAGGATCGTAGCAAGTGGAAATCCATAGTCTCTGCCTACCCACGCGGGAAACAGGCGTAATGCTATTTAAGTAAGGAGATACCAAATTAAAATAAACTGTGCGGGACATTGGCTAGAAGAAATGATGATTGGTGGAGAAGGCTGTATCCTAGAAATGGAAGAAGGACATTCGGCAGGTAGATAGGTCCATGATGTAAAGAATAGGGCCATCGCAAGCCAGTTCTTATCAGTCAAACAAGGACTGGCTTGCGATGGCCCGGATAGGTGATAGAGAAGGTTGGTGTAGACAGAAGGAGTCTTAAACCCAATGGATCATAGAACGCTGATGACGATGAAGGAGAAACCTAATGGGAAGAAAGTTACTGAGATCACGATGACCTGCGAGTACGTACCATTGTAAACGACATGTGTAGACATGGGCATGCGCGCGCAGGCCGGCGGGTGCGCGCGCGCGGGCGCGGCGCCGAGGGCCGCGGCCGCCCAGTCGCGGTACACGCGGGCTTCGCTCGCGCCATCCCGCCATTCTGACAGCTCCACGCACCGGATCTGGAACAGGTTACATGTGAAGATGTTCAACCGAGATACGAATAACATATAACATTATAACATTAGATACACTCTTTGACATCAGATGATATCAAATATACATTGCTAAAATAGACATTGAGCGTATACCTTCGACTTATAAAAAAATATGATTACAACTTATAATCAGCGTAATGACACTGGGAAAAACTTATTGTCGTTAATTTGTTGTTTTACTTGTAAGCATGTAAAAATATACAAATTGCGAAAGTGTCAATGAAACAAAAAAAAAATACTGCGACGGTTATTGAGCCCGGATTCGAAGAACTCTAAATTACAACCATTACGATAAATGCAATTTTATAATTAATCGCATGAAATAAATATCGTCCATCTACAACAATAATGTGTCTTCCTTCGCACTATCAAAATGCGTGTTGAAAATCTATATTTGCAATTAGATACCCAAACTAGACATGCAACGATTGTGTATGAATCAAATTAACACATAAAGATACTATCGAAATAATCGAATTGCATTTCAATGATATTATGTGGTAAACTGGATTGTAATTTTTTGTTAACGCGCCAGTCGAGTCACTAATAAAAAGAGTTACCTACCTATATTTGGTTATGTTGTGACCTGGATATAGACAAACATACACGGTGTCTTGTATCTAATAAGGTAATTTAGCTAATTGGTGTGGTATACTTGCTTCTGCCACTAATCTCAGCAAAATCAGTGTCTCAACAATTATTTGAACCGAACTTACCGGCGTAACCCCCTGCTTCGGTCGATAAAATCATCTGTTTGCACCAAGTTTCATTTGGTATGAAAGATTCGTTCGATCGAAGAAACGTTCTATGGAACAAATGGTTGTAGAACCATTGTTTGTCAAGAATAGAAAGAAAGCTGCGAATAGCTTACTTACCGGTGTGGTACTCTTGCTTCTGCCGCTGATCTCCGAGCCGCTGTTGCTGTGCCGCTGTCGGTCTCGGGTCCTCTCAGGCGCTGGAGACTCCCGGCATGAACCGTCTGGCTCGTCACGTGCCTGCAAAGGTGGGGATTAATATCAGATTTAGTAAAACATAAACTCACTAGGACTTATTTGCAAGGGTGAGAACGAAAGAGCCATGGACAAAAGTAACTTCCCATGCGATCTCAACGAAATAAGAAGCAGCTACTATTTCCAAATAAGACGAAAATTTTGCGTCAAAAATATACGAATTAGGCAGAAAAGAAGAAAAGCAAAACTACCACGATTTATTCAATAGATGTAGAGGAATGTTAAAGGCTATATTACAACCCATACGCATAGGACTGATTCATTTGTAAACAAAATCCGTATGATATAGGGTCTCCAGCCAACAATTATATATTATGCAGGAGCTTGACTTCCGTGAGAATAGTGTCCAGAGCGCAGGCAAATACTTGTACTAGTTTCCACAGATATTTGTATGTAATTCTGAGTGTGTTATGCACGTTTCTGTATTTGTGTCCATCGGACCCACGACACAAGCTTAGTGAAGACCGTTGAGTGTTGTCAGTTTATTAAAATTTATTATAATGATTCCGATTTCTCTGAGCCTGGAATATCTGACGCCAGCAGCGTTGACCTCAAATATAAAAAAGAAGAAGAAGATAATGAAAGCGGAAAAGACGTACCTTTCCGTTGTGTGTAGCGGTGGGCATGCTGGACGCTCCACTGACCAGCCGCAGTTGTTGCCGAATGTTCGCCTTCTCCCTTGCACGCTTGCGTTGGAACTCTTCTTCCACTCTACAAATTTATTAAACCACCATCAGTCAACAATGTTCAATTAATCTCAACTGCACCATTGATGGTGCCGGTCAATGGTGCATACGGTACTTATAACGAGAAGACTCTGCTACTGAATGTCGAAGTATAAAACGTCGATGTTCGTTAGTTCTAGTTCTAGTGAATGCGAGTACGATGTATGTTATTTTTGAAGTATCCTAGGACTCTAAATAAAGAGAGAAAGTTAGCTTACTAAATATCAGTTAAAAATGGAAACAGAAGCAGAGAGAAGTCAGAAGATATAATTAAAAGATGACAGGGCAGTCGATTTCGTGCAAAATGAAACTGACTAATATGGGTACGGCATAATAGTCAGTAGGTATACAATAAAAATAGAAAGAAGAAGAAAAATCTACTAAAAAAGAAAACAAATCAAGAGACCTCTACATACGTACATACATATTATCACGCGTTTTTCTCATGGGGAGTAGGAGAGACTAGCGATTTCCACTTGCTACGATCCTTACAGATCTCTTTCGCTTCCTCTACACCCATCACTTTATAAACGAAGTCGACAAACCTCCTCATGGCTTCCAGCTCAGTCTTTCGCTGCTGTTCCTTCAGATCTGCCTCTTTTGACAGCTTCTCCGCGAGCCTTCGTCTCTCGAGCTGCCTCACTGTCGATTGGAAGGTGAACTTCTTGCCTCGGCCTACGTTTCTGGTCCTCTGCAAGAGACAGGCTATCGTTAATGCGAGAAACAATGAAACATGTTTCTTCTTATTATTAAGTCGAAATGGCAGTAATTTCTCTCTAACTTGTAGTATGTGGCAACGCCAACCGTTGTGCTATCGTTGGCGTCATTTAGTTAGGTCTCTATTGTACTACACGTAAGGCATTGGAACATGCTAAAAACTATGTACCACCTAATTTTTGGCTTGTAGATTGTCAAATAAACCACAATGGGTAATAACTTTCATTTTTTTATAAACACCTGATTTATTGGTAGATCTTGAAAACTAGAACACCTATGTGTGCCACATTTTTTATATTTGAAAAATAACAATTTATGATTGTGTAGGTAAACGGTTGCCTGTGGCCTGTGGTGTGGCCCTAGAATAGCACCAACCCATCTCTTCCCGTGGGTGTCGTAAGAGGCGACTAAGGGATTTAAAACACCGGAGGATGGGCAGCAGCATCTTTCCGCGTACTATGCCATCACACTGCGATCGCCAACCCGCCTGCCAAGCGTGGCGATTACGGCAAAACCCCCCATGGATAAAATCTTTGGGGGAGGCCTTCGTCCAGCAGTGGACGTCTTTAGGCTGAGAGAGAGGTAAACGGTACTTAACAATAAATCGGCAGCTACATAATGTTCTAACCATTTCCCGTAAACTTGAACTTGAAAAGAAATCACAATACCGCAGCCAGCACATTAGAGATACAATAGAATATAGAATACTTTAGAACCGTGTTCCTCTAACAATGTGCTTGCTGATCTATTAAATCATCATTTGCAGTTACACTTGGATTAATTCACGCCTAGACTCCATTGTGTTCAACCTACTTGTGTAGAATACGTGGCTTCGAAAGTAAGAGTCTTTGTAGAAATGGTTGGAAAACACCAGGTTTTGAGATGGTCATCAATTTGGGCATAGTATCTGGAGCGTGCGAAGATTTGAAAGCAAATTGGGAACATGTTTTTGTATCTTTTGTAACGTAAGCAGCAAATTTCTAGGAGGAAATAAACTGACTTGAACATTTTTCAGGAAGTGACACCCACGAATTGAAATTAAATTTCAAGCCATTCTTTTATTCTGATGACCTCCATAGTGTAATTAATGATCACCATGTCTGTCCGTCGTCTGGAGGTCCTGGACTTAGAAAAAGCTTTCCTCAGCTAAAATTACTTTTTAATAATCGTGTTAGCCTCCACCGGAACTGCATGTATGACATGACTATTGTATCAAAGCACTGTGTCTACTTAGCGGTTAAAGTACTTAGTATAATGTAAACTCTGAGGTTTTCTGATCAACCCGTATGTCCATGTCCACCACTCGATCCTGATCGATCCTGAGTTCGATTCCGTGTACGAGCAAACATTTGGACAACGTTAATTTATTACTTAATATGCCTCTATAGACTCTATAAACCACAGTATCTTGAGTAGACGTAGTATCTGCATCTTGGGTGCACATCCAAAAAAGTATTATATAGAGAATAGTAGAAGAAGAAGATTATAGAATCTACCAACCCTACGGTAAGAGAAACAGGCAAGCCTTCATGACATGAAACGAATGAACCCGGGGTGAAAACAAAGCGAGTAAGGAAGCTCTCGTCACAGATAACACATTTAATTCATACACAGGATGTAATATTCGCTAATCGAGATCCCAATCTGGGGCATCCCTTATTGCGCAATGTGACCTTATGTTGTTTTCGATCAATGCACTATGCGGTTTTGTTGTATTAAATATATTTACATTTTTTTTTACATTGGATGCAATTCATTACTTATTGACGTCATAATCTTATCGCTAAGTTTACTACCTCCTCCTTAGGGAAAGTAAAGAAGCAGCGGCGAAACAAACTCCACCGCAGTATTTCTCTAAACACGTACATTAATTTTACAAATGAATGTCGACTCTCATATTAATTCCTAAAAGTGTTTGTAAAGCCCACTAAATTAGAAATAATATGGTAAAGCCCTTGATTTAACCTGACCCTAGATTTCTTGTGTCTGTTTTTTGGCAAACTTGTTTTTTTCCTGTACTACGAGTAATTACAGCACATTATCCTAACCAAAGTCATTGCGAATTCGAAATAAGTACGAGTAGAGGTTATTCATGGTAACTGCACGTGCGTTTGTCTGTAAACAAATAAAATGTCTATGTTAAATTGGATATTAGCAAGGGTCTATTTTAGCAATCTTGTTGTTATTAGATTTGTTTTCAAATAGGTTTACTACGAAAGAAAAAAAATATATTTTCAAATACACGGGTTTTACAATGGTACGTTTCTACAATTAGTGCTTGTATGTATTTCATTGAGATATTACAGTTAAATTGATATAAGTACGATATAGTTAAATGCGTGAAAAGTTAGAGCCTGAACCTTATATGGTTAAAAAGCTGCCTTAATTTTCGGGATAAAAAAGTAAAGCTTTGCTAGGGCAAAACTCCTAATTAAAAAAAAGGCTCAGCATCAGGCTCTAACTTTTATAACATCGTAATAAACATGAAACGTCAAAATTTCCAAGCATAAGTACGAAATCGTAAACAAAGAGAAATAATAAACTCTTAATTTAAAAAAAAAGAAGTTCAAAAATATCAGGAATTTCCCATCGAGTTTTACGCAAACATTATTTCTGTTTTTGGTTTCGAGTGAGGCTGTGTTTAGCTTAAATATTGAAATACCCATTATTTGATGTTTGCCCATATCGTGTTGCGATGACTTTGATGAAGACACAAACTTTTTGGTGTTTATTTTTAGAGTACCTATGTTCTATAGGTATACACTCAATACTGTGTCTACTTAAAATAAAAAATCAGCAAGGTTATGATGACTCTAAATAAAGTCACTATAACCTTGCTGTTAGATAATTCTTTACTAATATTATAAATGTGAAAATTCGTTAAAATGGATAGATGTTTTGATTAATGTTTGTTATTCTTTTACGCCAAAACTACTGAACGGAAACACGAACTTGGTACACGTGTAGGATAAAACCAGGAATAGCACAAGAGCATGGACCCCGGGGTGTAGCTATCCTAACTAATATTTTTAGAATGTTAGGATGCAAAAGTGAGTTTGTTTCTGAAATTCCTTTCTGAGAAATTTCGCATGAAAGTACTGAGAAGGACATAGGGTACCCGGGAAAAAAGCACTGTTCCCGTGAGCGAAACCCCGCTCCGAAAGCTCCGAGAAGTTTTAAAGCTCTTCCTTAAATAGTAATTTTCATACAATCTTCATTATTTTCTTTGGCCATATTTTATTCTAACTTGTACTGTTTTTTTTTGCTAATACTCTTTGATAAATATTTTTTTTTATCTTATCCCGACACAGACTGTTGAGTGTTATTTTATTGTTCTCATGTAATCCGATGGTAATTGCCAAGTCGTGACAGACGGACAATTAGGACAGTTGCGTATATAGATCAGACTGTTTGTCCTATTTCGTCACGAGAATCACACAATGTTTGTTGGTTTGGATTGAAGATGCTATATAATATTATTTTATATTTTATAACATATTTGCTCGTAAAGTGTCATTTATTTCACCAATTTCAATATTGTATTGTATCTTATTACGCACTTGTGCGTTATTGTAAAGTAAAACGCACGCTCCGTCAAAAACGAACGATACTTTTTTAAATCTTAGCATAGAGTTTTTATGTCAGAAAAGTGATCAACATTTTATGAATAAAATTAACTTTAGGAGATGAAATAAATAAAAATTTAATTCTTTAAATTAATTTTAACAATAAATAACAACCATTTATCTGTAACAAAACGCAAAAAAAATAATTTACTTTATTAGTAATACTGGCTGTTTTTTGTGCATTTGCCTTAAAAAAAAACGCTGATGCGCGCTAATTTGTGAACAAGTAAAATTATATCGCGCGCTTTTTCTTTGGTATTGTCGTTTTCCGAGTTTTATTTAAATATTTCCTCGCAAATATGTTATAAAACGTCGTATGACATACGTGCGCTTTGAAAATTACTGGCTCTGCCTTTCTTGTAGCCCTCGCCTACGGCTCGGGCTAGCAATATCGTCTCGGCTGTAATTTTCAACTTACCGCACTTATATCACAATGTACTATAAATTAACACTGCATAGACCAAAGAAACTTAAATTACTTGTTAAGAAATTACCCCATAATACCTAAATAGTTGCTTTAAATTTTGTTTTTTTTTTAAATCTAAATACAAATTTTAATCCCAAGCTAAGTCAGACTTCTGACAGTAGAGAGTAGAGACTAAACCAAATAATATCAATCAACTTAAAATCTGTTAATATTAACAGAGAAAATGTAACAGTTTAAAAAAAAATTAAGTATAGTAAGGCTGAAGAAACCACTGCGTAATATCGAATGTATTCAACACGAAAGACCTTTTTGAATTGTCCATATGTCTGTTTACATTTCTTAAGCTGACATTGAACGCGATACGATATGCTTCATTGTTAATTCATTTTCCACATTTTTAATACTTTATTTATTGGATTTGTTAAATGATATTTAAGCGGTATTTCATTTCTCTTACGGTCATTTTCATCAACTTCCACCTACTTTCAGTGAAGGCAAATTAGTGAGGATAGGTGGTCTGTGACACTAGCAAGCAGACTGTTCAGTACTAGTGTGTATACGACTACTGCCGCTAGATGCCGGTAGTCGTCAAGTCATGTCAAATGCCTTTAGGCAACTTGAGATAAATGTGACACCAGTGTTATCTATAGTAACACATCAGATAAGATCATAGACAGAAAAAAAAAATTAAAAAATGAATGAACTTTGTGGATAAGATAGAAAAATATTTAATTTTTCATGAACAAGTTAGACATGAGTGATGTATTACTAAGGGCGAACAAAAATAGATGGCCCCTGCTAAGCCCCTGCTTGGCTCAACAATTCATTAAAAAAACCGTTGCCCTTCCCACAGTCCTCACTCCTCACTAGACACACGTCGATATCATTCTCAAAGTATTATGTATTTTGCGTGCCCTATCTTGATGCACGTGCGAAGACGTTAACTTAAACCGTGGTTAACTTTAAACTGCAGATTACTATCGCCCACATTCCTGGGAATAAAGGTTTATTAAGTTTCTTTGTTATTCTGTCTGCTAATATATTAAACGTGAATTATTAAATAAAACGTAAATTAAATACGTCTGAATTATGGTATCTCTCTTCTTATTTTATTTGTTACAAAAAAAAAACATTATTTTGGCACAAGCTATTACGTATTTTCGCCAAGGAGATTTCGTTTTGGTATATTTGTTTTAAATGAGTGACAAAAATTTCATTTCATTGCAGTCGCTGTTGAGGAGTTCCCTCGTTAGGAGCCGATTCTAGATGCACCATAAATTGCATTGTCATCGGAAATAAAGGCACGTGTTAAATTTCAACTAAGTATATAGGTGCTTTTAAATCCAAAATAAAGTATACAGGACTAATTTAAAAGCCTGCATGATTTAACATACATACATTGCAAGCTAAAAGCTTGAAAACATTCTGGTGCCTGTGAAATTTCATCAAGCGTAACAAATGGGCAATTAAAGTAAAACAAATGAACATCTCCACGCCCGACTGTCCGTCTTACGTCAACACACAAACATTGTCAAATGTACTCGATTGAAGTGGAACGGTTTAAGTAACTCGTTGTGAAACTTAGCTAACTTAGACAATGAACTTTACTGGGACCAATCTTAGGAGATCTCTTACATCACTACGATGTATAAATATAATAGTCCTATATGAATTTCTTTACGATTCAGGAAAATTCATTTTCTTGCTATACCTGTAGCTTCGTAGATGTGGATGTAATTCTGATCCATGACGATTATAATAAATACATTACATATCCATTAGTTTATCAGCGAATTTGTTTGTTTGAGAGAAAACACTGAATGTATTTTAAGTTACGGGAATACGATGACTCGTACTAATTTGTTACTAGAACTCATTAGTTATCAAATGAAATCATACTTATACCAATTACTTTCGTCCATTTTGTTAATATAACAATCATGGCTCAATGATTTTTCTACATTCTATTTTTACACTCTAGTGACAGAGGGTTACGAAATGAAATGTTTGCATAGTTTAATAACTGTGACTGGATGGATTTTGATGAAATTAGGTATACCGGTGGAGCAATCCTGGTATATGTAGGTATTTTATCCCAACTTTCTCACGGGACTGTAACCAGGCGTAGGTAATTGTTTGCGATATTCTTCAAAGAAATACACAATTTTACTCGCAGTAGCTGCTCGCTAGTAATCTCGCTTATGATGTAACGACATCAATATTAATAGCGGTTATATATTATACTCACATCGTAATAGATTAGCTCATCACCTATTACTGCGGGACTATATAACGACAGACAAAAACTGACTCTACGAGTTGGTAGGTGTCAAAGCATACTTTTTAGAAAAATAATAACTACGCCTTGTACATGTACGAATGCTATTTTATTTTTAATTCATCAAAATCCAGGTATTAACTCTTATTTTCTGTCTGTTTTCGTTTAACAATTCCAGAGAATACAGCGTTCAAACTCTTCAGTTTAGTTCTGATTTGTAGAATGTAGAATCATTAATAATTTTTTGTTCATTTAGGAATACTTAGTTATAAATAAATATACAAATGAATATGCTATAATTATTATTCGAACGTCTGGCGTAAAATACACCCACCTCAAATATCATAGAATAAGTAATAATAGTGTAAAACATTGTGGTTAAAGAATTTTCGCTGACAACGCGTTGCGTACGAGGCTGCAAGCAATCTGAGGTTGACGTTTTCTGCTTACTACAATCCTGGCATTTGAATTTGACAGGTGACAGGATTGTACCATCGGACAGACCTCACTCACCAGTGGCGCCAACTAGTGAGAGGAATAATAACCCTCATTTGCGACCACTCGACGACGAGACGTCGTCGCAGAAGGCATATGAATTCAAAACCTTTATTTGTATGTATGTAATATCTTTATTGTACTAAGGATACATAGATAAAAAGCTAAATGTACAATGGCGGACTTATCCCATGAAGGAATCTCTTTCAGTTAACCAGCGATAGATTGAGAGGATATATATATATCAATAATTAATAAAATTAATCTAATTTAAGACGATTTGTAGATATTTGTGTACATTACTTATCAATTTATTAATGTAACTATAGCTCACTGCACGCCTTGGGCAACTGTCAGTGCAGTGAGTTTCTGTTTTTAAAAAAATAAAAAAAAATAAAAGAAATAAGAAAAGGGTAGAAGACCTTTTGACCCCTCATGGGGTGCGGCTACCTTCCTAGGTACCTAAACTTCAGATTGACGTCCTAATATTCAATATTCCAATATTTCATGTATATTTATGTCATTTAAGGTACAATGGACACCAGTACAAGGCCGAGCCATTGTCGCGGACAATAGCTTGCCAGACATGGACGCGGGCCAGCCCTGAATTGTATTGATCGGGTCTAAAAGGATATGCGAAACGAATTTTTGGACCGCGAGTATTCAACAATTGACTGAATAATTTATTGGTGTGGTTGTTTTGGTTTGAGTAGTGTAGGGTGACTGCCTTTTGACTAGCGATGTGCCGCCAAAAAATTTCCTGTTCCCGAAAATTTCTTCCCCTGAAAATATCCGAAATTCTCAGAAATATCTCGTGTTTTTTGGAAAATTTTCCGTTCTCGAGAATATTTTCGAGATATTCACAAGAAACATTACGCTGTTTCTTTAAAAATTTTGAGAAATGTATGTTAGTCTTTTTTAATAAATAAACGAAATAAGGTTCGTGCTGTAAGTCCCGTTTATATCATATTCCTGTGCCATATCTTTTCCTTTATGAGATAATTTTAATTGATTGATTTATTGACAATCAGTAAAACGGTTAAATAACAAAGTAGTAGAAATGCCATAGACATAGGAAAAAAAAATATAAAAAAAAAATTCTAACTTGATGAGAAAAGCTCTATCTAACAAATTAAGAATGCAGTTCCACATGTGTTTTGATTTGCGCCGAAAAAAATATACATATCATCACGCTAACAAGCATATCAATCAATATAGTTTTCTAAAAGCTGTACAAAATTCGGTGCCTCCGTTATTCAGCCCAGATAGTTTAGGAATGTACGCGGAGCAAACATACTTATATACACAGCTGATATTCAATATACCATCGCGAATCATAAGGCGTGGAGCAGAATGCAGACTGAATTTACAACGAAAATGTACTGCTGATGAAATAATGTTGTTGTTCAATAAAAAAATACTATAAGTATGAAATATCATAAGTTTGGTGAAATGCTATATTGTAAGTTATGAAACGAAAAGTTGTTTAAACGGGAAAACTTATTTTATGTACAGTTTTTTGATAAACAAGGTTGAAAAATATATGGAGATTATACCTAAGTAAAGAAAACAAGTAGGTACCTACTCGTTTTATGTACTTGTCTTCTTTACTTGGGTATATGAATGCTATATCGACTTTATGCAATGACAAGACACGTTTACAAGTGGAAACAGCTACAAAAATATTTGTCTTTACACCATTCCACTTCTTCAATTGAAATTACGAAATGAGAAGTATTGCGTTTCTTTTTCATGTAATTTAGTGTCAAATATAAGAAAAGTTTCTGGATTATAAAAAAAAATTGTAGAATCGTCTTCTTCTTTTTCTTCACCATTTTCCGGTGGTCGGCTCTATTTTGATCTGTCGTCGCTTGCCATTTCACCCGACACTCCCTTTCTATCTATTCTAACTGTCTTTTGATGCAATCACCAATCTTTCCATTGGTCGTTTCCTATTCCTGGAACCCTAATAAATTTTCACAAAGTGTTTTGGTAGGAATATTATTTGATTGAAGAGTACGATTTGATTTTTAATTAAACATGCATCAGATAGTAATTAAAAGGTATAATATGTACATATAAATTAATATAATTAAGTAGGTATCTACAAAAAATCATTAATTAAGTATTACGACAACAAAAACGTGTGAGCGTGTGCGCATGGTGGTCAACTATTGTCCCAGATTGAAACTATTGTTTTTCAGCAATTACGTAATGCACTTAATTACATGTTTTTCATATGTATCACGCTCTTTGAAGTTACATCAGTTGGTATTTTCGTTTATTCTGTTTTATTACATCCTGTTTTGGATAATTATAATACAAATGCAAGTTTGAACGTAATGTGAAGCATTTAATGATTCCACTAATATTAATAACGCGAAAGTTTGGTTTGTTACTCAATGACGCAAAATCTAATCTATCTGGAAATTTCCACGGAAGCGGAGCCTAGGGTCGCAGACTGTAGTTTAAAAAAAAATCATAGACCATCTAATTAGGTATGTACCTAAGTTTTCAGACAGAGATTGTGCCTTCCTTGTGTATGATACCTACCTATGTTGTGATTAGGTATTCAAATATTCTAATAATAGTATGTTTGTATGTATACTTTAAAATATATACGTATTAAATAATTATGTATGTTGTATTTCAAATATAATATTCGATCTCTACATTATTTCCTTCATTTAAATTTTTTGCACACCGTTTAAACGGTTGGACATTGCTGCTCTGTAACATCTATGCATTTCTATGTATCACAATGTTTTTTGGAAAATAAATATATCTTTATCTTAGAACATTGTTTTTGTCGGTGGAGTTCTTTCCATCTCTATTCTCTCCCTATCCAATTTTTTACGTAACAATTTTTTTAAAGTCCTTAATATAATTATTTCGTAACCATCACAACAAATCCATCCATTCTATTAGTATGTCAGGTTAGACCTACTATATACTATGTTTTGAACGTGAGGTGATAATTATTACGTTCATTATATAACAAAGTTATTATCAGTCTCCTGCGATGGATAGAGCTCTAATATAACTATGTCACGAACAGCATATAGTATACATAATCGTAAATCAATACTGCACTAGTGGTAGTATTTTTTTACTTGTTTTTATCATATATCGGGACAATAGTACGCCTTCGATGCGCCCTCCCGAAATTTCCATGGGGGGCTCCGTTCCCGTGAGAAATTCGGGATAAAAACTTATGTGTGTTATTCAAAGTTTCATTCTTTTACCGATTACCAAATTTCATCAAAAGTTTTTGCTTGAAACCAAAAAACATCCAAACATTCATTTATTATCTCAAACAATTTGCGCGCACTTGGATCGATCCTAAGACACGGGCAGGGCGTATTGACTACTACACTACGAGGTCATCAAATCAACGATTTACCAAAAATGGAGGTCGCAGAGCCTCTAAAAATTAACTAAAAACGCATCTTAGTACATTAAAATTAACTACTAACAATTTGCCGATTGGCGGGTTAAATTGTTAACTGTTACCACGTCGTCTAACTACGGAATTAACTAACACGTTAAAACGGCGTGACAACCGTTTTTTATAACGGTAACTCGAGATTGTTTTATCGAGATACGTAAATGGTCTATCACAGTAATCTTTTATCGGGCTTGGAGAATAAAATAACTTTAATTAACTGCGTCTTTTATTGCATACTAGCTGCGATTCGTGGTTCCGCTTCCGTGGGAATTTTCAATTTTTTGTGTATCAGAAAAATATTTGTGTATACTTAAGATTACAAGACAGAAGTGAAAATGTATCAAGGAGTCGTCGTCATCCTTTCGTCAACTTAGGTCGATTTCACCTGAACGAAGCGTTACAAAGCCGATCATTTCACCTCAGTCCCTTTCAGCACGCTTAAAGATAATTTCACTTCTGTCGTTTTTTTTTAACTAACCTGTATATATGTGAGCCCATTATAGCCATAATCGTAAAAAAATATTATTACAAAAAAAACAATTAAGAAGAACAGCAAACTAAGAACTTTGGTTTTTGCACATATCAAGTACTAGCTTTTGCCCGCGGCTTCGCCCGCGTGACTTTCCCACGGGTACAGTGCTTTTTCCCGGGATAAAAAGTAGCCTATGTGCTATTCCAGGTCATTATTTGCTCTCCCCTCTTGGATGTCTGGCGGATCGGACGTGCCCACAGTATTCTACATTTTAATTTAATTTTTGTATATTTTAAAATTAAAAATACGCAAGTTAAAGTGGTTCGAGTACCAGGCGCCCAGAAGCTCAAGGAAACAACCACGCAATCAAAGCCTACGCGCGAAACAGGGACAGCACCCCGTGAGTGAGATATATCTATTTGTCACACGCACCCTCATTACGCACGCTAATACGGAAGGATTTATTGGCTGATCAACGGTGACACCCACCTGCGCGTAAGCAAGTATAAAGAGGCGTGACTAATTAATGACCCAATAGTGAATTTTTAATTTCTGCTTGCATTTTTAAAGCGCTCCCTGCGGTTTATTATTTACCTACGCAACTAGCTTTTGTTCAACAACAAACAAGTTTATTACTCGCTGGAATTTTATTGCAATACAAAAGATGATTCGCAGTACATCACCTACTAATATAGATTCTCATTTTGGATCTGCTCCCAACCTAAATATGGAAAAGGAGAATACAATGTCAGATGATTGTAATATAACTCAACGATTTAAAAGGAGACGTTGCGAATGCGGCGGCCAATTTGCAGAGGAATCTAAGATAGATAAATTCATAAATACAATTTCTTTATGGCGGCAGGAAACTGACTCAAAATTATCTGATATAAAAACTTCTATGCATGATATTATGCGGCAAAATTCAGAAATACTTGCATCGCAAAGCGAAACAGAAAAATCCATTGAGTTTCTGTCATTAAAGTATGATGACCTTCTCCAGCAGCTTAGCTCACAACAAACCCAATCTCAGGTGCTATTGGAGCGCGTAACTAAAGCGGAAGGGAATGCGGAGGAGATTGATCGCCGATCTAGATTGAGCACTCTGGAGCTACGAAACATCAGGCTGCCAAACAAAACACCTTCTATGGAAGATCTACTCACTGCGGTCACACACATTTTCAAAGAGCTTTCTGTTGATGTCACCATGTCAGACATCTTCGACATTCATCGGCTACCGTCCAAGTCGGAAAGCACCACGATTGTTTGCAGACTAAACTCTGTTATCCTGAAGACCAAAGTCCTGCAGGCGTTCAAGGATTACAACAAGCGCAATATCAACAATAGACTCAACTCGACAGTCGTGGGTGGCTCACAGCACCCGGTTTACATTGGCGAGCATCTGACGGCGCAGGCCCGTCGGCTCTTCCACTTGGCTCGCGAGTACGCTAAAGCGGAAAATTACAAATTCTGCTGGACCTCCAGCGGCCGAGTGCTGCTGCGTAAAGCCGACAACTCCAAGCCGGTCGTTGTGACATCCGAGAACCAGCTCTCGGGGCCCCAAACAAAAAACTAGGGCTTCCTGACCTGAGTGTGTCTATAATTAGATTAGTAATAGGTTTATTTTATTTTTTATTATCATATATAATAGTGTTAAAACAGAAATGTTTTCTACCTAATTTCTACATCAACATATATGTTTGCTTACTTGAACTACCTAACTACTTATATAATTTATCTTTAAAAAAATGTATGAGTCCCAACAATGTCCTAAAGAATATTGAACTGGTATCAGATATTATGACTTTTGTCCGCCTTGTAACAAACAGGTTTTATTTCCTGCGTTTTAATAATCTCAATATCTTCTCGTATCTCGTTTTTCTTATAGTTCATATTTTTATGCGTATAGAAAATATATTTATAATTGTCAATTGCTTACGCACACATTATTATATATTAGTTTTTTGTTTTCCTGTGCTACTCATTGTGCAAGCATTCATGTTATCTTCGTACTTAAAAAACAAAATTCGATCCAAATAACAATCAATTATTAATGAATAATATTGACAGTGTCTCTGTTGCGTCGTCTCTGGTCTGTGATCCACATGAAGTTCAAAGTCATTTATTCAAACAAAATAAAACCTTAAACATTCTTACACAAAATATACGAAGCTTATCAGCTAATTTTGACAACCTGGAGATATTACTTAGTAACTTTGACCTCCCTGACATAATTATTCTTACCGAATGTTTTCTAGAATCGAACCCAGTTTTTCCTTCTATCACGGGGTTTTCTTCTGTATCTTCTCGTAACCCTATCAACAAAAATGACGGCGTACTTGTCTATTACAAAAATAGCCTTATTGGAATTTCTATAGAAGAACCCAATTTAGCAGAAGCCAGTGCTCTGCTAATAAAAAGTTAATTCTAACACTGTGATACTGGGTATTTACAGACCATGCGCCTTCACAAATAAAACGAATTTTATAAATTCCCTTAATACATTACTCGAATCATTACGACAGTACAAAAATATTTTGATAATAGGTGACATCAATATAGACATTACTCCTGAACTGCTTGATTCAGATGCTGAGGATTACCTTAATATTACTACTCACCATGGTCTTCTCCCAACGCATACATTTCCTACTAGATTTCCTTCTGCGACTTGCCTTGACCACGCTATCCTTAAATCTACTTTCGAAGCTCGCGCCCTCGTAATCCAATCTTCTATAACGGATCACAGTTCTGTATTATTGTCACTTAACACTAAAAAATGTTTATCTCCCCAAAAATATACCAATAGAGTGGACCATGTTGGCATTTCTAGGCTCCTCTCTGGCACTGATTTTTCAACAGTTCTCAGCTGTTCGGATCCTGAACAGGCGACCAACAACCTTATTGATATCCTTCAATCAGCCGTCACGGCTAATACGGTCGTAGTCACTTCTTCCCATCGTCGCAAAACTCTCAAGCCCCTGGATGACACCGGGCCTTCTCAAATGTATACGCAACAGAGATAAAATGCACAAAAAGCTTAAACTCCATCCTGACAATGTTATTTTACGCACTTCTTATTATAGATATCGCAATTTCTGCAATTCGTTATTAAAGAAAATAAAACAAAATTATGAAAAGACTTTATTGCTTGACGCAGGAACTAATACAAAACGGTTATGGAATGCAATAAAAGATGTTACAAATCTAACCAAAAATTTATCTAGACCTAATGACCTTCTACAACTTAAAGCCACACCTAGAGAGTCAGTCGATCAGATCAATACATTTTTTTCAGAAATAGGTAAATCACTAGCAGAGGATATCCTAACCAAAGGTTATTCTCATCCCAGCAGACCTAGTTCCTCCACTTCTCCCCCAGTACATTCTTTCGTATTGCTCGAAACAACTATTGACGAAGTGGAGAACACTATTCTTTCACTGAAAGATAGTTGTGCTGCTGGTTGGGATAACATTTCTTCTGCTCTGTTAAGGCATAACTTTAGGACACTATCTCTGCCCATAACCCACATATGCAACCTTTGTTTATCCAAAGGTGTATTTCCCTCCGCCTTTAAAAAAGCTATAGTCCTTCCAATCTTTAAAAGTGGAGACCGCTGCCGTGTCAATGACTATCGTCCAATTTCGATACTTCCTGCCTTGTCTAAGATCCTGGAGCGTCTAATAAATAAGCGTCTCATGCGATTTCTAGAGGACAAGAAGTTATTATCACCTAACCAATTCGGCTTCAGACCTCAGAGATCAGCATCTGATGCTGTTCAGGAACTCACTGACCACATCGTTAGGAGCTTGGACAATGGTAAAAAATGTTTGGGGATTTTCTTGGACTTTGCGAAGGCCTTTGACACGGTCTCGACTCAAATACTTATTGATAGGTTGGAGGCTTTGGGAATTCGGGGTACTCAGCTTGATTTATTTAAAAGCTACCTTAGTGACCGTAGCCAGTGTGTGGTCATCGAAGGGCATTCTAGCTCATACTTGCCAATCAGATTCGAGTCCCACAAGGAAGTATTCTTGGTCCTACCCTCTTCCTTGTATATATAAATGACCTGTGCTCCCACAAAATCCCTAACTGCAAAATTATTTCATATGCAGATGATTCTGCTTTGCTTTTCTCTGCCGATTCTTGGAATCAAGTTTTCACTTTTGCACAATCTGGTTTCGATAGCGTCTCCGACTGGCTACGGAACAATTTACTGACCTTAAATGTCCAAAAAACTTGTTACCTTACCTTTTCCATATACACCCCTCCAGCACACTCAATTCCTTTTAAGATCATTGCCAACACCCATCCCTGTATACCTTCCAATCCCTGCTCCTGTTCTTCCTTAACATGCTCGAGCACTGTTAAATACCTAGGTATAACTCTAGATAGTAGGCTGACTTTTCAGGCCCACATCACGATCATGACTGGCAGAGTTCGCAAACTCATGTTCGTTTTTAAGAAACTTCGACACGTAGCGGAACCGCATGTCGTCAAAATGGTGTACACAGCTCTTTGCCAGTCTATTATTACATATGGTATTGTGTCGTGGGGTGGTGCTTGCAAGACCAGCCTGATCAGTCTCGAACGTGCTCAAAGGGCACTTCTGAAAGTTTGTTTGTCTAAGCCTATTCTCTTCCCTACAGTAGATCTCTATCAACTATCTCAAGTCCTTACTGTTCGTCAGCTCTTTATACTGAATATCATCCTCAAACAACATCAAGATAAAAAACCTTCTTCTATACCACCCCGTTCTGCCCGCCGCCCCCCCTTAATCTTTTCTACTACCCTCAAAACGAAATTTTCTAATCGCTTTTACTGCTTTCTAGGCCCTTACTTATATAATCAAATAAATCGTACTTTGGAACTACACCTACTTACAAAATTTTCATGTAAAAAAATTGTTCAAAATTTCCTACTAGGTCTTGATTACCATAATACAGAAACTTTACTGCAACCAATAGTCTAATCTAATAATTATTTATTTATTTTGTTTAATGTATCACTTGGTAACACATGTTTCACTTATTGTTTTATGTACATCATAGGTAGATTACTCGTTATACTCAATATTTCTCCTAATGGAGAAGTTATTCCCATTCTGTCGTAATTTTTATTTTTTGTTATTTATATACTCCCAGTTTTCTGTTAATGGGAAGCTTTTTCATACTTATTACATGCATTTGCAGACATTTATTATAATTATGTTTACGCTGTTTCATCTCGTGGGGAGAGGCTGGTGTACTGAGATACAAGCTCTGCTTAGTTCAGACACCAGTCTCTCACAATCTTAAATAAGACAATTTATTACCTACCTTGTTTGTTAAATTTAGATTGTGGAGAAAAATAAAGAATTTTGAATTTGAATTTTGAATTTGAATTATCTACCTCTGTACCAAATTTCATCGAAATCCGTCCAGTAGATTTTGCGTGATTGAGTAACAAACATCCTCACAAACTCACAAACTCACATCCAAACTTTCGCATTTATAATATTAGTATGGATAAAATGTCAAATACTTTGTGTAAATTTGTTTCACTATTATTTCTGGATTTTGATTTTATATTTTATTTAAAGGTCAGATAAGTTCAAATGTCAAACAATTACATGCATCGGTATTTAAAATAAATACTCAAATCGTTGTGTGCATAAGTAATAAAAATACATACCCATATTATACTACATACATACTAAATTAAGAAAGTCTGAAACACTATCAAAATAGTAACTTTATTATTACATTCAAAGAATTTAACTTTAATGACGCCTTAGCAATAAACTAATATTATGTTAAAAAACTGGCCAAGTAAGGGTTGGTTGAGTTGAAAAATTCGTCATCGCGCAAAGTTACTCAACCTAAACTCCGTTTTTTCTTAATTGTCCTAACATGTAAACAATATTCACAGTACTATTTGTTGAATTTTGTTAAAAATAAATCGAATATTAGTTCAAACCTAAACATTCTAAAATTCGTAAAACATTTATTAACCACGAAAGTAATTTCCTAAAAAGTCTATTTTAATTTATAATGTTGTAAAATCATAAAAAGACATGGTAAGATTTTACATAATAGGACAATTATGAAAGAACGGACTTTAGTTTAAACCACATATTTACAGTTTTCTGGAAATACCACCCTCGATTTCTAAATCCAGGTTCCTTATAAATATCTTCCAAATTCCAAAACACAGCATAAAAAAGTAATAAAATATCGCGAAGAATTGATAACCTTCCTTCTTTTTTAAGTCAGTTTATAATATGTGGGTAATAACAGTTATAATTTAAAGTCCAGTGTTTATAACCTTTAATCCGGTACTTAGGGTACGTGTTAAGGCCAAAATGTGAGTTCTCACGTAAGTATATCTAGGATACCAGTATTAGTGTGTGTTTACTATGGCATACTGAATTGCCTTTTTTATAAAATTGTTTTTTTTTTTAAATACTTTGATAGTATTGTATTTTTTGTTTCATTTTTGTTGTGGATAAATAATTTAATTAAGTTTTTATTTAATTATATATAATCATTTGTTAAAAAAATCTAGCTCTATTACGTATAGATACATTCCGTAGGTAGGTCAAAGGTAAAATTTTAATTAGTATTGTTATTTTAATGATTTTACAACAATATAAGCTTACTTTTAATTAAGTCATTATCAATATCTATTAGACTGTATTTTGAATTAAGTAAGTGCTGTGGGCTCAAATAAAGATGATTTTTTTTTGTATAAAAACAATTCCCTAGTATTCAATTTGCTATCTAAATTAATATATTCCGATAGGTCAACAACTTTTCTAGATTTCCTGATCAATCGTGAGTGAGTGACCTTTAGTTTTTACACTTTTTGTATACTTATGTATTTTGTTTTTTTTTAATATTTTCGAATTTGACGTGTAATTTAATGTCATTTAATAATCAAATTTATTAAAAACTAGCTTTCGCCCGCGGCTTCGCCCGCGTGAATTTCCCACGGGAACAGTGCTTTTCCCCGGGATGAAAGGTACCCTATGTCCTTCTCCGTACTTCCAGCTATGTGTATACGAAATTTCAGGAAGATTGATTTTGTAGATAAAGCGTGAAGAGGTAACAAACAAACAAACCAACCAACAAACAAACAAACTCACTTTCGCATTTATAATATTAGTTAGGATTAGGATAAAGACAAAATTATGACTTCTATCATAGCAATATCCATATTGTTATTGTTACTTAATTACTGCTATATCAAATACACCAACTTACGTTAATATTTTTTTCTCAATTTTTTAAATAACTAAGTAGGTACTGAAATAATTATCCTCTGATAATAGCAAAACTATAACTGTTATTATTTACACGTTTAATATAATAAATAACTAATCAATAACCGGTAAGCAGGTAGTATTTATATCCTATTTTTTTTCTAATAACTAATTCGTCTTGATAGTGTACTCAAATTTTCTATTTTTTTATGTAATAAAGTCTATTGCGAAATCTGCTTATTGAGTTATGTTACAGTACTTCAAAGTAGGTAGGGCTACGAATAAGTAATAAGATAGGTAGGGTCAAAATATTTGCTTATTACGTAATTCCCTACGCTGCCGTCAAGAAAACAAACAATGAATTCAACGCGTGATGTTTTCTGATTGTACAAAAACTTATGAATACTCAAATAGGTGTTGATGACACGACCAGCCATCTTGCTATTTTGTTAAATAACATGTCTTGGTATAGAGAAACCCTCAATAATCCTTAATAATTAAAAAAATATGAGCTGTTTATAGATTTCTATAGTAATAAAAGATTTTTCAAAATAAAAATATTAAATAACATTTTCAAAAATGTCTTTTTTTAAATACTACTATTGTTTATTTATTAAAAAAATATATACACAATAAGCTTCGTCAATATGAAATGTAATTTAATATTTTATTACAAAACTTTTTGAAGAAATCCATGTTTTAGTCTCAAGGAAAAACCATGGTAGGATCTCATCCCATAACAGTACATGGGAGGAAATTCCTATGAAGCTCACAGAAGGCGACATTTTGGACTCCAAGGTATAACGATGACCCTATAGTTGATAAGAGGTGCGATGATAAATACTGAGTAGCAATTATGATAACGTACGAACAAAGAAACACAATGTATGTAAAATTAAGCGATTCACATATTAACCGTGAGTTTGAGGCTGAATTAATTACTAAGGACACATTACATAACGCAACATTGAAATATGATGAATGTGCGAGTATAACGCGAATACTATATTTTATACTAGCTGCGTTTTGGGACTTCGCCCCAGTGTGAATTTTGGGGACTTACCTATTAGTCAAGTTTAATTCAAAAATTACCAAACATATTTCTATGAATTCTATGATTATTGAGGAAAGTTATTACTGAATGTTATTTAATCAATCCTTCACCAGCTGTCAGACTGTAAAAACTAGATAATACTAGAAGTCCTTTGCTATGTCAATAACAACCATTAAAATGCCTTAAAACTATATTTTTTCCTCAATATATCTCGGCCTAGGGCTACATTTATTAATAGTCTATGTTAATTTAAATTTATGCTCAGGTAAAAATTGTACACTTCTGATAAATCATCCACAACAACTTTGTGTGCAGAGCAACTACGCTCTGCTGCCAGAAAATGTGCGCAGAGCGAATCCGGACAAACGAAGCGGCGGGAAGAATTCTGTACCGGAACTTTACCGGGAAAAAATCTACCGGTAAAATTAAGTACCGGGAAAAAATCTCCACGCGACACCACGCTTGTCCGACTCGAATCTAACTTAAGCTATACGCAGTCTGCTACCACCGTAGCTTATGAAGGGAGCTACAGGGCCCTATATGATAACCTAACCTATAAATTAATTACACTTAAAAAACACTTACCAAGCTAAATCTTCTTTCTCTTCGGATCCAAACTTGAGTGTCTTCGGGAAGGGGGAATTCCTAATTACCCTACCTAACCCTTGAGATCTCAATTCCCCATAACAAATAAATAGATTTCTTCCCGTAGTTTCACTCGGGAACAGCCAGATGTGAACAGCCAGCCACGTTTCATCTCTCACAAGAAAAAGTCACCATGACGGGTACACAAACACAAAGTTCAATAGTTATTTAACAAACAGGAAATTCACAAACACAACTCAAGCTAATTAGTAATCAAAGAACGCGGAACCTCTCGCGTATTAAAAATCAAACCGATATCGCATAGGGCAATGCAATGGCGGACACCACACGATGCATTCCACGCTAGCAGTGTGAAAACCCCGAACGCCCTCTGGCGGCAGCAATGCGAAACGCCTGCGTTTAGTTTTACCCAATATATTACAAACATCCCCCCGTCCCGGTCTGAGAAGCAGACCGCTAGCTTACTCTACGGGAAGGCGGGCGAGAGAGGTCACACCTCTCCTTAAAATCGAACCGTCGACCAACACCTCAGCCACACGCGGAGTGCCATCTCCGCCAAGAATCAAACGTAATATGCGAGCTCGTCGCCAAAGCAATGAGGGCAAATTTGCCTCTTTTAACAATACTAAATCACCCTCCCTGGGAGGCTCAGTCCTGTCTGTCCACTTCACTCTTTGCTGCAGCAAATGCAAATATTCAAGCGACCAGCGACGCCAAAAGTCCTGGCTCATTTGCTGCAACATTTGAAAACGCGACAACCGATATACGCGTTCATCCTTCCACGGGTATTCGGGCAGGGCATTCAACGGCCCTCCACCAAAAAATGACCAGGGGTGAGAGCTTCCAAGTCATTTGGATCTGGAGATAGCGGACAGAGAGGACGAGAGTTGAGGACCGCCTCAACTTTACAAAACACTGTGGCCAGCTCTTCAAAAGTTAGAGCCGTTTCTCCGATAATGCGGCGGAGGTGGGTCTTTGCGGATTTCACAGCCGCTTCAAAAATCCCTCCCCAATGGGGGCAACTTGGGGGACTAAACTTCCAGGTTATTCCCCTTTGGGCAGCAATTTGACTTAAACTAGTACAATTTTTATCAATAAACACAGAAACATCCTTAAGATAATTTACAGTTCCCTTATAGTTTGTGCCATTATCAGACCTAATAAGGGAAGGTAGACCTCGACGCGAAACAAAGCGATCCAACGCGGCGACGAAGGCCTCCGTAGTCAGAGCCGATACCACCTCCAAATGGACAGCCTTGGTGGCCAAACAAACAAATACACACAAATAGCCCTTCACAATACGGGCATTACGAAAGGGAGAAGCCTTGATCGAAAAGGGACCGGCAAAATCGGTTCCAACGCCGTCAAACGGCCTCGAAGGTCGGATTCGATCAGCGGGCAAATCACCCATCTGTGGTTGCATCGTGGATGCCTTCAACCTATAACATGCAATACATCGAAACAGGACACTACGGATTGCTCTTCGGGCAGACAAAATCCAAAACTCGCGTTGCAAAATAGCCAACAAAGCATTGCACCCAGCATGGGCGTTACGAATGTGTCGATCAGACACCAAAAGCTGCACCAAGGGTCCGCCCTTGGGCAACAACAGAGGATGGCGAGTCTCATATGGAAGATCCGCCTTCCGGAGCCTGCCTCCAACCCGAAGAAGCCCATCCGAGTCGATGTACGGGTTCAAACGAGCGACCGCGCCCTTCAACTTAGCGCGTGCGTCGCGCAAGATACGAAGCTCTGACTCAAACCGTCCGGTCTGCACGACACGGACCCAATGCAACAATGCGCTCCGGCGCTCTTCTGCACCTGCAATCGGCTCCAACCGCTTTGCCTGTGGGTTTCTACAATTATGTATGAAACGCTTAATCCAACTGGTAACACCCAGAAGCTTATCCAAGCTGCTATACCGAGCAAGTAGCCAATCCGGCTCCGACGTCGTCTCAGCGACTACAGCATGTACACGGAGCCCAGTCAAACTCAAAGAAGTAACATCTGTCTGACAGACAGGCCAAGAAGTTTCTGATCCCATCAGCCACTCTGGACCCCACCAGAGCGGGTGTGACACCAATTCTGGTGCCGTACAACCTCGGGAGGCACAGTCCGCTGGGTTAAGCTCTCCCGGCACATGTCTCCATGTTATATCAATTCCGATATTCTGGATTTGGGAAACCCTGTTTCCAACAAAAACCTCCAAGGTATGTGGGGCCGCGCGCAACCATGCAAGCGCGACCTGGCTATCCGACCAGGCGAAGATGTCTCGTATCTCGACCGTGGCCGCCAGCTCACTGGCAACGTGATGCAACAATTTAGAGAGAAGGTGAGCTCCACTCAACTCAAGCTTGGGAATAGTCAGCCTAGTCCTGATGGGGGCGACCTTGCTCTTCCCTAACAAAAGCGAGACATTGACCCGGCCATCGGCGTCAACTGTCCGCATATAGACTGACGCGGCGTAGCCTCGCTCCGACGCGTCACAAAAGCCATGCAGGCTGGCTCGATATTTCCCGGGTGGCAATATTCGACGAGGCAAGGCAATCCGATTGACTTCCTTAATCGATGAAAACAACTCGAGCCAATCATCCAATGGAGGACCAAACAGCGGCTCGTCCCACGAGACGCCCAAAGTCCAAAGTCTCTGAAGAAGACACTTTGCAGAGAATATCACTGGACTGATCCAACCGCTTGGATCAAACATACGGGCTATTACGGACAACACCGTTCTCTTAGTCCAGACCTTTGGTATTTCCAAGTCCACTTGGAATGTAAAAATATCGGTTAGCGGCTGGTACTGCATGCCCAGCACCGCTATCCTGTTGGGATCATCCACATCCTCAAACAGGTGAGGGTTCTGTTGGTGATCCTCCGGGATCCCTTCTAGAACTTTAGGCTCATTAGACAACCACTTACGTAGCTCGTAGCCACCTGTCTTCAATATTTCAATCAATTCGTCCCGCAGTAGGAGGGCCTCCTCAATACTTTGGGCTCCGGTGCACACGTCATCAACATACAAGTCACGTGACAGCACGGAAGCCCCACGGGGAAAGCGGATCCGTTCCCGCTCTGCCAATTCAAGCAATGATCTGATGGCGATATAGGGACTAGATTTCAAACCATACGTGTTTGTGTTTAGTTCATACACCGTCACAGGATCCTCAGGGCGCTCACGCCAGAGTATCAACTGGAATCGCCTGTCCTCAGGATGTATGACTGTCTGGCGGAACATCATCCGGATGTCCGCGCCAAAAACCACTTGATGTCTTCTAAAGTTCAAGATGATGTCAATTATGTCCCTATGCAATTTGGGACCCGAATGCAAACACAGATTCAACGAAACCCCGTTCGAAGTGGGTGCGGACCCATCGAAGACGGTCCTCAATTTGCCTGTTGAGGCCTTCACCACCGCGTGGTGGGGCAAAAAATAATGCTCAGTTGAGCTCCAATCAACTCGAGCCGGAGACATGTGACCCAAATCCTCGTACTCGCGCATAAATTCAATATATTTATCGCGAAGTACGTGGTCACGCTTTCGCATGCGTCGCTCCATGGACAGCAGTCGTTTCTCCGCAAGCGCCCTACTTTGCCCTAGGCTAGGACGAGAGGCAACAAAGGGTAACCTAGTTACAAACCGACCGGAGGGCAACCTCTCCGTGGTCGATCGAAAAAGGGCTTCGCACTCAGCGTGTTCCGGATCCATCCTGGAACTCATAGGTGGCTCCTCCACCTCCCAAAACCTTTGCATGGTCTTGGCCAAGGACGCAGATGCGACAACCGGTGGCTCCTCCGCGGTGCCATTATCAAACACAGGGCCCATCAGGGCAAAACCAAAAATCGTAGACACTGCCATCAGTGAAGACGAACCCAGAGCCTTCTGTGTACCCAACAAAAATCCAACCCAATACGTCCGGAGCCCAGGAGCAAGTCCACTGGGCCGGGATGAAAGACAAAGGGGTCGGCCAAATCCAGACCCGAAACCAAAGACAACACACCCGGCGGTATGTCTGTCGAGGGTGCCAACCCGCAATGGTATCCATTACCATAGCCGAAGTCGTGATCCTCATTGTGGAGGACTTCAGCGAAAGAAAAGGTGACAAGTGTCTGGCCCGTCAGACACTTCACTTGTATGCCACCAACTCCAAGAAGTGGCACAGGCGAGTCTTCCACGACTAAACCTAACTGGCGTGCCACTCGAGTGGTAACCAAACTGCTTTGAGCCCCTGAGTCCAACAGAGCTCTCAAATTCATGGCTTCCCCCCTACGACCCCATACGCGGACCACCGCGGTAGGGAGCAGAACCGTCCGCGGCTCTGTCCCAGCAAGGGAGCAAGCTAGTTACGGGCTCCCCACTCTCCAAACCAGGGGCGCGCCACTGACCCGGATAATATGGCGGGCGAGTGCACATCCCCATCTGAGGGGGGCATAACCGCGGCCCGGCCATACATATGGTACGGCGGGTGGTACTCCAGCCGTGGGTACTCGTGCAGCGGCGGAGAAACCGCTGCGGCTGCATGTGTTGGGTATTGGTAACCCGCGTGGAGGGGGGTGTCCCCACTCTCACGTCCGATCTAGGGCCCCCGCCCATGGGGGCCCCATCCGGGGCCTGGCCAGCCACATACTGGCCATGACCTTGGGGCGCGTGGTCCCGGTCCGCCAAGACCCGCGCCGGTACGCGACCCCCTCCCGAGGGGGGTGCGACGAGCGAAGCCGCGTCCTCCGTCCGATGGTGGAGGGCTTCGCGCAGGAGCGCCCCCGCCCATAGGGGACCCCTGCCTCAACAACCGGGGGCCATCCCCGTTCCGGTTCATGCAGAGCATCACGTGGTGCCGCCCACGGCATGCACTGCATGGTATGGCACTGGGACAGTCACGTGCATAGTGACTGCCCAAACAGTAAAAGCATAGTTCATGCCGCCTTGCCATGCGGCGCCGATCTTGTACTGGCAGTCCCTGCCAGTCCCTGCATTGCAGCAGGCTGTGGCCCATCCGACCACATTGCAGGCAGTCCGCGTCCCTCGCGACTGCTGCCGTGTGTGCAACCCGCGCACCAGCTCCACGCGGTGGCGGTTGCCGTCCCTGTTGGGGCCTCCCTCGCCATGAGGGTTCCAAGGGCCTACGTTCAGGCGCTCTGGATGGCGCTGAGTCCGTCATGGTATTCTCAGCCGCCCGTGCCTCAAACTCCAAAAACTTCACCAAGTCAGTGAATGTCGGTAGGGTGGTGCTATCCCGTTCCGCATTCTCGCGCTCAAATCGCGAGCGGATGTCATTGGGCAATTTGCCCAATACAATGTGCACCAACAAAAAAGACCATTGGTCCACCGGCAGCCCCAGTGTGCGGAGCGCGTTACAGGCCACTGTAACGGGCGTGAGCACCTGCAGGCGCAACTGTGCCCTGTTGGCCACCTTGGGCAGGGCCATCAACTGTGCGGCGTGCGCATCCGCTAACAAACGTAAGTTTTGGTAGCGGGAGTTCAATAACTCCCAAGCCGTATCGTACTGGTCGTCCTCCACCCGGAGGTGCTGGATGAGCGACCGCGCTTCATCCTCAAGAGTGGAGAGGAGGTAGGCCATCTTCTGGGCCTTCGACAAATCCTGTCGTGCTACGACCAGGGACTCAAACATATTTTTATATGCTACCCACTCCTCCATCCTACCCCCAAAGTGGGACAGCTGAAGGGTGGGGAGCCGACCAGTAACCGCTGGTCCTTCCTGTCTAACAGGTGTGCGAGGGGCTGGTCCGCCAGCCTGTCTCGCCCTTATTGCGGTCACCGCCTCCGCGATATCATCGTGCAGACTCAGGATCTGGTCCATGTCCGCCATGTGACCTGCGTAGGCCTCCGGGGTAAGATCGGCTTCGGTAAGCGCCGCCATGGCCGCTTCCGCGCTAATCAATCGTGAGTGGAGGTGATCCGCTCTTAGCAGTATGGCGCCCTCCCTGTCCTTCCGGGACAGGAGTCCTCCAACCGTCACAAACCATCTCAATTCGTTGGCGAGTGTCGCCCTAGCATTGGAGGCCTTCGCCATCGCGTCAAGTCACAAACAAAAAATAACAAAAGGTAAATAAAAAACAACAAAATCAAGCAACTACACGAAGAACCGCGGTAGGTATGAGAATGGCACAAACCCGGAACGCACGGTACAAACCGCAAACAAATACAAAAAAGGTTACAAATATTCTTATACAAACAAACTAAGAAAAATCTAATAATTTTTACAAACAATTAATTATTTTTTACAAACGAACAAATAGAGGGTAGATAAACTACGCTCTGCTACCAGAAAATGTGCAGAGCAACTACGCTCTGCTGCCAGAAAATGTGCGCAGAGCAAATCCGGACAAACGAAGCGGCGGGAAGAATTCTGTACCGGAACTTTACCGGGAAAAAATCTACCGGTAAAATTAAGTACCGGGAAAAATCTCCACGCGACACCACGCTTGTCCGACTAGAATCTAACTTAAGCTATACGCAGTCTGCTACCACCGTAGCTTATGAAGGGAGCTACAGGGCCCTATATGATAACCTAACCTATAAATTAATTACACTTAAAAAACACTTACCAAGCTAAATCTTCTTTCTCTTCGGATCCAAACTTGAGTGTCTTCGGGAAGGGGGAATTCCTAATTACCCTACCTAACCCTTGAGATCTCAATTCCCCATAACAAATAAATAGATTTCTTCCCGTAGTTTCACTCGGGAACAGCCAGATGTGAACAGCCAGCCACGTTTCATCTCTCACAAGAAAAAGTCACCATGACGGGTACACAAACACAAAGTTCAATAGTTATTTAACAAACAGGAAATTCACAAACACAACTCAAGCTAATTAGCAATCAAAGAACGCGGAACCTCTCGCGTATTAAAAAATCAAACCGATATCGCATAGGGCAATGCAATGGCGGACACCACACGATGCATTCCACGCTAGCAGTGTGAAAACCCCGAACGCCCTCTGGCGGCAGCAATGCGAAACGCCTGCGTTTAGTTTTACCCAATATATTACAAACAAACTTAGTTATTTATACTACCTTACATGGTTGTAATAAAGACGATTTTGGTTCGTCATTATGCTAATGTATCTGTGGTTTACTGTACAGCACGTGTCAAGTAAAACGAGTCGTCTCCAAGGTCGCAGTAAACTGGAATCGATGGATTTTGACGATAAGTGGAACACTGGATTCTTGGAGGCTTGTTTTAAACTTCTGACCCAAAATTTGTGGTGTTATGTTGGGTCTCGTAGAAAATGAGTTGCGTTAGATCGATACGGCCATAAAAATGTAATCAGAAAAAGATATACCTACCGTTAATTTCAGTCACTTTGTAATTTTTTATTGTGTGAATGAATTGAAAATATTACTTATCAATTTAGAAAAAAAGTTAACAAAAAGTTTTGTTTTAATTTTTCACATATTTTTTTTTATTAAAAATGTAATCTAACTAACTTATTACAATTTAACTTAATTTTTGAATTGGGTATTAAATTCTGAAAGTTTGGAACCTTAAAATACTCTACTTAAAAGTGAATAAATATAGGTATACAATACAAGCACAAATACATATATAAATGTATGTTTTATTCACAGTTTTAAAACCGTATGTCGCCGTTTGGGACACAGGTCAAAGGTAAAGATCACATTCAATTTGTATAATTTTTAATACTCGTACATAAATCAACTTATCTATGACATTTTTTATTGTTAACTATTTCAACATATACTATTTCAATAGGAATACTATCAAGTAATAACAAAAAGACATTTTCTGATTCGATTCAAAAATCTTAAAGATATCATAAAACTTTTAAAATAAAATTCTAGAAAAGAAGATACATTTATGAGAAATGAATCATTGAATCATCTGAGTCTAACTGTATTTATAGATGGCTAATATAATTTATTAATGCATGGTATATGTCGGTGACCTAGCAAGCACTGATGTCATCAAGTGCATCCATCAAGTCATCGATGCATAACGTTTGTTATTGTTTTTACAACAACTTTACTAATTATCCTATTAATTTAATTATTTATTCGGAACCTTTGCTTAACATACATTAACAATAACTTTAAAAAAATCAGATAGTCAATTATAAGTAGTAATAAATAAGTTATTGTTCATATCTGTACATTATATGTCGAGATTTTGTCAATCGATACTATTTGCGCGAATCGGCGGTGTGTTGGCTGAATGATAATAACTTTAAGAACATCAGATACCTACTCAATTATTAGTAGTAATAAGTTATTGTACATCTGTACATTATATGTTGAGATTTTGATCAATCGATACTATTTGCGCGAAACGGCGGTGTGTTGGCTGAATGATAATAACTTTAAGAACATCAGATACCTAGTCAATTATTAGTAGTAATAAGTTATTGTACATCTGTACATTATATGTTGAGATTTTGATCAATCGATACTATTTGCGCGAATCGGCGGTGTGTTGGCTGAATGATAATAACTTTTAAAATATCAGATACCTAGTCAATTATTAGTAGTAATAAGTTATTGTACATCTGTACATTATATGTTGAGATTTTGATCAATCGAGATACTATTTGCGCGAATCGGCGGTGTGTTGGCTGAATGATAATAACTTTAAAAACATCAGATACCTAGTCAATTTAGTAGTAATAAGTTATTGTACATCTGTACATTATATGTTGAGATTTTGATCAATCGAGATACTATTTGCGCGAATCGGCGGTGTGTTGGCTGAATGATAATAACTTTAAAAACATCAGATACCTAGTCAATTATTAGTAGTAATAAGTTATTGTTCATATCTGTACATTATATGTCGAGATTTTGATCAAACGATACTATTTGCGTAAAACGGTGGTGTGTTGGCTGAATGATTATCAGTTCAAATCTTCTACTATATCTACCTTATTAGTAATAGTTTGTTAAAACTACCAACTGACCTATGGTAGTTTTAATAAACCATTAACGAATTCCGGTGAGCATGAGAGCGACATTTATTGTCATTACATCACACTAACATAGTTTGTGAGTATGTTTGTTACTCAATCACGCAAAATTAACTGGGTGGATGGATTTAGTCAAAATTTGGTACACGGGTAGAAAAATTCCTACCGGGAAATGACGACCTCCGTGGCCTAACGGTCATCACGACTGCCACACCGGAGGTCCCGGGTTCGATCCCCGGTCAGGTCAAGATGGAAAATGAACTTTTCCAGCTTGATCTGGGTCTTGGATGTTTATCTATATATGTATTTGTTATAAAATATAGTATCGTTGCGTTAGTATCCCATAACACAAGTCTCGAACTTACTTTCGGGCTAACTCAATCTGTGCGATTTGTCCGTACCTATATATTTATTTGTCCGTATTATGTATTAATACATACATACATAGAATCACGTCTTTATCCCTTACGGGGTAGACAGTGCCAAGAGTCGTGAGACTCGAAGGCCACGCTTAGCTGAATAGTGGGCTCTCTGATGGAATGGAGATTCAGGTATAGTGACAGGTATTAATAGAACATAGAGTATTTTTCTCACGGAAGAGAAGTCCCGAGACGCGGTTAGTTTTAAAATAAAGCGCCATTTCTAATTTTATTTTACTATCCAGGTTTTTGTGAATTACCTAGATCTTAGAAAGTACTAATTTTGTAGTTAAATATTCAGAGCATACCTACTCGAAACGACTAGATTCTGAATAATGCATTAGTTTTCCAATTCAAAGACAAAAGATTAATTACTAGCGCATAAGATCTTTCTCTTTTACATGTGCAATTAAATTACTCTCACTTTTGATTCGTAAATAAATATAGTATGGCTTGTATAGTATACATAATAGATGCAAATGATACAATTGATTTCCAAAATTCCTTTCTTAGTGTTATACGCCTTATAAAGAACTTCTCTTCAAAATTTAATGAATTGAAGCGGTGGTGGCCGAGTGGTAGGGCACATGCCTCTGACTGCAAAGGTCACAGGTTCGAATCCTGCCCGAGAGTTGAGTTACTACACGAGTTTGTAGACCAATCTGACTCATGTATGTTAGTTTTCATCGACCATCACATGCTTCTTGTGAAGGAAAACATCGTGAAGAAACCTGCACTCTAGTTGATAATTATCAGCTAGTGTGTGAGAAGACAATGGCAAACCACTCCATTAACATTGCCAAGATAGTCGTTGTGTGTGTTTCATTCGACATAATAATCACAACCCTCAGTCTGAGGAATAAGACTAAAAGAGGATACCAATCAGTTAGTCAATCAGCGTCCAATGTTAAATACCACATTTTATGATGCATCTATTTATGTCGTATTTGGTCCCAAAGGTTTTTTTTTATAACATAGGGCGGCAAACGAGCAAGCGGGTCACCTGGTGGTAAGTAATCACCGCTGCCCATGGACGGTTGTCCACCAGGGGTATCGCAAGAGTGTCGTAGGCTCGTTTTTTGGTTAAACCATTATCAATGCCGTGATGGTTAGTAGCACTAATTTAAAAAAAAAAACTATGCCTATTGAAGATTGACTTCTAGTACACATCTCATTCATAAGAGCTATTCTCTAGTCGCTGTTATAACGTGGAATGAAACACGCACAACCATCTTTAGTTATCAAGTAATCTTCGTTATAGTGACTATCACTTTTGATAAGTAGCATTTTATATAAATAACTGCGGAAATCTTGCAACCGCATCCGCTCAGGTTCAGCCAACTGAGAAATATTACTTATTTTGAATGCATTACTTATTTGTTGTTAAAGATAATGTGTGATTTGTCTAACCACCTGTTGTTTTAGTTTATGAGCATAATTGTTATTTAAGAGATTATTTTGATGATTAAATGTGTGATTCTGTTTTCCTTATTACGAGTTATCTTCTTGTCGGTGTCATTAAGTGGAATGTTACACACGCAACAACTTTCTTGGCAATGTTAAGGAGTGGTTTTGCCAATTTCATTCTCCTTGTCATACAATGGCTATTAAATCGTCAACTTGAGTGCTGGTTTCCTTACGATATGCTTTCCTTCACCGGAAGTAAGTGGTCTATGAAAACTACCATAAATCAGATTGATAAACAACCTCATGAGATATAAGTAGGATACGAACCTGGGACATTACGATCACATGCGACCACCACTGCTTCGATTGTGTGATTATTATGAAAATAAAAGTGTTTAAAGTATACTTAGCTAAAGTAAAAAGGTATGTATGACATGTGGTTATATGATGAATATACTTAGTCTAATCACGTGATGAAATTGAAGTAATAATAATAATTTAATAATCTCTAATTTCATTTTTATAAGGAGCTATTGCTCGAAATATTAATGTCAAAATCTTTGACGAGAAATATTAAACTTTTATCAAAGATTTAAAAAAAATATCACTATTGATAAATTAAGATGGATTTATGGGTTCATGACAGCATGTGCCTTATGCATAAAATAAATTAACAAATAATAGTTAATATCACATAACTCACCTTACTCGAAACAGCGCACGACACAAGACGTAAAAACAAGTGGCAATCGAAACGTAACGTTTGAACTGCGCGCGCGCATGTGTATGATGTGTGCGCAGACTTCGCGACGCGCATCGCGGCATCGCCCCCACCATATAGTCCGGGAGGTAGTGCCTTTTTTCCGCAAGCATTTTGTATAAAACAATTTGGTTATAATATGTAATTTTTAGCAAGACTTACGTTATGGCTATTTCGCGGTTCAAAATATATTAGATAGTACTCACGAGTATACATAAGATTAAAGGAAGTTCTAAAAGAAGTTTCTAGTTTTTGTAAAAATCTTTGTCCAGAGTAAAAATTATCTTTCAAGATTCGGAGTGTTGGGTAGTTCTTCGAAATTTTATTCTTCGACTGTATCCGAATCATGACTGGATTTAGAAAAATACTTACATTTTATGGTTTTGCACTGAACAACTGTTAATATTACGAAGTGCGATAAAATATCTTTATGCATTATGAAATTCTTTTGTTCTAAAAAGATAATACTCTAAAAGATAATCTCATACATGTATTCCCAAGTTACTCCACGAATTTATTATTATTTAAAAATACTTATTATTATGTTCCCATTCGGCTCCTTGAATTATTCTCAATGTACTGCACTGAATTATGATTTCTAAGCTATTTAGCTATAAGTAAATGCAGTCGATTTTCTCTTTAGGCTTTTAAATTATGGCATTAAATGTGGCACGACCTCCCGTACTGTTAGGAAAACTGTGTTAGTGTTTTTCACATAGGAAACTTGATTCTACCTGCTACGCTCGGATTACCTACTTTTTCCGGTGTACGTTTTGAACTGGTGTCAAATAACTTACGTAATAATTAACATAATTCTTCATTTCTTATGTGATATAAATCGTTAAGTATTATTGCATCTTCTACTTGGATTTATTTATTGGATTATAATTACCATATTAATTAGTTTGAAGGAAAAAAATGCAATACTTTTATAAAAAAATATTTAGATTTATCTTGATTATGTTCTGTCAAAAGTACCTAATACATTCTACTTCATGATATTTCTTTTTTGACCGAGAAAGGTGTTATATTTCACGATTTTCAAGAAATTCAAAAACAGAAATTATAAGCCTCTATATATATAGGTACGGCAGCTTCGTTAATTAATTTTCAAATTATGTTACAAGAAATTCCAATTAAATATTTTTGCTTTCTATTATTCTTTTTAGGTTTCCCTCTATCCATTTCAGTCAAAAATACTAAATGTACAGACATAATATTTTTACTGTTTTATTATATGTATAGATTTGTTGAATCATCAAACTCCAAGTAGGTATCTGAATCTCCAAGAGTATAAATATCTTCCTAAGTTACAGCTAAAAACAGTCAAATCTATTTTTTTAAACTTCAAAAACTAGATAAAAATTTTGTAATGTCAGATAATCATACAAAATCAGTACAAACAGAATATATTTTTAGCTACAAATTAGCAAATATGTATTCAGATATTGCCATGATGGTTAATAGATCTATCAACTCAAATCGTAGATAGTATAACCAATTGTAAACAGCAAAATAGCACTTAGTATTCTGCTCAGTGCGACCACTGTGCGTTGTTTACATGCCGCGTCCTCGACTCCCGCCAAAACTCTTGTAGGATCGTGACATTGCGATTTGTTACAGTTTGAACAAAAAAAAAAATACATGGTTTGAAGCCCTCAGATTTAAAAAATATATTTTTTTCTTTCGTCATTGCCTCAGATTGAGCTGTTGTTGTCAAAATGTTGCCAAAATATATTTTTCTTTTATAGAAAACGTTGTAAACTTGTATGGTCAAATAAGTACATAGTTAAACTAGAAAAATTAAAAATAAAAGACAATATTGGAAGCTTATTTTCACTCATGACCAAATAAAAAAAAAATAGCTCGTCTATGTTTTCTTTTTATTCTAACCGCGTTTGCACTAAGTAAATTTTACTGACGTGTCTTCGATTTAATCCAAGCATAAATAATCTGTAGACCAAGATAACTGATCGTTATAGTATTTAGATTTACTGGAATGAAAAATATGTTTAAAAACTCTTACAAACATTACGCTTAGTTATGACATAACGGCACAAAAAGTAAAGTAATTACCCAAATAAAAAATTAATTACCTAAATAAACGTTAAAGTAAATAGGTACCTAAATAAAATTTCTCTTCCTACAAAATCCGGTGGTTTTAATATCCACCGTGTTTAAGAAAGAAAAAATCGGTGCTGAATAACTAGAGTTTCGGCATCTTTTTTCGTATTCATTCATAGGAAGTTTTACGATCACTGTTCTCATGTCGTGACGAAATTTACATAAACACCAAACATACATTTTGGTAGAAAAAAATAACACTATGCATATGCCAAAATTATAAATTCGTATGACTCATCATAATTTATTAGTAGTTTTGATAATCCAAATCCTACAATTACCAGACGTAACGAATTTATACCTGACAGTGGTATCCTACTTCCTATCCTTCAAATATTATAAATGCGAAAGTTTGGATAGTGTTTGTAACTCAATTCCGAAAAATTTGATTCGCAGGTAGAAAAAAACCGGGAATAGCACATAGGCTTCTTTTTGTCTTGAAATTCCCACGGAAGCAAAACAGGGCGCAGCCGCAGCTAATATTAAACTATTAATTTCAAAAAAACCTGACTGTCTGTCCCAAATTATATCATCGCCTTTGTTTTCCGGGACGTATAGGATTCTTATGATGTCTCGCATAATATTAAATTGGAGTAAGGAAACATGAACCCATAAAAAATGCAATTTTAGGAAGTCGTGTAAAAATTTAAAGGCGTGGTAACAACATTATCTAATGCATAATTTTTTTTTTAAGATTTTAATAATAAACCAATAAATATTTCATGCCAGTCCCATTCTCAATGTTGTCAATATAAATTAGCTAGTTTACTCAAAAGTTCAAGGGCCTGTAGTTGGCACGATATCAAATCTATATCAACCGCGCAAATCTATTCTATAGACAGATGTATTTTAAACTAGCTACGCCCCGGGGCTTCGCTCCCGTGGAAATTTCGGAATAAAAAGTACCCTATGTGCTATTCCCGGTATTTTTCTTCCCCTATACCAAATTTCATCGAAATCCGTCCAGTAGATTTTGCGTGATTGAGTAACAAACATCCTCACAAACTCACAGACTCACATCCAAACTTTCGCATTTATAATATTATTAATATTATATTATATATATTATTAGGATTAGGATGAATTCTTGAACTCTATAAGCAAAGCACTGCTTTCGTGGTCTAATATTATGACGTCCGCTTTAACAATTCGAAGATCATCATCTTGAGTCGAAATGGCAAATTTAGATTTACTTTGACCAGTATTTGGCCACTCCTACTGTCGTTGGCCTCATTGAGATCTTCCAAGGTACAGGAGGAAGTAGATAAAGGAAGTAGATAGGAGGTTTTAATCATATGCGAAATACTCGCTGTTTGGTTAGAACATTTTCTGGCGATTCGGACCGCGGGTCGAGTGAGCCTCGGTCCCAGTCGCCGGAATCCTCGTATCCTGAATCACCTAATTGAAAACATTAAAGTTTCGCACACTTTGAAAGACACTTTTAATATTTATCAAAAAATAAATACAAATTGAGTATTTTCATAAATATTTCAGCAATAAAATTTTTTTTTTGGGATTTAAAAAAATGATATTAAATAAGTAAATAGTTGAAACTCAAAGGTGACTGACATAGTGATCTATCAACGCACAGCCCAAACCACTGGACGGATCGGGCTGAAATTTGGCATGCAGGTAGATGTTATGACGTAAGCATCCGCTAAGAAAGGATTAACGCGAGCGGAACTGCTGGCAAAAGCTAGTAAATATATATTTTAGTAAACAATTTATTTAAAACATAAAATTATGATTATTCCACATTCGTATGAATATTGCCATGGTGACCTTAATATTAATATATTTACACGCTTGCTTCTTCTAGTTACTATTTAACATATCTCTTGATTATCTTCTTCTTCTTCTTCTCTCAGCCTAAAGACGTCCACTGCTGGACAAAGGCCTCCCCCAAGGATTTTATCCATGGGGGATTATCTAGGCACATGTTAATTTCTGATAATCCGTGTTCAAACAAAAACTTTAGCATATTAATAATATTTAAGAATATAAAGTTGAGACAATGTCCTACGTGCAGTTGAAAAGTATTTGCGCATTTACAGCATCACATTTCTTTTTTTGGTTTTAAATATATTCAATATAAAACAAAACTTCATATTTAACTTACATGTTAAATATGCAATGCCAAATGAAAAAGGGCAAAAACAAAATAAATCGGCCTTCTGATCAAAGATTGTGTAGCCCATTGGGCTAGAATAAAGTAAACAAGCTAATTATTAAAAAATAAAAAACACGACTGACAACTCACATAGCCTATGTCACTCGGAAGAATGCAAGGAATCTAAAAATACCTCTCACATCAAAATCTGTTAAGGACTTATGGTGGAATAAAGAAACATACATAGGTACATGAACCCTGAAAACATAACATTCCTTTTTTGGTCAGTCGTGCAAAAATTCAGTAAAGACACTCAATTTCTGAAAGTATAATAAATCTACCAAAATCTTTATACATGTACATAAAAAATAAGTACAGTACTAGATTGATTTAACTTACTTTAGATAAGTCCATGTGACTTATCTTTAAAAAAATATTATGAGACACAGTAAATCATAATTATTTATGAATAGACATCCATAATATTCTATGAACAATTGACAGTTTTTTTTGGAACACTATTAACGAACAAAAGAGCCCACAGCTAATCTAGTCTAATTTATTACCTTAGGCAATAATTTAATCCTTATAAATTGATTTTTATTGTAGGTCGTTCGTCTAATTGTGCCTTATTATTTTGATTAATAGTGTTAGATAATAGTGCTATAAATTTAATAAAGAGACGGGTTGACTTTAAGGAAACAAAAATATTTAAATGGATAATGCATGCTGACTGGTTTTGATATCAGGGCAGAGACGAAACCGCTGGACTTTAAAACTTACAAACAAAAAGGTTCTTTATTTAACGTAAGTGAGTACTTAGATAGGGAATTTGGTAATTCCACCCCTAAGGGGGTGAAGAAAAGCGAAAGTCCCGCAAGCGCACTAATCACACTATATAATATTTGTTTGTGAGTTTGTTTGTAGGGGTAACCTCCGGAACTACTAAGCCGATTTCAAAAATTCTTTCACTAATAGAAAGCTACATTACTTGAGTGACATAGGCTAGAATTTATGCACCATGTACCTTCCAAACGAAGCCGAGGCGGGGCGCTAGTGATAAATTAAACTGGATAGTAAACAGAACTAAAGTTCCTTTAAAAATACTTAGATAAAAATCTCCCAGTCTTATAGGAAATAATGCGGAAGCTCTTTTTAAAGCTTATTGTCGGTTTAGGCGTGGGAACCGCACATACAGAGCAAATTAACACTGTCTCAGTGACATAATAGTTGACTTGGATGATAAATTATCTTTTTTCGCTCGCCTTGTGTAGGTGATGAATAGCATTGAGAAGACAAATGATGAAAACAAATGTTTGCGATGTAATTGTTACTGGCGGTTGTCATTGGCGGTATTATGTTGTGTTTTATAGCATACAGAACTTTATTCAATATGATTTATTCTTTATTTATGCCTGTAAAAAATCTGCTTTAGGCTACTGATTTCATAATTACACATATAGTATCGATGAGTTAGTAACCCATAACATAAGCCTCGAACTTATTTTGAGGTTAACTCAATCTGTGTGATTTATCTGAGTATAAAAAAATCTTCAATTATGTTATAATTTGATATCTAGGCAAACGAATACGTAGGTAAGCAGGTGGTAATGATCATAGGACATTCAGATCAGGGATGTAACGGAGCTTCGGTTTCGATTCCGATACGTCGGAACTTCCGATTGCTTTTGCATCCTCGGTTCCGACTTCGGTTCCGATAAATTTTAAACCGAAGTCAGAAGTCATATCGGAGGTCGGCGGCCGGCGCGGCGGGCGTGGGTGGGTAGACGGGCCGGGCAGCGCAAAGCTGCGGCGGAGTCGCGATTAAATTAAACGTCAGTGCTTGGGAGCGGTCAAACCAATACTATTTAATCCCAATTTCTCTACACTATTTGTTTACATTATAATGATAGCTATGCCTGTGTCACAGCCCTAAAATTATAATGTAAACAAATAGTGTAGAGAAATTGGGATTAAATAGTATTGGTTTGACCGCTCCCAAGCACTGACGTTTAATTTAATTCTCCCCTTCTGTGCGTACAAAAACAAACACGTTTATACTCGTCGTGCGGGCAACGCCATGCTTTCCCGCTCGTCGCGATTGCTCTTTCACTCACTTGAATTCACTTGTTGTTTTGTTTTCCATACTGCGTGTTGTGTTCGTACTTAATTTGTGTAGCTATTTGATTAGTTCAAGGGTTTAGGCGCAGAACGTAATTGACCGAGCGAGCGAAGCGAGCGAGGGCTATAATTCAAGTTGGGGCGAAAACAACATTGTTTGTGTGTATGTAAGTATGTATGTATGTTTGTTCCGCGATAACTCTCGAACCGTTGAATTAATTTCGATGATATTAAGAATACGTGTAGCAACTATCCATAGAATTTTTAAGTTCGTTGCGCAACAAAATCGGTCCAGCCGTTTTTGAGATATTTTAAAATAATAATCGCGAGGTCTAAGTTCGCGGCGAACAACTAGTTAGTGTTTAATTTTAAATATCTCTGGCTGACTTCATATTTTATTCCGATTCCGGTTTCGACTCCGATAAACCAAATTCAAAAATTCCGATTCCGATTCCGATTCCGATATAACCACATCCGTTACATCCCTAATTCAGATGATGAAAGTAGCAGTGGTGGCCGTCCCAATGAAGTCCGTCGAAGTGGTGGTCCCAATCGAAAGTTTAATTCGTATACCTTTAATTTACTTAACGTCTAATAAAAAATCTTGTTCTTCCAGCTCCTTAGTAGTTTTTTAAATCCCAAATATGTTTCAATTGAATGCTAAAAAGATCATCACGATTTCAGATGATTGGAGTTTGTTTATAATTAAGTCGTTATACAATAGTAAATCCTACTCCGCGCCGTGACTCTCCCCGCCCAGAGCAATTTCAATTACATTCCTGATAGAGTGTGGAGACCTTGGGCTAATGACTAGTTTGTAGCTGCGGATATATCCGCTTGGGACCACAGATTTAAAGGTTTAATTAAAGTTTAGATCATTCTTGAAATAATTTACAAAAAATATTACAAGAAAGAACTGCTGGAAAGAATGGAAAAGAGCTTGTCTACGTCACTTTATTTTATAGATTTATCGATACAGACTTTATTTTTAAGCCACATTTTGAATGTTGGTAAGATAAACATTAAACACTGTCTTTAACTTTTAAAAATGTCTGTTATTTCCTCCATAGAGTCATAAAAAAAAATCCTTAGAGTCATAGATAGCTGAGGAAGTGGGATGTCAGATATGATTTTTGCCTATGTTGGTGAAAGACAGGTAATGTCTTCTGTGAGGCTCATTTTGGTCAAGTTTGACATTTTTGGTGTGTTTTGATCATGGAAGTAATAAGTACTTTACAAACTACTTATTACTTCCATGGTTTTGATTCCATAGAAGTTGTGAACAATCTGTAAAAAAATAAATTTGGAGCACACTACTATGAACGTTTTCGGGCTTCATTTGACAATCAAGTTTGGAGGTCTATTAAAGAATTTTTTTTTCTATGTCTATGGTTATTTCTTCCCTAAAAATTGAATCCAATCTCCTAGTGGATAAAGTAACAAAACAGTACGTTTTAGTAGTATTTAGTAGTCATAACTAGAGATGGGCGCTTGGATAAATTTCCGGAAGGTAAAAATGGGAAAGAATGGGTAGAATTGGTAAAAATTAATTTATACCCATTTATACCCGATATTTTTTATTTATACCGGGAAGAAATTAAAATGAAAGTAAATTATCCTTATTTTCTTTAATACTGATAAAATAATAATTAAAGTATAAATATTAGGTGTGTTTTGATTATAAGGAAGATAAATAACTAGTTGTTTTCGGTTCAAATATTAAAAAACATAAACAACAGATTTAAAATCATATGTATTCAAATAATATTTTGAAAATAATGATGCATTTTTAGTATATGGCTGTTTAAAGTAGAATTAACAAAAAAATCAAAACATCTTCAGTTGTATTATAGACTAACTTTTGCCCGCAGCTTCGCCCGCGTGAATTTCCTTCGGGAACAGTGCTTTTTCCCGGGATGAAAAGTATCCTATGTCCTTCTCAGTACTTCTAACTATGTGTATGTGAAATAGGAAGATTGGTTGAGTAGATAAAGCGTGAAGAGGTAACAAACAAACTCACTTTCACATTTATAATATTAGTTAGGATTTGGAGGTAACTTCGCAATATTTTTCTATCGAGAAAATTTTATGCAAGCGTGTTTTTGAGAGAGTTAGTAATTAAGTTCCATAACGACCGGTCCTGCGCTGCCCGCATCCGGTCGTTATGGAAATCCTTGGGGGAGGCCTTTGTCTAGCAGTGGACGTCTTTCCTCTGACAGAGAGAGAGAGAGTGTAATTAAGTTGGCTGACATTCGTGTAAGGCGGGCCTTACGATTCGATGATCGCCTAGCCGTTCAATAGAATTCCGGCATTTGGCAAACTTGTTCGTCGCCCCGGCATAACATTTATCGTCTAAAACCAGTTAGCTGCGAATGAGTCAGAATAAAGATACCTATATCTTGTCAGGTCTTTTTGTAACCAAAACGTAAATTGTACACTTTATAAGTACTTTTATACACAGTACTTAATTTAAAAACTAAATATGTGCTTATTTCATAATAAATCTTAACGATATATTGTAAAATATCGTAATTACAAACATTTTAATTGATTTTAATTTTTACCCGGTATAAATTAAAAATTCCTGGGAAAATATGGGTATAAATGGATAAATTTCCGAGTCTCGGAAATTTATCGGGTAAATGCCCATCTCTAGTCATAACCGTTGTTATTCGCCGTTTCGTGATCGATATGAGTTAGCATTCAAATGTCGCTTGTGTAACGGTCGGCTGTATATTAAGGGTCAGAAAGCGTGAATAAGAAAGTTAGATTTCACCCCCGACCCCCCTGTAAACTACAAGGGCGCCCCTCAGAGGAACTAAATAGTAAAATTTTGCTCCATCTATCTCATAATCTCTAAACCATCTAACAAACTGTTTTTTTATTTCAACCTTGTTCAACAAATTTGTTCTTGAAATACTTATTTAAAAATGAAAATCAAGAAAACTCAAATTAATGAATGCAAAATTAAGGAAAAGTATACAAAAAATGTGTTTTAGTCAGTGTTTTCGTAAAGCCACTTACGTAGTAAGTAATACATGTATAGTACGTTGAAATATGTAATGTAACATTTCGACAGTGATGTCATATTAGCGTTTGGCCAAACGGTTAAGTTGATGAAGTTAGATTAGGAGAGTGCTAAGTTCAAATCCTTGCTGTTATTTGGGAATTCGGTTTTTTTTTTTTTAAACATAATTTTATGGTGAAAGTGATTTTGTTTTTTTGTTAGGTACCTCTTCACGTTTTATGTACCTACTGAACCAATCTTCCTGAAATTTCAAATACACATACCTAGTTAGAAGGACGGAGAAGGAACCTTTCATCCCGGAAAAAAGCACTGTTCCCGATGAAAATTCACGCGGGTGAAGCCGCGGGCAAAAACTAGTGTTTATTAGTGTTATATATAACATGAGAAATTTCACATGCATTCTGTCAAGAAAGTCGTGTCGTGGGTAAAAAGTGAACAAACATTATCCGATACATAAACGGTACAAATTAGAAAAAGAGGCGCCCTCTTGTCTGTCGGCTTTCTTATCGCAGTATAATTTTATTAGAACTTCAGAGAAAAATTCGCAGTTTCGATTCCAGTACAATTTTTTTTACTTTGTTTTTTATTTTTTATTTGGTAATTATTTTTATTAATAATATTGTTGACCATTAATGAGTGTATTAAAAATGCATTTATTCAAGAATAAACAAGTCTGATTTTCGTGATTCACGTCGCAAAGCAGCATCGTGCTGTTTTGACGACTTTTTGAGAGCGCCATCTAGTTCTTGATTTGTATAACAACCTCCATGTTAATATATTTTACGTAAGTAAATTTGCGGAGCAATTTGACATGCGTCTGCCTTGTCTAAATGCCACCGGCAGTCTGAGGACAGAGAGGTAAGACGAGTTGCCATATGAACGACAAGGAAGGTATGATGTTTCCATTAAAAATTGCGATGGACGTAGGTGAATAATGTTATAATTTAAGATTGTGTAGAAATAAATAACTTGTTTTAATAAATTCTTTAATTAAAAATTCAGTAATCATATGAACTACATTAATGTGAAATAATTTTTTTTAAATATCATTGTACTACAGAGTTTTTTGGTAAATTAGGGAAAATGTTTAGGATTATTTTTTATCGAGCAAACTTAGTCAAATCATGTTTTCGGTTCTTGCACTGTGTTGCTAATTTCCTAATCTATTATTAGCAAAAATTTCAGAACTGTACAGTAAGTGCAAGCAAAGTAATTTGGTAGGCAAAACGCGAAATTCTGAGCCTTAATGTGTTTGCCATTACTGTGCAGCTATTTGGATAATATATTTTTTTAGATAACAAAGCGGAGAACTGGTTCTATAATGTACTAGATTTGAGTTTACAAAGAATACCTATTTATTCGTTTATGTGTTAATAGTTAAGGACGTAGAGTAATTTGGTAGAAATTTTGATAGATTTCTAAAAGTTTGGACAGTAGGTTCTTACGAAAAGAAAATTGATGAAAATTACGCAAAAATTGGGAAATTTGACAAACATAACGACTATCTAATGTACCATAGCTACATAGGTGGGACAATGTCTATAGGGTTCGTTAGTAACGATATAAGTAATACACCTTTTTACTTAATTTAAAATCAAAGATGTCAAAGATTCAAAGCATATCTATTTGTAACGGGTCGACGACGAAGAAACCATAGATGTTTGAAGAAAAATTAGGTAGAGCAACTTGCTATTTAAGTTAATATGCTATAAAAATATCTTGATATTTATATTTTATCTTTTTTATTTATTAATAGATTTGGCGCCCCCTGGTGAATGAAATGAGAAATAACCTCAAGAAACCTTCCTTCAGATATTTACTTACAATTTTATTATATAATTAATAAGTACTTACATTAGGGTTGGGCTCCACCCTGGCCGGCAGTGCCCTCGCTACCTCCGGTGACGCGGACCTCTCCCGCTCCCTCATCTCTGACGCCATCGCCGCGCGCGCAGCCCTAGCCGCTACCTCCAAGCAGCCACTCGATTTACTCCTAAACCAAATTATTTATACAGATCAGTATCACGTCTTTATTGCTTACGGGGTAGACAGAGCCAAGTGTCGTGAGACTATCAGGCCACGCTTAGCTGAATAGCGGGTCATTGGTAGAATGGAGATTCAGATATAATGACAGCCTGCTAGCCCTCAAAAATCCCCAGTTTAGTACACTCACTTGATTGACTTTTACAATCTGCGCGGGAAGAGAAGCAGCTGGCACATTCTTTTCTTTTCACTTCCAGACCAGCATACAAAGAATAATTAATATGAGCTAATATCCCTTATCCTTATAGCCTGGGTCGCAGAATTATTACAACTAAATGGTCGGTAGAGCAACAGACTAAAGGTGCATGGAATGAAAACAAAACTTATTTAACCCACAGTGGAATATACTTCTATTATAATCAGCTTAAAAAACTCTATGTAACTTTACATAGTTACATACCTTACCTAGTTTTTTAAGTCAAATATATTTTTGGCTATTAATATAAAAAATGAATGAGCGAGATAAATAGATTAGAGCAAGAAAGAGAATGTAAATAGCCGTCCCCACACGAGCTAAGAATTGATCGACTGTAAAAACTTCTTCCGATTAGGTTGGTGTTGCTTTCCCTTACCTGACAGGTCTGTCAAGCGGGCCGAGGATCGACAGCGGCTGGTCGGGGGCGGCGGGCGCGGGGGGGAGGTACATCACGTGCCCCCCCCACGACAGGTACGAGCTGCTGGGACGCCATGATGATGACTCCTCCTCCTGACATGGACATTGTAGATTACGGAGAATTGGTCATCCATTGGCTTGATAATTTATTCTTTAATGTTGTGTACAGTCGGGCGGGGGCAGATAAACCTGAGCCCCCTGGGAAAGAATTCGGTCCTTTTATGGTCCAGACATAGTGATACAATACATAGATGTAAGACCTCTTTACCTATGTTTGACAATAAAGATATTTTGATTTTGAGGTCGGTTTGATATGCCCCCGACTGTACTTCGAAACAACCAATAGACATATGATGTTTACTATGTATGTGCAATGCCATTAAAATGGTAGCGGATTCTAACAATAGCCTATTTTCTTAAACGTTAGGAAAAAATATGACTTTTTATTTATATATACCTATGGTTAAAATATGTGAACAAAACATTTACTTTTTCAGAAGGCGGCGTTGACTCCTCCTTTATGTCATCTTCCGTGGACCCTTTAGCTCTTACTGGAGGTTGGAACAGCAGCGGATTGCTCAAAGAGTTCGGCGCAGACTTCGTCAAGAACCAGTTCTGCTCAGGCTCCTCCAACATGGGCTCGTGCTCCAAGTCGAACCTTCTAGAACCCAGGGCTGCCCCTAAGGCGCCTGACACTGACTTCCTTAGCTTCTGCAGGCTGTTGAACCCTTGTTGGATCTGCTTGCCCTGGAAACATTCGTAGAAGCACGACATCCCTTTAAACTGTGTGGGCTTCGGGATGCTCTTTTGGATTAATGGGCTGATGAGGAATAAAGGGTGATTAAAAATTTGAAACTATTAAAGACGGTAGAATTGGTGAGGATAGTGAAAGTCTGCAAGAAATAAAAAGAGATAAAGATTTTTTGATTGGTGATTTGATAGTGCCTTTCAGTGTTATTAGTGTTAAAGAGAATAAAGGTACCTAGGTACTAAGTAATTTGTTGAAATCACAATTTATTGTACTCTGCATAATTATACATAAAATTAAGATAATCAATATAAAAACGAATTTAGATAGTCATGGTATCTAAACCCACGAAGGAAAGGCTTTGTATAATAAGCTATATCTACCGTACCTTAGAATGTAAACAGAAAGATAGAAGATTCCAAATGTTAGCAGCGGTACCATCCCATTGAAAATGAAATTATAAGGATTTGTTTTGAAATAAAGCAATCAAACCTTAATTTTGATAAACTAAATCTAATGAAAATTATCTGAAGGTATAAAGTGCAACCAAAAGACACTCCAGTGATAAATGTTAATGCGATAAAAGCAAGAGCAATAAGGTGCAAAGGATGAGAAACAAAACCATAAAACCTTTACTCCTCCTCAGCAAAACGGGAGGTTAGGCGAGTGGTTAGTTTTGTTAGTCACTAATTCCTTCTTTAACCATGATAACATTGACACTTTCCAACTAAAGTTTAATAAAATTCGATTCAGTTACGTCTTTTGTTTCTTTACCGACCGCTCCCCTAACATCCCAATGTCCAGTCTCAAGTCTCACCCTGTCATTGTCTCTTGGAAGTGAGAGACTGAAAGGCTGCGCTCCAGGGTTGTAGGTGACGGCTCCACCTGGCAGTAACACTCCCCGGGCACCGCCGGCTCCGTCAGAACTGCTGTCGCCAAGGTCTTGTTGGGGAGTCCACGCGGCGGGGGAAGAGTCCTGAGTCTGGCGATACAAAGGATTAAAAAATGCCTTTCTGCCGTTTCCGTGATTATTTTTTATAACTCCTACGAAAGAGGAAGTTTTTTTTCCGTTTAATAAAATGGTATTTGATTAAAATAATGATTTAATTTAATTTATCAGCCCCTTAATGCCTTAATGAAACAACTGTAGGCGTTATTTCTTTATAGATTTAGGACTTAGGTCACCCAAGATCGAAAGAAATACCGTTTGCTAACCTCCAAACTTCATTTTGAAGATGACATCCCCTGATTATGTTGATTCAGGATTGTTGTAAAATTAAAGTTAACTTACGTGGTGTCTTGGTGAGTCCACCCTATGGTCACTGTGCGCGTGGTCCCCGGAGATACCGGAGTCTCCCGACTTGTCTGCTGATTGTTCTGACCGCGGCGAGGACTCTGGTGATATGTCCGCCGCCATCTTGGTTTCTACTGCCAGCGGTTGGGTTTCTGCAACAAATGGTTGATACTTTATTGTATAGTAGGTGGACTTAATATTGCACACACAGTTGACTTGGTAACACTGACTCATACTCTGACTGACACTGTTTCATATGATGACAATGATCTAATGACCACCATCTAACATATTAAAAATGGTCATGCAAAACCCCCCATGGATAAAATCCTTGGGGGAGGCCTTTGTCCAGCAGAGATATAATGGACATAGACTTTCACAATGCTATACAGCGTCTATGTCCAGTCTTCTTGTACCTAGTTGACATGATGATGATAATGTTGTTATGATTCTCTTCAATTAAGTGAATATAACTACTTTCAAGATCTAGTGGCACTGACGTCTGTCGTATCAACTTGGGGGTTGAAATTATCGTATCAAGTGAGACAAGCTATATATTTTTTTAATTATCGACCTGCAGCCAAATGAGCATCCAAGCTAGCCAGTTGTCTCCACGCCGCCGCTGGTGAGAACCTGGGCACGGCCGGCTGCTTCTTGGGCAGCGTGGGCCGCAGCCGCAGCGCTATACCCAGGGAACCCTCCGATTCGCCCTCCGACCCCTCTGATGATAGGGCCGACTCTGATGATACTGAAACGTAAACATGATTTTGTCATTTCAGGTGTTAGCTTTAGTATTCTTTGAATGTGAATTTGTTTAATTGAAAGAATATTGTAAATTATATATAATTATATAGTAATAACACGCGGTTGCGTGGATTTCCAATGGGGTCAGTGCTTTTTCCCGGGATGAAAGATACTACAGAAATTTCAAGAAGATTGGTTCAGTAGAAAAAGCGTGAAGAGGTAACAAACTCACTTTCGCATTTATAATATTAGTTTTAGACTTATTTAATATGTATCATAAATATCACCAACAAATGAATGCGTACCCATTGGAAGTAATTAAATAACATTCCCGTAGAATTTAGCAATAAAACGAACTTTCACTGGCGAAGTCGGATAAGATCTCGCCTACATGCGCGGCGAGGCGTTAGACGCTTTTCAACTGTTGTTTATTTTCACTAATTGGCCGCCCCGCTGGTTGCGCTTAGCATATTCATTCATAAATACTTAGAGCTGTATTGAAAAAGGAAATGTAGAGAAAAGTATCATTTTCTAACGATTCTAAAAAAGCAACTACATAGGTCAATATGTAATGCATAAATAGTAGATTTTACAACAAGTGCACGAAACGAATCACTTTTATCCGAGACTTTTAGCAGCCCGAGCCGAAGGCGAGGGCTGATAGTAATGTCGAGGATAAAAATCGTTTTGTGGACGAGTTATAAACTCTGCTTTTCACTTCGATTGCGAGGAAATGAATCAAATTGAAGAAATTAATAAACGCACGAAAAAACAAGAGCTGTTTCCCGCCGCTTTATTTTTTAAATCTTACGACATTGATAGGCTTGGGCTGCAGACCTATACAGCCTACTATTAAATTAATTTTGTAATAATATTCTTAAATTAATTAAATAACATACCGTACTTGATTTTAAATTTTAATATTTTTATGTTTCAAAAAACACATAGGCAAATAAATTAAAAGTAAATATTATAAAATAACAAATTCTATCTATGAACTTTTTATCGTGTTTGGCTGTATGGCTCATTTTCTTTGCCTTAATATAGATACATTTATGAGTAGATACGTTAATGCCCTTGTGCACAAAATTCGATTTTGTGCAGCCTATATCCTGCACAAATAAGCACTTTCAGAGCATGAGAAGTGAAAAATAAATTAAATATTTTGGTCAATATAAACCAGAGTGAATAGGCTGCTTCTGGGTAAGCTCGCTACACAGTAGACCTCATCTCTGTCCTCGGGCAAGATTCTTCTTCTTCTTGTAGTGCCTCTCCATTACTGGAGGTTGGCCGTCAGTTTCGCAAACTCTTCTCTGTTCGCCGCTATGCGAAACAGCTCCTCAACCCTGGTGACTCCGGTCCACTCGCGTATGTTCCTCAGCCATGATTTTTTGCGTCTTCCAGCACGTCTCTTGCCCATCATTATAAGTTGAAGCAGCTGATATCTGTCGTGTCGTAACACGTGTCCCAAATATTCGACTTTGCGCTTTTTGACAGTTTGCATAAACAGTCTAGACATTGCAACGCGCTGGAGAACTTTTTCATTGCTGACTTTCTGAGTCCAACTGATACGAAGCATGCGACGGTAACACCACATCTCGAAAGCCTCGAGACGTCGCCTGACGTCTTCTTTTATAGTCCATGCTTCGCAACCATATAAGACCACTGGCCAAATGTAGCAGCGGAGGATCCGTACTCTGAGCTGGATGTTAATATGTCGACAGCATAGTACTTTCTTCATCCTAATAAATGACGCACGGGCAATTTCAATTCGGGCCTTAATTTCTTGATCAGAGTCCCATGCTTCATTCACCCACGCACCAAGATATTTGTATTGCTGGACACGCTCTAAGTCCCTACCCCCCACCGATAACTTCGGCCTTAAGTCGACGTTCCAACGTTTATAGTAAAGGATTGTCTAGAAGTTCTAAAGGATCCACTCTTATATATCTATAACCTAGCTCTTGAAAAATCCGAATATCCGGATACCTGGAAGATGAGTAATGTGACTCCTGTACACAAATCTGGAACAGCCAACGAGGTCACAAATTTTCGCCCCATAGCAGTCATGTCTATTTTTAATAAAATATTTGAAAGTATAATTGACGCTTATATACGACGGCAGATAGACACCTGGCTCGACGACTCACAACATGGGTTTCGCGCTGGTAAATCCACAGTAACAAATCTTTCTAATCTAGTTGATTATGTAAGTGCCGAAATGAACAATGGCAGACAGGTCGATGCAGCATACTTTGATTTTCAAAAGGCTTTTGACCTGGTAGACAATGACGTACTATTGGATAAATGCTCAGCTATTGGATTTGCTCCTGGACTTTTGAAATTTTTAGCTAGTTACCTTTCTAACCGATCCCAGCGAGTAAAACTTGGAATATTTTTCTCAAAAAGCTACTATACCAGATCGGGCGTAAGCCAAGGTAGTACGTTGGGACCTACATTATTTCTTATAATGATAAATGATCTTCCTGGAGTTTTAACTTCAGCCAGATGTTTATTATTTGCCGATGATTTAAAATTATTTATTGGGGTAAATAGTGTTGCAGATACAGAAAAGCTACAGGGAGATATTGATGCGGTGCTAGAGTGGAGTCAATCGAACAATCTCTACTTCAATGTTTCTAAATGTAAAGTAATAACTTTCAGTCGCTCTTTTTCCCCCATAAGTGCCAAGTATCATCTCAACGGAACATTGATGGAACGAGTATCAGAAATACGTGATCTGGGAATCACTCTGAACTCAAATCTGGATTTCCATGATCACATTATTAAAATGTGTAAAGAGGCTTCTAGAGCACTGGGATTTATCTTAAGAGTAGCGTCTGAATTCGATGACAATAAAGTTGCCATGACGCTGTACAATGCTTACGTTAGGAGTAAATTGGAGTATGGAGCAATAATTTGGGATCCATATGAAAGTACGTACGCTGTTATAGTTGAGAAAGTGCAGAGGAAATACGCAAGATGGTTATATAAAAGAGCCTACGGATACTACCCGTATCTTTACCCGTCTGCTTTTGTAGTAGGTATGGTGGATTTGAATACTTTGATATTCCGTAGGAAAATGCTTCTTTTAATCCATTATTACTTAGTACTTAATAATAAGGTAAACAATAAATCCGTATTAGAGCAACTAGGATTGCGTGCTCCCTCACGCTGGAATCATCGGGGAGGAGATGTTTCTCGAAGAAGAACGCACTTGCTCACCCCTCCGCCTGTCCGCACGTGCTATGCGAGGAATGCTCCAACTGTGAGAGCCCAGCAGCTGCTCGGGGACATGCTCATCAAACACAATGAGGCAGATATATTTAATGACTCTTTTGATATATTTACTCGAAATGTTATGATGTACCTAAATTCAATTAATTTTATAATATAATATGATCTAATTATTACTATTTACCTTAATTTTCAATCTTTGTTAATTTTTTTTTTTTTTTTTTATGTATGACATGCAGGTGTTTTGGATTTATTGTCTGTGAATCTGGATGTATTTTTATGAATAAATAAATGAAATAAATAAATGAAATAAATAAATTTCGGGACACCACCATGTATTTGGTCTTTGATATATTTATACTTAAGCCCGCCCTTACACTACATTCATGTACTCTGTCCAAAATCTTTTGTAGTTCTCTGTCAGATGCGGCAATAAGAACTGTATCGTCAGCGTAACGCAAATTATTGACGATTTTGCCGTTCACTTTCACCCCCTCTTCAAGCCCTTCCAAAGATCTGGACATTACAGCTTCGGAGTACACATTGAAGAGTAATGGAGACAAGATGCAACCCTGGCGTACGCCTCGACGAATCTGAATCTCTTCTGTAACATCTCGCTCCACCCTTACAGTTGCCATTTGGTTCTCGTATAAGTTCTTAATTATTCTTATATCTTTGTCATCAATACCAATGTCGTGCAGTAATCCAATTAACTGATCGTGTTTAACACGATCAAAAGCCTTTTCGTAATCTATGAAGCATATTTATAAATACATCAGTCTGCATGTCACGACATTTCTGCACGAGAACATTAAGTGCGAATAGAGCTTCTCTGGTACCCACACCCGATCTGAAACCAAACTGGCTCTCCCCTAGCTGTTCATCACATTTATTTTTAATTCTATTTAGTATTATGGATAAAAATACTTTCAGTACTTGGCTCATGAGACTTATCGTACGAAAATCACTACATTTCCTTGCGTTCTGTTTTTTGGGTAAGGTGATAAACGTAGATTTAAGCCAGTCATCAGGGAGAGAACCAGTGTTATAAATATTATTGAAGAGAATGGTAAGCAAGTCAATCTGATCCTCATCCAGGAGCTGTAATATTTCAACAGGGATGTTGTCTGGGCCGAGTGATTTGCCCCGTTTTGCTGTATAAATAGCCCGCAGAACTTCGGTGTTGAGGATTGGTGGGCCCGTGCTGTATTCACTCGAAGAGATCATGTTCCTCGAGGTGTCTGCAAACATTTTGGCAATATATTCACTCCAGACTTTTTTCTTACTCTCTGTATCGAGCACGAGATTTCCACTGTCGTCGATTAAAGGTGCAACCGAGACTGCCCTACGCCCCACCATGTCTTTGATGTGTTTATGCATGTTGAAGCTATCGTGTTTCCTATGTAGATCTTCCATAAGTTGGCATTTATCTATATAATAAGTACTTCTTGCCTCCATGATGTCCTTGCGTATCAGACTATCCAATTCCTTGTATCGAGCTGGGTTCGTGTGCTTATGTAGTCTACGTTCTTCCATTAGCTGTAAAATTGTGTCTGTCATCCAATTCTGCTTTTTGGCCATTGGAGTCGGACGAAGGTACTTATTACAGATATCAGATACTGTTGCTTTTAAATTTGTCCAGACCTCATTGGACGCAGCTCCTTCAGACTGTTGCCTTTTTGCCCACTGATTGATTTCTTCTGATACCCTTAATCTAACACTTAAGTCTTTAAGTTTACTTATGTCTGGTCGGTTACAGGACTTCTTCTTGAATATTTGCTTGAGTTTACAGCGCAAATCAACCACCACAGGGTTATGGTCAGATCTAATATCAGCCCTAGGATAGGTACAAGCCCTTAGTATACAGTAACGGTACCGTCTGTTGATCATAACATAATCAATTTGGTTGCGTATGATATGACTAGGCTTATGCTTTGGTGACGTCCAGGTGTATAGCCTTCGAGGTGGTAACTTAAAGAGGGTATTGGTAATGACGAAGTTCTTTTCTTGGCAGAACTGTATTAATGTATCGCCCCTGTCGCTTCTTTTACCCAGTCCATATGCACCTGTCACACCTGGAACTTCATTTGGACCAACTTGTGCGTTCATATCACCCATGATGATATTAATTTCGTGGTTTTTGGTGTGTTTCAGAAGTTCATCAATATCAGTGTACATCTCAATCACTTCGGCCTCCGATTTTTCTTCAGTGGGTGCATAGACCTGAATGATATTAATACATGGCTTAGCCTCTAGTTTTATCATCATGACTCGATTGGAAATGGGAATGAACTCGCTCACTGCTTGAGAGACTTCTTTAGTAAGCAGGAGCCCAACTCCATATTTTTCTGAGTCTTGCTCACCAGCTGAGTAATATAAAATTTTTCCATTTGATGTAGAAAACTTTCCTTTGCCTGGCCATTTGGTGTCACTAATGCCTACTATGTCTATATTCAGCCGTTCCATTTCCTTGATAACATTTGGGAGTTTTCCATCTTGTCTCAAAGATCTCACATTCCATGTGGCAATTTTGAGGATTTTCCGCCCGGGGATTCTTCGCACCCCTGTCCCATTTAAGAGACGCCGGGCACTCGGGGCCATTTTCTTTTTAGACTTGTCCATCGAAACTGGCTACTAGGGAGAATTAGTGCAGTGGTTTCCCGTTGCCTTCTGCACCAGACATTTTTGAGTTTATTTGGAACCCAAGGCCGCTGTAGCCTCTTCCAGCCGGTTGCCCAGCTGGGGAGTGGTTATACCGCCAGCAAGATTCTAGTCAAGAGCAAACTCATTTTTAATAATAATAAAAAAATATACACATTCTACATTACACTAAACAGTCTTAACAACATTTTTTATATTGTATCTAACTGCACGTGGGTACCACAAAATAATGTATTCACGAGCATAGCACCAATAGAAAATGTTAATGTTAGTAGCCGAAGATTTTTTTTTCTTTTTTATTTAATTTCACCAGTAAATGCAATAGACAGTAAAACTCTACTTACAATTCTTAACTTTGCAGTTCTCTTTCAACTGGGCGTTGAACTTTTCAAACTCGGCGTCCTCATCATGATAGCCCAGCAGCTTCTTCTCAATGAGGTGGAAGTTACTGATCTCTTCGATGATGGGGCTGCCGAGGCCCGGGAAGTCTTTCAGATGATCTCGAATCTCTGTCTGCTTGCTTTCGATCATACCGAAGTAGAATTGCTTTGATGGAGCTGTCTTTTTCCTGAAAAAAGAGAAAATGTGCTTCATTTATTTTGTAATTTTATTTCCTTGGATGGTAATTCGGAGAAAATAGCTCAAGTTTCACTTAATCGATAAACTTGAGCTCCTCCTAGATTCTTACGTTTTTTTGTTCACTAAAATTCAGCGATAATCAGTACAAATTTTTCTATGTAGTTTTTTTTGTTCTTTGATTAAGTAGGTATTAAGTAAAAAAAACATAATAAATATAAATAAGTAGGATAATAAATTAATATTAAAATGGATTAAATCTTCTTACTTTTCTTCCGGCTTCGCGACTTCTGTCGGCCTTAAAATCGGTGGTTCCTTCTTCCTTGTAGGCGAGTGTTCTGGAGTAGATTCCTTGCCAGACGCTTGCCCTCTATCTGGCATTGTCCTATTGTTATCTTTGCTATTATTCTTATATCTACTGACTGGTGCATTGTGTTTAGCATTTGTATTATTTTGTTGGACGGTCGGTTTTGTTTTGGTTTCATTTAGTCGGCCCAAAGGCCTTCTACTTATCGCTGTCTTCTGTATATTATCAGGTTTGTTAATAACATTCGTTTTAAGACTAGACTCTTTGACTTTGCTCTGGATTACTGATTTCGTTGGGTTTGGTTTATGTGCGCTCGTTTTATCGTTTTGACTAGTTTTGTTTTCACTTACATTATTAACTTTACTTCCTACTTCGTTTCTTATCCTACTAGTAGCCTTTTTAAGTTCTGCTTGAAATTCGTCTTTTTCGTCACTATTTTTAGCTAATAGTGACGGAAGAGATTTCCTTAATGGCTTATTACTCTCCGCCATGGGGGTGAGTCTATTTGCTTTTAACTGATCTCCTAAAGACTTCATCTTACTCTCGTGTTTGGTTCGGGGAGATTCGCTTTCTTTTTCACTTGGAAGCAAAGAGTCAAAAGTCTTTTCTCTCCTTAACGGTGGTATTCCACCATCTTCTTTCTTAAACCTTTCAGAATATCTGAAATTCCTATTCAATAATGGAGTTTTCCACGCTTCGCTTTGCTCGTTTGATTTGGACATTTTTGCTCTACATCCACTTACTCTATCTATCCTTGTCTTTTTGAGTTCATGTTTAGTTTGAAGTAATCGTTCTTCTCTCTTCAGAGATGATGTTGTTTGTATCATATCGGTATTATCTGGATATTTAAGATGTTGTTCTTTATCCTTACAAGGTGACCTGTATCTTCTTTCAAAAGCTTGATTGTCGCTTAGATCGAGTGATTTGTATTCTGTATTTCTATAAGCTGGTATTTTGGAATCGAAATGTCCATTCATCTTTTTGGTTTCGTTTCTTGTTTTGAAAAGCCTTAATTTTCGCGGTTCTCTCGCATTTCCTTCACTGGAATCTGGCGAAGAACCCTCACAATTCTGAAAAATAAATACGTATTTGAAGTAATTCTGAATTAAAACAGGTTCCTAATATTACGTTAGTAAGTATTAGGTTTCGGATTATTATTTTCCACGAGTCTAATTGGTTTCTTACCTCATTGTTAGTGGGAGGTGCTGGGGCGCGATATTTTTTCCGGAAATGTTTATTACATTTTGGTTTCTGTGGTTCTTCTTCCAGCCTCAGATCAGGTTCTGATCCAAACCTCTTATTTAAGCCTGAGCCTGTAAAACATAACATATGGATACAATCACTTACTTAAAATAAAGATAATAATGCATCGGAACTCATGGATCGCTTTATCGCAATAGTTAATACAATCGTTTTCAAAATGTATTCTTTTTTCATTTTGGCTATTCATGTCAAACATTCATTCTTACATATTTTATTACTTAATATTTTATTTTGCAACATTAAATTAGATAGATAGATAAAAAACTTTATTTGCAGCTACAAAACACACATATGCATATATAAATTTGCAATAGTCCATCAACAATTTTACGAAAATGAACACAAAGATCTCTTAATGTGTAACCTTCATGATTTATACCTTCATTGAGCCTCAAGTCCAGGTTGGTGTGTGACCTGTGCAGCGGGTCTCGCTCCCTGGTCCTGAGGTCTCCGTGGTCCCCACCGGCCCCGGCTGACCGCGACCGGAATGCGTTGGAATGCTGTGAACAGGCATTAAATAGAAAGTTATTGCCCAATAAAGTTATATCAATAATAACGTCATCAAACGTATTGCATAGCACACGACTCAGATTGGTCTAATTTGCGAGGCACAAATTAGATCTTTTCGAATTTCTTCGATATTTTTCGTGTCTTGCAAGGCAAAAGGTTACCTTACATTTGCTTTTAAATCATTCCCTTCAAATACTTGGTTGCCTGCATGGAAGAAATCTCTTTCTGGGATAAGTATCTTCACGCTTTATCTACTAAACCAATCTTCCTGAAATTTCGAATACACATAGTTAGAAGTACTGAGAAGGATATAGGCATACCTTTCATCCCGGGAAAAGCACTGTTCGCGTGGGAAAATCACACGGGCGAAACTGCGGGCAAAAACAAGTCTTCGATATTTTTTGGATCTTGCACTTTTGCCTTCCGTTTGCTTTCAATTTATTCTTTTCTGAAGAAATCCCTTTTTAAAATAAGTCCGCTATTGTACACCTGTCTCTTTGTTTCATAATTTTTGTATTGTTCTAATGTTTATGTGCAATAAATCTTTTTTTTATAACATAGGGCGGCAAACGAGCAAGCGGGTCACCTAATGGTAAGCGATCACCGCTGCCCATGGAATGGACTACTTCAACACCAGGGGTACCACAAGATTGTTGCCGGCCTTTTAAGAAGATATAGACTCATTTTTTGAAGGTTACAATGTAAAAACAAACAAGAATTACCACATGTCCATGCGGCACCCGGTCGTGAAGGCCGCCTGTGGGTCTCCTGCCGCTGATGGTGCCTCCGGACTGCAGGATGGCGCCATTGTCTGTGCTCCGCAGACGAGGGGACTCGGGCAGTGATGGTAAAACCTGGAAGCACAATTATTACATTTATAGACGTCCTCAGAATATATACTGTTTAGAGAATCAGAGAAATGATGAGCCTCAGAGGACTAGGGTAGGACATTGGTATTTTTCTAGCAGGCGTTTACAAATTTTATGCAAAAAATTTGATGTGAGTTTTGTAACTCAGTTTCAATGAAGTTTAGTACGCGGGTAGAAAAATACTGGGAATAATAGGAAGGGTAGCTCCGGTGGGCAACTAGTTATGTAACAAAATTGCTTCTAAAAAACTATTAAGCCTTTATAGAGTTTATGAACTGAAACTGAACTCACTCTATATCTATGTGCTCAATACCATAGATTTATATTCTAGATATGTGCTCGAGGTATGCCAAGTAACTGCTTATCATCTTAAACTTCCACCAGCATAATTACACGTGGGTACGTAACGGGACGCCATCACCGAGGGTCTAATTACCCTTATTACCATCATCCAACACTTACATCGGCTGATCCTGATAAAGCTACTGATAACAATACAATGGAACCATTTTCTCTGAGCCCTTTTCTTGAAGAAGATAAGCAGTTCCCGTTTAGCATTCGTTGACAACAATGGTGCAAATTTTTCTAGATGCCTAAAAGATACCTGTTTTAGTTTAACCTTTCAATTGTCAGCGGCCATTTGCAAAAAATCCGTCAATCGTCAGGATGACATATCATTTCCGGTCGGACTTCCACGCGGCAGAAATATATATATTTATCTCACAACTTTTAAAGAAAACTATCACTGAAAGTTATATCTATGGAATCCTTATGAAATAAGCTATCCGACTGTATCTCATATAATAACATTTTAACCTGTTATTCAATAGTTATTAGGAGATCAAAATACCATTTGTGATTTTTACCCGAATTCTATAGAAAAGTGATTGTAATAAAAATAAAAACATTAAAATAGCAGATGAAATGATTTTATTTATTAAAATAAACATAGACCTAACTATTCAAACAATAAAAACACTTAAGTCCGCTAACTTTTTTTGCTCTACACTGTTTACAAATATACGTCTCAAGTGGGTGCGACGCACATGTTGCGACAAAAAATGGTCGGTTTACACTTGAGATTCCGAGACTCCATTCAGAGCTTAGTAGGTCGTAAATATTTTTATACAATGGCTTTGGTATTGTATTCAACATAAACAAAGTTTTAAATATCAGCACAGTTTTATTGAGGAGTAAAAAAACTAAACAAACACCTCTGAATCGTATTACGTGACTGTCGAAGGCCTCTAGGAGGCCACATTGGGTAGCGCGTATTTTGATTTGGTTTTTTACACATTGTTTTGTGGAGCTTACTTAACATTAATGATTAATACACATTTAAAAATAAACAAATTTAGTGATAATAATTACACTTCCTAATAAATAATGTATTTTTATTTATAAATCCTTCGTAATGTGCGAAGTTTGGAGCAACTTCAGTTACTATGTTTCGTAAACAATAAATTTCACTAAAAAATCTCGAGTAAATACATATTCTATGACTTAAAAATTGTTCTTGACTTACCTGTTCATATTTATGTAGAAATAAATACTTCACACACCAACAATATATAATTTAATATCACTGTTCCACAATCAACCACAATACCGTTACGGCGCGCCATTAGGCGCGCGTACTAATCGAAAGTTCAATGTCGGAATGGACGTGAACATAGGAAATTTACACCTTATAGTCTTGCCTTGTCCTTCCTATATAACTCAAAAGAAATTAGAGCGAGATAAATATAGTTTTACTAGTATTTCTAGCGCTTCTTGTCGGACGGGTAACGGGTGACCTCGAGGAGGCCACGACGATTGAACACACTTTTTTTCTGTCCTTCACGAGACATATACGATTAAGAGGTTAACACATTGAAGGGAACAATGACGGCTGGGACTTGTCTCTGCCATTTGATATTTGATATGAAGCTCATCACGCATTGTGTCCTAGATGAGCGACAGTACACGACGCGATGCGATGCCTTGCTACAAGACAGTATTACACGGGACAACGCCAACATCATACGTACATACATTTGATATTTACGCGTCGCATCCCGCCGCGTTGCCTTACTGCTTTGGGCGCTCACCTAGGATATCGAGTCCATCTCTCATGATTGTCTGGGAGTGAAAAAAAGACATAGAATTTGCCAGCTGCTTCTCGTCCCGCGCAGATTGTAAAAGTCAATCGAGGGAAAGGGCTTTAAACTGGGGATTCCTCCACTCATATGCGATGGGCCAGCAAACTGTCACTATATCTGAAGATCCATTCCATTATGATAAGCCCAATACCTATTCAGCTAAGCGTGGCCTTCGAGTTTCACGATTCCTGGCTACCTACCCCTTAAGAGATAAAGACGTAATTCTGTATCTGTGTCAGATACACACAGATACAGAATCACGTCTTTATGTCTATATGTATCTCATCATCGTCAGCTTTCTGCTACCCACTGCTGGGTATAAGCCTCCCTCTGTCTACGCCAAGCTTCTCTATTCTGGGCCATCGCAATCCAGTTCTTGCCAACAATATTCCTTACATCGTCGACCCACCTAGTAGCCGAATGTCCTCCGCTTTGCTTTCCGTCTCTCGGATACCACTCGGTCACAGCCTTACTCCATCTTTCATCGTTCCTTCTTGCCTTCTTAGTTATATGTATCTAACCCCCGGTTTCTTAAACGCAAATCAATGAAAAAATGACGTAGCATGTTGATAATCTCTATTTAAAAGCAGTTTGGGTTTCTGAACAAGCCTAGTGACAGTGTGTCATCTATTTGTTGTTCCAAATGTCAGATCTCTAATTAATGGCCGATTAAGGTAATTTTGGGTTTCCGGAAAGCTTTTTCGCATGTTGACAGCATGTTATAGTCTTCAGAGATAATTCGCGAAAATCGACCAATTAACAAAGTGTCACAATAAATGTCACCAGTATTTTGTAAAATCTATCGATTTTCTGAGCGAAATTTTCAAAGAAAACACAAAACGTTCGTACGAAATATATAAGTCGCAGCTCGTGGCTTCGCTCCCGTGAGAATTTCGGTATAAAATACCCTATATGCTATTCCCAAGTTTTTTCTACCCGTGTAGGTACCAAATTTCATCTATTCGCCTAGTAGATTTTGCGTGATTGCGTCAAAACTTCCAAACTTTTATTCAAACTTGCGCATTTATATAATAAATAAATATAAATAATAAATAAAATATGACAAATCATGTTCAATGAGACTGACATGTCATCGACAAAAGCCCCAAAAAAAATAAAGAAAAAAAAACACAGACATGACCGGGGCTCGAACCCGGACCCCGCGTTTCAGAGGCAAGGTCTCTCCCACTGCGCCACGGAAGCCGTCATATAAAGTGGCAACAGTCGAATTTGGCATATGTTGTCAACGGAAGAGACAAAACTAGAGCGTTGGATTTTACAAGGAGTATTTTGAAACTCTTTGGATAGAAACAAACATGAATGAGTGAATGAAAAAAGTCAAACAGTCGATTAGATAATTTGACGGTGAATAGCTTTTCAGAAACCCAAAGTTGTTTAGCAGATTGTTGATTATGACACTCTGTTACCAAATTCAATACTTGACATGCTTTTCGGAAACCGGGCGTATATCTATCTATCTACCTTGGGCGCGTGTCGCGGTGGTTCGTGAGGCAGCGTGTTGGCGCGGCGAGCGCGCGGCACCGCGGCGGCAGGGTGGCTGCCCGCTTGGCCCATGCCGCTGCTATGAAGCGCCGTTCATCTAAAACAAACAGATTTGCACTTAAATTTTACTGTTTTATATTGAAAATTAGCCACTGAAACTACATACAGTGGTGGCCAGCTAATTATTGGGTATGTATAGCGATCTGGATGTCCTCCATTCTATCCCTGGATGGCCAGATCAATCCTGGCGTTGAACCAAAGCTTCATAGTAACCTCTTTTGTATGAAAATCGACTGGTGTCCCTAATTAGCTGGCCACCACTGTATATGTATAGTACAGTCAACAGCACATCAACCTACTCAAATTCATTGCAAATTCGACTCTGCGGCCGCGGCATAAGAGATCATGCAGGGTAACTTGAGGTGCGGTCGACTGTACATGCATTTTAACTTCCGCCTGATTTTTACGGGGATAATTTTTCACTAAATCTTTTTAGCATTTAGGATGACAGACATCTTCCGTGACGATCCTGTAATCCTGATAATTTGACCTATTATCTGTGATCCTGACAATTTATCCTAACATCCTCAATAGTATGTAGAGAAGGATAAAAGTAAGTAGCCCTGACAAGGCATGTAATTTCATACAGGATAAGTCGTATTACTTCATTTTGGCTGATTTGATATAATAATACGAATATTTACACTCTTTCATATTTTCTTAGGACATTTTGTGAAATTAACAACATATTATTTATAATATTGATTTATTACAAATTTGTTTGAGGTTAAGGTTCACAACATAGGCATAGGTACAAACATATAAATTTATTACAGCTGTTCATATAATATTTACTAAACCTCTTCAATCTTCCTCGAGTAAGAAAAATAACCATAAAACTAACCAAGAACAGAACTACCCAATAACTATAAAAGATTTCTATTACCTTCTAAACGAGAGACAAATTACAGACTTGGGATTATTATCTTGAACCTTTGTCACAGAATAAGTAAATAGTATCGAACAGAAGGTACACTCATGAACCAACATCACACTAAAGATCATCAAAGATTATATCTTTAAAAAGGAGTGATGTCTCCTGCCTTAATACTTGTAAGTGATGGGCAAATGCCCAATATTTTTTAAATGGCTAGTTCCGACGATAGGCTTAAACCTGACGTTTTTAAAAGTACTGTCTTGGCGTGGTATGGCCATCTCTTCGTAAGCCATACATAAGTCATTTTTATGATAGGCACTGAAGCGGTGTTTAACTTTCCCCCATTAGGGGAATGGATGCCCGTATCCCATATATCACATAACGTATTAAGAACACTTTTTACGTTTTTAAATTAATTGAAAAACTCGAAGGAAGGCTGCGCGTTGTTTTTAAATACTGAGTTAAAATAAGATTTATAGTTTAAACTATTTGGAAAGTTCCAAACAATTTTTCTTAAGAGACTATGTGTTTTTTTTTAATAATTCATTATAAATCAATTTAAAGTGTAGTTACTTTTGGTGTATTTTGAGCCTGTTCAGGCCTACACTTCAGCAATGCTGTCAGCCTTCTGGGCAATGCAGTCAGCCTCCTGGGCACTATACCAGGTTGACTTTTTTCAGGGACTAAACAGTTGAGATTTTTTTAATATTAGATATTATTTTATTTCAGTTTTGTACATTTTCTGTTAAAAAGACTTCAACGAGCACTAAAAATAATTTCTCAGACATTAAAAAAATCAATAAATATCCGCGCATGTAACTGTCACATATCTTTCAATTGGGCTTCACTAGTCGTGCCTCCCGGCGCCCTATATCTCAGGTTCGTTAGGCCTGCGTCGTGTGAGGCACCTTCATTTACACAATTTATATCCCATCGAAGAGAGAGGTTTATATTGGTAGAGTGGAATTGTCAAGTGGAGTACTTGGAACATATGAAAACATACGAAAAAAAGGGGGAATTAGAGATATTTTCATTCAAAATCGAGTAATTTCGTTGGTTCGAAACGTTTACTAAATTATTTATATCTCAAAAGCTTAGCGCATGAGGAAAAGTACCTACGCGGGTAGTATAAATAAAATAAAGGCCTTATTTAAAATATTATTCTGTATATTTATTTCACAAAAGTCCCGTGGGAATAAAACCCGGTTGTGCTGTGAAATTAATTTTTAAAATAAATCAAAAATTAGGTCATCAATCAAAAACAACTAAAAATTAATGGTTTACTCGACCACTCTGAATTAAACATAAATTTGTTTAGAGAAAGCGACTTAAAAATATTTGTGGTTTAATTCCTTATTCATATTGAAGAGATTTAATTAAGGATTATAGTTAAAAGCCCAAAAGTTACGATTATGACTGTATTAATATGATTTTAGAATAATTAATACATTATTTTCTATGTTTACGGCATGATCTCCAGTAATTCACGATTTTGAAATGACAAATTTTGTATTTAATGGGCTACGAGTATTTAAAGAAACTCGAAAATGGTTCATTAATCTTTTATTTCTGTATAAAAATTTGTTTGAAATGAAAACCGTATTCGGAAAGAATGGCTATTCGTTAAATATCTCATCACTATTTACCATCTACATAATCAATGTACCTGAAATGCAAACCAAGCATCCCACTTGCATACAAATATACCAAACAACGATACTGTCATGCTGCGCGCGCGTCGCCGACCTTGACCCACCGCGCGTGACCTTGGCGCGCGCTATACGGGTTTGAGAGAAATAAGGGAAGCTTTATTAAAGCTGTTTTTAAAAACTACCAGCTTTTTTCTTAAGATACTTCCAATATTACTTCTGCTTTTACTGCAACTATTATAGTATAGGGAATCATCATCAATAAATAGTTTTAAATGTATTATGTCTGATATTCAGTATTTATAGGTACTGAAAAGTCAGGCAGCAGTTAATCTACCAAAACAAAAATGGATCACATCAATATTCTAAGTAAATTATAGTTTAACTTATGTATTACTTCATTAACAATTCATACTTTTACATTTATGCATAACAATCTACATAATAACTCTAATAATGCAACCAAACCCGTTCTAAGTTACGCGCTACAAGAGCTGTATAAGAGCTCTATAACTGTTTTAATGTTGCTGTTAAAACATCAATTCTTGAGTTATACTGTTGTTGAGATTTAAACGGTAGAGGCAGCTGCATCTGGTCACAGCGGGGAACCAGGAATAGGATCAACAAGTTTATACCAGTTAAATAATATTTGTTTTGATGTTTGAAGGCCCTCTCTATAATTGGTGAAAGAATTAAATTCGAAAAATCTAAACTTCTAAAGATAATGTCGCTATGAAATTTTAGTATGCCTACTGAAATCTGTGGAATTAACTTCCCTCAGCGGCGTTCCCGAATAGGTTCGACATTGGGGCCTTCAAGAAAAGAGCCTATCGCTTTCTCAAAAAGTCGGCAACGTATCAGTGACCTTTTTAGGGTCGTTAGTGTCTATGGAATACATTGATTGCCTACTATCAGGAAACCCGCATGCTCGTTTGCCTACTATCCTAACTATCCTAATCCTAACTAATATTATAAATGCGAAAGTGAGTTTGTTTGTTGGTTTGTTTGTTTGTTACCTCTTCACGTTTTATCTACTGTACCAATCTTCCTGAAATTTCGCATACACATAGCTGGAAGTACGGAGAAGGACATAGCGTACCTTCCATCCCGGGAAAAAGCACTGTTCCCGTTTGAAATTCACGCGGGCGAAGCCGCGGGCGAAAGCTAGTACTATATATATAAAAAAAAACAATCTAATAAAAAAGACCCTTATTATTTTTCAGATTTCAGTGGTCATCCCTGCAGTAATAACTAGCAAAATAACGGAAAAAATTTTAAGTTTTTATTACGCTGCTTATGACTCTGAAGTTCTTTCGCTCACACACTCAATCGAATAGGATTTCCGTTTTTTCGAGTTTAAGAAAATATTTTTATACCAAAATTCTCACAGTATAGCGGAGCTCCGTGGCCAAATGAGGTACATGTAAATTACACCAAGGGCATGTCCAAAAATAGTCATATTTCGCAGGTTAAAAGACAAACTACCCAACGAAGAAGAGTGAACAGTCAATCGATCAAGATAAGCACCTGTTATCTCCATCTTCCGGGAGAATCCGGGGCATGCGCGTGAGCAGTCCGGCATTACCATAAAGAAAGTGCCCGGCGTCCATTGCGAGGGAGAAATTATGCGCCGCGCCGGAGCAGCGCTGACTTTTGCCTTCGACGGTCAGGGGTGTCACATTACTACATTTTTGTTTACTAACATTCTTGCTGCAATTTTGCTTTAAGTTTAAAAAAAAAAACACTTTTTCACGCTGCATACTTCAAAGTCTTGTTACTGGTGCAAAATTTTCCATATTTTCCCCAGGAAATACCGGTATTTTCTGGTACTTTTTATGAGAAATAGGTACTGGTGCCGACCGGTAACAAGTCTTTATTATATCGATTACTTTTGTCATTATTACTATTTGGCATAAGGCCATCTTTCTGAGTACATTGGCAGCTTTAACAGTAAATTTTGTATTGTTAAATCAACCGATTTTCAAAAGAATTACTAGATTGTTTGTTCTAGATGCGAGGAAGAAATCTAAAGCTCCTTACCCCAATCAGCCTTATTCACATACACTTAATCGAATCGAACTACAGTTTGAAGTTATATAAAATACAGCAGATGCCATTCCTAGTCGTCATTCCTATTTATGTGGTGACAACCCTAAAAAATTGAAATGGCGTGGACATCAGATGTGTTTAGCCAGATGTACAATTTCTCCCAAGCTCTGCCATCCAGTTAATCATACAATAATACCTCTAGTTTATAGTTAAGTACTATGGAATTTCTTAGTTTCCGTCGGGTTGGAGTAGTCATGCTTTTGATTTATCAAGCGATGGAGAGTTTGTTTATTGCCCCAGAAATCGAAATAATATTAGACAACTAGATATGCCTTCTGCACTCTTTTGATACGAGACGCCTTTTATACTTCTATCTTTATTCGTAATTTTGTGGTCGGCTTTTACGTTCATCTTCTTCTCTTTGCCTAGTCTTATCCCATTTTATTTGGGCTCTGCTCTCCTCGTCATTCTTCGCCATGTAGTATGATTTTGGGTCTGCTTTTAAGTTCATAATGATAGAAAAAAAAGGACAGCTTAGCTTAGAATTCGTTGTAGCTCCAACAGCCTTCAATTTGGGGTGTCCAATGACGTGCCACGTCATAACGACCACACACTGCTATACTACACTAACATAGAATAAGTTTTACTAACACATATGGATCTTGTAGTCAGAATAAATTATTTTTTTGATTTGTATCTTAGCTTTGCTCATAATTATTTTTCAATATTCGGTTTTCGACATTAATCGTCTATGTTAGCCTCCATGTAGTATGCCTTAACGTCGGGATGAAGCCCCCTGGTCCGAGGACAATTATCCATGATTTATATCCGGGACTGGACGCAATAAATATCGATTTATGATCGGTTATTTATCGACTATGAATCATCGGGATCGGGAGCGTCTTTCTAATCGGTGCTAGTAGGTGTTCTCTTATAGTCATGCCTTATTAGATTTATTTAGAGAAACATTATTGAACTTTTTTTTTATAATCATGTTTGCCTCTTTTCTTCAACTTAAACTGAAAACTTAATAAATATTATTTTCGATATGTACTGCAAGCAGCTTACACTGGTGTCATATTTTACCCAAAGTCATCTCTGTCGTTAGTCGTAACTTATTGCCATCTAACGACTGTATTCGTATTACATTACAAGTAAACAGTAATGTATAGTTTCCTCACGAAACTCACGATGTTTTCCTACATCAGAAGCAGGTATGAAAATGATCGTTCTTGAGTCAGATTGATCTACAGACTCTGAGGTAACCTGAGCCAAGGGAGATTCGAAAAGGCGCTTTGTCTTTTGGACGCAAGTCAAGCACCTAAACTACTTGGCCTCCACCTTCCGTGGGATTCGAAGCCATAACCTTCGGGTCATTAAGCCGAATGCCACTGAACCATGGAGGCAGTCAATTGTATTTGATTATGCAGTTTTAGCGAAATTCCCAAGCCGCTGTCTGTGTAAGTGAACAGAGAGGATTTTTAGAATTCCTAGCCTTAAAGCTGCCATATAAAAGCAGGAATCTAACTAAAGGCGCTATTTATGTAAAAATAAAGATTTTTAACCAAGACATTGCCTAATGCGGTTAAGTTGAGAGCTTTAGCGATTGTACCTAAATTAAAAACAGAGAAAATCACTGCTCACGAAACTATACCACGTGATAATAAATTGTGTTGTACTTTTTGGTCTCACGCGAGGTACACCCTAGCAGTAGACCCTTGGTGGATTGATCCGCAGGCAGTTTACTGTCGAATAGCGAGTCACCATCTGTCTGACTTTATGGTAGACTAGCTTTTGCCCGCGGCTTCGCCCGCGTGAATTTCCCACGGGAGCAGTGCTTTTTCCCGGGATAAAAAGTAGCCTATGTGCTATTCCAGGTCATTATCTACCTCTGTATCAAATTTCATCGAAATCCGTCCAGTAGATTTTGCGTGATTGAGTAACAAACATCCTCACAAACTCACAAACTCACAAATTCACAAACTCACATCTAAACTTTCGCATTTATAATATTAGTATGGATTATGGTAGGTGTTATCAAAGGTTGTATTCTTGTCTCTAACATTAAAAACTCCGATCACGACTAGAATGGCACGCCTCAAAACGCAAAGCTTTTGAATTCGTTCACTATTATCAACTGATTAAGATCGAGCAACTTTCAGAACTTAATTTGTCTCCATTTTTTTTGCAACGTTATCTAATGTTGCTGGAGAGACACTGTGGAGGCTGATCTGAGTAAGCTGAGAGCGGTCAACTGGCAAGCCATCGCGCAGAATAGGAGTCTATGGTACTCTCTCGTATCGAAGGCCAAGATCCACTTTGGGGTCACTGAGCCAGCGGAGTAAGTAAATAAGTATCTAATATTGCCACACACTCGCTACCACTTGTGACTCACGCCACACGCTCCTCGCTGCCGCATGTCACATTAACACTATGTTTATTACGCCCCGTGGTGCTAATTACATCTCCTTCGCTTTGACCGCCCGCCGTTCCCACATCGTAACTCCTGGCTACACCTGCATTTGTGGAAACTACTATTCCTACAGTTCGTGGCGAGATACGTGACTGTTTTTAGGTTTCTTCGTTCAAGTTATTTCCGATCTCTAAACAGATCTACTGCCAATTATTATTATTGTTTAATTTTAGACTGATCCATTGTGTAAACTTTAACATTCTTTCTTCTTTACTACATCTGTTCCCTTTCCTTTACTGGTAGACTTGGGATTATCCGAGAATTTTTGATGTGAGACAAAAATTAATGGGCCAAACGAATAATAAACAGTTTTGAAGGGATTTATGGAAAGAAACTTTGCATAAACATCTTTCTTTTTTTTCTTCTTCTTTACCGCACTACAGTATATCAATTCTTTCCATTTTTTTCTGTCGCTTCTTATTCACTCGACAGTTTCTATTCATGCTGACTTCAACGCACCTATTTTTATTCTAATAAAAAGCCAATTAATATTTCAGAATTAATATTTCAGAAAAACACGGAGAGCATAATCTAAACTTAATGTCTGCTAGCCCACCCACGTTCCTCATAAAGCAACCGTCATTCTTCGTCGATTCTGCGAGTCCATTTGCAATGAGCGCCGAGATCTACTCTCGTGGAGAAACAGCAGGCGCGGCAGTCATTAAAGCAGCTTACATTGGGTGAGTGGATTTGTTAATTGACAGGCGTCTTGGTGCAAATAGTGGGATGACGTAAAATATAAAGGTAGGTAGAAGAAGAGAAGGTACATCATCATACAACCACCAAACAAGTCAGTTAAACATAGTAGTATACGACAATATAAAGCTCACAGGAACAGGAAAGTTATTTGGATTTTTTTAAGACCTAAAAGCCTTCACATAAATACCAAAAAAGGTCTTCTTGATGATGATACTTGACTTAACGTAACTATCGAATCCTTAGGCCTTAGAGGGCCTGTATGCGGTTGTGATGTATACCATAAAGCATCCATGCTTTTCGTATTGTGATCTAAGGGCCAAGTCATTTGCTTCAGGCCAAGTTAGACCCGATGCTCCTTCAGCCTCCTTTTATTAACAAATTATCGTCAGATTTAACTTTCCTCTTGGATTGCGTCTAGAGAGCTTGCTCCAATGCATTAATTATTTATTAATGCCGACGCTGTACTATAGCTGGCAATAAGCAGCATTGGTATTAGACAATCAGTCACTAATGATGACCCTTGCCCAGTGTGAACTTCACCACAGAGCAACAGACGGAGGCGTGGCGGCCATCTTTAGCGTTAACAGTTAGTGGCGCGCGCGCATGGACGCGGAAAATGAGCGCTTCCGCACGGCAGCGCCATCTTTCTTACGATGGGAACCATCTCGGGGAAATTGTACAACAATATGACTGGTGTTGAATGGTTGATCGTTATCGGGTGTCGACTTTAGCTTTAATCGTAAGGTCACTAGATTATTTTCACTTATATTATTGCCTGTTTTATCCTAACTAATATTATCAATGCGAGAGTGTGTTTGATTGTTTGTTACCTCTTAACGCGTTATCTACTGAACCAATCTTCCTGAAATTTCGCATACACATAGTTTGAACTACTGAGAAGGACCTTTCATCCCGGGAAAAAGCATCGTTCCCGTGGGAAATTCACGCGGGGGAAGCCGCGGGCAAAAGCTAGTTGTATCAAATTGGTGTAGCGCTGATCACATCCCATCTGCCGTCTGGAGGTCTTGGCTTCCAATTTTTAACGTGGACGTGGACAAACATTTCTTCTTAGTTTCACAGATATTTTTCTGCGGAACAGAGTGTGTGGTGCTCATTTCTGTGTTTGTGTCCAATGTATCCACGACACAAATTTAGTGCTTGGTGTGGGTTGACTTACATGTCATTAACGACTATGGATGGAATATGGAATCTCTGGAACTGACTATCTTAGGCAATCAGATAGTAGGTTTTTACAATTACATCCAAAAAAGGCGCGAATATAAAATAAATAAAGGCCGACAACTGGAAACCGGAAATGGAGACTCGCGCATCCACTATTTCTTGTAGACTTCTTGTGGTATGATGATGATATACGAGTAAATTCTCACTTCTTTTTATTTTCACCTGAAGACTGACTGGAAGAAATTGTATTATGTTATGTATAATTATGTTAGTCCGCCTTTGTGATTAATTTGCTTTGTGATTAATTATGTTATACCTAGATAATTTATTTTTTATAATTCAATAATCAGAGTTCTTGAATTTACTAGCTGAGCCCAGAAGCTCCGCTTATTAGTAGATTATGCGTGATTGAATATCAAACATCTGCACACAATATATACTATATATACAAACCCAAACTATAGTGTGTATAATATTAATAACATTGCGTGTACTTCTTCGTACCTGTTTGAGATACAAAGAGCAAATCAATTCCCTGTTTACATTCAATAGGGGACAGGACAAGGTATAACAATTGTTAAAAATATGTAATTTTATGATAGAATACATGTAATTAAACACATTTTGCGACATTTCAGCACGAGTTTATTCTCCAGAGCTAATCTATTCGAGTTCGAACGTTTTGGGAAGGCCCATTTTCTACGCGTGACGTCATATGAATGTAAGTTTAGTTAGGGGCGTTTTTTGCTATATCTTGAGAAATACTTTGGTTATGGATGTGATTCTTTTACGGATGATTCTATTAATGTGAGATATTTTAAAGAAGCACAAAAAAAAGTTATCCGGCCCCTATTTGCGGCAATGTATGTGAAAACGAGATAAAGGCCAGGGCTGCAGGGCAGCTCTCTGATGAGCTCGGTAAACATTCGGCAGACCGGAGCCATTAGCCGGCCCGGTGACACACTGAAGGGCCGATAACGGTGACCTTTGGCAGGTGCGCGCACGCATGTTTAGCTTTAGGCCCAGCACGGGGAAAGCTGATTTACGAAAAACTGGTCGGATGAGTCTCTTTTTATAAATATACAGCGCAGAAGAAATATAGAATGGCCCTTAATGATATTTCCGTTTATGTTAATCTTTCATTTTATTTGCTAGGTACTAGCTTTTGCTTTGTTCTCTTGTTTTTGACCCATTTCATCCCCTTAGGGGTGGAATTTACAAAATTCCTTTCTTAGTGCTCTGTACTAGCAGATAGAAGCTATGAAATTTCTTCCACGGATAAAGAGTAAATACGAAATAGTGGTTATATAAGGCACGGAAGAAGAAGAAGTTCTTCTTCCGTGCCTTATCCCATTATTGAGGGATCAGCCTTACTCATACGTCGGCGCCTGGTAATGAGTAATCATACATAACGGTTTTTATCCAGATTTTCCCACGAGGGAAGAGCCACGGGTCGCAGCTGGTAATTCTTAAACACCAGGGTTATTAAACTCATTTAACTTTAAACAGTAACTTAAACTTAAGTAAGACAGACAATGTAATGACGTACATCGGTAACAGACAAACAAAACGTCACCGATCCCTGAATGGCCGGATAAGCAGTTCAAAGTCGTCGGGAGCCGCTGAACCGAGACAGCCATCGGTCGCTGCGCGCGCGCACACTTCTTTGCTACTTAATTACGTCTAGGGATTTCCTTTACGTATTCTGTAGTCTGTACTGTCAAACTGTACTGTAATAGTCTGCAAATTTTTGCGAAAAAATACTGCGATACACCTGCTGCTGGAAAGTAGTCACCGCACTTTATGGACTACTGCTATCTCCTGAATGTCTAAGTACGAAATTCTAAAGTAACCATATGTCGAAGTATGCAAGTACGACGTACAGTCAAGAGTCAAAAGTGGAGTCATACCTTAAATATCATATTGCCTTGCAGGCGCGCAGTCCTTCATTGTGTGCGTTACGTCCATATTACGGACGTATAATTACAATAAGAACACTACTCACACTAAGCTAATTACCATATTACCCACCCACACCAAGACACAACTCTGCTGCATGCTAGTGCTTCGTGCTCATACTGCCTACGTGCTGCCATCTATCAAATTTACGGGGTACTAAGTAGTGAATTCTGACTCAGAAATAATAATACACTAATACACTACCTATAGTTTATTATAAAGCAAACCAATAGTGGTGAGTACGGTGACACGCAACCAATTGATAATTTCGTCACAAGCTAATGCATCTGCTGGTCTAATCGGTAGTCGGATGGACTGCAGTTGATACAGGTCAAAGTTCGAGTCACATCCAGATATTTTATTTTTCATATTAAACTCAATTCATAAGCCAAGAGTATTTTTATATAATGTAATTGATATGCTTTTATATATTTGTTATGAAATAAAAATTCTCAAAAATCATGACAACTATTTATTCACGTAAATAGGTATAGTATACTTATGTAAAATTTATTATTATAAACTACACTAACAAATTCAAAATTTATGTTTAATCACTTCCCTATCTAATTACAGAATAAATAAGAACTTAAAAATAAGCATTCTGTAGTAAGTTACTTATAAGAATCTGTTCATTTATTTTATATATTATTACTAAATTATACTTTAGCTTTTTGTTAGTAAATATTGAGGTTATAGCTTAAGTATTCGTTTTCATCATGAAAAGAAGATTGAAACTAAACCTCAACATCTAACAATTTAACAATTTATCTCCTATTACGAAACATATACAAAAACAAGTAATAAGTAAGTATAAAAATAATTCAAATAATGTTTATACTTTTATAAAACCAGATTTGATACAATAGAAAGAGGACAGTTGGAATATACCTACTTAAGGAATGAACTCACTGATTAAATTTAAACACAAATAATTAACTCACTATTTTGTAAAGTTGCGTTGTTGTCTTTTCTACACATATTTCAATCACAAAAAAACTGTCCTAAACATCCATACAATGAGAAACTAATTCTTCCTTGCTCATCTTCTATGCACCATCAGGCCCCATAGATTTTCTATGGAGTTGAGGTTAGAAGACCGCGCTGGCCAAGGATGACATTTATTTCTGGAAGCGAAATAAATTATCCAGTTTTTTTATGCACGCCACCAGCTTGATATGCACGACGAACAGTAGATAGGCATCGAAACATCAAATAAATCAGCATAACGCCTGGTAGGTAAAATCATCGCCTTCATATTCTTCCAACATTATTGTTGCTGCTGCTCAGAGATAATAGCCGGTCTTCTACTTTGCGGCAAGGCTACCCTGCAGCAAGTCGCTACACCCAACGTGTTGTCCACTAAAAAAATATAATAATATATAATTAGGTATTTAGTTTATATTTAATTTCAAAACTATCACTTATGCAAAGCAAAATCACGAAGAAAAATATATCAATACAATACATTAATATTATGATATCATTTTATGTTTGAATTAATCACAAAATATTACACATTTACACACACATATTTCAAATCACAACTATTTATTTGTTTAAAAATACTCACACTTAATCCAGTTCCTTTCATTAGAAATTGAGACTATTTTGCAACCACTATCATGCAAAGTAAATCCGAATAGTCTCCATAATACCTACTTATAATGGCCTATATTGGCAAGTGTTGGTAAAGTAATATTCCACAAATACTTAGATAACTATCACTAACAAATGCGTTCAACTAAAACGAGAACTCGGTTGAAGTGATAAATTTGCGTCTGTCTTTTTTTTCATTCACCGTCAAATATTCATTTTCTTAGCTGGTCCATACTGACCACCCATACGAAGTAACGATACCATAAAGTTAGAGCAAGGATTTTATAGACATACTATGAACGTTCCGTACCATTCATAGTATGTCTATGAAATCCATAAAAGTATGAAGCGCTCGCCGACTCGCCGCGCCAGCCTACCTACTTCTATGGAAACATCGTATTCGGTCGGTTGACATTGCACAGACACATAGGCGTTTTACAAATAACACACAATCATAAGGTCTTAAGTGCAAACACTTCTATAATCAATTAGTATGAGAAATTCTGACTCCACTTCTGGAGATGTCTGTACATTAGTTCTAACGTATGTACGCCTGCCAGGGAAGTCACTGAATAAATATTTTCAGGTCCTTTTTGACAACTACATATATATTGTTGTTCTAGGAATATGTGATATAGACGGATACCAGCGTATACGACTAAAAAAATCTAAAATGTTAATACAACACTATAATTAAAAGTACATATTAATGAAATGTGTACAAAATTTCATTTATACTGACCGCGTTCGCAAGCAATCAGAGCGCGGGCCTAGTCCCAAAACAAGTGCAAATCTGATGAACAATAGTGTGATGATGACTCAGTGTTAATTATGTGATAGGAAAGCTACTTGGCTCTGAGATTTAATTAAATTACATTCCCATGCGTGGAAATAATGGTATCATCAATACATATAATAAAACTGTAACTAGTCTGTGTCTTTAAATAGAAGATTTTAAAGAAAAAAACAATGGGGAGTCTTCATAGGGCCATTAGAAGCCAAAACCATTTTTTGTAGAATTTTTGTCTGTTTGTCGTTCTGTCTGTTTGTTTGTATGCGCATCAAGCAAAACTAAAACACTGACTGCCTGGGGCATAAATTTTATAATTAAAATAGCAAGTAAGACATCAATAATTTTCTAAGAATGTTATTTCTTTGCCAGGATATACTTACGCTGGAGTTAGTAAAGAAACTAATGGTAATAATACCCTGTGCTGCATGGCCCTGTAACACACTGACACTAAAGCTGAGTTCACACGAGTAGCTGTGTAAACTTTTATCGTAAGGAAACTTAAATAAAATAAGAATTAAATCAGCTCTACTTAAAGTAAAATTTTGAACATAGTTGCACTTTATAGATTTCATAGAAAATGTTCACCAAAAGAATGACTAGGCTAAACTAATTTAAGCTTGAAGCACCCAGGCCAATACCTGATTATTGGCTTTGGTGCTCCTAGCGTCAAATCTATTTATTTAATCAAATCATACTGTTAAATCAACTGCTTTGGTGAAACGGGAAATGTGGAAATTGTTGCTGAAAACTTGGGTTAATCGTGGAAAAAATAAAAGGTTCACTTGAACTGACACTGTTTCTATATTAAATAAGTATTGAACTCGGGAATTAGAAACGATTATAACAACAATGATCTTGAACTAAATACAGTGAACTAGTTAATTTAGCAAAAACAATTGCACTTAAATATTACTCCATCCAATACGCGCCATAGAATTGTAAAAATCATATCCACTTTTTTTTTTATTTTCTTTTTTTCTTTGTTGCCAGTCTTACCATAAATATTTGATATAAATATTTTGTACAACAAAAACACATATGTGAATTTAAAAAACGGCTTATCAGTACTTAAATAGGTGTGCTATAGCCATAAATCATTTTAGATCAGACCCGGAAAAGCGCGGCTGCCTCTTCGTCAACTAAGTTTATAGCCACTAAGCCCTTGTAAGGATGCCTTATTTTGTACGCATGTATTGACGATCGCTTCTCTATTTATATTTGACATACAGTTTGCGTCTAGCCCACACAACCAAGTGGTTTCTATTGACTTAAACATCGCTAGGTGAGACAGTTCGATATACTTACTATGAGTAACGAGTTTCTAGTAGAGGCTAGATTTTTAAATTTCATTTATAATTTTTAGTTCGCAACGCAAATAAAAACAATCTTCATGGAATAAGATTATTTAATTACATGATACCAAATTATCTAAATAAACTTCCATCAGAACTAGTAGGAGGATTTTTTCAACTTAAGTTTAAACTTTCAAAAGTTTAAACTTAAGTTAAAAAAATACTTTCTTCTTAAGTGTAATAGCGACTCACCGAACACAGATAAACCCTGCAAGGTTTCCGCAGCTCGGTAATTATAGCATGAGTGTACTGTTTTTAAGATGAATAAATGATTTATAAAAAAAATCTGAACTTTCACATGTGAATTTTTGCAGATTTTTTTTTGCCAAAATCAACCCCCAAGGTTTTATAGTTCGTATGAATAACACACAGAGAACTTTGGCTACATTATAGGTAAAAGTGATAGTAAAAGCGTCATCTACTTATATTTTCCGTTGGAAAGTATTAAATTACTCTAAAACTTCTTTATCTGTGGTCACCTGTCCAGGTGGTCCATTCCTAATATGGCGACAGTGGGTTTTCACATCCGATGCGTTTGGTTTCTAAACGCTGATTAATTAATTATGTGCAGTTAATGCAAATGATTTATATGTTTTGCGACCTGACAACTTGATTCGTTTGATTAAAGATAAAGGGAAAAAGCATCTAGATGTTTTTCTAATATATTTAATTTATTTTAATTCTGCAAGTCACCAGATTTGTCGGCGTAATGGAAATCAATATTTCTTATTTTCTTCTTGAAGTCACCGATCAATTATTATTATTATTTTAATAAATATTTAGTTTATAGTTTCATCTTTTCTGCAACCCTGATATCTCAGCTTGAAAATTATCATTATCCCGAATTAATCCCATCCACCCCGGTCGTCCCGCCCCGTTAACGGGACGGTTGGGAAAAATTGTTACATCGATCACAACAGCCCCGAACAAATCGTTAACGGATGGCACAGATTGAGTAGCAATGCCCCGGTATAGTTTACCTATTGCATAGTACATACTAGCCGCGCGATACGTTCTGGCGTGATTGGGTAACAAACACACCACACACACCCAAATTTTCGGATTTATAATATTATTAGAAAGTAGAATTACATCATCCAAGTGAAAAAGTAGTTTTAGATTTCCTTATTAGGAAAAGTCGAATGAAATGGTTATGTCATTAACTGTTTTAACTGCCGTTTTAACAGATGATTATCTTTATTTTAACGGTAATTAATTGATAATTTTATGTGTTTTCGAAGTGACTACTTGATGATTTTATGGTTACATGATAATGATTGAGATGTATCTAATTAGTTTATGTAACTTTATGGCTGCTAATTTAACTCAGAAATGAATTTCTTACTACGTTCGTTAATTAGAGTTTCTCATTGCTATATGGAATGAAATACACATAACTTTTTGACAATAATAGTAGGTGGTTTGCCATTATGTTCACCATTTTACATAGTACGTAGCTGATAATCACCAACTAGAATTCATATGTACACTAGATGTTTTGTCTTACCGAGCTTATTTTTGAATTGATAACTTATATTTTAAAAACAATATTATGTTTAAGACAATTAAAAGTGGTGGGATTCATATTGGTAAACACTAATTCAAAGCGTTTACGTAGGACTCTAAACAAATAGCTGACATCCTGCAATTAGATGGTCTGATGACATCGTCAAATTTGAGGAAAACGCTGAGCACCAAACTCAACAGCAACTGTGGAAACCGCATTAAATTTCGTCCAGTAATTTTTGCGTGATGCCCTACAAATATACAGACAGAAAGACAGACAGACAAAAATTAAAAAAAAATGTTTTTGGCTTCTATTGGCCCTATAAAGATCCCTAATAGTTTTTTTCTTAAATATCTACTATGTACAGACTACTAGGGTATTATATTATCTGTGGTACAGAAACAAACCAGTTACAGTTTTATTATATGTATTGATGATGATGATGATATTGATGTCCAGCAGTGAAGATCTTGTGGCTGATATGGTCATGATGCAATTCAAAGCAAACCAGTACGAGTATAATAACAAAACTAATTGAAAGTTTTAATACAAATACAGTTGTCAAAACACTACCAAACTCTGACAGTGTTTTACGAAAGAAATAACAAATGGTTTCTGTAATTGGATAGACGGACAGACGGTAAGACAAAGAGTTCTAATAATTCTCCTCAGTGATAAATTGCATTTCTCTTACGAAATATAATGAATGAGTGTGCAAGTTCGTTATTAAATTTGGATGGTTCGGGAATTAAACTTTGTGAATGGTAAATGTAATTTTATTTCTATACATTTTATACCAGATTGTCTGTGGTGAATAAAGTTTTATACAAATAAATCATATAACGACTCGTCGAAAATTAAATAAATGATAATTATGGAAGGAAATGTTCATGTACAAAATAAGACAGTAGTCTTTTTTTTTATTAAAAATTTAAGTGCGTTTGACCTCAATCTTGCCTGATGGAAAGCAAAGATGAGGTCTTGGGTGGTACACGCAATCTCAAAATATGCCTATTCACACTTACCTTTAAAACCCCTAAAATTTCGGAAAACAGCGACGCGGGGAAAGAATTCTAGAGTATAGGTCGTTTATACCTTAGCGTTTCGCATGATAAAGCAGAAGGTGAACCAAGAGGTGCGCGGTGTCTGATATTTATGATTCAAATTGTTTAAATTATTTTTAGCCAAGACTAGCTGTCGCCCGCGGCTTCGCCCGCGTGAGTTTCGCTTAGATGAAAAATCTCTCTTGGAGCTTTTCATCAGATGTTCCAGATCTTCAATTTTTATACGTCAGCAGAAAATGCTCATCAGGTTGAACGATTTTTGCTAAGGCGCCATTTCCATATATGTTATAGTGTAGCTGGTCTCTTGGAGCTTTTCATCAGATGTTCCAGATCTTCAATTTTTATACGTCGGCAGAAAATGCTCATCAGGTTGAACGATTTTTGTTAAGGCACCATTTCCATATTAATTATAGTTTAGCTGTTCCGTTATGGTTCTTCATCAGGTGTTCCAGTTTTCAAAATCAATTATAGCCTATATGTTGCCCAGGCTTAATAGCTATACAACACAAAAAGTTTCATTCAAATCCGTCCAGTAGTTTTTGCGTGAAACGCGTACATACATACAGACAGACAGACAGACAGACAGACAGACAGACAGACAGACAGACAGACAAGAAATTCAAAAAAATTTTTTTTGCTTTCTATTGTTCTTTTTAGGTCTCCCTCTATCCATTTCAGTCAAAAATATTAAATGTACAGACAAAATATTTTTACTGTTTTATTATATGTATAGATAATATTTTTCTCATAGATTAATCATAGAATCATCTATGAATGACGGTCGATAATAATACCTACGAACAGAAAAATCCGTTACGATTTCACACTATAAAAGAAGGAGCAGAAAACCGATATTCCCGTTATCTTCACAGTTAATATCCAAGGCTAGAAGCTTCCCATCCGCACCCCGGGCATAGAGCATACTGGCATAGACTAAGGGTGTTTTACAACTCAAGTGCTAATATTTCAGCCTATATTGAATATTAAGGTAAAATGGGACTGGGTGGGGCACGTCATCAGAATGTCTCCAGATCAATGGGCCCAACGAGTGATAGACTTGGCCTAAAGGCAGGAGACGACCGGGTCGACCACGGATACGCTGGTGCGACGAATTTAACTTTGACAAAGTGTGGAGCGATATAGCATTAGATCGAGAGTCTTGGAAGGAGAGAGAGGAGTACGGTGCCCAGTACTGGGACATTGGTGGTTATTAAATAAATAATATTGAATATTGATTTTAAAAGACACTTCGTGCCACGTACGACCAAACTGTGGAACCAACTTCATGCGGCGGTGTTCCCGAACCGATATGACATTGGAACCTTCAAAAAACGAGTCTACATCTTCTTGAAAGGCCGGCAACACTCTTGTGATACCCCTGGTGTTGCAGTAGTCCATGGGCAGCGGTGATCGCTTATCATCAGGTGACCCGCTTGCTCGTTTGCCCGCCCTATGTTATAAAAAAAAAAACAAAATTTCTAACTCTATTACAGCCCACCAAGAATGGAATTTGTACGCATCTAACATTTTGAGTCCATTCATTTAAAAACCTGTCACTTTCGATGATAAGATACGATTGGGTTGGTATGGTAAATAAACTGTACTCGGTATAGAGTTTATATTATGTGGTATTAGGTTCAAGCTAGATGGACTACAAATTCAACTGTCAGAAGTTTGTTATTTTACATCTGTTATATTTCTCTTGTATGGACTGTACTTCTTTCACAAAATCTCTGTAAACTTTTAAAAGATACATTTCTTGCAGTTGATTTGAACAGGCCCTAACAGACCACCACATTAGGCAATATAATCTCGCGCTCGCTTCCTAGCGTTGCGAGAATTGCCCAATATCCTGCGCGCGCGCCGGTCCTGGGAGCAGCCCGCGGCGGAATATATACACTACAGCTCTGAAGGGGATTGGCTACTTTTAACTTAGAATGGAGTGTTAATTATACTTATTTGCAGAATTCAAGCACAGAAAACTATATAAAAAACCTAGCTACAGAATGTCAAGTCGGGTCTCTATTGGTTCCCCTAATTTTTAGGGTTCCGTACCTCAAAAAGCAAAAACGGAACCCTTATAAGATCACTTTGTTGTCCGTCTATCTGTCAAAGTTTTTTGTATTCCTTTAGGTTGCACAAACTTTTAGTACAAATTTTTTTCGTACATTTTTAATAATCCTTATTTAGTTTTAGTTTATTTATTTAGTTAGTTTCCCTACGTTCAGCAGTTCGGCTCTGCGTTGACATACCTACAAAGCAATATTAGCATCCAAGTCTGAAGAATTTGTGACGCTATTTTTTTTTATGTTGCACAGTCTTCGGCCACCACCGCTTCGTGGTGGCCGAGCGGTAGGGCGCCCGCCTGTGGATACAAAATCCCAGGTTCGAATCCTGCCCGGGCTACAAGAGTTTGTATACCAATCTGACTCATGTTAGTTTTCATCGACCACCACTTGCTTCCGGTGAAGGAAAACATCGTGAGGAAACCTGCACTCTGCGGTTGATGATTATCAGCTAGTGTGTGAAATGGAGAAGGCAATGGCAAACCACTCCATTAAAATTGCCATGAGAGTCGTTGTGTGTGTTTCATTCCATATAATGACCACGACCCTCAGTCATGAGGAAATACGACTAAAGAGAGACAGTCTTCGAGTAACAAGGACTTCCGCGCGCGGACCGTGTTGCTCTATGTCCACAGTAACCAAAACATCTGACCCACCTTAATACTGGTTACTGTAAGTTTCCCATCGCGAAGATTTGCCATCAATTTGAAATCTCCATACATTGAAGTAAAAAAAAAACTATACGAATATGGGTTATTGTAAATTCGTCCCTAGAGTTAATTCGGTACCTGAAAACTTTCTGTAAATTCATCTTTCGTTGTTCTTTCTATAGTAAATTCGGACAGCAAAAAAATTAAGTACCCAATATGATAAAATCAATGTAGGTACCTACTAAATATTAATGTACAACAATAGCTTCATAATTTCTCTTACAACTAGTTATTTATAAAGACATTCGGTTTAATTTTAATGCATATGTATCAAAAGTATGATAATTATTTTTATACAATACAAAATCCGACGAACTTTGATATAATTACAGCCAGCCAATTAATTGACTTAAGTCAATCAATCAGCATAATATTATCGTAAGATTTCAATGATAACGATATAAAATAGTCATAATTTTACACACGTATCTAACATAAGAATTCAGCTAGTTAATACTACATTGTGAGTTATAATTTTACTGCTTACTGTACATTTTACAAAAAAAAAAAAACTTGAGTGGCAAATTTACCACAAATTTTTTATAATTTTTATCGAAGTACCGAATTAAATTTTTATGTATGGAATATTAATTAGGTACCGAATTAACTCTATAAGGGACGAACTTACAATAACCCACGAATATTGCTACGGGTAGGTAAGAGCTATAGTTAATTTGCCAACTATGTTTATTTTGCAAAAATTACCGATAGCAAAAAGCTTGCTCATCTATATGTTTGTACAAAGTATATAATTTTGCAGTTCTTATGGTAGCGTAAATGAATATTAAAACCTATGGCGCCAAAGCCATCTTCGCTTAATTCTATTACTACTTACTGCCAGATGCTATCTCCTCAATGATCACCTACCTGTAACAAAAGAAAAGGCTTGATTGTAACCTTGGCCATTTAGGATTGCGTGCCGATTGGGCAACATTGATTGGCTTTTGTTGTTTTGCGAATTGATGGTTGAATTGCTTTCATCTATGAGTCAGCCCTTTAGATTATTATTCACAATAAGATGTTATTTGAAAAATCTTAAGGTTTATCTCATACACACATATTATGAAATATACCAACTTAAAGTAATAAGTACATACGATACATGAAAATTTAACACATGTTAAAAAAAAATGAAAAACATTTTATTTTGCTATATTTGCTAAGACATTTAGGAGTTCTGGTAGAGTAAAAAGCCAGAAAAGAAAATGGAAGAAGTATTTCGTTTTTTTGTTTGTAAACAACTGTTTATCGTTATATAAAAAAAATATAATATCAATCTGATCTCCAGAAAATCGAAGTCCTAGAGTTTCCATAGCATATCAGAGGTAGACAGGTACAGGTACAATACCCTATTATTATTTACCAACCAGGCCAGTGTTGCAAGCTTGCAAAATGACCCGCCTTACCGCTGAACCTTAACTTTGCCCTGCGTAACTTTTTACAAGATACCGTTCATTGTTTTTATTTATTTCCGGACTATGATCACACCTGTGAAGGTTCCGTACACAAGCGGTCTAAAATTAGTTCAATGTTTCGTCTTAAAATCATTCATACCAGATAGTTCCGGTATGTTCTCTTCTCACGATAGTTTCATTCAGTGTAAGCACATATGGATGGAACCACAAATGATACAATATAACGCACTATAATATAATATATATAGCACATGGGGTACTTATTTATTTATTTAATTTTCGTACACAACAAATATATAGATAGGAAACATAAAATGTAGTAAAACTAAGTACATAGGTACTCCTTATTTCTATAGAAATTTCTTCCAGTAGACTTATTTATGTTTTTCACTGTCAGTCCACTGTTATGTGTATTGTATAATGGGCCTTCCTTTTTCGCGCCATTTAAGTACTTATTTTCATAGATTTAGTCCAAGTTTTAACATATTTTAAACTATATTATTATCAGAATGCAAACTGGCATTCCAATCAGAATTGCACCTGTGATGTTGTGAACGGCCCTGACATTATACCACCTAGTATATTGTGCCGAGGAATGTTATCAGATACAAGAGTTATTGACGAGGCGAACGGTCAAGCGAATACGAAATGTTGCGTTTAAGAAAAAATGCGTTTGTAATTTGAAGGTTATTTTACGCATAGTAATTTTATTAAGTGTTAACTATGGGTTCCCCTATCTATGTTAATTCCAAATTCTCATAATTTAGTTGGAAGTTTTCGCTAAAGAACGAATAAAAGGATAAGGTTTTGCTCGAATATGCTTTGTATTTCGTGGAAAATTCAGAAAATTCGGATGTTTACTTTTCAAAATAGAGAGGAGAGGAATTATGTTATTTATAAAAAAAAATTTCCAAAAAAAATGAACCGACTTCCATTGTAAAACTTAAAATCATGAAATAACTTTATAGGTAGATTGATCAAAAAGAAAAATGTATTGGCATGCTACCTACTGATTGAGGTGAAGTCGGTGCCAAGTGCAGGAATAAGGATATTAGGCATTTTAATTATACATGATTCTAATGTAAATTTAGATTATTTAATTTTTAATTTGGCACCGACTTCACCTCAATCAGTAGGTAGCATGCCAATACATTTTTCTTTTTGATCAATCTACCTATAAAGTTATTTCATGATTTTAAGTTTTACAATGGAAGTCGGTTCATTTTTTTTGGAAAAAAAAATTATTTTATCATTTTTAGTGCACTTAGATAGATAGATAGATAGATCAACACTTTATTGCACCATTTACAAAAAGAACATACAAAAGAGACAAAATTAAATACAAAAATGAGCGCAAAGGCGGGCTTATCGCAAATGCAATTTCTTAGCAACTTCGCGCAATTTTGTTGTCATGAAAACTTAAACTTATTTTTTCACTGGCCGAAAGTTAAGAAATCGAAACGTTTATGTCAGTTTGATTTTAAATGTCACAACTTGTCAGAATTCAACAGAAATCTTTTATTTTTGGCACATAAATATACCAAGAGCCCGCGACGACCAACCTTCCTTATTTTAAAAATGCTGAATGTTTCTCTGTGTGGGATATACGTGTAAAAAAGATTAGCGACTACACATGAAGTTTGAATCTTAGTAGCTTATGCAAGTAATATGGATAGAAAAAGTGATTTTTATAGGTAGAAAGCACCCTTGAGGACCTCTCAAAGTATCATTCAATTCAGCTTTTATAATAAAACAAACATGACTATAATTTAGTAAAGTTACAATGTCTGGCAGGGGTTTGTATGGGTCTCTAATGATTGTCATAAAAATATTTGTAATAATATAGTTCGAAATAATGTTTTTTCACATAATCATAATTAACATAAATTAAAATTAAAATAATATTTTTTCAAATAATTTTTTTAACATAATTGTTTTGTAATAAATACAAATAATCATAATCATAAATAATCATAATATATTTTTAATCATAATAGTAATACTCATAATGTACAGAGAAAAGAGAACTCATAATGTACGGATGCACTCAGAAAAAAGGTAAGATTTGTTAAGTTTTTGTTTTTTTGTTGTTTATGTTCGCGGCTTAAGGGTGGCCCAAGGGCCACCCCCGCCGCACCCTAACCTATACTAGTGTTTGTGTCAACTTAATGTGAAATCGAAACTTAATGTATAATCAAATATCAAATTTTACATAATGTCTTCAAATGTCATCAACAAAACAAAAGATGAACAAAATAAAAAATAAACTATGTTTATGACCATAACAATTATGACAAATCCGTTATGATAAACCATTTTATAAAAAAAAATCTGTATGACAATCTATGATTATGACTACCTACACAAATTTTATTACAATAAATATTATTTAAATAAAATATTATGATAAAAAAATTATGAGAAAGGTTTTATGACAAACCATATTATGATTATTAACCTTATGAGAAATAAAAGGATCCCGGTTTGTATCCGCACCAATTGCTTGGCAATGGATGACGTGATTTCTTATATTATTCGGAATAAAGTCTTAAAAAATCTTTTACTTTGAGGAAATTGAGCTATCACTTTAAATATGGTTGCTACAAATTATCTGCCTAAGCAATCATGATCCAACTTTTATAGTCGGTTATCGCTGTTTCTGTGTTGGGGACATGCACAGAGAATCTTGAGTTTTCATAAAATAAGGAAGGGCATGCTGTCGCTGGCTTTTGCTCTATAATCCAATGCTTGAATTTGTAAATTTTGTTAGGTATCTTTAAAATTACCGAACAGATTCTGACGTGGTTAAAATGGGACCAAATTGGGAATAAACTCTTTCAAATAAAACAATAATTTCGGAAATCAGTCCGCTATAGGCGGAGAAATCGGCGAACATACATAAAAAAAAACATACATACATCGAAACATATAACCTCCTCCTTTTTTGGGAAGTCGGTTGAAAATTCGAATTTCGTTAATGAGATCCTATTGGTAGTTAAAACTCATCTCCTCGCCGCGGCTTTAGTAGACACCAGCCCTCAAATTGTCAATTTTCTAATTTCATGACTTGTCGTTCTATCAAAAATTGTCAAAATTCAAAATTAAAAAAAAAAGAAAACTTCAGAAATGTCAGCGAAATGATCTTGTAATATTCGTTTATTTATTATTTTTGATTCTTTTATGAAAGCTACAAAAATTAAGGTTTGGCATCAAATAGGAGTGTTTGTCATTAGCGTGAAACAGTTTGGGAAAGGGGAGCGAAACCAGGTCGGCACCATTAGGCGCGCCCATCCGCTGGGACTTAACCTATAAATCGCACTGAAATTTAACAAAAAGATATATAACTTTGGATATATTAAATAATGGAAGTTCGTTTTGATTTACAATAACCCTACTTATTATTAATGGATTATGAGGATGTTTGTTACTCAATCACGCAAAATATAGGTACTGGACCGATTTCGTTGAAATTTGGTATAAGGATAGAAAAATACTGGGAATAGCAAATAGGGTACTTTTTATCTCGAAATTCCCAGCTGAACGAGTTGAATGAGAATTGCATACGCAATTTATTGGGAGCTGACATCTATTTATGAGGATGCATTCCACATTGGGCATCCATTTAAATGGCCTGAATCAATATATTTCTCAGGTGTGCCCAATGTAGAATATGTCCTTATGACGTACTTACAATAGTAAATAATAATCAAATTCTAAATTTATCATATATCACCAGTTAAGATCTATCAATACACAAATATATCTACGTCTGTTTATCTACTTCTCATGAACTGCTAGTGGGCGCAAGGCCGTCTCTCTCACGACGACTTGTCCCACTGTTATCCCACCGGTGGGCCACGTGGGCTGTTTCCTGTTTTGATAAATGTCTAGTGTTTTACTTTGAAAGTTTCTTAAGTTTCAACTTACAAAAGCAAAATATTTTGTATTAGCGCTCCACCCCGACTTCGCTCGGGAGGCACATACATAAATTGTAGCCTATGTCACTTGGGTATAATGTAGCTTTTTATTGGTGAAATAATTTTTGAAATCGGTTCAGTATATTACCCCTACAAACAAACTTACAAACACTTTACAACCTCTTTATAATATTAGTGTGATTTCAATGTTTATACTTACCACATATAGATACATATCATATCATGTCTATATCCCTTACGGGATAGTCAGAGTCAAGAGTCTAAATGCTCGAAGACTCCGTTACTATTCACATTATTATTATGTTAAGGATTAAATCAAATGTGATTTTTAAAAAATCATGAGGCGATTACAATATTTATTGATATTTTATTACTACAAGTCTTCATCACGAAGGTTGAACCTGAGAAATTAACAATAAATTCCGCGCGGACGAATTCGCCGGCAAGAGCTAGTGAAGATAAACGCTGATTGAGCAATGTCTACCTCAAAAGTGGTATCAGTCATTTTGAAGGAGATTATGCCCATTTTAGACGATGTTAACTGCGTCTCAAGTTACTCTACATGGAACTCTACACGCCGGTAATAGAGGTCAATTTGCAATATATTTGGCTAGGTTGATGATCTGGTGACTGTACTATTAACGCCTGGTGAGAGATCAACGGACTTACCTTTCGAAGACACCAGACTTCGCCTTGCTGTCCTCGGGCCTCGTACCACGTGTCTGTCCGGGTAGGTAAGAGTCTGAGGGAACTTCACCATGGGATATCCAAGGGTCACTGATCTGTATGTATTTCGGGAGTGTCGTAAGTTCGATTTCGTAGGGTTTTGGAGGAGCACAATCACGTCCACTGGTTGTTATGAGCGCGTAACGCCGCAGCTAACATTTCGCGTGTCGCGATAGGTTTGTGACTGATTTTGATGATTTGTCGACGCCAGAGGTCGCGCGTGTCGGCGCACCGGCCAATGAGCGGATTGCATAGCATATCCGGTGTCAACACGGAAGTCCGAGATCAAATCACCATTAATTTATCTCAAGTTGTGTGTTGATAGAAATAGAATCGAAAATAAAAAATACAAATAAACTAAATATCCCATTCCAGTACGGAACATGCCGCTCACCTTAAAATAATGGGATTCTTTTAAAGATAGAAGAAATTAGTTACTAGTTTAGTAGACTAAAGTAAAAAACTTATAAGAAACTTCCTATAAAACTAAAGTTGAGCGTTCGTAGAACGACCGTAGTTAAAATAAGAAAAATTAAATAAAGATAGTTTCCTGCATTCAGCCCTGCGACGAAGGTCTTGGGTTCAGTGGACAGTGGTAGACACTGCTGAATGCAGGAGCCATTAGATACCTATTCTAATGGAAGAGGGCAGAGCTTAACCACTGCTCTCTTAAAAAATGTTTTCCCGGCCTGTAGTGTAACTACGCGGGTGATATTGTCCGAGCCAGGATGAAGCGCATGCACACGAGCCATCCTCCACTGAAGAGGGGGAAGATTGTCGTCGCGTACAACAACAATGGTTCCTTCACGAATGGGCTCACCGCGATCGTGATACCACTTGCTACGTTGTTGGAGTTCATGCAAGTATTCTTGACTCCATCTCTTCCAGAAGTGCTGGAAGCATTGTTGAACCCACCGCCATCGGGATAGGCGTGTGGGAGGTGTGTCGGTCAAGGAGACGTCCGGTAGAGTCGTGACGGGACCACCAATCAAAAAATGCGCCGGTGTTAACGGCAAGGGATCTGTAGGATCGGCGCTTAACACACACAGCGGTCGTGAATTGAGGACAGCTTCGACTTGGCATAACAAAGTATGCATTTCGTCATACGTTTGTACTTGGGTACCTATCACGCGAAGAAAGTGATGCTTAAAGCTTTTGACACCCGATTCAAATAGGCCTCCGAAATGGCTCGCAAACGGGGGTTGGAAGTGCCACGTGACCCCTTGATGCAGCGTTTGAGCATGCAACGAACTTTGGACTGAATCGTTTCGTAGAAACTGATACAACTCCTTCAATTGGTTGTTACACCCCACGAAGTTTCTCCCACAATCCGAGTAAATATCCGAGCACAAACCGCGACGCGAAGTGAATCGGCGAAAAGCCGCTAGAAAAGCTTCGGTAGATAATTCCGATACTATCTCGAGATGTATCGCCTTGACTGACATACATACGAAAACTGAAACATAACATTTAATAATTTTTGCGTTGCGCACCTTGTTGGCGCGAACGTAGAATGGGCCAGCGTAGTCAACAGCTGTTTTTAAGAATGGACGTTCGGGTCTTAATCGCGCGGCTGGCAACGGCGCCATCATTGGTTGCGGATGCGTCGGCCGTAGGCGAAAACATCGCACGCAACGATGTATGCGCTGCCGAATAATGTCACGGCTTGACAGAATCCAATATTTTTGCAAGAGAAAGTATTGGACCGATTGGGAGCCCGCATGCAAATTTACCAAATGAGCGTCATCAATTATCAAATAAGTTAAGTTATGCCTCTTTGGTAGAATTAACTGATGTTTCGATTCGTATGAAAGAAGAGATTTGTGAAGGCGTCCGCCGACACGTAAAAAATTGTTGTCATCAATGAAGGGATTGAGCCGCTTCAATTGATTAGAGGGGTTTTCCCCTTAGAAATATTTTTTATATCTTCTTGAAAAGTGGACTGTTGTACAATGTAAATCAATCGATTCAAAGAATAAGAATATTCTGAAATAGAAATGTACTGTAAGTACGAAATATTTGTTCTATTAATTTTAGATTTTAAAATTCTATAGAAGCGAAATATATATGCAGTAATTCGAACTAATTTGGATAAGGTTGAAAACCTGTTGAAAATGTCATTTTCTTCCACGTTCGAAGAAATAGTGGTAGCGGAAGCTAAAGGTAAGTTACGTTTTTCTTCATTCGTAGGAGAAATTTCCTTTTGTGCTGGCCAGGTCGTAGGATCCTGTCGCAGCCACCCGGGACCATGAAACCACATATCATTCTCTAGGAATGTGGACGGTAGCATACCACGTGACGGAGCATCCGCTGGGTTGTCCGCCGAAGGCACGTGTCTCCAGTGTGGACTCGGGACCACGGTAAGTATTTCGCTAGTGCGATTAGAAATAAATGTCTTCCACTCGTAGGGCGGAGAGCGCAGCCAAGCCAGAACAATAGACGAATCCGACCACGCGTATACATTTATCATTTCTATGTTGTAAATCCGTATGACCTTGTCTAACAGACGGGATAAGAGTAGTGCCGCCATGAGTTCTAGGCGCGGGATTGATAACCGCGGAGAGATCGGCGTGACCCGTGTTTTTGCAATTAGAAGATGGACGGTACTCCCTCCGTTACTGTCGGTCAAACGTAGATAAATGCATGCCGCGTATGCACGTTCGGACGCATCAGAAAAGCCGTGAATCTGCATGCTACACGATTTGGAAAAGACCTGGCGGGGAATGGAAACACGTGATAAGAGTGGTAACTCTTGTATGAAATCAACCCAAGCGTTTACGATATCCACGGGTGGGCGGTCGTCCCAACCAACGCCGGAAAGCCATAATAACTGCATCAAATGTTTTGCAAAAACAGTTACAGGGGACAGCCAACCCATCGGGTCGTAAATCTTGGCGATCTGTGAGAGTATGGTTCGTTTTGTAATTTTATCCGAATTACATTGAACGCTGAATGTGAACTGATCAGTGGAAGGATCCCACTGCAATCCTAAGACCTTTGTCTGATTATCCCTTTCCATGGGAGCGAACGGAACACTATTTTGCCGCTCACCGTCAAGTACTGGCATCTGCACCGCAGCGAGTATCGCTGGGCAATTGCTGTGCCATTTGCGTAATTGGAAACCAGCGGCAGCACAAATAGCGATGAGCTCCTGTTGAAGAGCCAGAGCTTGATCTTCATAGTCAGCTCCAGTAATGACGTCATCGACGAATACTTGATCCAACAGCACCGTAGAAGCGAGAGGGAAACGAGTAGTTTCGTCATGAGCTAGTTGCTTAATTGTGCGAAGAGCTAAATAAGGTGAGGCACTTACGCCAAAAGTGACAGTACATAAACGATATTCCCGGAGGGGATCGCCAGGGATTTACGCCAGAGGATGCGTTGAAAATCTCTGTCGGCCTCCTGAACTAATATATTACGGTACATTTGTTTAATGTCAGCCGTAAATACGATGTGATGTCTCCGAAATTTTAAAATAATATCGACAATGTCCTGGTGTAACTTCGGACCTATGAATAAATTTTCATTAAGTGAAACACCGTTAGCGGACTTGCAACCGGCGTCAAAAACAACGCGAGTGCGTGTCGTCTCACTGGACTCCTTTACCACGCAGTGATGAGGAATATAGTATACCCTACCCGGCACGGGTTTAGTTTCGACGAGTTCCATGTGCCCGAGATCGAGGTACTCTTGTAGGCAGTCATGATAGTCCGTCTTCAACTTAGGGTTCCGTTCCAATCGATGTTCCAATTTATGAAAGCGAGCGAGTGCAATTTCTAGAATCGCCCAGTGGTGGGGCGTTAGGTTTGAATGGGAGCGCGACTATGTAACGTCCGGTCCCGTCACGACTGTGTGTGGTTTCGAAAATCGATTCGCATAAACGTTCGTCGGGCGTGAGCGATTTATCTTCCGGCAATGACTCAAGTTCCCAAAATCTCTTCAAGTCACTGTCATCGTAGAATGAGCTAGCGCAAGCTTGAATGGGGGATGGAGTCGTAGACTCGCATGTGAGTTGACCTAGTAATAGGTAGCCGAAGATACTGTTCATCGCAATCGGAGAACCCGGCGATCCGCTAATTATATTGCCTAGTAGTATATGTGATAGTATATCAGCACCTACTAGCATCTCCACCGGTTGTGGTGTATGGAAAGTCGGATCAGCTAATTTTAAATTATTAATATGAGACCAGCCTGTATAAGGTAATTTTATACTAGGCATATTTGCAATTAATTTCGGTAAAATTAATGCTTGTACCGGTATAGAAGGTTGTCGGGCATGGACAGGTGTCAAACACAATGAAACCGTACCTTTAGGATGTACTGGACGGTCACTACCTATACCATACACCGGTGTGTTGACATTACGACGTTCTAAACCCAAACGCTGTACGCATGCCTCAGTAATGAACGACGCTTGACTCCCGGTATCAATCATACACCGTATCGTAGAACGCTTATGCATATCAACCCATACATCAACGCGCGCGGTTGACAATAGCACTGTATTCATGCGTGCCGCGGGCGCATTGGATAACGCACACACATCATGAATAATAGTGTTTTCAACGGCCGACGACATTGCACATGACGGCGGATCTGAACTCCCATTGGAGTGAGACGGAGACTCCTGCGCGTCATGAGTGAGTGAGACAGCACTACTCTCACCTTTAGTGAAATGAAGTAATGTATGATGACGTTTAAAGCAAGTACGGCAAACAAAGTTGGATTTGCATTGTCGTATTTCATGACACGGAATCAAACAATTCACGCAGATATCTTTATCTTTCACAAATGAATATCTATCGTGTGGTGGCAAATTCAAAAAACTCGAACATTTCGTTATCATATGAGACGCATTACAATACAAGCAATTTTTTGTCTTATTGACATTCATAGAAGGCTGAGAATTGCTTGCGTTGTCCGACGTGACATTTGCTGTGAACGCACGTGGGCTAGATTTACCGGTAGGGGGCACTGTCGCTCCGCCACGCGGCTTCGCCGCAGAGTTCGAAGTACCTACATAATTTTTCTTACCCGCTGCGTTACCACTGGAATCGATCATTCCGACTGCAGAAAGTTCTCGTTCGAGAAAATTAATTAAAGTAGATACAGCTGGAATTTCGCATGGTTTCAGTAATGATAACTCGAAACGTTTTCGAATGGAACTCGGTATTTTACGTAATAAAATATTTAATAATAGAAAATTCCATTGTTCAACGGGAAATTGCATCATTTCTAATGCTTTAGTATTCTCTTGAAATATATTTAAAAAGTTACGAAGACTTGTATAGTTATCTGAACAAGTTTCCATATCTAATATTCGATCGAGATGTTTTGATGCAATTGCTCGCTTATTTTCGTATCGAGAAACCAGAGTACTCCACGCAATACAATAATTTTCGTCTGTTATAGGTATTGACTTAATGAGATTGAAGGGCTCATTTTTCAGAGTAAGAAGTAGGTATCGAAATTTCTCCGCATCCGTGTATGAATCATTGTTGTGAACAAGTGATTTGAACAAATCGCAAAATGATGGCCAGTCAGTGGTTTCCCCGGAAAACGACGGTAGGGGCAACTTTGGTAATTTGGGCTGACTGAGATTGCCGGCCCCGGCACTATGCACCGACATATTAACACAAGATCGACTCATGCGCCTGGCTTCATCCTCATTTTGCTTTATAGAATTAATATTACCTAAGATAGCGTAATACAACTCGTTGAAAGTACTACGAATGCTCAACTGTTCGTCCTTTTCGAAAGTACCTTTTTTAATTAACTGTTTTTCAATTTTAGATTGTAATTTAAGAAATTTACGTTGAATTGGAACTATATCTTTAGATCTAGCCCTGAACTGTTGTTCGTCAGATGGGAAGAATTCTAAAGTTTGTTTTAATTCATCTAAAATAATTTCTCTTTCGAACAAATCTTGTTCCGCCATATTGGCTTTGCTTAGCGCGTAACGCTGTTGCAAATGAAATTGAAATCGAACAACACAACTTTGAAACAAATACAAATCCGGCTCGTAAGGCCAAATTTATGGTGAGAGATCAACGGACTTACCTTTCGAAGACACCAGACTTCGCCTTGCTGTCCTCGGGCCTCGTACCACGTGTCTGTCCGGGTAGGTAAGAGTCTGAGGGAACTTCACCATGGGATATCCAAGGGTCACTGATCTGTATGTATTTCGGGAGTGTCGTAAGTTCGATTTCGTAGGGTTTTGGAGGAGCACAATCACGTCCACTGGTTGTTATGAGCGCGTAACGCCGCAGCTAACATTTCGCGTGTCGCGATAGGTTTGTGACTGATTTTGATGATTTGTCGACGCCAGAGGTCGCGCGTGTCGGCGCACCGGCCAATGAGCGGATTGCATAGCATATCCGGTGTCAACACGGAAGTCCGAGATCAAATCACCATTAATTTATCTCAAGTTGTGTGTTGATAGAAATAGAATCGAAAATAAAAAATACAAATAAACTAAATATCCCATTCCAGTACGGAACAACGCCAGTATATTGGAATGCATTTAGTGACACAGTTTAGTGCAACTTTGCCGACTACGGCGGAATGTGAAAGGGTTTTTAAGGTTTTGTCATTTGATAGCTGGACACATTCGATTTGGCAAAGCGATTTTAGCTCTATATCTAAAGCTAAAGCGATAACATTTCATGTGTTTCATTCCACGTGATGACACCGATAAGAGCTTAGTTCTTAAATAGCAAGAAGAAATTCATATAGGTACATATTGCTTTTATTATTCGGAAATTTCACCATAGAAAACTAAATTCACGCAAGCGAAGCTGACGACAAGGTATTGCATCTGACATATAATTTAGCACAGTATACATATACCTCAATGAATATAAATATTGGAAAATGCGTATTGAATAATATGATGAGTAATAGTGCTAAAAACACTGCTTTATCTTAAAGCACCTGTTTAAAGCCAAAGGTCACGATTATGTCTTATTTACGCTGAGTATGGCGCATTAGGTGCTAGGGTTATCACAACATTATTTTTATATTGCAATACAAAACATTAAATTGAAAATTTTTATTTAGTTTTTAGTAGACATTAATATAATTTCAGTTTTAATTCAGGTGTCTGGCTATTGGCAAATAAAAAAATGAAACATACTATATCTTAAATCTGCCTATATCTAAATAGTACATTGTTACCGGTGGGTGAAAGTAATTTTTATAAGTCCCGAGACGGGGTTTGGCTTTGACTGTGGCGAGGGACTTAAAAAAGTCTTTCACCCGAGGTAAACACTGTGCTTTTCATTACGAATACAAGGAAAAGAAAGAAAACATGAATTAGCTAAAGAAATAATGAGTATATTATACGGAAGCATAAACAAAACTCTAAACTTGAAAAAGAAAATGAGATCGGATTGCGGCTTTAGCTTCCAGCATTTTTTTTTTCTGTGGCCGACCAACTATTTAGCTATAGATTATTTTCATACGGTTCCATCATTGAAAAAACAAATCTATGTTAAAAAAAATTATTAATAAATATATTCTTTAATTTCATGTTATTTCAATTTAACATAATATATTGAATGGCTGTATATAATGTTGGAACATGGTTCAATAGAATAACGTGAAAATAGAACTAGTTAAACTAGTTAAACTAGTATAACTTTTACCACGCTCCTCAGGCAACTTCAGATTTACTTTCAGAGTATGAGTAATGAAAAATACATTTCATAGACTTTCAAATTAAAAATGTTGTATTTATACAAAATTTTCTTATAATTATAATGTAAGTCTTAATAATATGTATTTCTCTCTCAGCCGAAAGACGTCCACTGCTGGACAAAGGCCTCCCCCAAGGATTTCCACAACGACCGGTCCTGCGCTGCCCGCATCCATGCGCAACCCGCGACCTTCACCAGCAGGGCTAACATGCGCGTCACGACATATCTCTAAGACGACATGACATAATTTGTCGAATTCGACAATTTTGTCGTTTACCGTAACATGCGCGCCACGAAAGAGAGCTATCTCGACGTGACTTGGCTTTCTCTTCTCGATACGTCAAGTTTTTTGTAAAATAGCACAACCTACCTATATGGTTGATACAGTCAGTCATCGAATGCCTTTACGCGGGCAATCGTGGGGGGTTTGAGGGGCGAGGGACGGAGGGGGGCGTACCGCACGGCCATACTAATTTCATTTTCGATTTAGTATGGCAGTGCGGTACTAATTTAAGGGTTGTATGTTTTAAAAAAACTTGTGCGGAGCGACGCCGATTAGGCAGACCCTCCAATCCAACAAAGCTACTTAGATGATATACTACATTTTACTTTTTATTTTTTGGATCCAAGATGGCCGACATTTTTTTATAATAAATAGGTAGGTATCGTTAAAAACATTTATTTAGAAATCCAAGATGGCGGACAATTTTTTCTTTAAATTTAACATTATGGGTATCCTTTTTATAGGTTTTTTGGGACGCTAATGACGAAAATAACATTTATTTAGAAATCCAAGATGGCGGACAATTTTTTTTTTAAATTTAACAAATGGGTATCGTTTTATAGGTTTTTGGGGACGCTGATGATGTAAATAACATTTATTTTGAGATCCAAGATGGCAGACAATATTTTTTTTAATTTTACAATATGTGTATCGTTTTATACTCGAGTGACTGTATATCAGAAACAAGTGCCAGAAAAAACTTATGTCCGCCATCTTGGAACTCAAAATAAATGTTATTTTCGTCATCAGCGTCCCCAAAAACCTATAAAAGGATACCCATATGTTAAATTTAAAAAAAAAAATTGTCCGCCATCTTGGATCTCAAAATATATGTTATTTTCGTCATCAGCGTCCCCAAAAACCTGTAAAACGATATCCATATTGTAAAATTAAAAAAAAAATGTCTTCATCTTGGATCCAAAAATATTATTTTTGTAAACCTCATCCCGAAAAATTGGCCTTCACGGGATGCCAGGCAGATGTATAACATCTTAGCATCCTGGCACGACGTTCACGCTATTTTCTGTCACGGCATTCGAGTCGATTTTACTGTCTAGCCGCGCCTATAGATGTATTTACATAAAATACATTGGCCATCTTGAATAAAAAAAAATCACAATCAACAACTTTAATTAGTAGGTATCCAGATATCCCGCACGATTCGAGTACAATTTTTTCTCGTCGCTTGTCGTCGAAAAAATATTTGACGACAAACTTATCATGTATAATGCATCAAAACATTTCAAAAATCGATTCAATTTGGCGCGCATGTTAGGGTTTGTAGACAAATTGTCACGAAGTCTTCATTTGACAGAAGGACATGATTTGACTGTGCTGCCATGTTAGCGACTGTAGACATATAGAGATATGTCGTCTCATATCGACAAAATGCCACGACAAAATTATGTCGTGGCGCGCATGTTAGCCCTGCAGGTCGTCGGTCCACCGAGTGGGAGGCCTTATTTGGCCTTATTTGTGGGATTTATATATTTATAAAGATATATTATTAAGACTTACATTATAAGTACTTCTTTATCATTATATTTAGATACTAGAAGTACTTAATCACCTATACCCATGGACAACTGTAACGCCAGGAGTGTATCGCAGGGGTATCGTAGGAGTGTTTCTGCTTAAGCTGCAATAACTTATCTCAAACTGACTGTAAGTTTTATGTTAAGTGTATTGGAGAAAAATAAATAAGATTTTATAAGATTTAAAAAATATAAGATTGACAACCCTAATCAAAGTGAGCTGCGTACAGCCCGTCACGCAGACCCCGCCCTGAGATCGCAATCTCGTGGGATACCGCTGATTCACGCCTAGCCTCCACCTAGCCCCTGGGCACATCCTGCTAACTTGTGTTTTAACGTTACTTAGAGTAACTAACAAAGATGTAACTACATACATACGTACATAGTACATAGTACCAATTTTTCCCACCATTTTTTCTGCATTTCCATATCTATATAATAAACTCCATTCACTACTTCGAATCCTGCCCCTCACATCTTACTCTTGTAAACAAGTTGTCTCAAGATATTTGCAATCCCTTAATTATAGTGATACCGAAAATTTACTAACGCCCCCAGAATGACAAAAAAAATAAAAAAATAAACAATCTGCTACGTATTTTAAAATTTGTTACCCTAAATTTAAGCTACTTTTAAGTTACTTTTAGATTTATTGTATGTAACACAACCAGGTGTGAGAGCCCTGGAGCACTGTAATACAGGCTTGCCTAATACAGGCTCCAGTCTCCTTACAGTTTTGGTAAATGTACAGTATACATTCTGTAGTTACTAACTTTGTACTGTTTTGGAGAATAAATACATTTTTTACATATGGCCATATGGTCATCATATAATTTTCATATACATTTTCTAAATACTTACACAATGATTTTTTTAACCTCACCTAGAGGGGAAGTCGATAGTGAATTTTACTTTAAGAAAACATTCCTTTATTTAAAAAGAAACCAAAATTTTTCGCAAATTGGTTAAAATTTGATAAAATGACAGCCTGTACTTTTACAATATCATTCTATTATTAAATGACAAATCTCTTCAACAAATATTGCAACAAATATTACAGACAAAGCACTAAAATACGTAAAGTTACATCAAAAAATAACAAAAGTATAATAAAACTAGTATAATTAGAGCAGTTGAAGTTCAAGTGTTTTGACCCCAAGGCGGTCGGGCGGGGCGGCGGCGTCAAAGGAAATGTCAAACTGTATTCTTGGATTCAAGAGGATTCACCATCGAACGACGACCTCTGCTACCCAAGAGTATAAAGTGGAAAATAATGCATTCTAAAAAATTTCGCATTTAATAAAAAAAAAAAATGGGGAGAAACACGGAAAGTTCTCCCGATATAGCGCCTTGACATTAATAGCTAAAGGCAACTTGGGCTAGAAATTAGCAATACGTATGTATTAACATACATAGTAAGGATAAGGATCCACTTCAGGACTATCTATCTATCTATCTCAGCCGAAAGACGTCCACTGCTGGACAAAGGCCTCCCCCACTTCAGGACATATATAGATTTTTTTTAAATGTCACAAATGCATGCAAATTACAACTTAATAGAAAATTAACTGATAAAGGCTGCATGCCATATTTAATTAAAAAAAAAATACAAAATTATCTACTAATAAACATTTTCTTTACTTAAGGTTATTATTTGTTAATGTTCGTAAATGTAGTTACACTAATAAAATTAAGTGCACACAGGTATTGTAACTTAAACAAATAAAACATATTAAATAAATCGGTTTACATAACAAAGCTGTGGAAATTACCCGTATCTTTATTGGTACATGTGTAAATACTTATAGACCGAGAGGTCACGGGAATTTTCGTAACGATCAGGGAAACGGATAGACTTGCTTTTATGGGTTGTAGAGTAGTCCCCTAATGTGAATGATGTCGGTCTGCCGGCTCTCAGTGGTAGCTTCTTCGAGCTATAGGGCCTGGAAGGTGCTTCATTGTTGCGAAAAAAAAACGATCTGAGAAATGGTTAGTTTTAGTACATATTCAAAGTATGGCATCTCCGCATGTGAAACAAGTTGGTCTGCCGGCTGTCAGTGGTTGCATTTCAGAGCTATGAGGCGCGCAAGTCACTGCATAGTTACAAAAAACCATAAGAGAAATGGTTAGTTTTAGTACCAATTGGAAGAATGGTGTATCCACAGATGAAACGAGTTGGTCTGCCGGCTGTCAGTGGTTGTATTTCAGAGCTATCATCGTTCACGTAAGTCGCTTATTTGAGGAAAAAGTCTAAAAAAACATTGAAAAGCGGGAAAATAGGCGAATTTTTCTAGTTCATGCCAGCCGCTGTCGTATCTGCGTATGTTTGACCCAATCTCAAACTTGCGCCGCGCACCACCGCACTGTGGGGAAAAAATTCGCCTCTAGAGAAAAAAAGGTTTTTTTCAGAAAATCTACGTCGATTTTGGTAAAAACTGATTATGTATTTCATTTTTGATCTTATTAAGAAGACTTTTTATTAATACTATTTTTGCTAAACTTGCATTCTTTTAATAGGAACTAAAACTGACCTTTCTCTTACCGTTTTTTTTTCGTAACTAAGCAGTGACTTTCGCGCCTCATAGCTCTGAAATGCAACCACTGACAGCCGGCAGACCAACTTGTCTCACATGCAGAGATGCCATACTTTGAATATGTACTAAAACTAACCATTCCTCAGATCGTTATCTATTTTTTGCAACAATGAAGCTCATTCTAGCCTTAATAGCTCAAAGTGGCAACCACTGATAGCCGGCAGACCAACTTGTCTCACATGAGGAGATGCCATATTTTGAATATGTACTAAAACTAACCATTTCTCTGATAATTTTTCAACAATGAAGCCCCTTCCAGGCCCTAGGTATAGCTCGAAGTGGCAACCACTGAAGGCCGGCAGACCAACTTGTTTCACCTGTAGAGACACTATTCTTTCAATAAGAACTAAAACTGACCATTTCTTTTACCGTTTTATTTCGTAACTATGCAGTGACTTTCGCGCCTCATAGCTCTGAAATGCAATCACCGACAGCCGGCAGACCAACTTTTTTCACATGCGGAGATACCATACTTTGAATATGTACTAAAACTTACCATTCCTCAGATCGTTTTCTATTTTTTGCAACAATGAAGCTCCTTCTATCCTTATAGCTCAAAGTGGCAACCGCTGACAGCCGGCAGACCAACTTGTTTCACATACGGAGATGCCATACTTTGAATATATACTAAAACTAACCATTCCTCGGATCGTTTTCTATTTTTTGCAACAATTAAGCTCCTTCTAGCCTTTATAGCTCAAAGTGGCAACCACTGACAGCCGGCAGACCATCTTTTTTCACATACGGAGATGCCATACTTTGAATATATACTAAAACTAACCATTTCCCTGATCGTTTTTTTTTCGCTACAATGAAGCCCCTTTCAGCCCCTATAGCTCAAAGTGGCAACCACTGACAGCCGGCAGACCAACTTGTTTCACATACAGAGAGAGATGCCATACTTTAAATATTTACTAAAACTAACCATTTCTCTAAGCATTTTTTTTCACAACAATGAAGCCCCTTCCAGGCCCTAGGTATAGCTCGAAGTGGCAAGCACTGAAGGCCGGCAGACCAACTTGTTTCACCTGTGGAGACACCATTCTTTCAATAAGTACTAAAACTGACCATTCCTTTTACCGTTTTTTTTCGTAACTATGCAGTGACTTTCGCGCCTCATAGCTCTGAAATGCAACCACTGACAGCCGGCAGACCAACTTGTTTCACATGCGGAGATACCATACTTTGAATATGTACTAAAACTAACCATTTCTCAGATCGTTTTCTATTTTTTGCAACAATAAAGCTCCTTCCAGGTCCTAGGTATAGCTCAAAGTGGCAACCACTGACAGCCGGCGGACCAACTTGTTTCACATGCGGAGATACCATACTTTGAATATGTACTAAAACTAACCATTCCTCAGATCGTTTTCTATTTTTTTGCAACAATGAAGCTCCTTCCAGGCCCTAGGTATAGCTCAAAGTGGCAACCACTGACAGCCGGCGGACGAACTGGTTTCACATGCGGAGATGCCATACTTTGAATATATACTAAAACTAACCATTCCTCAGATCGTTTTCTATTTTTTGCAACAATGAAGCTCCTTCTATCCTTTATAGCTCAAAGTGGCAACCGCTGACAGCCGGCAGACCAACTTGTTTCACATACGGAGATGCCATACTTTGAATATATACTAAAACTAACCATTTCTCTGATCGTTTTTTTTTTCGCTACAATGAAGCCCCTTTCAGCCCCTATAGCTCAAAGTGGCAACCACTGACAGCCGGCAGACCAACTTGTTTCACATACAGAGAGAGATGCCATACTTTAAATATTTACTAAAACTAACCATTTCTCTAAGCATTTTTTTTCACAACAATGAAGCCCCTTCCAGGCCCTAGGTATAGCTCGAAGTGGCAACCACTGAAGGCCGGCAGACCAACTTGTTTCACCTGTGGAGACACCATTCTTTCAATAAGTACTAAAACTGACCATTCCTTTTACCGTTTTTTTTCGTAACTATGCAGTGACTTTCGCGCCTCATAGCTCTGAAATGCAACCACTGACAGCCGGCAGACCAACTTGTTTCACATGCGGAGATACCATACTTTGAATATGTACTAAAACTAACCATTCCTCAGATCGTTTTCTATTTTTTGCAACAATGAAGCTCCTTCCAGGCCCTAGGTATAGCTCAAAGTGGCAACCACTGACAGCCGGCGGACGAACTGGTTTCACATGCGGAGATGCCATACTTTGAATATATACTAAAACTAACCATTTCTCTGATCGTTTTTTTTTTCGCTACAATGAAGCCCCTTTAGCCCCTATAGCTCAAAGTGGCAACCACTGATAGAAAGCAGACCAACTTGTTTCACATACGGAGATGCCATACTTTGAATATGTACTAAAACTAACCATTTCTCTGAGCATTTTTTTTCGCAACAATGATTCCAGGCTCTAGAGCTCGAAGTGGTAACCACTGATAGCCAGCAGACCAACTTGTTTCACATGCGGAGATACCATACTTTGAATATGTACTAAAACTAACCATTCCTCGGATCGTTTTCTATTTTTTGCAACAATGAAGCTCCTTCTAGCCTTTATAGCTCAAAGTGGCAACCACTGACAGCCGGCAGACCAATTTTTTTCACATACGGAGATGCCATACTTTGAATATATACTAAAACTAACCATTTCTCTGATAGTTTTTTCGCTACAATGAAGCCCCTTTCAGCCCCTATAGCTCAAAGTGGCAACCACTGATAGCCAGCAGACCAACTTGTTTCACATACGGAGATGCCATACTTTGAATATGTACTAAAACTAACCATTTCTCTGAGCATTTTTTTTTCGCAACAATGATTCCAGGCTCTAGAGCTCGAAGTGGTAACCACTGAAAGCCGGCAGACAGACTCGTTAACCTGTGGAGACACCATTCTTCCAATAGGTATTAAAACTGACCATTTCTCTTACGGTTTTTTTTTTGTAACTATGCAGTAACTTTCGCGCCTCATAGTTCTGTAATGCAACCACTGATAGCCGGCAGACCAACTTGTTTCATATGCGGAGATGCCATACTTTGAATATGTACTAAAACTAACCATTTCTCAGATCGTTTTCTATTTTTTGCAATAATAAAGCTCCTTCCAGGTCCTAGGTATAGCTCAAAGTGGCAACCACTGACAGCCGGCGGACCAACTTGTTTCACATGCGGAGATGCCATATTTTGAATATGTACTAAAACTAACCATTTCTCTGATATATTTTTTTTTGAAACAATGAAGCCCCTTCCAGGCCATAGGTATAGCTCGAAGTGGCAACCACTGAAGGCCAGCAGACCAACTGGTTTCACTTGTGGAGAAAACATTCTATTTCAATAGGTACTAAAACTGACCATTTCTTTTACCGTTTTTTTTTCGTAACTATGCAGTGACTTTCGCACCTCATAGCTCTGAAATGCAACCACTGACAGCCGGCAGACCAACTTGTTTCACATGCGGAGATACCATATTTTGAATATATACTAAAACTAACCATTTATCTGAAATATTTTTTCGCAACAATAAAGCTCCTTCCAGGCCCTAGTAGCTCGAAGTGGCAACCACTGAAGGCCGGCAGACCAATTTGTTTCACCTGTTGTAGTGTATTCATGTTTATTTTACTTTTATTCTTGTCTATTTTACTATTATGATTACTTATTTAGCTCAAAAATGTTCTTTTTTACACTTTCTATTGTAAAATTTCTACGTTGCTAAGGAATATTTCTTTAAACTTACCGTTATATCTTCATTTTTGGTTGTTTTATAGTATATATGTTTTTCCAACATATTTAATGTACTTTTCTACACTTTTCGATGATCACTTCTTTAAATTTTATTAAAATTATTTATGTCTTTCCTTATTATAAACAATTTTGATTGTCAAGGATTGTGACAAGTCAGATTTTATTTTTCTAAAATTCTATAAATTTCTATGCGAACCTCTTCACAAATGTTCTAATTTCGTATTTTATTTGAAAATTATGAAGCAATACGAAATTCTAAATCGAGGCCTATATAAAGACACTGAATGTCAGTCCGGGTCAGTCTTGATCTTCTGAGAAACAGAACGGTACGAACTATAAAGGTCTTGTCTCGGGGCCTGCTGACCCCGGGACCCTGCAAGCCTTCGCGTCGTTAATCAATATCTAACACGAAGAAGTTGCTGTGACCTGTGGATTGAAGTATGGAATAAAGGCACACACTATCGCCTGCCACCCCTGCTGTGCTGCTGTGACCTGTGGCCGAAGCCTGGATTAAAGGTACTCACTTTCGCCTGCCATCCCTACTGTACCGCCAGTACATCTTCAACCCTATTGTGCCGCCGGACAAACTTTACCCCTGTCGGGATTTCCCCGGCTATCCTGTCCGTGCCGTATCCGTAATTTTATTTGGAACTCTATCCGTGTCTGTGCCGTATCCGTGATTTCTTTGGAACTCTGACCGTGCCCGTGTGGTGTTTTTTTTTTATATTTTAAATTGTATTTTCTATTAATTTAAATTAAATATTAATTTCTCTTAAAAATCTGTTATTATTACATAACACTGTGGAGACACCATTCTTTCAATAGGTACTAAAACTGACCATTTCTCTTACCGTTTTTTTTTTTCGTAACTATGCAGTGACTTTCTCGCCTCATAGCTCTGAAATGCAACCACTGACAGCCAGCAGACCAACTTGTTTCACATGCGGAGATGCCATACTTTGAATATATACTAAAACTAACCATTTCTCTATCGTTTTTTTCGCAACAATGAACCCCTTCCAGCCCCTATAGCTCAAAGTGGCAACCACTAACAGCCGGCAAACCAACTCGTTTCACATGTGGTGATGCCATACTTTGAATAAGTAAAGGTGAAACGAGTTGGTCTGCCGGCTCTCAGTGGTGGCCACTTCGAGCTTGTTGCGAAAAAAAATGATCAGAGAAATTGTTAGATTTATTACATGTTCAAAGTATGGCATCTCCGCATGTGAAACAAGTTGGTCTGCCAGCTGGCAGACATGCGGACAGACATGCGACAGCCGTCAGTGGTCGCATTTCAGAGCGATGATGCGCGAAAGTCACTGCATAGTTACGAAATAAAACGGTAAAAGAAATGGTCAGTTTTAGTACCTATTGAAAGAATGGAGTCTCCACAGGTGAAACAAGTTGGTCTGCCGGCCTTCAGTGTTTGCCACTTCGAGCTATACCTAGGGCCTAGAAAATTGCCCTGAGAAAATGGCCTTCATTATTGCAAAAAAAAAATTTATCAGAGAAATGGTTAGTTTTAGTAGATATTCAAACTATGGCAACTCCGCATGTGAAACAAGTTGGTCTGCCCGCTGTCAGTGGTTGCATTTCAGAGCGATGATGCGCGAAAGTCACTGCATATTTACAAAAAAAAAACGGTTAGAGAAATGGTCAGTTTTAGTATCTATTGAAAGAATGGTGTCTCCACAGGTGAAACAAGTTGGTTTGCCGGCCTTCAGTGTTTGCCACTTCAAGCTATACCTAGGGCCTGGAAAATTGCCTTGAGGAAAATGGCCTTCATTGTTGCCAAAAAAAATTATCAGAGAAATGGTTAGGTTTAGTACATATATTCAAAATATGGCATCTCCGCATGTGAAACAAGTTGGTCTGCCGGCTGTCAGTGGTTGCCACTTTGAGCTATAGGGGCTGAAAGGGGCTTCATTGTAGCGAAAAAAACGATCAGAGAAATGGTTAGTTTTAGTATATATTCAAAGTATGGCATCTCCGTATGTGAAAAAAGATGGTCTGCCGGCTGTCAGTGGTTGCCACTTTGAGCTATAAAGGCTAGAAGGAGCTTAATTGTTGCAAAAAATAGAAAACGATCCGAGGAATGGTTAGTTTTAGTATATATTCAAAGTATGGCATCTCCGTATGTGAAACAAGTTGGTCTGCCGGCTGTCAGCGGTTGCCACTTCGAGCTATACCTAGGGCCTGGAAGGAGCTTCATTGTTGCAAAAAATAGAAAACGATCTGAGGAATGGTTAGTTTTAGTACATATTCAAAGTATGGTATCTCCGCATGTGAAACAAGTTGGTCTGCCGGCTGTCAGTGGTTGCATTTCAGAGCTATGAGGCGTGAAAGTCACTGCATAGTTACGAAATAAAACGGTAAAAGAAATGGTCAGTTTTAGTTCTTATTGAAAGAATGGTGTCTCCACAGGTGAAACAAGTTGGTCTGCCGGCCTTCAGTGGTTGCCACTTCGAGCTATACCTAGGGCCTGGAAGGGGCGTCATTGTTGAAAAAAAAAAATTATCAGAGAAATGGTTAGTTTTAGTACATATTCAAAATATGGCATCTCCTCATGTGAAACAAGTTGGTCTACCGGCCTTCAGTGGTTGCCACTTCGAGCTATACCTAGGGCCTGGAAGGGGCGTCATTGTTGAAAAAAAAAATTATCAGAGAAATGGTTAGTTTTAGTACATATTCAAAGTATGGCATCTCCGCGTGTGAAACAAGTTGGTCTGCCGGGTGTCAGTGGTTGCATTTCAGAGCTATGAGGCGCGAAAGTCACTGCTTAGTTACGAAAAAAAAACGGTAAGAGAAATGGTCAGTTTTAGTACCTTTTAAAAGAATGCAATGTTAGCAAAAATAGTATTAATAAAAAGTCTTCTTATTAAGATCAAAAAATGAAATACATAATCAGTTTTTACCAAAATCGACGTAGATTTTCTGAAGAAAACCTTTTTTTCTCTTGAGGCGAATTTTTTCCCCACAGTGCGGTGGTGCGCGGCGCAAGTTTGAGATTGGGTCAAACATACGCAGATACGACAGCGGCTGGCATGAACTAGAAAAATTCGCCTATTTTCCCGCTTTTCAATGTTTTTTTAGACTTTTTCCTCAAATAAGCGACTTAGGTGAACGATGATAGCTCTGAAATACAACCACTGACAGCCGGCAGACCAACTCGTTTCATCTGTGGATACACCATTCTTCCAATTGGTACTAAAACTAACCATTTCTCTTATCGTTTTTTTTTTGTAACTATGCAGTGACTTGCGTGCCTCATAGCTCTGAAATGCAACCACTGACAGCCGGCAGACCAACTTGTTTCACATGCGGAGATGCCATACTTTGAATATGTACTAAAACTAACCATTTCTCAGATCGTTTTTTTTTCGCAACAATGAAGCACCTTCCAGGCCCTATAGCTCGAAGAAGCTACCACTGAGAGCCGGCAGACCGACATCATTCACATTAGGGGACTACTCTACAACCCATAAAAGCAAGTCTATCCGTTTCCCTGATCGTTACGAAAATTCCCGTGACCGCTTAGACTATTAAACTGTGCTTAAAAAAGCCTCTTAAGCTCTATGTTAAGAGGTGTTTATGACGCCCTTAGCGAATTCTCGAGCTGCGGCCGCAAAAACAAACCAACACGCTATTAATGATAGTTAAATGAGTCGGTTTTATGTCTTATTGTTGGTACAGGAAAAAATAATTATGTTTTTATTGAAAATGCGATATTATAACATCATTTTCTGCTATTGAATGTATTGTTGATGACAGATTAATATGAGAATTCGACACGGCATTGTATAGGTAGTATTTTTAGGTATAACTACAGCAATTATGTTTTAAAAAAAAAAACAAATAATGTTTATATTACAATACGTAAATAGACCGGTAGTTCCAGAGATCAACGCATTAAAAAAAACATACAAACATATAGCTCTCAGCTTTATTATAAAGTCCTTGCCCTTTCACTGTGGATGTATGTAAAATTGTAACAACATGTATTTACCTATGATTGACAAAATACATTTTTGCCCTTCTGCTGTATTCTAAATAGCCTTTGATGCGCATGCAGCGAGCTTTACTACTACGACTTTGGTAGAATAGTCATGATGTGGCAGCGATGAAAAATAAATCAAAGGTATTAAAAATTCACCATGTGATTATAGTTGGTCATTTTTTGGGCCCTCCAGGGTCTCGGCCGGAGCATGGGTCGGCTTGCCCCCTCTTGATCCGGGGCTGACTCTACTTACTCTAATACTCGGTTTTATTCAGATTTATCAAAAATTGTCTCCTAAATTGTGTGAACTAATTCCTTAGTGTTGTTATTATATTAGCCGGACTTAGCACAATTTTCCCTATATATTTATTGTAGCCACGTTTCATGCGACGTTGCAGTTGCAATAAGACTCAATAAAAAGAAAGCCAATTCCTTATTTGGTACTTAATTTAATTTATGTCTTCTATTATTCCAGGTATCTGCAGATATAATATCACGTCTTTAGCCCTTACGGGGTAGACAGAGTGATTACGAAGTTAACAAAAAACGATTGTCTAATTAATGCAAATGATTGTTGCGCCTGAGTGTGGCATGTGAACGAGGAAAATCTCACGGTATCAATAATATAATTTATCATAGTAACACCTGTTTTGTTCACTTTGGTTCTGACTGGTTCAGTTTCCAGCGCGGGAAAAATTTTGTAATAATTTTCACAGATAATTATTCAGACAACTAAGAACAATTTTAGTATCTTGACACCTTAAAATATAATATGCTAACTCTAAGTAGAGGGGTACTTATAGGCAAGGAAGAAGATCTACAGATACACGTTTGTTTGCCCTGCCGACGAGTGTTCATTTATGGTTATATAAAGTAAATAGTGTTATACGCTATTTAGAACCTCTGTGCAAAATTTCAAGTTGCTACGTTTAGCGGTTTCGTCTCTGCGTTGATAAACCAAGCAGTCAGGATCCAATTTTAGATGTGTAGATTAACAAATTCAAAGAATTGTGTCTTTATAACCGATCTCAAATAGGAAGCAGTTCTCAATTTGTATTCTTAAAGAGAAATAGAATTAAATATCCCAGTTGGCAACGATCCTAACTTTGACTTAAATAACTTCAAAGCTGGAATTGACGACATAGAAAAAAAAAAATCATTCTTCAATAGACGGTTGTCAAATGAAGCCGAAAAACGTTTTCCAAATTTAATGACAGTTTATGAAAGTGATGTGACCTTACAACTAAGCATCGACATTTTGTATCGATACTACATAAATAAAAACCTTTTTTTTATCGAGGTGAAAATGCCTTCGCATACCGCTTCACTTCTCAATAGTTGAGCAGTGAAGCGGCATGTGGGACTTGGACCCACTAAAAACACCCAGGTGCCTCTACATGCCAATACTGAAGAGGCATGGGTAGTGCCAGTAGTACGTTTGTTGCCAAATTTCACAATTTTTGTCAATGGGAAGTAGATACCCCATGCATAGGTTTTGATTCCTGTCTGAAAAACAAATTATGCGAAAAATCGCAACATTTACGGTAATATCTCCTAATCACGTTGACGTATAATTTTGATTATTTTTCTACACAATGAGGTTTGTAATAAAAATAAAGATTGAATTTAATCAAAATTAAATATTTATTTTTATATCTATATGTACGTACATATGGTCTATACATATAAAAAAACTGTAACCAGTCTGTGACTATTCACGAGAGATATGGAAAAAAAAATAGAAAACCATTCCTTTTTTTTCCATTAGTATTGATGATATTAATACTCGTATTAACAATAATAATTAATGGGCGGACGAAGTCGTGGGCACAGTAATAAGTCATGTCAGTCATCAGTAATGGTAATTGCATAATATAGTCTCAACGGACTGCTCTTTTAAATTGCAATGTTTTCGAAGAGCAAAAGTCAAAATCAAAGGCATCCAAGATAAGCCAAATAGTCGAAATAAAAATCATCCAAGAGAAGCCAAATGAAGCGCAAGAGCACTATCTGCCTTTTCTCGAAGCTCTTCGTAATTTTTTTGAACCCTCATAACTAGCGTTTGGAATAAACCAGATAAACAAAATTCTCAGCATATAATTGTAATAAATCACCCCCACCCTTTAAATTAGGGCATGAAAGTTAGTTATAAACTTAGTTGGTATAGCGGATTTTCTTAATCGTGACCAGCAATGTAAAAGTCGTAGTTGTCGAAGTGTCGACTACATATACGAGATCCTTCATTTGGTTGCATTATCCAAGTTGCATTTTTAGTTATTTTAAGCCAAGTGTGGCGTCGTTGCCGATCAGTGGTGATTCTGAAATCGAAGAGAAGTATGTATTTAGCTAAGAAAAATATTGTTTGCAAAATGTATTTGACGATAATTGAACCTTTTCTAAGTTTCGAACTAAAATCCATTTATTCTTACCAGTCCTATCATGTAAACAATCTTCACAGTATTTTTTGTTGAATTTTGTTGAAAATAAATCAAATATTAGTTCAAACCTAAACATTCTAAAGTAAAACATTTATTAACCACGAAAGTAATTTCCTAAAAAGTCTATTTTAATTTATATTGTTGTAAAATCATGATTGCTTACATGATAGGACTGGTAAGAATAAATGGAGTTTAGTTTTCAGTTAGGTATATATTGAACCGAAAATGTTGTTTTGAATTTTTATCGATAATTATACCTCCGGTACCGGTCCTACCCTAGCAATTGCCTCAAAAAATGCCAATATTTCGATACTCAATATTTTCTTAAATAGTTCTTTTTAATATGCGATGATACATTTTCTTACAAGAAAACAATACAATACACGAAAAATACATCATTGAGACTAACATATCGATGTATATCAACAGAACAAGCTCACTGAAATTCAACTATTGTAAACAACATTTACCTGTAAAAAGAGTATTGATTGGCATTTCTATTAGAAGATGAATCACAATTCAGAACACAAAACTACACCATTTTCACTCGATGAAACTTTAAAAAGCTTATCTGTAATAATAAGGGAATAAATTAACTTATAAGGTTTGTTTACAATACAATATCAGTTCCAAATTAAGCTTCGATTGTCAAGTCTACTGAAAATTGGATTCACAGAAGATATTACCTGTCCTTCACCAACACAGGTAAAAACATATCTCTCATCCCGCTTCCTCAGCTGTCAGTGCCTCTAAATAAAATAAAAAAAAATTTTTGCTAGCTCTATGACGTAAACAATGTAACTTATGCAATATTTGCGGTAGACATATTGACATGGAACATCTAAAAAAGAAGTGACAAACATTATGAAAGTTCGGCAAATGTTAGCACAGGCATGCAAATAAATTTGGTAAAGAGAAACCCGTATCCACTAGCATTTATATTACTCCATATTTTTATAATAACTAGCTGCGTCCCAGGGTTCTGCTCAAGTGGGAATTTTAGAAAGAACCCTACGTGTTAGATACTTAAGGTTTGTTATACCCATTTATTTAACTTCATCTGAATCTGACAAGTCGATTTTACCTCAAACGGGAAAAAAAAATTCGGGGTAACTTCCCAATGACCTAAAATCATGTAATTTGGCAACAAGAAATGTCTAACAGTAGTTGTGCAGGAATAAATCTGTAAAAGTTTCAAATGCAAACAGTCAACTCATGGGGAGTTATATAAGGCATCTAACTTTTCCCAAATCCTCATGAGTGCGAAGTCCCAAGGCGCGGCACTCCATAATATGAGTTCCACTGTGCGATTAATTCAATTAGAAATCTTCAATCAATATTCGCAACTTTCAATAATCAATTATGAAGAAAATTATAATCGAATGCAGAGTGACGAACAAAGCATATATTGTTGTATTTATTACACAATAGTTTAACCGGCTGTGTATAAAAAGAGGAAATACTTCCACTTTCACTGTAGGTGTGTCGATGCGTCATTTCTCAAGCCCTTGTTGGGAAATTTATCAATTAAAGCTTGGAATGAGTCAATCTATCTTATATCATAAGCTAGGGTTTGCCAATTCTTGTTTTTCACTCCTATCACTTTCCTCATTTACACTTTTTGAAGAATCTGTATGCAAAATGTCAAGTTTCTACATTCAGGCGGTTTCGGTTCTGCGTTGACTGTCAAGACAGTCAGTTCGTAGACCGAGGATTCGATCGATTTCGATAAAAAATTTAGAGGAAAACGGTAATCAAGTACTAATTACTATAATTATTATTACAAACTAACGGGTTTCATTTCCTTAAAAATTTCAGGAAGAATATACCATATATGGTATATGTATATGGTATATTAGGAATATTACGGACCATCTTTCATGTATTCATTCTTGGATTACCAAGGCTTATCCTTTCCGAGTACCATTTCAAGAAAATCCGTTGTAGATTGCGTGATAAGAAAACATAATAAAGTTTCTCGTAAATATAAAAAACAACAGGAGTTTACAGATTTAAAGAGCTCAGAGGCGTGCAGTGGTTTGCGCTCGGCATGCGATAGCCCGGTTAAGCAACTATCCTAATGGTCACTCACAGGATGGGTGCCAAAAATGTAAGATCTCGAGCTTACGATCTTACGAGCTTCAGAAATTCTGTATTGCGGCACAACAATTTTTTTTTTAAATTTAGCAAATATTAAAATTGTTTTATGATAATAGTAAAAAGTAATTTTTAACCAATCAATAAATTTTAAATTTCCAGTTGCTCCAAATTTGTATATTTTTCAAACAACATAAGTAAATCGCACTAAATATATATAGCTAAATGTCCCATTTACATAAACGGTCAGCAAACGTGTCCTTTCGAATTCCATTGCGACACTCCGCACTTATATTAGCGACCCGCCCTTGCTTCCCACGGATACTAAATTTAATATGGATAGATATCTTTAACTATTAATCTTATTAATATTGTAAATGCGAAAGTTTAGTAGTTTGTTACTCAATCATGCCTCAACTGCTGAATGGATTTTGATCTGTACAGCGTTGTACAGTTATACCATACCATAGACTTAGAAGAAATGAAGCCATGTTCTTTAACTTTATGGTTATAACAAATTTTCACCAGGATTATAGTTGTTAATAATGAATGCAGACAGAACAGTAATTTTTATTTTTCATAAATGATTTGTAAATCAATGACACAGTTGTCATTTCCATATAAACGATCATTTTTTCCCTGGATATAGTGATTATACATATACTCTTTACCCTGGTTAATATATATTCCATCAAAGTACAAAAAAAATAAGTAATATTTTTCGTCAGCGTCAGCTTCTATTTGTTTTTTTTTTTGTGTCTTACCACACATAGGTATTTATTTACTAGTCACCTTTCCTCATACACAAAACATGAGTAATAACATATTTGATCGCCCCAGTTTCTGTCAGTCCGTCGCAATCTGGCCAAGGCGATCCAGCATCGGCTCATTCAGCTCTCTGCATCAATGTGCGAAGGTTAGGCAGTTCTGCGGACTTTTGCGGCGTAAAAGCACTTTTATGGCACAAATATGGGCAGCGGTGATTACTTACCATCAGGTGACCCGCTTGCTCGTTTGCCGCCCTATGTTATAAAAAAAAAAAAATCTTTGTAGAAATATACGAACATTTACTAGTTTCAATTTTCCTTATGAATGAGCGGAGGTCAGTGGTGGTTTGCGGTGTATAAACAATTATATACCTAGTACAATTCCTTTTAAAGATAAACCAAAACAGTTTAGCCGTGGTTAAAAATACTCCTTTCAGCATCGATTTCAATAGCATCTAGATGTTCCTAGGTGCTTCTTTGAAGGCCTAGTTTTAATTTGATTTTCCTCACTGAACACCGTTTCTCATACAAAAAAAAAAACTTATTGCAAAATTTGATGAAGATTTATTTGTTATTTTTAAATGGACCACCATTAAGTGATGATATATGGGAAAACAGTCATCAAATCGCGAAATTGATCAAAAAGAAAGAGCCTATACAAAGTTACATAACATTTCACCCATAAATATATGTGCTTGCGCATCTTGACACATCGATTTGACCTCAGGAGAAATCCCGAGACCTTTCTCTCGCCAGCTAGTCCAAATGGTCATCTATACTTCATCACTTTACCCTACATGGGCTTTAGTGCGAGGGTAATAATAGCGAATTTCCAATGGGTAGGTTATTGTGATGTTGGCTGTACGTTAGAGTTAATGATTAACACCTTCCTTATGTCATTGGAAAGTTATTGTCGTAAACGCTGGTAAGTCGGAAGGAATAGCAATGTTTTGTATGGCTTAATAACTTGTGTAATAAACAAATGACGACACTTACTTTATTTATAGTTTGCTATGTGCAGTGCGAAAAATTTATTTTATTTTAATGCAATAAGAAAGCAAAATACCTTTCTTCTTTTAATAATTGCTTTTCTGGCTCTTGTAAAGACGGATCTTTTAAACAGAGTGGCTGTACCCGTGGTTTCGCTTCCGTAGACAAGTAATAACCAGTCTCTTCAACTACGAGTGTATGAGGGAAAATGCTAAATAACACAGGGCTCACCATTTCTTTTTGGCCTTCTTCCCATTTTAATTGTGGTCAAAGTCAAAGTCAAAGTCAACATTTTTTATTGAAACTTGGCCTTCAAAGAAGGCTCTTTTTCACGTCGATAACTAATTATTTAATCATAATATACTATGTCTTAAAGCTACAAACTACTAGCATTTCGGAACGACCACTGCTGAGAAGAAATGCCGAAAGAAACTCATGAAACAGTCTTGGTCGCCTAATATGACAGAGGGGCTAAAGGGGTCGGCTCTCCTAACCATCTTTCTATCTATATATACATTCTTGCATATACATTTTTTTTTATTTCAACTGGTAGTTCCAAAGTAAGCGTACCTACCTAATTATATTACTGTAAAGACCAAACGAAAAGCAAAGAATTTCGCTCCTCATATTTGTGTTGTAAGAATTACTATGAATTACTTTCTGAGAGTAATGAACTGAAAATGGCCGTATTGTGTTAAAAAAACCATTGAACTTGACCGCGGTGATGCAAGCCAGTGATCTTCAAATTTTAATGTAACAGCGATGAGTATAATACACGTAATTATGATTATTAGGAGTGCGTGCGCGCAGCCTAATTTCGCCCGGTGTCAGTTAAGGCGGAGTTTGAGCACCGATTTGTAACGCACTGATTTCGATATCGAGGTTCCCCTGCACCGATCAAGTATATAGTGACAAGTTGCTAGCCCATCGCTTATGGAAAGGATCTCCAGTGTGCCCAAGTCGCGTAATGTTGACTTTTACAATCTGCGGGGACAGAGAAGCAGCTGGCACATTCTATGCCTTTTCTTCGCTCCCAGAACAGCATGGAAGTATTTTTTTTTTTCCAAAAATAGTTTAATCAAAACATTCATGTTACAAAAAAATAATTCTAGTTACAAAAATACTAACAAAATATTACAAAAGTAATATTATAAAATATAACAAAAAAAAAACTGATGTGAAATTATTTTTATTTAAATTGGCTTAAAAATAGCACTTTTAAATAAACTAACTAAAACATACCTCAAACCTAAATTAAAAATCTCGTCGCCTTAAATATCTTCTCACGGCTGCGCGGGCGCACACAATGTCTCCAGGCTGCTTCAGATTGGGTAATGATCTGGGAACTGCAATCGATGAGGAGCGTGAAGCTATTATAATTATAGCGTTTAGTTTCGGGTGTTTGAAGTATGCCTTTTTTTCTTTTCTTTTTTCTTTGCTATGTTTTGACCCTCTGGATTGTGTTACTATGTGATCGATTCTGTCTTTGGGCAATGTTTCTGTCATAGAGTCTAAACTATAAGAGTTTTGCATGTTTTTTTTATTCAAAACTAGCTGTCGCCCGCGGCTTCGCCTGCGTGAGTTTCGCTTAGATGAAAAATCTCTCTTGGAGCTTTTCATCAGATGTTCCAGATCTTCAATTTTTATACGTCAGCAGAAAATGCTCATCAGGTTGAACGATTTTTGCTAAGGCGCCATTTCCATATATGTTATAGCGTAGCTGGTCTCTTGGAGCTTTTCGTCAGATGTTCCAGATCTTCAATTTTTATACGTCGGCAAAAAATGCTCATCAGGTTGAACGATTTTTGTTAAGGCACCATTTCCATATTACTTATAGTTTAGCTGTTCCGTTATGGTTCTTCATCAGGTGATCCAGTTTTCAAAATAAATTATAGCCTATATGTTGCCCAGGCTTAATAGCTATACAACAAAAAAAGTTTCATTCAAATCCGTCCAGTAGTTTTTGCGTGAAACGCGTACATACATACAGACAGACAGACAGACAGACAGACAGACAGACAGACAGACAGACAGACAGACAGACAGACAAGAAATTCCAAAAAAATTTTTTTGCTTTCTATTGTTCTTTTTAGGTCTCCCTCTATCCATTTCAGTCAAAAATATTAAATGTACAGACAAAATATTTTTACTGTTTTATTTTATGTATAGATAGATATAGTATAGATTAAAATCATAGCAATAAGAAAAATGATAATTGTAAAAATTATAAGAAATTAGAGAATTTGCGAGGTCTAGTTTGTGGAATAATTACATATTAATTTTTAAAATAAATAAATAAATAATAAATAAATATAAATATATAAATAAATATATACGGACAAACCACACAGATTGAGTTAGCCCCAAAGTAAGTTTGGGACTTGTGTTATGGGATACTAACTCAACGATACTATATTTTATGACAAATACATATATAGATAAACATCCAAGACCCAGGCCAATCTGAAAAAGATCATTTTCCATCTTGACCTGACCGGGGATCGAACCCGGGACCTCCGGTGTGGCAGTCTGGCGTGATAACCGTTAGGCCACGGAGGTCGTCACAAAATAATTGCATAGTAGATATTAATCCAAAATCCAGGGTTTTATATCTATTAAAAATCGGGAAACATACTAATAAGTCAGAGCTACTTTCACTAAGATACTAGAAACTCAACAATCGCAAATGCGTTAAAACAAAACCACAAAAAACTATGTTGCAACATATGTTACGGAGATTACGGAGGCATCGGTTACAAAAATATGAGGAAAGCAATGATAGCCCGGCGCCAGGTCGTAACTAAAGGGAAATAGGCTGAGTGGGCGATATTGTTACCTTAGGGTGTGTTTCCACTGGAGACATCCTATCCTACTAATATTATAAATGCAAAAGTTTGGATGTGAGTTTCTGAATTTGTGAGTTTGTAAGGATGTTTGTTACTCGATTTCGATGAAATTTGGTACACGAGTAGAAAAATACTGGAAATAGCACATAGGGTACTTTTTATCCCCAAATTCCCACGGGAGCTAAGCCCCGGGACGCGGCTAGTATTACATAAATATGAGGGAAGCAGTGACTTTCGATACATGATCGTCGTCTTCATCTCAAACAAAGATTTAAACTATTTAAATCTTTGATCTTAACTACAAAAATTGCTGACAGATGTACATAAACTACACAGGTATTAAACGCATTTGTTACTTTTAAATTTATCGGACGACATTTAGATTTTTGTTGCAAAGAACTATGGTCATCGAGTGACTGACTCAGCAAGTATAGTAATTGTGCAGCGCAACATTTTAAAGTAGATAGGTATCTGTAGACATATATGTAAAAATGTAAAGTCGGCAAATGTATAACAATTGGCTAATATACTTACTTTGTTCGATGGTTCGACGACTCAAAGAGAATCTTGGCTGATATAACTCTAAACCCAAAATATAACATATTAAGTACCTATCACTTGATGTGACCACACCCTTACAACACGTGGTCAGCAGTAAACTCTGCTATGACATAATTAACTCCACTACTTAGTAATAACTTGTGCTTGTAGCTCGTAAACTGATCGGAAATGGGTGAACGATTTGCAATGTCCTAAGTACTAATCCTTCCTACTATTACGAGTATAAGTTCGAAAAGTATCGAGGGCATAAAGCTGCATAGATTATTCTTCTTACCTCACTTACTCAATCAAATTTACTAACTTGACAATATTAGGGCAGTTGTCGTTCTCAGCCTCTCAGTCATTTGTATACCTAGTATTTTTTTCTGATGGTCCTTAGTCGCCAAAAACCTTTCATTCGAATTTGATTTTTCAATTACAAGTGAAAAGAAATTCATAGTCTCTACATACCACCATGAATTTATAGTCTCTACATACCCCCTTGAATTTATAGTTTCTCCATACATACCCCTATGAATTCATAGTATCTACATACCCCCTTGAATTCATAGTTTCTACATACCACTAAGTGTGATAGTACATTTGTTTTTATTGAGCGTTAGGTCAGAGACAAATATTTTCATTTATGAGACAATAGATGGCACTTTTATTCACCTTTTTTTCTCAAAATTATGCGTATTTACATAATTGTTAACTCATATGATATGTAATTACAGAACTGCCTGTGATTGCGCGTATAAGACACCATCATAATTGTTTAAAAACAATTGTTATTCAAAAAAACGCATAATTAACTTAAAAATGTCACATTTATTTTTACAGACAGATGGACAAACGACGCAATTGTTTTGTGGGAAAACGTCAATTCGTTTCATCTTTAATTGTTTTGTTCCTTAATTGTTTTGGTTATGTCACTACAATTGGTGGAGAAAATCAGGGTTATCATTTAAATGCTGACTATAATAGTTGTCAGATGGTACAACGCTGTCATTTGTTGTCAAATCCAAATGACAGTATTGTACCATCTGACAGACTTCACACGCCTGTAGCGACAACTAGCGAGCGGAAAAAAGATAACTCGCATTGGGTACTAATAAATCAATATTGAATGTGTGTGCATGTTACGCTCAAAGACTGAAAACACTGAGTGAAAAAAAAATACCGTTCACAACCGTTTTCTATGCAGGGTGTTTGGGTAAATACCTGCATCCTCTCTAGGGGTGAATGTACTCATGAATATGAGCAACTTTTGAAAGTATAAGTAAGTATATACTTTTGTAAGTAGTAGTAAGCATATTGATATGGGATCGACTCTGAAATCTTTAAAAAAAAGCTGTTCCACACATTTTACAATATCTACTCGCCTAAAATGTATGAAACAGCAGTTTTTTTTTGAGATTATCTAAACATCTGTATAGCTAAATTGAGTCCTAAGAATTTTTTACAAAATTCACGAGGGCGAAGCTCCGGGCAAAAGTGTCTTATAAATAAGTTACTTTCGTATTTAATTCTTAATCGAAAGATGACTGACTATTTTTAGCTACGGAGGTGGCAATTTGAGAAATAAAAGATATCTTTGAGACAATATCTATTCACAGCTCTCAATGCATCAATAATCACTGACCAATAATTAAAACATCCCATAATTACCTACACAAAGGACTTAAAAGGGATTACTCATTATTATCCCAGAATAATAAGATAACTCGATTTAAATCAAACTTTATACCCAGCTATTAAAGTTAAAAATGTCTTACATTATTTATAGAGATATCAAAGCGATCATGACTGTTCAAGTGTAATGATTAAAAATTGCTCATAGGAGGTGCGAAGTCCATTTTAAAATGAGCTGTGTTGTGAAACGTGTGTGTGTGTGTCGTGTGTGTTAGTTAACTCAGTTGGCTAGGCGCTATAATAGGACTGAGATGTTCGTTTCCAATACTCTTAATTAGGTAAGCTTTTAATGGGAAATTTTCTGACAGCTAAAAAGGAAAAAAAAACAGTATAAAAAAGTCTCAACAGATAGCGTTTTATGAAAGCCGAGTCGTAATAATGGCTGAACCTATGGTGCGCTTTTTCTTGTCAACCAGAGACAGAAAAATATCACCTAACCAGTTTGACAGTTTGCCACATGGCAAATCTATCCCTTTATGGGAGTTGCCCGCGACTTGCCATGGGCAAAAAAAATAATAATAATATTATTACTATGAAATGGTGTGAAAATAATAACTATACCTTGAGCTGCTGATGGGGGGTAATAAAGGTTGTAGGTAAATAATATCCCGGTTGAGACACAATAAAAATAAGGTTTATTTTATAACTGACAACACACTAGTACACACATATGCCCTCTTGTTAAAACTAGCCACAGTAGACCAAGCTGGGTCGCTATAGGTTCTATGTACTATACTAGATAAACCATAGGATACTGTTACCAAATTACATCAAATAAGGTTAATTTTTGTGTCACCATGTAAATGCTAGACTTAAATTTACATAAGAATTATCTTCGCTGAGACGATGCTAAGTTAAATATTTCTAATAAGATAAAGGCTACCTGGAGGTCTCTTATGCAGGATACCTGGGTGTTCCTTCTATATGAAATCCAATTCTTCGACTCGACGGCTTCGGGGAAGATCAATAAAAATTTGGTTCCATCACAAAAGGATGAAAACCTATCCCGTACAAATTAAATTGTACAGATCCAAAATAATATAATAATAATGACGAAGTAAGGTTATCAAAATTAAAACAACAAATTCAAAATCCCGTCCGCTGAAACAACAAAATTGGTTTGATTAAAACACATGGCATTAAATTTTCTAACCTATTCCAAACTTAGTCAGGAATGCTTACCGGCTCTGACCAGGACTTCGTCAGAAACTCGCAGTACATCCCTCCACCCATTTAGAATATATATAAAAAATTAGGAACTGCCGACACGCGGTCCCTGAAAAGAACAAAGGAGTTTTTGTCACAATTTCGTTAGTGACGACGGAAGACCTCACGTCTTTCTGACTCACTTCGTGAGCTGAAGAATACTCACTCTGAAGATCATCAGTTTATCATCAGAGCCCGCCAGCCATGTGCTCCCAACCAGGGAATTTCCAAGAGCTTCCAAAAGGCCATCGTACCGGACTACGACATTCAAGCTAATGATGATTGACAGATGACAGAACACAACCTCGATTTGACGTTGACGTTTGGAAACGTTTTGTTACAACAAACATCGATGTCTTGCGTTCAGAAAAAAAAAATAAAATTAATAAAGAAAATTTTACAACGTGACAATACCTCCCTCCTAAGTAAAAAGGCTTTGCTAAGCAACAGCTAAGTAAAGCCGTAGCTGCCCTCAGCGTTCTACAAAAACTACTTAATTCTACTGTGTCTCACAAAAAACAAAACCACCAGTCCAAAAAAAAATGAACCAACACCAAAAAAAAATAACACTCATGCATGTGTTAAAACTAACCTCACTTCGTCAAAAGCTCTGCTAACGAACAGAGAGAAAAAATCCAATCTAATCCCCTTGAAATAATAAAACAAACAATAATGGAACTATGGTAATTACCGTAAACCAATAAAAAAAATCCTCTGCATATTTTGGCGACCAAAACAAAATCGAAATAAAAAAAACCAAAGATTCTACTGTCAGCAGTGAACCAAAATAAATATATTACCAAATATGGAACAAAACGAGCCAACTACTTGCTCAAAAAAACACCGTCAATCATACAGATATAACAGGTAAAATTGGATCAATGTCCAAAAATAATGCCACTGAAAAATGCAGCGAACCAAAATTCAGACCGAAGTCTTACAAAACACCGGACCGAAATCCTAAAAAGTTGTTCCTACATGTAAAACAAAACAGTGACTAGCGCTAGTACAAAATAATTACAGTAGGCAGCAACAACAGTTCCATATTCGTCGTAATTGGGTAAATAAAATAATATCACTAACAGCCTGCGCTCCTCTTACCACTCCACTTTCACACATCACTTACATTTCTCGCAGAAACAAAACCATGGCCTCATCTTCCATACCTTCTTTTATTCGTTTTCACTCCCTCCTTTCATTCTTAGTAGTAAAACGGCCACTTCCGTTTACCACGTTCCTATCACTTGTGGGCGATAGTCGAGCTACAGAGACTCACTGGTAGTCGCAACTGTGGCGGCACGACGAGCACGCGAAATACGGCGACGATACAGGTCGTGCGTCCACGGAACAAGGACACATACAGATGTGCCGCTGCAACTGACAACATCGGCTGCTGTGTTTTCAGTGGCGGTGCGGTGAGCACGGAATTTTCCGAACGGACCGCACGTCCACCGTTCACCCGAATTACAAAAAAAATTGTCCACACAAAATAGCAGGTAATAAAAAAAATAAGGTAAAACCCTATTAAAAAAACTACAGACCTTTGAGGTCTTTAATATGCCAGGAACCAATAGGATGACCATCCAACCTTTCCAGTTCATAAACCAAATTGGACAAAACAGCTTTAACCCTGCACTTTTCGTACTTGGGAGCTAATTTTGCCATCTTAAATTTTGCAGCATCGCTCTGCGTATAACAGCGTTTCCACACAATATCCCCTACAGAAAACTTTGCTGGCCTTCGCCTTAAATTGTAATATCTAGAATTTACTTCATGTGCTCCCAATAAGTGTAGCCTAACCTTGCCAAAAATATCCTTTAAACAACCTAACTCTCCAGCATATTCGTCGCGGGGCATAGCTACGTCATACTCCACATCTGTGTCTTTGTAGAATGACCCATTGATAACTGGTTCCCTACCGTGGACTAAAAAGAAAGGAGTTTCAGATCGAATAGAAACTTCATAAGATAGTTCATCCTTTTTCAGGGAATGAAACTGTATTGACCGCTCCATATTAGTTACCAAAAAAAAACTTAATTTTCAATTTAAAACAGTCTAAAATTCAAAATAATTTAGAAATGTTAATAAGGAAGCATAATACACTTATTTCCATTGGTGACTCACAATGATTACCTTAGAAAAATTTAAAGTGTACAATTCTTTTTTTTCCGCTAGGTATAAGTTAATTCTTAGCATAAAAACACAATAATTTCACAAAATATGCTAAATAATATGTAGTGCAGCATAAACAAACCAAATTCCCATAGGGAAACAGTCACAATTATGTAAAATATCAATTTTTCAAAAGCACATGTTTATAACCTAAGAACATATGACAAGTTATGTTAACTTATTTTTACCAAAATAACACAATAAATGCTAAGTGCAGCAACTAAACCCTACAATTAATGTATAATTGTATGCAAATACACAAAACAAAACAACTTTTATAGTGAATCTGTAAGTTAACAAACTAAGTTAAATTTCAGCAAGTATGGTGGCACAAAAAAAATCCCCCAAACAGCTCTAACACCATTTAAAAAAACTGAGCACCATGTACCCATAAAATACAACAAAATAATTAACCGTGGGCGCCATTTGCCACATGGCAAATCTATCCCCTTATGGGAGTTGCCCGCGACTTGCCATGGGCAAAAAAAATGATAATAATAATAGTATTATTATGAAATGGTGTGAAAACAATAACTTTACCTTGAGCTGCTGATGTGGGGTGATAAAGGTTGTAGGTAAATAATATCCCGGTTGAGACACAATAAAAATAAGGTTTATTTTATAACTGACAACACACTAGTACACACATATGCCCTCTTGTTAAAACTAGCCACAGTAGACCAAGCTGGGTCGCTATAGGTTCTATGTACTATACTAGATAAACCATAGGATACTGTTACCAAATTACATCAAATAAGGTTAATTTTTGTGTCACCATGTAAATGCTAGACTTAAATTTACATAAGAATTATCTTCGCTGAGACGATGCTAAGTTAAATATTTCTAATAAGATAAAGGCTACCTGGAGGTCTCTTATGCAGGATACCTGGGTGTTCCTTCTATATGAAATCCAATTCTTAGACTCGACGGCTTCGGGAAGATCAATAAAAATTTGGTTCCATCACAAAAGGATGAAAACCTATCCCGTACAAATTAAATTGTACAGATCCAAAATAATATAATAATAATGACGAAGTAAGGTTATCAAAATTAAAACAACAAATTCAAAATCCCGTCCGCTGAAACAACAAAATTGGTTTGATTAAAACACATGGCATTAAATTTTCTAACCTATTCCAAACTTAGTCAGGAATGCTTACCGGCTCTGACCAGGACTTCGTCAGAAACTCGCAGTACATCCCTCCACCCATTTAGAATATATATAAAAAATTAGGAACTGCCGACACGCGGTCCCTGAAAAGAACAAAGGAGTTTTTGTCACAATTTCGTTAGTGACGACGGAAGACCTCACGTCTTTCTGACTCACTTCGTGAGCTGAAGAATACTCACTCTGAAGATCATCAGTTTATCATCAGAGCCCGCCAGCCATGTGCTCCCAACCAGGGAATTTCCAAGAGCTTCCAAAAGGCCATCGTACCGGACTACGACATTCAAGCTAATGATGATTGACAGATGACAGAACACAACCTCGATTTGACGTTGACGTTTGGAAACGTTTTGTTACAACAAACATCGATGTCTTGCGTTCAGAAAAAAAAAAAAATTAATAAAGAAAATTTTACAACGTGACAAGTTGCACAAATCACAATATTGATACTAAGATGTTTTTTTTACTAAGTTTTATGTTTTAAAAATGTCAATCCCGTGAATTTTTGCTTCTTGTATGGACTCGCCTTTTACTTAGGCGCCATCTATAAAGTCATCTGGAACTTTTTTTTATTGGTTCTCGGAAAATCCCTCATTGAATTGGATTGGTTTCATACATACAAACATATTATCACGCCTTTTTCCCATGGAGGTAGGCAGAGACTAGCGATTTCCTTTTGCTACGATCCTTACAGATCTCTCTTGCTTCCTCTACACTCATCACTCTCTTCATACGCTCTCCGGTTATGGGTACTGCTAATATCATGGGGATTAATTTAATTTCTGTTTATTTTGTGTAGTAGTAAGGGATGTGAGGGGTCTTGGAAGATGGTTATGGGGACAATAGGTGATGTGTAAGAAAGTGTGAGAATGTAATAATTGTAATCGCGCAGAGATGGCCGGCAGAAGACTATTATTTTTTAATGTTTATTCAACGTTATTCCACTTGTCATTGTGAGAACTCATTGTGTGACATAACGGTAAGATAACTATGAAGGGATTATATTATAAGCATTTTGTAAACGTCAATTAAGGGAAACGGATTTAAACTGGGAGCGATGGGTTATAGCAACCTGTCTTTGAGTCTCACAACTCTAGGCTCTGTCTACCCAGTACGGGATAGAGACTTTATACTGTATCCGTATAAACTAGCTAAGCTATGCTCAAATGCTCCGCTTCTGTGACAATTTCAGGGTAGGTATCTTATTTGTGCGTGATTGATTCGCATCAATATCAACACATATAATAAAACTGTGTCTCTACATAAAAGATATTGAAGAAAAATATGTGTGGGTTTTTATAGGGCCAATAGAAGCCAAAACGATTTTAACTGTAACTGGTCTATGTCTGTACATAACAGATATTGAAGAAAAAAAAAATATGCGGGTTTTTATAGGGCCAATAGAAGCCAAAACGATTTAAACTGTGACTGGTCTGTGTCTGTACATAAAAGATATTGAAGAAAAAAAAGATTAAGGGGTTTTTATAGGGCCAATAGAAGCCAAAACGATTTTTTTAAGATATTTTCTGTCAATCTTTCTTTCTGTCTGTAAGTTTGTACGCGCATCATACAAAAACTACTAAATGAAATTTGATGCGGTTTTCACAGTTGTATTATTGAAGGTCTAACTTGAAATTTGGTGTAGGTTTTATCTTGATACGTCGCTCAGAACTTGAGATATTAACAATAGTAAATAACGCGCGGACGAAGTTTGCGGGCACAGGCTAGTTTATAACATAGCAAGAAGTAAGATCTCCCATCGATGTTCCCGGTTAAATAAATAAATAAACTTCTACATGTCATATAGGAAAAGTTACTGAATCGAAAGTGCTCTTAGCTAATGATTGGAGAAATTGTGAACAACCGTTCCTCAGAGATCGTCAGCGCTTTTGTAGCAGATGAAGTTTCAATCAAGTTTCTCCCTCTAAATAGGACACATCACCTGATCACTAACTTATTAATATCTTAGCTACTGAATACATACATTACGAGTATATACTATACGGTATACTGTATATACTGTCTCAACATTCTCACAATAATATTGCAAACGCTGCAACCCATTTAAATGTTAAACTTAGACCAAGTGATAAATAGGGACATTTTTCATATTGCCTGCGCATTATGAATAATGAAAGGGTACTTTTTGCGAGATAGTATAGATACTTAATTATGATTTAAACTTCCTTATTTACGAGCATCACATTGTTTCGACATTATGAATATTGTCATGTGGTTATCGGGCAATCTGATAAATACGTTTAAAAGCATGGTGATCTGATATTAAAAATCATTAGGTAACCGTTTTTTTCACTCCGACCAGATTGCGGACCTCCTTAAAAGGGGAGATATTAGGAGCACCCATAACCGGAGAGCATGTATAAAGAGAGTGATGAGTGTAGAGGAAGGAAGGGAGATCTGTAAAGATCGTAGCAAGTGGAAATCGCTAGTCTCTGCCTACCCTCACGGGAAATAGGCGTGATTATATGTATGTATGTATGTATTAACCTTTTGGCCCCAGCCAAGTCGGTTCTGGCACTTCAGAAATAGTGCAATACTATTGCTAAACAGATATCAAGCACTAATAGCATTTAGCAACAAAAAGTGTGTACAATGCACATTAGATCGCGAAGAGAAACCGCATCGGATCGGCAGTTACCGACGATCGCGAACAAAGCTAATGAGAATGGGAGAAATGTCTGTCCGTCTGTCGCGAGCGCGCCGTGAAATCTACTATTAGATATTAGATATATTTGTATAAGCACCAGTCCACTTGTATGTATGTAACTAGGATTTTATACAGATACAGTATTACGGGCTAAAAGAGCCAAGAGTTGTGAGCTCATCTTAGCGAAATTATGGGCTTATTGGTGGAATTGAGATTCAGATATATGGAGAGGTTGTCAGCTCATCGCCTATGACAAAAATCCCCAGTTTAAAACCTTTGATAGACTTCCACAATATGCGCGAGAAGAGAAGCAGCTTTATTTTCGGTTCCAGACCACCATGGAATACCATACGCAAGACATGTATGTGAGGTCTAGAACAAAAGTTGTCCTTTTTTAAAAAAAACTGTTATAATTTACTCTGGGTTGCTATTCAAACAAATACCAGTCGCTAAACCGCCTGATGGCCTCTGGCTTAGTTAGGAATTTAATTATTTTGCACAAGTACTTGAAAAGATGCTACACATGCTGCCTATAACATTGATGCTTTTTAACTCCTCGTAAATGGACAGATAAGTCAAAATAAAATGCACCTAATTAAAAATGTCGCCAAAACAGTTTAGAGACAAGTCTTTATAGGCAAATTGTCAATGGAGCTTTTTTGCTTGACGAGTTGAAAGCTCGACAGGCCGATTGGCCGTGTATGGAGCTTCCAATTAGAGACTTCACAAAGCTTTACAATGGCCCAGAGAGTTATTGAACTGAGCTTACGTAACAGGAAGTCATTTGAGTAATAAAGCTTATTCTGATTATAGCAAAAAATAGATTAAGTGATTTAGTTTTATTTATAAAGTGACACCTAATGACCTTTTTGCTTTAAGGAAGATAGAACGATCACAGATTTTTTCAGAAATAACTATATGTAGATTCTATTGAGTGAGTGTAAGCTACAGAGCTTCAGGGTTCTATTTGGCTTATGTATATCGGCGGCAAAATAACATGTACATAATTTATCTATAGTATTACGATTTCTGTGGTCCTTTTACCTTCCAAATCATTCGCGCAAATCTTTACAAAATCGTATTTCGCTACTAACTTCGCTTCCATTGCAATTTTAGGATAGAAAGTACCCTATTGCTATTCCTGGTATTAAGTATACTCCCCATGTATCAAATTCCATCAGAATCCGTCCATTATGTTTTGCGTCATTGAGTAACAAACAAACATCCTCACACAACGAATTTTCGCATTTATTCAGAGGGATTATTTTGACTTGGATCTAAGCTCTAACGCAAAACAGCAATCGTATCATTAATAACACAAGTACAAGGCTAAGAGCTGCAAGCTAGTAATTGCATAGAATGCGCCATTAGCGGTGGCGAGGTGGCGAAAAATTCAACAATAGCCCTGGAACAATGTACGCCGCGGGCGGTGCTGTGTGTAACGAGAGTCGGGATTGTTACTCTGTGGAGAAGATACTTTCAGGGATGTATTTTGTGCAAGCTTTTACTTAGTTTGAAGTAGTGTCTGTTTGCTTATCCAAAAGTGCCTGTAAATCATTCCAAATTACCATTTGAGCTGAAATATTTTTTCGTTGTAAGCTGAAAATTAACGCCATGCTAAGTTTCGAGTTGTGGTGGAATAAAGTAACTTTTAGATCGAAGTGTTATAAACAGATCTAATTAATTTTAAAGATGCGTTCCCGACCCGACCCGTGGTTCAACCGCTATGTCCAAATAGTTGTACTACTGGTAAGTAAATGGTCTGTCACAAAGTATTTTTAGATGATAGCTCATTTTTGCTGTGGGTTAAAGGGTCATTAGACCTAGGGTCGTTTAACCAAATGTCAGTCTCTGAATGAAAGTAGTTGCATTACATTAAAATGCAAAAATTGCAGAGATTGTGTTCTGGGTCTCAGAATCCAAGCGCCGCATCCACCGATCCCACTCCCGATCCTCGCTATTAGAGCGTCTAGTAGACAATATGAGAGATGGCCCGATTGCGACCATTGTTTCCACGGGCCGAAGAATGGCCACTCCGGACCACACGCCACAGTTTGGGCCTGTACTAGGTGTGATTTAGAATGCTCTGAGGCATTGTTCCGTAGGTACTCAGGAGTTTAAATTTAATTTAAATTGACCAATGAAAATTATCTTACTAATATTACACATGCGAAAGTTTGGATGTGTTGCGCCCTGGGGCTCTGCTCCGGTGGAAATTTCAGGATAAAATAACCATATTCCTATAGGTACTTCTATTCCTGGTTACATTCTACCCGTGTACCAGTTTCATTTAATCCGCCCAGTAGATTTTGCGTGATTGAAAAACAAAAGTAAACTTATGACATATCTCTTTGATTTCACATAGATTAAAATACTGTAAAATATATCATACATATCCGATAATAAGCACGCTTACATTGTTGCTATCTTAATCTATTGTACACTTGCACTATAGACAAAAACATTTATCGAAATTCATGTTTGAAAGTTCAAACAAGTTCTAAAATACTTAGATAATTTATCAGTACTAATTAAATCAATGTCGTAGACGAAGCTGTTGAAATATAAATAATATTGTTGCATTTACATTTTACACTGCATTTTAAAAATATATTGAAATGCATAACAAGCCGATCGGCCGTAAGATAAAACGATTCCCACAGTCGGAAACCACAGAATAAAAAGAAATCCATAATAGATTTGTTGGGTTGCAAGGAAGATGGCATTGCTTGATGCGTCCAGAGTATCTGTACAGACTACATCAAGTCTAGTTACCCTACACAGACTCTATGCGGAGGGAATAACGATTATTTTTCAGTAAATTGTGTCAGGTTGATTCGTCTGGTGCATCTGTAAGTATTGGCGGAGTTATCGTGGCATCTGTACCACTCACTCCAATCATTGGTAAAGCGAATACTTTCGTGTTTACGGTGGTGCAGATGAGGAGAAACACGCGATTAAAAATAAATTGGAAAACAGCTAGAGAACTCAGAAAACACAAAAAAGTTTTTTCTGTATTCTAAGCTAAATAATAATGATTCTATGAGGTACTGCACCTCGGAAAATTTTGAGCTAAAAGTACCTTATATACTTACCTAGATATTTTTCTACCCGTGCCCAAATTTCATCAAAATACGTCCAGTCGAATTTGCGTGATTGTATAATTTTATCTTCAATGTGCTCTCCTCTCTTCCTACTTAAACAATTCACCAAAGCTTGAAAAACCTCTTCTTCATTATTTTCTTATTCAGTCCCTTATCACAGCTTCCACTACTCTTCTTGCAATAACTATGCTTTATATTCCTTCCATCTGCGCTGCAACGCCCGCTTACATCTGAAATTCATTACTTTTACGCGACTTTTCTGCGACTATTACTAGTTGGGCACGCCAGCGCAAGCACCAGACGGGTAATCAGTCCTCTCATTCTGGGACAATTTCACCCAGTTTGTGTGACTAAGTTCAGAATGTACTATGGGTCTGCTTCGAAAAGTAAATTCAGTTTCGTAGCTTCGAACTTGCGCCAGCCCCCTAAGTCCAAAGCACGCGCAGCCCTAATCTCAGCCATCGATCCCTGCTAATTGATCGCTCGCACCTGGCCACGGCATTCTGAAACCCTATCGCTACCATTTAATACCGCCGTCTGCGCAGCTCTGCGATTGATCTTCATTTCTGTGTCCGTTTCGTATGCATCATATCGCGGCGTTTGGCATCTCGGTAGCGTGTTTGGTTGATTGTTTTGCTTGTTTATTATTATTTATTAAATGAATAAGTTTTTGTTTATATCTGTCATCACATTAACTATCTCACTGCGCTATATTTTACATTTACTTGTATGTTAATGGCTTCTTTGTAGCACTATTTTTGAAGAAAACATTTTTACCTATTTCAGCTTAGGTATATATAATGATTAGCTTTTCGTCTGATATTTTACTAAAAACGGTTATGTTTATTTTATGCACATAAAAATTATGGGTCTCTAATGATTGTCATAAAAATATTTGTAATAATATAGTTCGAAATAATGTTTTTTCACATAATCATAATTAATATAAATTAAAATTAAAATAATATTTTTTTAAATAATTTTTTTAACATAATTGTTTTGTAATAAATACAAATTATCATAAACATAAATAATCATAATATAATTTAATCATAATAGTAATAATCATAATGTACAGAGAAAAGAGAACTCATAATGTACGGATGCACTCAGAAAAAAAGGTAAGATTTGTTAAGTTTTTGTTTTTTTGTTGTTTATGTTCGCGGCTTAGGGGTGGCCCAAGGGCCACCCCCGCCGCACCCTAACCTATACTAGTGTTTGTGTCAACTTAATGTGAAATAGGTATTATCAAATATCAAATTTTACATAATGTCTTCAAATGTCATCAACAAAATAAAAGATGAACAAAATAAAAAATAAACTATGTTTATGACCGTAACAATTATGACAAATCCATTATGATAAACCATTTTATAAAAAAAATCTGTATGACAACCTATGATTATGACTACACAAATATTATTATAATAAATATTATTTGAATAAAATATTATGATAAAAAAATTATGAGAAAGGCTTTATGACAAACCATATTATGATTATTAACCTTATGAGAAATGAAAGGATCCCAAAAATTATGTATCCAAAGGAAACATTTGCGCAAACGAAGTAGTTCGTAATTCAGTATTCATATATTTCTTAACCACGTCTCACATTAAATGTTAGTATCGTATATCTATTGCGCACTTAGTCTTAGGCAATATACTGGTTCTAGTTCCTTAGTCCATATATAGAGTAGATACTAAAAGTATTTGCTGAATATATAAGATCACATAATGTAGGTAGTTCAATAGATAACTTGTCCTGAAACGTCCGGTAAGAACATTCATTACGTGTGAGTATAAAATTTAAGTTTCAATAAACCAAAATAAAATACTTATAACAAATATTTAAATCCATCCCCATTTGCTAATCCTTATAACGAAACAAATAAAATTAAAAATTTGAAAGTCTACTTGTTATGCTTTCACGACTAAACCGCTGGACCAATTTTGATGATCTTTGGTATTGGCAATGCATAGGCTAATTTTTCTTTAGAAAATCAACTCCCAAGGGGCGGGAAAACTATACAATATACGCCGCGGGCAAAAGTTATTACTAATAAAATCCTGTAAAAAATTTAAATGATACACAGTTATTATTTTTAGAAAGTTTGTATAAATTAGCTATAATTATAATCTCGTTCGATGCAATACTACCTATTTACAAACATTGTTTTTGCGCGGCACGTGCAACCGTAATTTCGTATGTTTATTTATGCCGTAATGACCCGATACTAAACATTGTAATCAAGACTTAAGTTTGGTAACAACGGTAACAAGGTTTTGTAATCTAAATAAGTTGTTACAAATTTTTAATTTCTTCGATACGTAGGAGTAAATGGCTACTTGTGATGGCTCCAGGCATATATTATTTGATAATTTTCAGACTTAAAATTGAGTAAATTATTATAGCGCAGTAAATAGAGCGAACCTTCCCTAGGGGTTAATTACGTGCGGTCCAGTAACTCAATTTTGTTTATATTATTGTTTAGGATGGTTGTAAGTATTTAAAATAAATAAGGCACAATTGACTAGCTTTTGCACTCGCCGCCAAATTGGAAAAATAAAAAAAAAATCACCACTTTGTTCGGTTTTTCGCTTATATTTTCTTTTAAGTGCATTTTTGCTAGAAAAGTGTTCTACACAATGTTGTAGAGAATTAAATTTGCCGTTATTCACATTTTATATTTTGTTTCTAGGACTGACAGTTTCCGAGAAAAAAAATCCTTTGCCTTAAAAAAATCTCATTTTTCAAACATTCGTCAATCTTTTTTAATTTAAAACGATGTAATCCAGTCATGACCTATTCTAGGAGAAAAAGTAGCAGAACAAACATCGTAGGGAATTTAATTACCTGCAAAACGCAATTGCATATTTCTTAACCAACCCTGCAAGGTGGAGAGTAAAACTAAATGATAAAACAACGGAAATTGTTTTTTGCTATAATATTTTACTTTTTACTAACTGAATCTCGGTCCCATGGAAATTTCGGGATATAAAGTACCTTATGTGCTAGTCCTGATATTTTTCTACTAGTATACCAAATTTAATCGAAATCCGTCTAGTAGATTTTGTGTGATTACGCAACAAATATCACATCCAAACTTTTCCATTTATAGTGTGATTCATTGCAGGTGAGTAACCGGTACCTGATTGGGACACTGTAAAAGTGTCTGTGGACATTATCAAGTACAGATATTAGATAATATTTGCTTCATCAGCAATAAAGATTGGGAAAGAAACCCGATTTTAAAATGAAAAAGTTTGGATGTGATATTTCTTGCTCAATCTAAAAAATCTACTGGACGGATTTCGATAAAATTTGGTATGCTAGTAGAAAAATATCAGGGCTAGCACATAAGGTACTTTTTATCCCAATATTCCTATGGGAGTTAAGCCCCCGGTTGCAGCTAGTAGACAATAAAACATGATAGCAAAAACGTAATATTTTAACTTTTACTTTTACTGCCTACTCCGTAGGGTTGGTTAAACAAAATTACATGTGTTTTGTAGGCAAATAAATTTTCTTCAAATTGTATTCCAATTTATATTTTCCTAGAGTAGGCCATAAATGAATTACAGCGCTCTGAAGTAAAAAGTTTGACAAATTTCCAAATGCGATTAAAAAATGCGATTTTTTTAAAGTGCACATCTCCATAACTATTAGTCCTAGAAACAAAATATAAATTGTACATTATAGGAAATTTATTTTTACAACGTTGTGTAGAACTCTAATGTAGCTAAAATGCATCTAAACAAAGGTGAGAGCGCAAATCTGAATAAAGTGGCAATTTTTTTTGGTTTTTCCAACATATGGCGGGCGTGGAAGGGGGGAGAAATTGTGCCTCTTGCATTTTAAACACTTACTAACCATCCTAAATAACATATCAAAAATTCAGAACTATTGAACCATTTGTAAGTAAACCCTACCCTTAGCTCTATTTTGGTCTTTATTCAATGAACTATGGACGGATTTGTATTAAATTTGCTATACTAGTAGAAAAATACCAGAAATAGTACATAGGTTACTTTATATCCTGAAATTTCCACGGGAGCGAAGACCCGAGGCGCAGTTAGCAGAAAATAAAATATTATAACAAAAAAAGCAATATTCCGTAGTTTTAATATTGAGTTTTACTCCCCATTCTGCAGGGTTGGTTAAGAAAAATGCAAATGCGTTTTGTAGGTAATTAAATTTCCTACACATTTTGTTCCAATACTTATTCTCCTAAAATATGCCATAACTAGATTACAGCGTTCTGAAGTGAAAAGTTTGACAAATTTCCGAAAAAGAAGATTTTTTAATTTTTTTTATAAGCACACATCTCGGTAACTATCAGTCCTAGATACAAAATGTAAAATGAAAATAATAGGAAATTTAATTATCTACAAGATTTTGTAGAACACTTTCCTATCAAAAATGCATCAAAACGAAAATATGAGCCTAAATCTGAAAAAAGTTTTTTTTTTTTTTAGTTTTTTTAAGATTACCACGGACGCGGAAACTTGGCAATTGTGCCCTTTTTATTTTGAATACTCACAATAATCCTACACAACATTTCAAAAAATTCACAATTACTGGACCGTTTGTAATTTGATTCTCGTCTATTTACTGCGCTATTATTCAATAAGGCGTAATAAATAATACTTGAACACTAAATACTTAGCCAAAATATAGATAGATAGTCTGTTAGAAACTAACATTAGATATTGATAGTCAAAAAAGAAATATAATCACAAATCCAATAAAAATGATAGTGTAAAAAACAATTTTATGATATTAATTTAATTATGATATATTTTTTAAAAGCCTATAATGTGATCCTTGGTTTTGGTGTGGTAATATGATCATTGGTGGGCAAAGTCTTTCTGATTTTGCCTCCACAATTCTTAAATATCAATTCTCAATTCTCAAATTATTTCTAAGGTATAAGTACTTCATTAAAAACAGCTAATTAGTTTAAAAAGACATATGTTTACAATTAAACTAGGTACAATTTTCTTAGTTCGAATTTGATAATAAATGTGAGAACCATTTCTTATACTCAATATTACACAGACATTTCTTACATGGTACATACAGATAGCATAGTTTATACGCAACGACGCAACAGGCAGACATTGTTTTCCATTCCCATAGATCCGTCTCACGGCTGCCTTTAGACAAATCTGATTTTAATTGTTTTTGTGATAAATACTGGCCAGAGTTTTCGCAAGTAATGATGTTAGTACATTAGTTTAAGTTTCATCATTCTGTTACTACTAAAATGTGGTAAGCGGTGAGGAAACTTTAAAATGAAGGAAAGGAATAATGGGATTCTTGACCCTTAGTAACTAGTGGTTCGCCACGAACTTAGACCTCGCGATTATTATTTTTAAAATATGCGTATATCTCAAAAACGGCTGAACCGATTTGGTTGCGCAACGAACTTAAAAATTATATGGATAGTTGCTACACGTATTCTTAATATCATCGAAATTGATTCAACGGTTCGAGAGTTATCGCGGAACAAACATACATACATATGTATGTATGTATGTGAACAAACAATGTGTTTTCGCCCCAACTGGAAATAAAGCCCTCGCTCGCTTCGCTCACTCGATCAATTACTTTGCAATAAACAGTGGTATTTACTTACGACTAGTCGTTCGCTGCGAACGTAGACCTCGCGACTATTAAAATACAATATTTATTTTCACAAAAAATTAAATATCTCAAAAACGGCTGGACCGATTTTGATGCCCAACGAACTTGAAAATTCTATTAACCATCCCTACACATATTCAGGGACTTTAGGGAGCGCAGGGGAGCACTTAGAGAAGATTTCCTGAAATTCCCATGGGATCAAAGTCCCGGGCTCATGCCAGTTTATTAAAAATGAATGGTGGAAAGAAATGCAAAAAGTCTTATTTTTTTTTTCAGATAAAGGCGTCTCTACTTTAATAAAGTGCATAGTATAATTAAAAGTTATCATATAATAAATCTAACTGTTACGTGTTATGTGTATAGCACAAACGTAACCACGTTCTCACATCACACTTCATCATAAAAACGTCATACGGTACGAAGTGTTACCATTTTTAGGATTCTGTGTATAGTTGAAAACGGAACCCTATTAATACGCAACCGCTGATGTCTGTATGTCAGTCAGAGAACTCTATCCCTGAAATTATAATAAGTATACACTTGATATTTTTCATACAAAATGTATTATCCCACCAAAAACATTTGAGAAGAGACCGAGGCTCACACACACTAATCAGATCTCATGTAGAGTCAAGCTCTACAAGCCCCAACTTTCCAAGCTCTACACCTGAGTCAAAACACAGCCATATATTTAGCGATTATGACCACTATAGCAACAAATACTAAATATGAAACAAGAGATACGCAAAAATTTACGTATCGTTATTTTGTTTACGCTCTCTCGTAAAAACAGTATTATTACAAGCATATCTATGTTTGTATGTATTTTTAATTTAGTACTAGAAGTAAGTATATCGGTTAATCAAGCATAAGTTGGTTTATTTCGAGTCTGAATTCTTAAAGAAATTTATTTTACCGACGTTTTTGTTCCTACGCTATGCATAGACATTAACTCGTGTGATTTTAATTTATACAAATAAAATGGATGCGGTTCAAGTTCAAATGCTTTATTTTTTCAACATTTGATGCATCGCTTATTATGTCAATAATTAACTTACACCTAAGTTTTCTACCACCATCAAAGATCGGACGGAAACCTTTTCATATAATGCAAGTCCGACTCGCACTTGTCCGAGTTTTTTGCAGACGTTGACAAAAAACACGCACGCTACTCGTATCAAATTACGATTCGTGGTGGTTTGTTTTTACCAATTATTTATTTATAAAGAAACGCACTTATAGGGTACTAATTATATGAAAATACGCCTTAATTGTTGCAACATTATTGCACTGAATTATCTTGTTAGTATTTCAAAATTACACTGTAATTGTTATTTATTTTCAACTGCTCCAATTGTTCGTGTATTTTTTTTTACCACGAGTTCGAGTCTATAGGGTACAATTTGTATAGGATACAATATTATGAGGTCAATGACTTACAGCTATGTTTTCTACCGTTCAGCTTATAAAAAAATATTTGAAGTTTTGTTTTAAAAAATAAAAGAATGATTTCTTTAAGTAAAATTTTCTATCAACAATACTTTTCCTCCAAGTGAAGTTTAAAAAAAATGTTCTGCGCTCATTGATGCTAAAAGAAGAAAAAAAAATAGTCCGTGTAAGAGTGTATATGACCTCAATATATTGGCGCACGCACTCAGATGCTTACCTCAGTATTATGTTGGTTGGTCACGTCCGTTATGTCTCAGGAACGGTGAACCCTCGAACGATATCTGAAATGAAAATACATTTTGTTGAATAAATCTTACTAATACCTATGTATGTTGTGTTAATGATAACATTAAGTAGCTCTATGGTAATAACGGTTATTTTTTAATGAATTTGGACAGGTTGATGTGTTGTTGCGAATGGATGCGGGCAGCGCAGGACCGGTCGTTGTGGAAATCCTTGGGGGAGGCCTTTGTCCAGCAGTGGTCGTCTTTGGGCTGAGAGAGAGAGAGAAAGAGATGTGTTGTTTATCGTACCATAGGCTAGTATTAGTAAGAGTTACCAGATCCCATCAAGAACTAAGCTACACAGTACCTGTTCTAACGCCACAGATCATAACTTTACCAACGCTAAGTACACCTTTGTCAAAATGGTGGGCAAAAACCAGAATAATTGTCAAAATCATTTACATAAACTTGAAATATAAGAGAATACGTTTACTTCAAAGTCAATTGGAGATAGTAGTAAATTCCTAGTTTGATGCAAAAATTAACACATTGAATACTATACACCAAAATTACGGTGGTGATTTTGATACAATTTCCAACTGCGAAAGAGTTAACAATTTTACAAACTTTCTTTATTGTTCTTACATGTTGTCCTTTACCGAAAGGTGGATGACTGTACGTAAGTCAGATCCAGACGTAATTAAGATACGAATCTGGGTCTTTCGGACACTAGTCGTGCGTCTTACCAACTGACCCTTCATATTGGAAAGAAACTGATAACAGCAAAAAATGTGACCAAACCTGTAAGATGAAAGTGAGTGTTGCAAAATGTTACAAGTGGTCATACGTCGTTACGTCACGCGCCATTCCGAATCGCACCCAAAGGTCATTGTGTTCAATCTGTTAATTTGATCTCACGCTGATTTTGAGAATGTTAATGTTTACATTGCGAAATCTGCGTTAAATGAAAGTGATTGACATGATGGCTGATTGTTTATTTGATATCCCTTTGATACAGACACAGTAGGGAAAGAATCACATAACCAATCAAAAAGTTTGAAGAGACATCCCCATAATCACAGACATTCTTACAATTTGGAATAACATAAGCCAAATCGAATTGGTATAGACGTGGTATAGACAGACGCGTTACTTTGTCACCGTCTGACATAAACCGCAAAGGACTCTGAAGCTCCTTAGCTTACTTACACACACTAAATCGAATTGAACGAGTAAGAGTATAGAATCACTAGCCCCTTCGACAACTGGCGAACGTCTTAACTTTTTTTTTTGTGATATTTTATTAATTTATAAATCTGACATTTCATATAAAAATTCAATGTATATTCCACATAGATAGTCATTTAATTGTAAGACATATGTTGTAAAGTGACGTCTTTGGAGAAAATGCAGCAGTGGAGTTGGTTGCGCCGCCTCTTCTCCACTTGCGCTTTGGAGGCGATGGTAACCTTAGCTTTAAGTAATTTTATGACGTCAACTTACAAAAAAACAAGAATATGACGATTTAAGAGTTCTATTTTTAAGCCTATTTAAATAAAAGCAATTAACTTTGACTAACTACTCAACTACCACTTACTTCTTGTAAAGGTGTTTAACTTCGGTAAAACGCGTGTTGACCCAGATTTCCTTGCAAATAGCCCCCGGTAACGACAAACGGATGTTACGAACATTACATATGTATCTAAGTTAATGGGTACACCCTCATATTACAAATTATTATTTAAAAAACAATCATTTTATAAACAACGCTTGTAAAACTATACATTTGAAAAACATATGCTTTGACAAACTCATTCTTTTAAAAATGGATCATTTTACAAACTAATAACTAGACAAATATTTGTTTTATTCAAATTATCATTTTACAAACAAATTATTTAACTAAATTTTCAATTGGTAAAACAACGTTAGACAAAATATCTTATGGCAAACACTTCGTTTGATAAATATTATTTACCAAAACTATAAGATATGAAGTTTCAAGTTTAAACTCACTGATCCCAAGATTTTCATCGTAGGGTTAGGTACAGAAATCATTACTCGACTTTTATTTGTAAATTAACTCACAAAACGTATTGTGACATGATATCAACTTACTAATACCTTTTATTGTGTCACACCGGGTGGAGGACCTGGCAACCAGCAACACAGGATCTTTGATACCTAGCGAGGGCACCAGACCTACACAACGTTACTGTCCTTATGATATTAAAATAAATTTATGTTTATCACATACCTACGTAATGTAGTCCAAGGCCATTTATTGTGGAGTAAATAAACAACTTTTAATTTTTTTATAAAAAAAAGAAAGTTTGTCTCCAAACGATCTGAGCTGTAAATTAGGTTTAGGTTATTTTTTTATGACAACCCGGAAAGACTTGAGGGCAGAAAATAAGTTGGATTCAGGTTATTTTTTTACGACCACCTGGAAAGCTTTGAGGGCGGAAATGAAGCTAGGGCCAGGTTATTTTTTTATGACCACCCGGAAAGACATTAAGGGCGGAAAAGAAGGTAGGTTTAGGTTATTTTTTTTATGACCACCCGGAAAGACTTTAAAGGCGGAAAAAAGTAAGGTATAGGTTATTTTTTTTATGACCACCCAGAAAGACTTTGAGGGCGTAAAAGAAGTTAGGTTCAGGTTATTTTTTTATGACTACCCGGAAAGACTTTAAGGGCGTAAAAAAATTTAGGTTCAGGTTATTTTTTTTATGACCACCCGGAAAGACATGAGGGCAGAAAATAAGGTGGGTTCAGTTTTTTTTTATGACATCCCGGAAAGACTTTGAGGGCGTAAAAGAAGTTAGGTTCGGGTTATTTTTTTATATGACCACCTGAAAAGACGTTGAGGGCGCAAAAGAAGTTAGGTTCATGTTATTTTTTTATGACCACCTTTGACAGACTTTGAGGGCAGAGATGAAGTTAGGTTTAGGTTGTTTTTTTATAACCACCCAAAAAGACTTTGAGGGCGGAAAAGAAGTTAGGTTCAGGTTATTTTTTTTATGACCACTCAGAAAGACTTTGAGGGCGGAAAAGAAGTTAGGTTTAGGTTTTTTTTTTATGACCATCCGGAAAGACTGAGGGTGGAAAAAAAGTTAGGTTTAGGTAATTTTTGCCATTGGCATTGCTTAGTTTTTGGCCAAAGAAGCTGCCAACCCTTGATTAATAATTTACCTTTAGTAGGTTTGTAAAATGATGTTTTTGTCAAGAGAGTTATTTGATGAAATAAAACTTTATAAAATAAAAGATTTATACTCGATACATTTGTAGAGTAAAACATTTATAAAAAAAAAGTTTGTAAAATGAAACGTTTTTAAAATAACGAGTTTGTAAAATGAAACATTTTTAAAAAGTATAGTTTTTTAAGTGATAGTTTATAAAGTGATGGTTTGTGAAAGGTTTTTTGGTGAAACATTAGTGAACCAAGTTAATGTCATTCCATGGTTCAAGTTCGGACTTTCGGTGGAAAGCTCAATATTAATTATACAAATTGATAGTGAAACTGCACACGTAACCGAGGTCGACGGCCTCGCGAATGTTGCCATTATGATAGTAACAAAGGTCAGTGTTAAGACTATTTCTTTGTCTTCTTATAACTTTGTCTAGACAGATGGGATATTTCTTTAATTTTTGAAAAAAAATTATATTTCTTGTATCTGTAAAAACAAATTTTCCTTTTTCTATTTACTCAGCTTTAATGGCAAAATTCTTGAAAAAGAAATAATATTGTCTTTTTTACACGACTGACCAAAAAAGGAGTGTTATGTTTTCAGGGTTCATGTATGTATGCATGTATGTAAGTTTCTTTATTCCACCATAAGTCCTGAACGGCTTAACAGATTTTGATGTGAGAGGTATTTTTATATTCCTTGCATTCCTCCGAGTGACATAGGCTATATGACGTCATCATAAAAACAAAATGGCGGATTATATATGCGATAAATAGTAGACCAAAAAAATAAAATTTGATCAATCTTATCGAGTAGGGTATCAAATTGAAGGGCTTTCAAAGGCGATTACAAAAATACTTTTTGTGTAGAAACTTGTCAGTCGTGTTTTTTATTTTAATAATTAGTTCAGATTTTGCTTTTGCTCTACATAAGTACATTCCACCAATAAGCCCAGTATTCAGCTAAGCGTGACTTTCGAGTCTTACGCTTCTTGGCTCTGTCTACCCAGTAAAGGATAAAAGACGTGGTACTGTTGTACCTCAACATAAGTACATGTTTCTGCACTGATAAGTATATTTGCCAGATGCTGTTGTACGATGTTGTGGTCGATTGCTCATGATACTTGCTGATCGATGTGTGGCGAGCGTTTCTCCATTGGTGAGTTTTTACCGCAGGTTTGCGCAAGCGCATGTGATCGAGTGGTGCGTCAGTTAGTTTGAAGTGCTTGGGAAACATTTTAAATGAGTTTTGTTATATCTGAAATCTAGTTAAATTCAAATGAAAATAGTATGGATGGTCTACTCTAAATTACATGCATTATTAGATAGAATAGAATAGGTATGTTTATTTCTTAGATAAAAAAAATATGGGAGAAGTTTTTATTAATTAAATAACAATTTAAAATAAACCAAACAAGTAAAAAATATTAAATTAGATTATGCCGTCAAAAATGAAATTGGACGCTGACAATTTTTTTTTTAAATATATACGGACCAGTCACACAGATTGAGTTAGCCCCAAAGTAAGTTCGAGACTTATGTTATGGGATACTAACTCAACTATACTATATTTTATAACAAATACATATATGTATAGAGATAAACATCCAAGACCCGGGCCAATCTGAAAAAGATCATTTTCCATCATGACCCGACCGGGGATCGAACCCGGGACCTCCGGTGTGGCAGTCCGTTGACCGTTGGGCCACGGAGGTCGTCAAATGTAATTATATATGGCTAAATATTATATATGGTTAATTAATTATAATGTAAATATATATAATAATTGGGAATATTGGGATATCAACGCAGAGACGAAATCATTGAACGTAGATACTTGAAATTTTGCAAAGTGGTTCTTTACCTATGTATACAGCTTGAGAAAAAAATTTTGGAAACTCCACCCATTTTGAAAACTAAGGCAATGTAATGGTGAATGTCCAAATTCATGCAGGCAGAGATAAGGGCAAAAGCTAGTTAAGATTATTTTTTAGTAGTGATATTCTCGTGGGTCATAATAATAGATTGTCAACGCAATTTCAATGAAATACATATACAGATCTCGGGCGCACAGCATATTTTTATTATACCATACTAGCTGCTGCCCGCGGCTTCGCCCGCGTGAGTTTCCTTAGATGAAAAATCTTTTTGTGTTCCAAACTGTAGTAACCTAAACTCCAGTACTCAAAATTTCAGCTATTTGGTTATCCCGTGTCCCGCGGGAATATATTAGGTACTCGTAGTACAGTCGCGGTGTTAAAATGAATCAAAAGTGATATTTCATTCAATAAACGATCTTTGTCTGCTCGTTATCTACAATTTCCCGTGTACCACCACTACCACCCAGAGTCCCATTGATAAACTTTTCCAAAGGTACCATTTCCATATTTCTTATAGTTTAGCTGTTCTGTTAAGGTTCTTAATCAGGTGTTCCAGTTTTCAAAATCACTTATAGCCTATATGTTGTCCAGGCTTAATAGCTATACAACAAAAAAAGTTCTATCAAATCCGTCCAGCAGATATTGCGTGAAACGCGTACATACATAATACAGATGGACAGACAGACAAAAAATTCAAAAAAAATGTTTTTGCTTTCTGTTATTCTTTTTAAGTGTCCCTCTATCCATTTCAGTCAAAAATACTAAATGTACTGTACAGACAAAATATCTTTACTGTTTTATTATTATCCCACGACCCCTAAGCGCGAAGTAGTAATCACAAAAATTGCGCAGCGCCATCTATTGAAAATATTGAGAAATAATTTCAGCTTACATTTCTCATTTTATCAACGCCATCTATTGGATATTATTTTGCTTGGCACAATCAGTAGATGACCGGAAATAAATTTGCAAATGAATTTATTCGTTTCTTTTCAAAATTAAAAAAAAAGTAAGAAATTAATTGTAGAAAACAAATAAAAAACGAAAACAGAAAATTATTGTTAGTGGCAGGATTCGATCCAGCTACTTCCAGCTACTTTTTTTGAAATATTTCTTTACTAAAATATTAAAAAAATATAGAATACTAAAAAACTAATACAAAACGCAAAAAAAAATTGGAAAAAAAAAGTCACATCTGGCAGGATTCGAAAAAAAATAATCCGCGGCCTCTACCAATAGGCCAACATGCATTGCTTGTGAGTGGCGAAATTTCAAATGGGATTTGTCTAAAGGTACGCAAATTCACCCCTTTTTTAGACTGTAGGGTTGAAATTGTGAACAACCCTTTCTTATGTGGGCAGTATATTGTATAATGAAGACACTAACCAAATTTCACGTTTATAGCTTTTATATTTTCGGTTTTGTGATGATAAATTAGTTTACCTCCCCTTTTTTACCCCTTTAGAGGTTGAATTTCAAAAAACGCTGAAACACGCCATTGGTTATTTTTGTTGAGAAGCATTCTTGCCAAGTTTCAAGTAAATCAGTGAAGATTTTAATTTTTTTTCATACAAACTTTGCCCTCAATTTAAACCCCCTTAGGGGTCTAATTTTGAAAAATCCTTTCTTATCTGAGCACTACGTATTAACATAAAATTTCGGTCCAAATTTCAAGTTTATAGCTTTTATGGTTTAGGCTGGGCGTTGATTTATCAAACACCCTTGTTCTTTTATATATATAGATATAATTGGTTACCTCCGTATATAGCCTCAGGCCTTCTGATTTCCTATTATTTAATTAACTAGCATGTTCAATAACGTGTAGAAAACGATGTCTTATTACACCATTTCACTGACTAAGGTCTAATCAGAACCATATTTGGAACATTGCGTGGACATTTTTTATCAATTCATTATAATGTGGTCGTACGATGTGCATGTCTTTGGTACAGTCGACAGCATGTCAAGCCTGCATGAGGCTTTATGCAGTAGTTATAGAGACTAAATTTGCTATGAATTTGAGTAGGTTGATGTGCTGTTGTTTATATTACGCGTAGTAATCGCATAGTTGACTGATTGGGAAAATTAGTGTTAATCACAGTCATAATAGAAAAAAAAATGACAGGTAAAGATTTTGCAAGCAGTATGTTTGCTACGTCGTCGCGTCGAAGCGTTGGTACCATCTTCTGGGATCGAAAAGTACTAGGCTATGTTATTATTTTTAGGCATAGATTTAATATACATTACATGCCATTTTCATAGCGACACACCCAGTTGGTTGACTGGTAGAAAAAGCCCTAGGTTTTAAGTCCGCCTTTTGCTTTCTTGTAATAAAGTTAAATAAATAAATGAAAATAGCAGAACATCTGGACCTTGATATTATTTGTCACATCTGAAACCATGTTTCAAGTGAATAAACGAATCATTTAATTTCTATTAACAATAATAAACACGTGGCTGATTCACCAGCGTCCACCGCTCCCACAACCACTTTCACCTTCGTTGGCAGGTGACCACATTGTATGCGAATAACTGACGAGAGGGCGTAATGTTATGTGGACAGTATGGACACTTGACCGAAATTTGCTTTCTTTTGATGAATAAACCATGGAAAAATAAGCCAAATGTGCGTTGTTTTAAACCACATGTTTGATGGTCCAATTGTGATGTTAGTCCAACGACCGGTTTCCGAAAAGCATGTCACGCAAAATCTACTGGACGGATTTTGATGAAATTTGGTATAAGGGTGAAACAATTCCGGGAACAGCACATGGGGTAAATTTTATTCTAAAATTCCAAGGGCTCATTAGCTAGTTATCTACATTCCGTTACATTACGTTTTTTCTACATGTAGTAGATATTGGCACCGAGTCTGTTTGTTCAGCTCAAGAAATAATGTTATATTTGTGGATTGGATCTATATATTTTGGTCACGTAGCCAATCTGTTTGCTTCCTACTTTCTAGACTGTGACAGACGAGCCAGCCCACTGCATCTCACGTAGACTGTACAAAGACCACGTATTTCCTCTTAGAAATACAAATGGTATAAAAACAGGAGAGAGTTGTCCAAAATATTTGGAAATGATCTCATCGGAAACGTCATTTTGGTATCAATAGTGTCACGAAAAGGGTTTTTTTCACTAACTTTTTTCTACTTTAACAGAAGGTCCGAAGGACTGTCCGCTTAATTGAATAGGTGTTTTGTTAAGCTTTTACTCAGTTTATAACAAAGAAAGATGAGAAATCTTATTGGATGCATAAAATCGATGAACTTTTACATCATATATAAAAAACATGTACTTATTTTCGTGGCTCGGCCTTTACGACAAAGCCTATTGATGGACGTGTTACATGTGTGTCTGTCTGTCTCCACGTGTGTCCTAAGTACCAGCTAATTCAACTCCAGTTTCGTAATGCCGGTTACACATTGTTATGTTGCTAAGAGCGTGTGAATACGGCTTTATTGTGTTTGTGCGACATTCATTCATGTTTTTTAGGGTTCTGTCTGTGGCAAAGAAAATCCTAAAATAATATTCTATGATTTGATTGTTTTTTTATGTACAAAATTTTTTTACTTTTTTCTTTGAAATATTTTCCTTGTTTTTAGAATTATCAAATTAAAACTTATGAGCATCCATACATATATTTAAATATATACATAAGTACTCAATTCCATGAAAATTAAAAGCTATATGCAAGCCTATTACCTGCTTACTTTCAAGGAAAAGTGCGGAATACTTAAAGCTAGAATCAGACTCGCTCTTGGCCGGTTTTTTATTTCCATAAATTATTCCGCCTTCATGTCGAAACCGAACCTTTTGTTTCGGTTATTACGAGTGACATATATACACAAACCAAAGCACAATCGATTGTTACTCACGTAAAGTCGTGCAATATTATGTAATTAATTTAGTTTTATTAAAGGCCCATTTAGACAGTGCAAGTTTCTTGTACATACAAGAGCAATAATTGCATGCAATAATTGTAGTGCAACAATTGACTTTCAATAATTTATCATTATTAGCCCAAATCAACCAATCGGTCGTTGTGGAAATCCTTGGGGGAGGCCTTTGTCCAGCAGTGGACGTGTTTTGGCTGAGAGAGAGAGAGAGAGAGAGCCCAAATCAACCCACTGCTGTGTATAAGCCTCCCTTTTTCCGCGCCACGTCTTACGGTCCTGTGCCAGTCTCATCCATAATTATTTATAATTGAAGATTTTTTTATGTTTGAACGTCTTCTTGAGGCTTGATACAAACATCTTCAACGATTTATACGACATCCTTTTGTAAGCAAGATAATTTAACTTCATTTTTTTAGTTTATTTTACGAAAAAATAATAAATACATTAAAAAAAAGTCAAGTTATCTTTATAAGAGTGAAATAGGTGTTTTTTATTTTGCGGTTTTAAAAAATTTTGTTCGCTGATAAAAATTCGTTGGTCTTCCCAAATAAAATACTTTTTATGAAATATGATCTGTTTGGGACGAATGAAGTAAAAGGAAAGAAAATCAGTGGGACGAACAAAAAAATACCTTAAGGCATTCCTCTAGGAAATTTTTATCGATATATTATTCTACTAACACTCAACCTTTGCCTCATTCGATAAATGCAAAGTTATCATTTCGCAACTACCAATTAAATATGCAATAAAACAGTGAACTAGTTTATATGTGTGCTAATATTATTACACGACGGACCAAAAAAGGAGTGTTATGTTTTCAGGGTTCATGTATGTATGTATGTAATTTCTTTATTCCACCATAAGTCCTGAACGGCTTAACAGATTTTGATGTGAGAGGTATTGTTAGATTCCTTGCATTAGCCCGAATGACATAGGCTATGTAAGATGTCAGTCGTGTTTTTTATTTTTAAATAATTAGCTTGTTTAATAAATTAATTCACACTTTTTGCACGTAGTCGCGAAGACATAGACTGACAGGCCTGACCAAAAAGTTAGAAGAAAAATAGAGAGAAATTTAAGCCAAAAGATAATGGACGCGTTTATGTCTTTTGCTTGGCAGATTTCGTACTGCTTCATAATCTCAAAGGATTCATTGAAAAAAGAAAAAACAGTTTCTAATTAAGTTTTGAATTAATAAATAAGGCAAATAAAAGTGCCACCTGCTTGTTTTACATGAATATATCTGTCGTTCTGACTCTCACTGAAGCAAGTGTATATACAGGGTGTCTCTCGGAAAAGGAAGGATTATAAAATTGAATATTTTATAAACCCTTGGAAATGAACGCGGTGGGGTGTTCGTAGCAGATTCATCGTTCGTGCATGGTCAATTACTATATCATAGTGGTCAGGCGCAGACCGTATGTACCGTATCGAGGCGTTTTTCGAGGGCGGAAAATCGTATGTTGCAGCTCGGCGCCAGTTTTGTTTACGTTACAACATAAGGCTTTTACACTACAGACCAAGCGAAAACTTATTCGTAAATGGGTACAGAAGTTGCGTAGTACAGGATTAGCCATAAATCAGCCGCGGCCCGGCCCGAGTAGGACTTCAAGATCTGAAGAAGCAATAAGCGAAGTTGACGCTAGCGTTCGTCGCAATCCTTGTCTGTCGATACGCAAAAGAGCATCAGCCTTAAACCTTACTAAATCAACGTATCGACAAATGTTATCAAGTTATTTTATACTCCAGCTTTAAGGATATCTTAAACTGTGTTTACGGACGTAGTTTTAGCAGGATGGAGCCACCACCCACACTGCAACAGCCATCATATACTAGCTTCGAGAGTTTTTTTCCTCGAAAATTGATATCCCGCCGTCAATCACTAGATTTGACTCCCATGGATTTTTTCCTGTGGAAGTAACCTTAAGTACAAAGTTTTCATCAGTATTGCAACGAATATAGCTGAGCTCAAAGAAAATATCCATCACAAAATTATGAACATCGATTCTGCCTTGCTGCGCGGCGCGTCACGCAAAATGCAATGACGAGATTCCACGAGTCCATGCGACGTGACGGAGGTCATCTCGAAGACGTCATTTTAAAAAAAATGATATCCAAACTTATGATTTTTTAAATACATCTAAAATATTTTTGATAAAACATGATAGTTTTTTTTTATTTGCTTTCAAAATCCTTTTCTCTGCCGAGAGACACCCTGTATTACCTATCATAATAGAGGCAATACGTAATTAAAAATTCAAATAAAAATTCGATTTGATAGAGCATGTGTGAGTGAACTTAGCAGCTTCAGAGTAGTTCTGAGTCCTAGGCAGCTTATGTTAAGCGGCGACAAAATTATCTTTTCATCTTATGTAATGTTTTTTTGAATAATATAAGCTGAATGGATATAATTATCTCTATTCAGCTTATATTATTCAAAATTCAGTGGTTTCAGCCCGTTTGTCCAAGTAATTGTCAGTAAAGTGGCCGAGTCTCCGTGTGGCAAGGATGTGCAAATGTGGCCACAATTGCCCGAACGCAATGTTATGTAAATATTCTCGTTTAGCCCCCAATCGGCTGGTTATTATGAATATTGCTTCATTCGCCTTTCTATTTAATGTGTGTTTGGTTTAGGCTTATTATTTTAGCATTTGAATTTTAAGCGACATTTACAACTCTCGTGTTGGCTGTTAGGATTTATTTATTTATTTAAAACTTTATTAAACCAAAAATAATGAAATGGTATAAAAGGCGGACTTAATGCCAACAGCATTAATATAATTAATCAAAATTAATTAATTTAATTAATTTGTTTAACCATTAAAAATTAATTAATTGCTTTAATTGATTTGTTTGAGCATTAAAAATTAAATTACTTTTATTTTTATTTTTTGGAAGACCAACAACTAACCTATCATAGACAACGATTTAAAAATACACAGTCCTCACGGCTAGATACAGATTACGTAGAAGTTATTGTCTAATCTATCGTGTAATAATTTCCTTATGATTTATTGGCCTCACTTCTAGTTATTTTAAATGATAAAAAGCAAAAATCACTTCTTTATCATTTATTATATTAAATTCGTAATGATATTTATCATTACATATTTAACATGAAAATAATTAACTTTATTTTATCGTTTTTTAAATGTTAGTTAAATGACAATATATTTCAATTGTTAGAATATATCAAAATCAAAAATTGTTTATTGAAAATTGGCCTTCAAAGAAGGCTCTTTTTCACGTCAAAAACTAATTATTAAATCAAATTATATTTTGTATTAAAGCTACAAACTACGAGAATTTCGGAACGACCACTGCTGAACAAGAAATGCCGAAAGAAATTCATGGAACAGTCTTGGTCGCCTAACATACCAGAGGGGCTATTTATTAACTTTATTTATACACTACATTGTGAACAGTCAAAAATAATATAAAATATAAGAAACAAATATAATATAATAAAACATGTTATGTTTGTGATCGAGTAACCACAATGAAATGGTTAAGAACAAAAAATAAATAAGTTATATCAATATTAGGGTCCAATTTTTAATTAAAAAATCTATAAAATTATAAATAATTTCTAATGTAAAACATCTAATAACAACTACAGAGGTCAAGACAAAGCCACTAGAATCACTTAACACAGAGCCACAACCAGCACTGTAGGTCGCCACGCGCGCGCGCGGTTTGTGATCGAGTAACCACAATGAAATGTGTTAAGAACAAAGAAATAAATAAGTTAACTATCAATATTTTCAGGGTCAATTTTTAATTAAAATCTATAAAATTATAAATAATTTTCTACATGTAAAACATCTTAACACAGAGCCACAAGCACTGTAGTGAAGCCGCGCGCGCCGCATTCCTCATTCTATTACTATTACAGAGCCTGAGGCGCGCTCTAACAAATTGACTCTAACTATGTGCTGCTTAACTACTCCTACACACTGCTATGTAGAATTTGAAATATTGTTATATGTAGGTTAAACTTTGTTGGTGATTTTGAGAGAACCATTGAACAGGCCCTTGCCTCAGTTGTATCTTAAAAGCCAAAGAAATCGTATATAAAGCTTAATCTTACAGAGATCTTAAATAAATTAATACATACGGACAAATCACACAAATTGAGTTAACAGTAAGTTCGAACTTGTGTTATAGGATACTAACTCAACGATACTATATTTTATGACAAATACATATATAGATAAACATCCAAGAACCAGGTCAATCTGAAAAAGATCATTTTCCATCTTGACTTGACCCGACCGGGGATCAAACCCGGGACCTCCGGTGTGGCAGTCCGGCGTGATGACCGTTAGACCACGGAGGTCGTCAATCTTGTCGCTTTAGTTCAATTTCTTTGGATTTTGAGACACAATTGAGACACGACATCTACGTTTGCAATTAATAGAATCGCCCCCCAGAACAGTGACATTTTAAATTACTTACCTACATTACTAGTACGCCTATGTGTGTGTGCATTCACCAAATAACATACACTTATGTCGGTTTCATTACAAAACTAGTAGGTAACATTACATAACAAAATAATCCAACATTCCACTTTTGACGTCCTTAATCCACGTTCCTAATTATCATTTCCTGATCGACTCGCAAGTCATTCGATTACCAAAATAATCGATAATCGATACGCACAGTCGATCGAGCGTCAAATCGATCTTACATAACATCTGCGAGGTCGCTACTTGATGCTTAAATAAACTTCATCATTATCAATGTCATTTGTATAAAGGTGTTATTTGGTTAAATTAAAGAGAGGTTCCGTAGATTCTTCTAATGATTTTAGTTGCATATAATAAGTATCAAAAACGGAAAATGGTTAGTATATATTGTCCGAATAGTCCGATAAAATGTAAGAGCAATAATTATGAAACTTAAGGTTGTTATAGTTAAAGAGAAAATGTGGTGCATTATTATATGACATGCATGATACATGAATTCGAAATTTCCTTTTGGCAGAAATTTAAAAAAATATCTTAATATCACACAATAATATATTCATAAAAAACAATATGTTACGTTGCATATTTATGAGTAGTGGTAACGATGTATTGTAATGTAATACTACATAAATATTACATCAACAATGAATTCAAATTAATGGAAACGTCAAATGAAATTAGATATTATTTCAATCATTTAATCATTTCCATGGAATATATATAAACGATAGAATTTAGAAATTATGTAACTGCCTACGCACTTTCTCGTTTTATTTTTAGACAGCTTTTGTCACAATATAAAAATATTTTGATTATGATTTGAATGATTTTGTAATTTATTTTATTTAAAATTATGATATTTATAGATAAACATGAAAGTTACATAAATCATAAAATTATATAAATAACCAAATATTTTGGTTTTTCTTCTCGTTGGTAGATTCTTGAAGTATTACATCGATAATTTGTAGTTCCCGAGATTAGCACGTTCAAACAGAGAGATAAAAATAAAATAGTAGGTCAATGAAGTTATGATATGATAGTTATTATGTAGTGTTGAGTGAAATGGCAAGCGGTAAAACGAAATGGAGGAAACAGCGTAAAAAAGAAAGCTCCACCTTGGCTTTATATGCAGGATGACTATTGATCTTTACGTCTTTTTCGCAGCAGGTTTTAATGATGAAACTTTTTAGAAATCTATAGCAAAAAGTGAAAAAATGGATAAGTCTTCCCCAAAAATATAGGAGAGTAAGAAATTTTTGTCACTTTTTTCTATTGACTCTTGACCACATTCTTTGGAAACCTACTGCGATATTTTAGCTGGTGCATAATGTCACACTGTATTTTTTGTTTCCCCATGTTTAAAGGGAACGCCAAATCACTTGCAAGATAACTAGCAAAAACGTGTGCTTCTAATCGTCATAGTGGAACCATCAAACTGAATCAGCCGTTTAGGTTTTTGTCCAAAAAGACCAAATACTGTCAACACAATATGAATTTAAAAGTTATCGTCGTAAGGACGGTTTTCGGTTGACGATAATTTCAAGTTCATAGTTCGATAGTTTGCTAGCATCAGTAGCTCGTGACGAGACGCAAACGATCGATAAATTAAATTGTTTTTTAGTAAACAAATACTTTAATCGATACTCTGTGTAAAATTTAAAATACGTACGGATCTTTTTCAGAATTATTTCATCATTAGAGGTTCACAGTTCGACGCTCGGAGGTATTTTTATAAATACCAATAAGTTAATCAGCGTCCAATTTATTGTATTTAGATTAATTTAAACTACATAAATGATTAGGCTAAAATTAAATTGAATGATATCCAAATGAATTGGGATAAGGTTAGGCAACAGAGAGAGACTATGAGAGAGAATAGACCTTTAGATACAGGATGATCTGAAGGGCATTTAGCCGCACAGGAAAGTAATTTCCACACGAGTGAATCCGGCAAATCTAGTTCTAAATCACACCCAATTAGGAAGCTATATAAAAGTAGTATAATATCGGAACGGAACCAGCTCGTAATGGAACCATTTCACGTGTGAGCGTGACGCAATAGCGTATGATGCAGTATGATCGGTTTCGGAGATACCGCCTTCCGACGAGATTGGATCTTATGTAAGTGCTGTAACAAGCTTGTTCAATTGATATTATTTTTAAACAACCACCGAAGATTGTAAATATATTTTGTATTCTTCTTCTTCTTGGCGTGTCGACTCGGCTAGTTAAATTTAGTATTGATACTTAAATTAGAATTTAATCACAGACCACTTTTTGCATGACTCTCCCAAAGTGCCCAGAAAGGAGTGATAACTTTTCGGGTTCATGTATGGGAGTTTCTTTGTTTAATGCTAACCCTAATGTTTATTTATATTATAAATTTCTTCGATGGAATTCTGAATAACAGACTTTAAAAAAATCCGATTTCTGTGCTTTCTTTCTATTTGATAAGGTACTACAATTCACAAAAACAATCATAACGATTTACTTAAATAAATACTTCGTGATATGTTAAGTAAATATTGATGATATATCTCAAATATAGGCTTTGCGGCATCGATCAATATCTGAAGGGTATGTTGACACTCGATAAAAGACAAATATCGGATAATCTGATGATATTGACTTCGAATCCTTTCGGGGAATACGATAAGGGTAAATAATAGTTTTAAACAAAGATTTTTTCCATTTATACTCGTATTTTTATGGCATGTAGGCCTTGTTAACCATAGATGTGAGTACTCTACATTTAATTTCCAATAAAAATATTATCACTTTTACTACTAAATACTCTCTGTCTCTCTGTACGATATATAACTATTAAATAAATAATTTTACAAATATTTCTGGTATGCACACCCAAAAATTGTGGAAGAGCCTAATGTTCTGCGATCCTATAGGTCTTTTTATGCCTATTATTATTATTTAACCAAATTTCCAACAAGTAAAAACATTACTTCCTTTTATTAATAGTAGTTCTGAAATAACTTTTAGAAATAAACTTATTAATTATCTTAATTATTTTTAAGATTCTCTATTTATCAACAAAAAGTTGTACCAACCAAACGCTTATTAAGTAGTTTTGAAATATGAAGTACTTATCTTGTTTGCATGTAGGTTAGTGATTATACAATTCCATTTAACTGTAAGGTTCTGGTGAATGGCCAGTCGTGAAATGGCCAGAAAACCTTCACATTTGCCTCACCTCCACTGAGCAAGATACGGTGACAAATTTAGGGCCCTTAAAATGTGAGCCAATTTAGATTGATCCAATAACGGTTGGTGATTACTTTTGCCTTTGAAGGTTGACTTTATTTTCAATTAAAATACAAGTTTATTGCCAACGAAAACAATGATAATCGGATGATGAATCAAAGATATCTAAAATAAAGAAATTGTATATTTTCTTTATGCATCACCTCTTGGTTGACTGGTAAAAAAAGCCTCCGGTATTAAATCCGCCATTTACATGTTTTTTGTAAAGAAGTTAAATATATAAACAAAGAAACAATTTTAATCGGAATAATTTATAAATACAACTAGAAACGGTGTTGCAGATATGGCAATGGCAGAATTGCTTTTTTATTTTGGTTGGTTCGATCCAAGAACATATTTATGTGTATGTGTAGATCAAGCCTAAAATCTTACGAATACATACGTAAATAAAATTATTAAAAAATAAAAAACACGACTGACAACTCACATAGCCTATGTCACTCGGGGGAATGCAAGGAATCTAACAATACCTCTCACATCAAAATCTGTTAAGCCGTTGAGGACTTATGGTGGAATAAAGAAACTTACATACATACATACATACATACATGAACCCTGAAAACATAACACTCCTTTTTTGGTCAGTCGTGTAAAAAGGTATAAAGCTCTTTCTTTACTTTTAAATTGCATCTCGTTACTTAATTGTAATAACTGGTTATTACAACCTATTACAGCATTCACAAAAAGTTGTAAAGGTAAACAATAAAAACAAAATCAATTACGCTGCGACTTTTTTTCACGACTGTCAACAAAGCGCCCATTGTCAACACGGTCGCATCGTGATATAACTACCACTAAAACAATCATAGGAAAATAACCCTTTTGTATTAACCAATTAGAACGAAATCCCCGGAAAGTTTTAAGCGAAAGTGAACATCGAATTTGTATTTCTGCTATTACCATAATAGAATTTCGCTTTCTATTTAGGAGTTGCGCGTGGGCCTCAATGGTGGCTAGTTTTTTTTTTTTTTAATATACAAGTTGTATGTCGATGAACTCAAGTGGCTAGTGGCTACTTAACAACAATGTTATTCAATCGATACATGATTTAATAATGTTTATTTTGACGGACTTATATAATACAGACACAAAAAGTTATTAAGTGTAGAGCGTGGTGAAGAAAAGGATTAGTATTCGAGTATTTATTACACACCTTACGCTGTTTGATGCTGTATGGCCTTTAAAATAGGTACAAAGGTTTTATTCCAAATAATATCGCATAAATATAACTAAAAAGTATATTAAAGTCGCCTCTGTCAATTCTTCTTCTTATTATCGAGTCGAAATAGCCTCTGTCAATATCAGTGTCCCACGCTCCGGATTTCGATGCAGTTTTTACTATTGGGTATAATTTCTTTATTTATATGTAAAATTTTAAAATATGTATGTATGTAATTTGCATGTTAATATGTACAATTATATAAAAGACGTTAAATGAAATTCAAATGTATTGGGGACTGCAGTCGTATACTTTAATTGATTATTCATTAACCTCGTTTTTACTGATTTGTTATCGAATGTCACTCAATAATTAATAAATACCCTAAACTAAACCAATGGACTGATGTAGATTTTTTATGATATTTGCCTAAATAAATAATCATATAAAATTCCACACTTCAGAATTGGCAAACAAATATTAATACAAGGCAACCTTCTCAAGTGACTAAAGTGGTTAGCATTGTGACTACAAGGCTGAGCGTGGCAGGACTTATTGATTTATTGGCCAAAACCACAGAATTAGGAATTTAATGGCTAAGAGAAGTGCTATCTGCTCTCTGTTCTCCCTCTCTCAGCTGAGCGCTTTTCCGGTTGCATCCTCAGCATATGCTTTCTCAAATACATAGAATCACGTCTGTATCCCTTACGGGCCAAGAGTCCTGAGACTCGAAAGCCAAGCTTAGCTGAATAGTGGGCTCTCTGATGGAAATTCAGGTATAGTGACAGGTTGCTAGCCCATCGCCTATGAGTGGAGGAATCCCCAGTTTAAAGCCCTTTCCCTCGATTGACTTTTACAATCTGCGCGGAAAGAGAAGCAGCTGGCACATTCTATGTTTTTTCTTCGCTCCCAGACCAGCATGGAAGCAGAATAATTCGTTTTTTTTTATTTATAAAATGATCCATCGCTCACTAAAAACTCGATTCGATTAATTGTGTGTGATAGGCTGATAGCTAACGCTAAAAAGAATCCTATGCGGATGCGGCTTATATGTTAGTTTATAAAAAATAACTCGCTTATACCACTTCTATTTAGCTTACATTAGTTATTCTAAATTCTGTGATTAAAACCAAACTATTTACTTGCAAATTAGTGTGATATTTGTATCAATATATTTGTTAGGGATATACTAATCTTCGAATTCCTAAGGGATTCGATAAGAACTGGAAGGAAAAGACGAAGGACAGAGATAAGTGGAGGGAATTAGGAGAGGCTTTTGCCCAGCAGTGGGACATAAAGGGCTAGCGAAAAACAAAAATACTAATCTTAGCATCATGACATTTTCAAAAGTACTATTGTAATACTTTTGAAAATGTCGTTATGAAATAAACCTGGAATAGTACATACATAGGTTCCTTGTATTTCGATATCTTTTTATCTCCCATAGAAGCGCAGCCGTCGGGCGCCGCTAGTCATATTTGTAGCACATTTGAATTCATTTGTTTTCTAGTCGTAAAAGAGTTAATGATATTTGTTACAAAAATTGATGTCAAAGTTATGTAACAGAACTATACAAATTAACAATGTATTGTTCTGTATAATTACATAGAGATACAATACATATTCATTCATCATAACTTTCATTCACGAATGAAATCAAAATGAACGTAACACGACGTCACCGCCCCACTAAAACCATTTATCACAACAAAGCGATATCGAGTTGAAATCGATAATAATCGATCTATCAGAGGTTCATAACATTTGGACATCTTAATTATACTGAGCCGAACGGCTTAATAACCGCCTCGCCCTAAACAGTAATATTAAATTAACTATTACAATGCTGTTATTATCTAACTAACAAGTTACAACCAGATCGAACCACTATCACTATCTTTAACAAACTTCTATATAACACACTAACCAGTCTTAGAACGTAGAAATAAGGTTCAATATAACAATTTTCTTATGCAATGTATCACTGTACACACATACTCCCATTTGATAAGGCTTTCAAAACCTTTCTAATAGGTACCTAATAGGTAACTTTCTATAATAAAAAATCAGTTATGTTGTATGGCCATAAACATTGGGTAATTTTGCACTAGTGCTGGTGTGTTCACACTAACTCATAAACCAAGAATTTTCTCACAAAGTATTATTATACTTTGCAATGTAATTTTCAATGGAAATTACTCCACCGACAAGAACTAAGTTCTTAAATTACATGATCGATTGTAATTTTCAAATATTTGATATAAATTTATTCGCTATTGTCTAAATTAAGTTATTTTGTAAAATATTTAAAGGTTGTTATTGTTTGAACAAATAAAAGTAATTTGTTTATGTTTAAGTATATCTACTTAGAAAGATATAACACTACTGATAAATTACTAATCAACATAAACATAGAAAATATCGAATATATTTTCTTTTAGAACTGATATTAAATCGAGTTCTTAGGACTTAATTAAAATGTCTAATAAATCTTATTTGACTAAAACAAAATATTGTGTGAGCTATTGGTTTCTCTCTCTATTCAAAAATCTTCGCACATTTGTCGGGTACACAACTTTATCATCTATTTGAGAAAATGCCATAAAAACTTACTAAACTTTATCCCATAAAAACTAAAAAAATACTCTATTCATGTAAACGTTGCTTTATAATAGACCCGTTTTATTATGAAAATAAACTGAAAGCGATATGGTATCAACGTTTATTAGTTAACATTACATTACCAGTTTATAATTAGCAATCAAACGGGGAAAATGTTATACGAAAGTTCATAAATTACGATTTATATATGTGTTTCCCTTTTATTACTTGATCTTATAACACGGTCGTATTTGAGGATCGTGGTCATTTTGAAACAACACTGGCTGAGATGCACGGTCTTACATTGACAGTAACAGTAACCACCACCTCTTAGGGAAAAAAGACTTGCACTAGTTGTCAAATAGTTAACAAAAGCAAACGCAAAAGCAAACTGTTAGCCATAACCGAAACCACAGAATTAATATAAGTACTTACGTATAGAAAGGAAGCTCCCTGTACCTCCCGGAATATGGCATACCCATGCGTTGCGTACCCCGCACTTCTCCCCCGTTCTTTTGCGGATTGAGACGCTATAACTATGAAAACGCACACAATGATGTGTTCACGGATGTACAGTTTCATTTGTAGTAGTAGTTGGTATATATGACGCCCCGTGTCTATGAAGTCCACCCTGTGCCGAAACTTCAATTTCGATGCAACAGCCTTACACTTTCTTGTCAATGTTAAGGGAGTGGTTTTGCCATTTGATAAAATCAACTAAAGTGCAGGTTTCCTCATGATGGTTTCAAAATATCTATTAAAACTACCATGCATCAGTCAGATTGGTCTCACATACGAGGCACGAGTAAATTTGGAACCAGGAACCTTGTGGAAAAAAAAACCGGTAACGTTATCTGTCATATTCAGTTAATAAATAACTTATAGGTAGCCTTGTGATCGATGTAATCAGCAGTTTGAAGCAGTGTGGTGGCCAAGTGGTAATGACACCCGCCTAAAGTCTGATAGGACCCGGGTTCAAATCCTACCTGTGTCACATGAGTTTGACTTGAGGTACAGAACAATCTGACTCATGTATGGTAGTTTTCTCATAGATCTCCACCTGCTTCCCGTGAAAGGAAAAAATCGTGAGGAAACCTGCACATTAGCTGTTTAGTTTACTAGTGTGTCGGCTACTGCCACCAGATGGCGATAGTCGTAAAAGTCATGTCAGATGACTTTAGGCGACTAAAATAAAATCTGACACCAGTGTCAGTAAGAACACACTCGATAAGAAAGAAAGAAGCAAAGTAATTCCAATGCTAGATTCAAGCAGATGCGTCTGCGCAGTATTTATAGCTTCCGAGACATCGCACGCGCCGCGATGACGCTCTGATAGGAATCGCGGCGAGATAAAGATATTGTGTTACAGTTGACGAGGTTTATCTTATAGGTTAGAGCCGGAAACGGTTGTTTGATATAGCTGCAGGAAGATATTAAGATAATTTTATATTATTTTGATTTAATCAAATAAGAATAATGATTTTTGTTTTTGTACAGATATTTCAGACATCAACGTGTGTTGTTTAATAACTTTTTCTGAAGTTTTTTAAAACTAGAATAAAAATAATAGTTTTGACAAGGCTCACCATCAGGTTTGTAACGTTCAAAAGATTAGTTGAAATAATTCACTAGTTATAACATAAGTACATACTAGCTTTTGCCCGCGGCCTTGCCCGCGTGTATTTACCACGAGAACAGTGCTTTTTACCTATGTCCTTCTCAGTACATCTAACTATGTGTACGAGAAATTTCAGGAAGATTGGTTCAGTAAACTCCAATTTTTTCCTATTATGTAAACAATCTTCACAGTACTTTTTTTGAAATTTGTTGAAAACAAATAAAATATTAGTTCAAACCTAAATATTCTAAAGTAAAACATTTATTAACCATGAAAGTAATTTCCTAAAAAGTCTATTTTAATTTATATTGTTGTAAATTCATAAAAAGACATGGTAGGATTGTTTACATAATAGGACAATTATGAATTAACAGACTTTAGACAAAGCATGAAGAGGTAGGACAAACAAACACACTTTCGCATTTATACAGGGTTATTTTGTAACTACTGGCCAAATTTTAACGTTATGCTCAGTACTTGGAATACAACTACGTCCGAAAGAAATTTATAGTAAAAGAATAACAAAAAATTTCAACTTTCCATACTAAGTCCCATCAGCTTATCAACCAATTTGTATGGGAAGCAAAAAATTTTTTTTCATTTTTTGATGTAGATTTTTTTGGAAACTTGCTCAATTTCATCAACCAAATCTGCTGCGAAAATTTGGCCAATGGTTTCAAAATAACCCTGTATTATTAGTTACGAAGTTAGGATTTTTCTATATTTTTCTTCACCTATTGAAGCAGAGATAGTTCAGAAGCTAACAGCTACGATATGGCAGCTCACCGTCCGGTTTGTGCAACGTTGGAAATGGAGCGCGACGCAGCATCTGTGCGTCGCGGCTGGCTACCTGCGCGCGCGGCGGTGTAGGGCTACGCGTTATTGTTATACCTTGGTAATAAGTCAATTGTCTAATTATCTATTTTATAATACCATCAGAAAATCTTGTCTTAACTTAATAATCCTACTAATATTATTTTTGAGGATGTTTGTTACTCAATCACGCAAAATCTACTGGATGGATTTCGATAAAATTTGGTATAGGTAGAAAAATACCGGATATAGCACATAGGGTATTTTTATACCGAAATTCCCACGGGACCGAAGCCAATTTGGGCGCAGCTAGCGCCACATATTTTTCGTAAAGTGTGAGTTTGTGTAGTTAGGGCTCGTAGAGTTAGCGTGGTAGAGTTAGAAGCTTGGCTCTACATTAGATCTTAGCCATATGGTTCGGAATGTCAAAAATTTACATGCATTTTCTTGGCAAAATGTTTTTGATGAGGTCAAATTCACACAATTATAACCGAGCAGGAATATTTTGGAAAATTGTCTACTAGTCATGATTGTTGAGACAATTATGCATTCCTTTTGTATTTATATTAATTTTGTATTATTAAAGGTACCTACTCGTCCCTTGGAATAAAAATTATAAATGTGTCACCTGTTCAGATGCCTTTTGGTAACTTGATGGAATATAAGAAAATAAAAAAACGTTGACATATACATTTATGAACAGAACTGGTGTCTGTTTGTTATGTATTTAATTTTTGAGGATGGCAATTAATAAATTGATCGCCAACCCTATCCATCATACGTAGTTCTGAGAATGTATGGTCTTGCTCCGGTGGTTATCAGCGCAGGAGAAAAGAGGCCTGCGCTCGGATCTCATAATGTTTTTAAAAATCACACACGCGGATTCTAGCATTTTTATTGTTAAACCATTTCAGCTATTTACTTCTCAATTTCAAAATGGCAAATTGGAATGTCAGTACATTTTTCGCAATGCGATACTGCATTTTTTTAATCATATAATAAAACTAACTGGTGGTCTTCAGTTTTTTTTTGTCCATCTATCTGTCTGTATGTTTGAGGAGTTACCTACTAGACTGCGAACAACCGTATCATCGAATTTTGTTTCTTCTAAAACTTTTCAACGACATCTCAGTACTACGAGATGTCGTTGTCGTACGACGTATGTCGTACGACGCACTGTTACATCGAAAACAGTACTGCTATTAATTTTGCTGCGAAAAAATCATTATCATACGAAACATTTATAATAATAAATTAAAAATATACCTAATATGAGAATTTTAATCTTTTTTTAAAAAGAATTATTATACTATAACAAAACTATTAAAATTTACATTTTGCTCTACGATAATTTAGTTCATTACTCATTATAATTACAACACATTATAAGTCATCAAAAAAACATTCAAATTCTCAATGAAAAGAATATTTTTCATCAATCACTGGTCTAATTAGGAGTCTCTTAATTTCAAAATAAATATCATAACAAGTTGTTTCAAAACAAGACACCAGTTTGAGGTCTATTTGAATCAAATTGATAGTTAAAAAAACAATTCATCATTAATTGTATGACCTTCAAACGTAACATCTAGTTAAAATATTGCATGTATACGAGTACATTAGACAATTATAGAGCGCGTGCATAATGTCGTAACAGAAAATCTATAGTAAAAAGTGTATAGTGTTTATTAAACCTTTGCAAAACTCCTCTAAATCTAGTTTTGACTGCTCACTCACTCTTACCAACTTACATTTAGTCTACTCTATTATTATAAAGAATGTGTATAATTGGGATGAATGGTGTATGTCAACTGCATCACGGACTTTTGCTGAAAAAAATACAGAAATTTAAAGTTTTAGGCCGGCAAACAAGTAAGCGGGTCACCTGATGTGATGGTAAGTAACAAAGTGTTTCTTTTTGTGTTTGGTGATATTCAATATATGCGTGCTCTATCAACAAGTATTCTAATCCCATAACTATAGACGAGAGTTATAGTAGAAACAATAGAAATTTACACTGTTCATTTCCACATCCCCCCAATTATTTTGAGTAGATCTGATAAGGATGTTTCGCAAGTACTAGTACAACAATGATCCTTTTAGAGCGTTTTGTTAATTTTGAACTTGATTTAGGCTGAGATATTGAGTTCTCACAAGAATGTGTAAAATCCAACCCAAATTTTAACAGTGTCAAATATAGCGAAATCAATTGTTTTAGAATTGACGATTTAATAACATAATTTAAACATATTTTTGAATTGATATATTAGTAATAAAAATAATCAAAATTATTTTTATATAGGTACTGTAATTTATTTTTAATCAGTTTATCTGGATAAAGTTTACTTTATATGTAATAAACTTCTTCAATAGTCAAGAACACGACCCAAGTTGAATGTACAAATTATAGCACCAATGATAAATGCACTTAAAGCTAGTGGTATAAAAGAAAAAGAAACTAATTTAGATATCTCCTCAGACCGTGTAAATGAACTAACTAAACCGAGGCAAGTAAAGAATTCTAACGAACGTTCTACAATCAGAGAGCAATCTGTGGAATTCGCTAAAGATCAGATAAAAACAGATCAAGACGCAGCATTCAGTGACAATGATGGCTGCGCTAGCGCATAAATGGAAACTTTCGTGGGAATAGCAGTGGCATGCGACACTGAGGCAGATCGAGGCAAATGATTGCCCCTGCCAATCATACGGACATCACACGCGTTTCATCCTACGCTGGAATGCGAAAATGGCGTTCCCAGGGATATAGATCATGATATAGGTGATAAAGATGAGAGTAATGAAATATGATTGGGGAATATAGATCATGATTTAGTCGATAAAGTTGAAGGTAAAATTTCCGCTCCGCTCGCGGAAGTCCTTCTTGATCGAAGTGTTGCAGTGAAAACATGTGAACGTTAATATACAACAGTTATTTAAAAAACATAAATATTTAGAAAAGGTAGCAGAGTAAGACTGCTAAAGCAACACATGAATAAGTAAAATCAGACACTAGTACTTAAGATCTATAAGACAATATATTTTCATAAGGAGAAAGACTTATTATTTTTCTGTAAAATAACGGAAATTTTTAAGGATATTAGTATGCGAGTTTATGAAAATTATTTCTGAGGCTCATAAAGGCAATTTAATTTATAGATATTGCGACCAATCCGATGAATGATGGTAGGAATGCATTACAGATGTGATCTATCAAGTGATCCACTTTGAATCGTCAGGAAATACTGAGGATGGCTGTGAGATCCGGTCTGATTGGATTGAGATGGTGAGAATTTAAGCTCAATAACCTAGTGGTTTATACGTTTAAAATATTTTTAGACTATATAGTATGTATGTCTCTTTTGTGTCCTTTTGATGTTTTAAGACGCAATCAAACCATACATTTATATCGTGTCTACGAGTTCGCATTTCAGATGTTAACATGGTTTGATTTTGAGTTAAGGCTATTAATAATAGTGTATCGGATTTTCGTTACAAAAAACCAATGACTTTCCATGGTTTTCTTTAGCGGCTACAACATAGAGTTCTTCAACAAGGGCGTGAAAAGATTTCTTCAGAGTCAACAACGCGCGCGAGGCACCCCTAGTGTTGCGGAGTCCATAACTTTGCCTAGATAATAAATAGTACAAAAAGTTAGCTGTCATGGGACGCCCGGCAGATGTAAAACATATAAGCACCCTGACACGACGACGCATGATGCTAATTTCCAAGTTAAGGTTTTCGAGTAGATTTTACTGCCAAGTCACGTCCATAGATGTTTTCTCGAGATGATGATGATGTTTATACATCAAAAATTTCTTTGAAATAAGATCGATGCACGGCCTTACAAGGATCAATGAAGCCTAGTTCGTCGGCATCTATGTCATCGGAAGATGACTTCCCGCCATTAGCCGATATTAGCGCCGGATAACGAGCGGCTCCAGACAGGAATGCCCGGAGTCCTGAGTCTGCACTCACGTCTTTATACCTCCACGGGGGTGACAGTGTCTCGTGGTATTAAAACAAATTTTATTTGTTCCATTTATCTAAGCTTAGACATTTTTTTACTTAAATTGTTCGAATTTCTTAATGTGTTTGTGATGATAGGATCAGGGATAAGCAACCAATAAAATGTATCAATAGTTATTTGATATTTTGGAAAAGATATAACCTCCAATACTTATTTCTAATAAGAAAGTTATACGATAAGATCTACCAATTTAATAGAAAACTGTAATTAGAATAAGATTTAATTGGTAGAAACTCGTATGATAAATATCAATAAAGGCCAGCCCACACCGCGCGTGAATCTTTAGAAGCAAAAGGTTAAAAGCGCGAAATGACAAATGATCGCAAATTTAAAGAGCATAAAATATTAAAATCTTTAAACTTAACGCACAATGTCAAAATTTTAAATAAGCGTAATGACTTAGGTACCCGATGGTTCAGTTGGCAATGAATGACACATCTGAATCAAAGGTTCGATTCCCGCCAAAATTATAATTATTTAATACTTTTCCTGTGCTTTTGACGTTAAAAAAGCACTTCTGTCATTCTCAAATTTTATCATAATGCACTTTTACCTTTGTTTGCTATTGAAATTTGGAGATTTCGACAATTTTGGATTATCTTATTATACATTTTTTTTAATTACAGATAGGTTTCTCTTGACTACAACTACAATCTTGTCCGAGAACAGAGATGAGGTCTACCATGTAGTGAGCTTACCCGTTACCTTACTTGACATTATGCGATTTGTCCCTTATACTCTTTAACGAAGATCAGGTAGCGTGTGAACCGTGATGTGTAGGCGCAACGTAGGCTGAGTTATATGCCTGATTCAAAAGTAATTTGAAGCTAAGACGTCCTTATAATCGCTGTCTCTGTCTTGCTGAATTAGTTTAGACAGAGACAGATGAGCGTGGGTACGGCTTTCAATCAAGTGACGAAGAAGTTATGGACTATATTGCCTGTTTAATACCATTTTAATGTTCTATTTCCTTATTGAAATAAATTTATGAGTAGAGTATTAATTTTATATCTTTTTCTCCATAATAAAATTATAGTATGTATTTTTATTTTACAAAAATCCATACTTCCATACTAATATTATAAATGCGAAAGTTTGGATGTGAGTTTGTGAATTTGTGAGTTTGTGAGGATGTTTGTTACTCAATCACGCAAAATCTACTGAACGGATTTCGATGGAATTTGGTACAGAGGTAGATAATGACCTGGAATAGCACATAGGCTACTTTTTATCGTGACGTTACGTCAAAGTGATGTTACGTCAAAGTGACGGTACGTCAAAGTGACGTTACGTCAAAGTGACGTTACGTCTAAGTGACGTTACGTCAAAGTAACGTTACGACTGCCTCCCCACTACTTCCATATAAAATAGGCCGTTGCACCGGGCGGCCGGCAGTATGCCCGGATACATCGAGGTGTGCGGACCGCTGCTGAGTACACGGACTAATGGCACTCTGCTCAAACTTCTATATATTATGTGTGTGAAGGAACATCAGTGAGTTTATTGTGATGTGCATTGCGTGCAGAGGCGGGGCGCGCAACATAGCTGTATGATGTACACAAAATTTTTTCAATTACATCTAATTTGTCGTTAGATGGCGCTTTAATTAAATACTTGCCTTTAGTTCTCACGGCCTGCCACGAGATGGCACTTTACCGCGGACAAACTCTTTCAATATTTTTTCGCGAAAAAATGTTCTTTCGAGTAATATTTTTATAAATGTTTATGTCTACCATATAGTGTAGCGAAAACAGAAGCGCCACAGAATAGTAAGTAAAACTAACGTATATATCGGTCGCTCACAGCCCCGCACTCATTTCAAATACCGCACCCCACCTCGCCCAGCACTTCGCTGTAGACATCACTGACACGGTTTAGGCGCGATTGGTCCAAAGTTCCGAAAATGTCCAATTCGCGGTTGGTCAAATTCGCGGTTGGTCCAATTCGCGGTTGGTCTAAAAATAAACAATGTTTTCGAAATTGTAAATTTTTTTAGACCGCCCGGAAAGACTTTGAGGGCGGAAACGAAGTTAGGTTCAGGTTATTTTTTTTTATTACTGCCCGGAAAGACTTGAAAGCAGAAAATAAGTTAGATTCAGGTTACTCTTTATGACCACCCGGAAAGACTTTGAGGGCGGAAAAGAAGTTAGGTTCAGGTTACTTTTTATGACCTGTTGGCACGTTTTTTTGATTATTTTATATCTTTATCAATATGTCTATCTATACGCTGTACGGTAAAGATAAAAAATTTCGCGCCATTTTGATTGAAAATCACGACACGCACTCAAGCAGCCTTACTTAATTTCATGCACACATATATATGCGAGTGTATAAACGGTATTTGCCTATGAATGTGTAATTTTACCTATTTACTTTCAACTCGCTCCATCGTGAATAAAGTGCTAACGCGCGCTCAAGCAACAGTTTCACAGAGGCGGGATAATGATTAATCCTTTTTTTCCGCGGGCGAAGCCGCGTGTAACAGCTAGTTTAACCATATGATTAACATAATTTGAGTCATTGATGATGACAACTTTGACTACATTTTGTAGTTACAGAAATATTAGACACCAAATCGTCAATTACTCGAAAAATGTAGTTTAAATTTGAACCTTCGTACCTGTTTCGAGGATTCCTTGCTGTGGAGAAAAAACCCGTTTACACTGAGCACAGATCTGAAACAATGAAATGGGAACATATCAACAAACACATCAACCTAGCACTTAATGACGACAGTAAAAACAATAAAACCTCTAGATGATATTATTACGATAACCAACCTGTCTACAGTTGTAATGACACGTAAAGATGCCATTCCATAGCTGCGTATGCTATGCTACGCATGAAAGCTATATTGCGTCATTTGCTTCATTACTGTTTACAATAATACTAATTTGGTGATGATAAATAACTATTATATTAAATGCGAATCATTTCAGACTACATTTATTACTATACTAATACAAAATTCATATTTCATATTTTAGAATACCTATTTTTTCTTTCAAACTCAGATAATTTGACTTTCGTATGAATAGTAATATGTATTACAAATCAAAAATAATTCGAATTATTTTATTGAATTGCAAGTCAATACTCAATTCAAAGAAATTTATCTTAAATATTATGTATGTATCTGTTTGTATAGCAAATAAAACAATGTCGATGTCAAAACGATAGTAGATATATGCTACTAATATTATAAACGTGAGTGTTTGTGAGAATAGATGTTTGGATGCTTTTACTCTTTCACGCAAAAACTACAAGATGGATTTGAATAAGTATAAACTACTCAGGTAGAATAAAGGTTCCATAAAATCAGAGCCCTGCGCAGCTAGTTTTATAATAAATACCTATTAGATTTCAAAACCGAATCATAAAAAGATCATTTTCTATCTTGACCTTCTGATACGATGCCACCTGGACTTACATTGTATAATATCATAGTTAATGCGCAGTAATGGAGGGACGCCTTAAATGAATGTGCCCATTTTGATATTTTTCACTTTGTCGGCGGGAAAATAGGCCGGCATTCCTGACATTAGCCGCGGTTGCATCTCGGCTTGCACCGAAATGGGAGATATTATCTGTGCAGTCTAAATGACCTGCTCTGTTTTATGCATATATTTGGTTCTGACCACAGAAATAGGAATAATATGATACAACTTGAAGTGGCATCTGCTGCATTTTATACTAGCCCGCCGCGTCCGCGGCATCCTTACGATCAATTTTCCACGGGAACAGTGCTTTTTCAGGATGAAACCCTGTGCCCTTCTTAGTACTTCTAACTATGTGTATGCGAAATTTCAGGAAAATTGGTTGAAAATTAGATTGTGGTTGAGTGAGGTTTCAGCTTTAGAGGGGGGTTATTCCGTATCTATCCTGTCAGAGATATTCTCGATATTATATAGTTCTGTGGTTACGGCTTATGATAGGTGGCGGAAAAATAATCAGCTGTGCTTTTTCTATTATTTCTATCATTTCTACTTTTGTGATTATAGCCCTAGATTGCATGTCAAGGAAAAGTCGATATTGTATGATATTTAAACTGAAATAGGAGATTATTACCGCAAGCAAAAAAGGTTTTTATAAACAAGACAAAATCGACTCTAGCCTCGTTTTTCATACATACATATTATCACGCCTTATTCCCGTGGGCGTAGGCAAAGACTAGCGATTTCCACTTGCTACGATCCTTACAGATCTCTTGCTTCCTCAATACTCATCACTCTCTTCAAAAATGCTCTTCGGCTATGGGTGCTCTTAATATTTCCCTTTTTAACGAGGTCCGCAATCATATAATAGCTAGTTTTGCATTAACCAAGAATGAGCAGACTTATTTTCTATTAGGTTATTCAAACATATTATTATTACAACCTGCTTTCCCCACTACGCAAGTACTTACACGTGAAATGGCTATTTATCATTAATTCCATCTTTGATTGCGCAAGCTGCAACCTGTCATCCGATCTAACACTCATTGATTTACACATCTAAAGGAATTTACACTCTAAAATCTGGTAGACAAAGTCTAGATCTTCCTAAAGGCTTTTAAATCCTGCCGTTCACACAGAATTTATGGACTATTTGTAATTATTGTTACTATCTTAGGCAACGGACGAGGGCCGAGTGTTTTCATAGGATAAACGTAGAATAGATGTAATTTAGTTAAATATGATAGTGTTCATAGTAGTAGTATTTGTTTAGTTAGATCCAGCGTTACGATACTGCAACTAAGGGATCATAATTGATAGCTAGTTTTTACACGACTAACCAAAAATAAGTATCTATGTTTTCAGGATTCCTTGCATTTCTTCGAGTGACGGCAATGTGAGTTGTTAGTCGTGTTTTTAGCGTGTTTCCTAGTGGTTCTTAATTGTTTCACATGAAAATCGGTCTATGATATCCGATTGTTTTTCTTTAAGGATCGTTTTTAGTAAGAAAGTATATTTTTTTGAACATATAAAAAATTACGAAAATCCGTATACGTTAAGGTCGATGACTCCGTGTGGGTTCTTTACACTGCAATAAAACAAAAAAGGAAGAACAGCACAATAAATAGTTACGGAAAAGGCATGTAATGTCTTAAGCAATAATGTTGAACGTCATGTAACTTGTAGGAATCAATCAAGATTCTTATAATTGGTGAAAGTGCTCGCACAATAAATAGGAATGTTTTAATCATGTATTATTGCTATTAAAATGTCATAAATTAATGAATGAATTTTTTATTGTCCACCAAAAAATTAGTAACTAAATCCTAACTAATATTACCTCTATAAATGCAAAAGTGAGTTTGTTTGTTACCTCTTTACGCTTTATCGACTAAACCAATCTTCCTGAAACGCATACACATAGTAAGAAGTACTGAGGAGGACATAGATAAATTTAATCTCGGGAAAAAGCACTGTTCCCGTGGGAAATTCACGCGCGCGAAGCCGCGGGCAAAAGCTAGTACAAGATATATATTTTTTAAAGTACCATTTTGTGGTCTTATCACCAATTAGAAGCAAGCTATTTTGACTGTTTTATTTCTTTGTTTTTTTTTAAATAAAATTAAAATACCATGTTTTGTATCATTTTCAGTCAAATTTATCTGTAACACACATCACATCAAATCACAAAACGAAAAAAAAACATCTGCACTGAAAAAGATGTAACTGGCACATTCATTTTTTTTCTTTTTTAGACTTTAGCATTAAAAAAATTGAGAAAAAAATACCTGCGAGAAATAATATCTGAACACTGGCCAGCTAGACTAGAGTAGTATTTGGATTGCGAATTCCTCGTTTTGTCCGGAGCGCCGGAGTGGAATCGCGTGCGGGCGCGCCGGGCCTTGCGTAAGGTGCAGCTTTTTGTGTGTGGTCCCAAGATGAGAACTTTTAATTTTATGGTATTGCTATCTGTGTTCTGTGTACCATCAATTCACCGTTATTCTAAACAGAAGAAGAGAATTGTACCCCAGAGTATACTTTAACACGGTACTAGGCCAGATTGCTTCACTAGCTTATCCACATTAATGTAAAACTGAATGTAAAATTAAGATATAGCAATTTTAATAGAGCACGAGGGATTATGTTACTCAAAAAAACGATTGCATAAAATTTTCTCGATAGAAAAATTGCAGTTGCCTCCAAATCACTATAATTAACACTTTAAACTGCTATTATTCAAGTTAAAATTATTAAATACATAAATAAAAATACTATATAGATAAGGCAGGGATTATGTTACTGTTTTTTAAATATCTTTTTATAAAGCTTCATCTACTGAACCAATCTTCCTGAAATTTTGCTACACATAGTTAGAACGCGGACAACCCTTTCATCCTGGAACACGAACAAATTGTAATTAGCTTTTATTATGAATTAATTGTTAATTGTTATATCATTTGCTTTTCCATGATAGCTAGTAATTAATACAAACAAATTCTAACTAGAATATTTCATTTTATTTTTCTTGGTTCATTGTTACGACGCGTTGATGTCTTTTCTAAGTCATATCGCTGTCGAGATTGCCATTACATATCTTTAATTATTTTGTAGTATGATAAATTATTTGTTAACGCATACTATTTCACTAAGGTCACCATTGCTCTCCAATTCGGTTCCAAAGTTTTTGTATACTCTGAAATTCGATACTCCAACCTTTCTCTCTTTCTGAAGAATTCAAAAGTAATTTGTGTGCTTCTCATAGAATCCTCCTAAGCCTAGTCACAGGCGGTAGCGGTAAACGCACTCCCGCTGCCTCCTGTGCCTCGCACCAACCCCCACCTCCGAATTCTCCCACGGCCGCGTCACCTTGCGCGGTTTCCGAACAATCGCCGCCCGATTATTTTCGTAACTTGTTTGTTTTAATGGTGATTGACTGGCCCCAAGGATGTGGTCCGTGAGATTGCTGGCTGAAAGAGTATTGCTGAGTCTGCTGTCTACAATTCTACACTGTCAATGCCAGGAGGTTGCAACCATGCTATTTGTAAAGTATACACTATAATATAGCTGAGTACCTTTAGTCTACGATACTAAACCTGACGGTTAATGTCACCTGAATTATTGAAATGAAAAGTAATTTTAAGTAAAGTTCTCCTTCCCTGTCCTGTTTAAACAAAAAAAAACATGACATACTTAGCTAAAGTTAGTATTGTTTAGGTTTATTTTACATTATTATGTTTTTATGACTCTAAATTTCTTAAACTAAATTTCTTAACAGTCACAATTAGAAACAGATCTTTACAAAAACTCGTAAAAATAAAGGTCATTTGTATCGTATATCTTTCCGACTACACCTACTTACCAACACACAATTTAGAACACAATTTTCACACCATCTAACCTCAGAAATCCCTCATTAGGCTTTTCTATTACAGCTTTCTCTTGACGTAACTTAAAATGACTTAATTACTATTGACAATGGAGTGGGAACTTCGCAGGCTTTCGGGGTTTGTATGAGACAATCAAATATGTGAGCAAATTACAGTTATGTAATTATATGTATGTCAATAATATGTCATCTAAGAAAATAACATATACTATTCAATAATACATACGAACTTACATTGGGGCTAACTCAATTTGATTTGTCTATTTATTTATTTACAAGGTAATAGCTCTGTGAGCTGAAGACCTCGCGAGCTTATAGATTGCAGATCGAAGGAACATTTCGCACCATATGTTTTTCATAAAATATTAAATCTCATCAACATATCATATCATATCGCTCATTTTTGTATTTACTTTTGTCTCTTTTTGTATGTTCTTTCTGTAAATGGTGCAATAAAATGTTGATCTATCTATCTAAACTCTTGAGTCGCCATTTTCATAAATTTCCAAAAAATGGCTCGCCTATCGATTTTCACATGTTTATCGAACCCACTCCCAAAATTTCACGGGTAACGGTTGAGAAATGCAACCTCTAGAGGAGATACACAGATATACCAAACCATTATTGACCAAGCTGAAATGACATAATGGAAGCTTTAACAAGTTTCTTAAATTATTCTATAGGATTTTTCGACATAAGCACACATTGATCAATGTATTATTTTTGTACACTTTGTAGCGAAATGAAAAAATAACTGGTGTCAATAGAAGCGAGTTTGCAATGAATTTGGGTTGATTGATGTGCTGACCGTACATCGCCATAACTGCTCTAATAACCGATTACGGTACTGCGTTGATTAGACAATTACGTCACTGGCTTTGATCTGTGAGCCGAGGGGATGCACTCCCGTTAACTATCGTGGATTCGATACGACTTCAAGGCGAACTGAGTGATGCCTTTGAAGGAAACATTTGTCAATAATATATGTATCATTCATCAATATATGTTAAATTCTTTCGTTTCTGACTGAGTGACTGACATACAACGCACAGCCATAACTACAGGGCATAGGAAGCTGAAATTTGGCATGGTGGTAATTTAGGGGGTGTAGGGGAGCACTAAGACAGGTTTTTTTTTTTTTGATAACATTATGCATGTCAGGAAAAATATTTCATCTTTCAAAAAAGTTTGTGATAAACACAGATATATCCCTGCGAAACAAACATAACTTGTACGTTCTAGGCAACATAGACTTGGCTAGTTAGAAAAATCATTAGGGAAACTTGTATACCGCTATTATAAAAAAATACCAAAATCTGTCCTTGATATGTACCTGATAGGACATTTAAACATTATATTAAGAAGACACTTTCTAAGAAAGCATAGTATACAGATGGATGATTATGTAAATGACAAAAATGCATGGCCCGGAGCCTGGTACAGTGACCTTCTAAGACTATCATATTACTCTCTATAGACCGAGAGGTATTGAGGAATTTTCGTAACGATCAGGGAAACGGATAGACTTGCTTTTATGGGTTGTAGAGTAGTCCCCTAATGTGAATGATGTCGGTCTGCCGGCTCTCAGTGGTAGCTTCTTCGAGCTATAGGGCCTGGAAAGGTGCTTCATTTATTTACGCAAAAAAAAACGATCTGAGAAATGGTTAGTTTTAGTACATATTCAAAGTATGGCATCTCACGCATGTGAAACAAGTTGGTCTGCCGGCTGTCAGTGGTTGCATTTCAGAGCTATGAGGCGCGCAAGTCACTGCATAGTTACAAAAAAAAACGATAAGAGAAATGGGTAGTTTTAGTACCAATTGGAAGAATGGTGTATCCACAGATGAAACGAGTTGGTCTGCCGGCTGTCAGTGGTTGTATTTCAGAGCTATCATCGTTCACGTAAGTCGCTTATTTGAGGAAAAAGTCTAAAAAAACATTGAAAAGCGGGAAAATAGGCGAATTTTTCTAGTTCATGCCAGCCGCTGTCGTATCTGCGTATGTTTGACCCAACCTCAAACTTGCGCCGCGCACCACCACACTCGTGGGGAAAAAATCGCCTCTAGAGAAAAAAGGTTTTCTTCAGAAAATCTACGTCGATTTTGGTAAAAACTGATTAGTGTATTTCATTTTTGATCTTAATAATAAGACTTTTTTATTAATACTAATGCTAACATTGCATTATTTTAATAGGTACTAAAACTGACCATTTCTCTTACCGTTTTTTTTCGTAACTAAGCAGTGACTTTCGCGCCTCATAGCTCTGAAATGCAACCACTCGACAGCCGGCAGACCAACTTGTTTCACATGCGGAGATGCCATACTTTGAATATGTACTAAAACTAACCATTCCTCAGATCGTTTTCTATTTTTGGTAGCAACAATGAAGTTCATTCTAGCCTTAATAGCTCAAAGTGGCAACCACTGGTAGCCAGCAGACCAACTTGTTTCACATGAGGGAGATGCCATATTTTGAATATGTACTAAAACTAACCCATTTCTCTAATATTTTTTTTCAACAATGAAGCCCCTTCCAGGCCTCTAGGTATAGCTCTTTTGAAGTGGCAACCATCTGAAGGCCGTGCAGACCAACTTGTTTCACCTGTGGAGACACGCATTCTTTCAACTAAGAACTAAAACTAACCATTTCTTTTACCGTTTTATTTCAGTAACTATATGCAGTGACTTTCGCGCCTCATAGCTCTGAAATGCAACCACTGACAGACGGCAGACCAACTTGTTTCACATGCGGAGATACCATACTTTGAATATGTACTAAAACTAACCATTCTTCAGATCGTTTTCTATTTTTTGCAACAATGAAGCTCCTTCCAGGCCCTAGGTATAGCTCAAAGGTGGCAACCACTGACAGCCGGCGGACCAACCTTGTTTCACATGCGGAGATGCCATACTTTGAATATATACTAAAACTAACCATTCCTCGGATCGTTTTCTATTTTTTGCAACAATGAAGCTCCTTCTAGCCTTTATAGCTCAAAGTGGCAACCACTGACAGCCGGCAGACCAACTTTTTCACATACGGAGATGCCATACTTTGAATATATACTAAAACTAACCATTTCTCTGATCGTTTTTTTTTTCGCTACAATGAAGTCCCTTTCAGCCCCTATAGCTCAAAGTGGCAACCACTGATAGCCGGCAGACCAACTTGTTTCACATACGGAGATGCCATACTTTGAATATGTACTAAAACTAACCATTTCTCTGAGCATTTTTTCGCAACAATGATTCCAGGCTCTAGAGCTCGAAGTGGTAACCACTGAAAGCCGGCAGACAGACTTGTTAACCTGTGGAGACACCATTCTTCCAATAGGTACTAAAACTGACCATTTCTCTTACGGTTTTTTTTTCGTAACTATGCAGTAACTTTCGCGCCTCATAGTTCTGTAATGCAACCACTGATAGCCGGCAGACCAACTTGTTTCACATGCGGAGATGCCATACTTTGAATATGTACTAAAACTAACCATTTCTCAGATCGTTTTCTATTTTTTGCAACAATGAAGCTCCTTCCAGGAGCCTAACCACAAGCTTTTGTAAAACAATCTTATTTCAAGGAAGTTTTGTTTCAAGCTTATAATTACATTACTCGATTTCGTACTATGACCTCTACCGAGCAATATTATTTTATTCCTGCTTAGTGTTGCGAAAGAACGAATGATTTGATGACATTGTCTATTTCCAGTTAAGGATATGAACATGGAAGTAATAAATACTTACGTTTACTTCCATGGATAAGAAGAAACAGCGCTATAATAATAGCGCCATCTCTTTCCAATGACGTTCCGCGTAACATGATTTTATAGGTTATAATCACTACATATAATAAAACTGTAACGGTCTTTGTCTGTCCATAGCAGATTTTTAAGAAAAAAACAATGAGAGGTCTATATGGGGTTAATAGAAGCCAAAACCAGTTTTTGTAGAATTTTGGTCTGTCTGTCTTTCTATCTGTTTGTTTGTACGTGCATCACGCGAAAACTACTGGACTAAATATGATGCGGTTTTCACTGTCGTATTATAGAAGGTCTAACTTAAAATCTGGCATAGTTTCATCTTTATGTGCCGCTTAGGCGGAACCTGAAATATGCGCAGACGAAGTGGCGGGCATAGGCTAGTTCATAATAATAGAAGTGTGAATTGATTTAAAAGTACATTATATCTCGATGTTTAAAATGCACGTTTTTTGGAAAATTAAGTATATTTCAGTAACTTATTACCTACGTAATATACACTAATATCTCCTCATGAAAACGCATACAACGTCTTTTCTTGATGTACACTCTTCGGAGTTAGAATATCGGCTTCCAAGTACTCAAATATTTCCAAGTCCAAATCCATTTAGAATCAAATTTAATCAATTGCAGTTACTCACTACAACGTTCACGTTTAATTTATATTTAATAATTTTTCGAAAATAAGTTGATTTACTTTTTATTTTACTTTATAATGTTGTATCAGTTGCGAAAGAGTAACTTTTTTAATATTGCTAAATTTGACATGAAAACAATAATGCTAGTGGCCAAAAGCACGTCGTGGTACGAATTGAGTGAACAAAATAGAGGTGACGTCACCAAAACTGCTGAAAAAAGTAATAATGTTTCAAGTTTGTTTTAAAGACCTTGTGGTACGAAAACTCAATGTAATATTATAATATTACTGCTATAAGACGTTGTGGTTAGCCCCCAGGCCCTAGGTATAGCTCAAAGTGGCAACCACTGGCAGCCGGCGGATCAACTTGTTTCACATGCGGAGATGCCATATTTTGAATATGTACTAAAACTGACCATTTCTCTGATATTTTTTTTAAACAATGAAGCCCCTTCCAGGCCCTTATAGTATAGTTCGAAGTGGCAACCACTGAAGGCCGGCAGACCAACTGGTTTCACCTGTGGAGACAACATTCTTTCAATAGGTACTAAAACTGACCATTTCTTTTACCGTTTTTTTTTTTGGAACTATGCAATGACTTTCTCGCCTCATAGCTCTGAAATGCAACCACTGGCAGCCAGCAGACCAACTTGTTTCACATGCGGAGATGCCATACTTTGAATATATACTAAAACTAGCCATTTCTCTATCGTTTTTTTTTCGCAACAATGAAGCCCCTTCCAGCCCCTATAGCTCAAAGTGGCAACCACTAACAGCCGGCAGACCAACTCGTTTCACATGCGGAGATGCCATACTTTGAATAAGTAAAGGTGAAACGAGTTGGAAATCTGCTTTGGCTCTCAGTGGTTGCCACTTCGAGCTTGTTGCGAAAATAAAATGATCAGAGAAATTGTTAGATTTATTACATGTTCAAAGTATGGCATTCTCCGCATGTAAAACAAGTTGGTCTGCCGGCTGTCAGTGGTCGCATTTCAGAAGGCGATGGATGCAAGCGAAAGTCACTGCATAGTTACGAAATAAAACGGTAAAAGAAAAGTGGTCAGTTTTAATACTGTCGAAAAAATTGCCGGCTGTCAATGGTTACGTTTCAAACGATGATGCGCGAAAGTCACTGCATATTTACGAAAAAACGGTTAGAGGCCGACCGGTTTTAGTACCTATTGAAAGAATGGTGTCCTCCACAGGTGAAACAAGTTGGTCTGCCGGCTGTCAGTGGTTGCCACTTAGAGCTATACCTAGAACCTGAAAAAAATTATAGCGAAAATGTCACTGCATATTTACGAAAAAAAAAATTATCAGAGAAATGGTCAGTTTTAGTATCTATATTCAAAGAATGGCATCTCCGCATGTGAAACAAGTTGGTCTGCCGGCTGTCAGTGGTTGCCACTTTGAGCTATACCCAGCTCAAAATTGCCTTAAGGAAAATGGCCTTCATTGTTGCGAAAAAAAATTATCAGAGAATGGATAGGTTTAATACATATATCCAAACACAGCATCTCCGCATGTGAAACAAGTTGTCTGCTTTTTTGGGTTGAAGTAGTAGCTGCTACTTTGACAAAAAGGGTTTTGGCCAGAAGGAAAACGACCAGAGAAATGGTTAGTTTTAGTGCATATATTCAAAGTATGGCATCTCCGTATGTGAAAAAAGTTGGTCTTCCGGCTGGGTCAGTGGTTGCCACTTTGAGCTATAAAGGCTAGAAGGAGCTTCATTGTTGCAAAAAATAGAAACGATCCAGAGAAATGGTTAGTTTTAGTATATATTCAAAGTATGGGCATCTCCGTATGTGAAACAAGTTGGTCTGCCGGCTGTCAGCGGTTGCCACTTTGAGCTATAAAGGCTAGAAGAAGCTTCATTGTTGCAAAAAATAGAAAACGATCTGAGGAATGGAAGTTAGTTTTAGTACATATTCAAAGTATGGTATCTCCGCATGTGAAACGAGTTGGTCTCGCCGGCTGTCAGTGGTTGCATTTCAGAGCTATGAGGCGCGAAAGTCACTGCATAGTTACGAAATAAAACGGTAAAAGAAATGGTCAGTTTTAGTTCTTATTGAAAGAATGGTGTCGTCCACAAGTGAAACAAGTTGGTCTGCCGGCCTTCAGTGGTTGCCACTTCGAGCTATACCTAGGGCCTGGAAGGGGCTTCATTGTTGAAAAAAAAAATTATCAGAGAAATGGTTAGTTTTAGTACATATTCAAAATATGGCATCTCCTCATGTGAAACAAGTTGGTCTGCCGGCTATCAGTGGTTGCCACTTTGAGCTATTAAGGCTAGAAGGAGCTTCATTGTTGCAAAAAATAGAAAACGATCTAAGAGGAATGGTTAGTTTTTAGTACATATTCAAAGTATGGCATCTCCGCATGTGAAACAAGTTGGTCTGCCGGCTGTCAGTGGTTGCATTTCAGGAGCTATATGAGGCGCGAAAGTCACTGCTTAGTTACGAAAAAAAAAACGGTAAGAGAAATGGTCAGTTTTGGTACCTATTAAAAGAATGCAATGTTAGCAAAAATAGTATTAATAAAAAGTCTTCTTATTAAGATCAAAAATGAAATACATAATCAGTTTTTACCAAAATCGACGTAGATTTTCTGAAGAAAACCTTTTTTTCTCTAGAGGCGATTTTTTTCCCCACAGTGCGGTGGTGCGCGGCGCAAGTTTGAGGTTGGGTCAAACATACGCAGATACAACAGCGACTGGCATGAACTAGAAAAATTCGCCTATTTTCCCGGTTTTCAATGTTTTTTTTAGACTTTTTCCTTAAATAAGCGACTTACGTGAACGATGATAGCTCTGAAATACAACCACTGACAGCCGGCAGACCAACTCGTTTCATCTGTGAATACACCATTCTTCCAATTGGTACTAAAACTAACCATTTCTCTTATCGTTTTTTTTTTTGTAACTATGCAGTGACTTGCGCGCCTCATAGCTCTGAAATGCAACCACTGACAGCCGGCAGACCAACTTGTTTCACATGCCGAGAGATGCTACATACCTTTGGAATATGTAATTTAAAACTAACCATTTCTTCAGATCGTTTTTTTTCTGCAACGTAATGAAGCACCTTCCAGGCTCTATAGCTCGAAGAAGCTACCACTGAGAGCCGGCAGACCGACATCATTCACATTAGGGGACTACTCTACAACCCATAAAAGCAAGTCTATCCGTTTCCCTGATCGTTACGAAAATTCCCGTGACCGCTTAGACTAATAGGTACACGTGTACTGTTACTTTTTCAGAATGACATTTTATTAAATTATCTATACATATAATAAAACAGTAAAAATATTTTGTCTGTACATTTAATATTTATGACTGAAATGGATAGAGGGAGACCTAAAAAGAACAATAGAAAGCAAAAAATTTTTTTTTGGAATTTCTTGTCTGTCTGTCTGTCTGTCTGTCTGTCTGTCTGTCTGTCTGTCTGTCTGTCTGTCTGTATGTATGTACGCGTTTCACGCAAAAACTACTGGACGGATTTGAATGAAAATTTTTTTGTTGTATAGCTATTAAGCCTGGGCAACATATAGGCTATAATTCATTTTGAAAACTGGAACACCTGATGAAGAACCATAACGGAACAGCTAAAATTATAAGTAATGCATGGAAATGGTGCCTTAACAAAAATCGTTCAACCTGATGAGCATTTTCTGCCGACGTATAAAAATTGAAGATCTGGAACATCTGATGAAAAGCTCCAAAACACTCGGGCTACACTATAACATATATGGAAATGGCGCCTTAGCAAAAATCGTTCAACCTGATGAGCATTTTCTGCTGACGTATAAAAATTGGAAGATCTGGGAACATCTGATGAAAAGCTCCAAGAGAGATTTTTTTTCATCTAAGCGAAACTCACGCGGGCGAAACCGCGGGCGACGGCTAGTAATTTAATAAATTTATAAATTTTGACAATTTAAGAATATAAATATTCAATGTATATTCGTCCACATACAGTCATTTAATTGTAAGACATATGTTGTAAAGTGACGTCTTTGGAGAAAATCCAGCAGTGGAGTTTGTTGCGGCCGCCTCCTTCTCCACTTGCGCTTTGAAGGCGGTGGTGGTAAACCTTAGCTTTAGAAGTTAATTTCTATGACGTCAACCAACTAAAAAACAAGAATGTGACGATTTATAAGTGCTATTTTTAAGCCTTCATATAAATAAAAATAATTGACTTTGTCTTTTATGTTTTCCTAAATTTCTACGAAAAACAAAGTTAACCCCGAGCCCATACGCAGTCCTTGATTATATTATAAATATATATGTAAAAGTATACTTACATATATATTTATAACTATAATCAAGAACAACGTAAAATCAGCTCTGGACTTTGTTGTGGCCATATGTAGTGTGTGGCCAGAATAGCACCAACCCATCTCTTCCGTGGGTGTGGGAAGTCGCAAGAGGCGACTAAGGGACGGGAAACACCGGAGGATGGGCAGCAGCATCTTTCCGCGTTCTATGCCATCACACTGCGATCGCCAACCCGCCTGCCAAGCGTGGCGATTACGGCAAAACCCTCCATGGATGAAATCCTTTGGGGAGGCCTTTGTCCAACAGTGGACGTCTTTCGGCTGAGAGAAGAGAAGAAGTATACTTATATCGACTAACTATGTTTGATATTTAACTTGTGATCAAATGAATTTCTTGCTGTTTAATTACTTGTTAAACTAACATTTTAGTTAGATTTAACTCAAATTAGAACATATAGAACTTATGATCTTATTGTTTTTTAATTAAAAATATAATACAATCAACAAAACTATTCTCTTTACAAATTAATAGTGTAAGAAAATTTAAAAACATATATTCATTACAATCTTAATCATTATTATTTACTTGTATGACAAATGCTATATGTGTTTGCATGTTCATGTTAAGTATATGTAACGCGACAAAAATGTGCAATTTAATATAATTGCACACCGATACGCGTTCACTAGTATTTATTTATTTTCCGTGTACATTTGTACAGGTGTGTTTTTAACGCTTTCATGTCATGAATTTACGTAAAATTATTATATTATATTCCTTAACGTTTTCTTACACATACATGTCTTTTTTCAGACTTTTGGTCACATAAAAAAAAAATTGTTGTATTTGGAACACTGTTTGCATGCAAAACATGCACAGATAACAACAATTGCAATTGATATTACAATCACATTAAACAAGCATGTCGAATACAGCAGCATGCAAATTCTCAGCATTAATTCATTAATATACTTCTTTTTTCATTTTCATTTTTATTTAAGAACATTGTTCTTGTCGGTGGAGTTTTTTTCATCTCTTTCTATCTTCAGCCATTTTTTAGACCTCCTTAAGGCGGATTAACATTTAAGTAATTTACTTGAGAATAAAATGAGTATCGAATGCTCCCACCTGACTGCGAGTTAAGGCGAGATGTCGGCCTCGACGCGCAGATTGTGATGCGGACCGTACGAACAATAACGGCATTGGATCGATCATTTATTCTGCGTATTTTGATGTGTCAACGACCGATGTGGAGTTTGTAGATAAGATGTAGCTTGAAAATGGTGGACATAACAACTATGAAAGTAGTTGGAATCTATACAAAAGAATTTGACAAGACCGAGCTCCCCAGGCCGGCCCCTTAGCCTTAGCGGGAAGATCTACCCTTTGTAAGTTGACTTCCGAAACAACTATTAACACTTACCCTGTAAGGATCATATATAAATAACAACAGTATTATTTAAGCTATTATTTAAGCTTTACAATGAAATCAACTTATATAAACTGGATAGCGATGGGTCACTGGGTCAAGAATGACAACCAAAAATGAAGAATAGAATATGAATCACTACAGTTTATATTTATGAAATATGAGATAGGTATGAATGTGCCAGCGCACGCATAATAGACGAAAGAGTATGAACGCGTCGCCGCGTTACAAGTGGTTGAGCTTCACACCTTCTGAGACCTTCTCCCGCTACAGTGATACATTCCATTCTACGCCTTCTGGGTACGGATCCTCATCCCACTAAAGTATTAAAAGACTTAATCGATACACACGGGCGAAGCTATGGGCAACAGCCAGTTTATTAGGTACCTATTGTATTGCTTCTCTCAGTGGCCGACTGTATTAAATGAGTTCGGTTAATCTTGAGCGGTGTGGTGACATTACTACATCGAGAGTAAGCATTCCTTCGATTTCCAAATTCTTCCACTTTCTTTCTGTGTAATCACTGTTAATGACGCCGGATCGCGGTTTCGTTTCTCCGTCACATACGGTGACACAGTGACAGACAACCGTGACTGACATTGGGTTTTATTATTTGTAAAAGTTATTATGAGTTACTTTATTGTAACTTGGCTTATAGGTTCATACTTTCTTCTTTCTTATTGAACGGGTTACAAAATCATTAATATTTGAGTAATTAAAGAGCCAGTGATCAGTTTTATGATGATGAGGTGACGGATGGGACATACAGTCAGGAATTATAAGTGCAGTCCAGTCATACCTCCAAGATCATATTGCTTTGCCTTAAAGATCATATTGCCTTGAAGATTCTAACTGCACTAATGCGCATGAATCTGTACTTTGCTATCTTCAGAATACCGATTTAAATCTAGCGTCACCTCCAATATGGTCCTAGCCATATAGAAGCACAGATCAATAATTTTTCAGATTTTTTTCTATGAACAGTGCTTGAAAGTGACTAGCACTAATGCGCATGACTGTACCTTTGTGTTCCTCTCAGAACTACCGATTTTAATCGCGTCACCTCCAATAGGTCCTAGCCATATAGCAACATCGAGAGTAGAATATTTTCAGATTTTTTTTGTGACGTTAGTGCTTTAACAAGTGAGCAAGCTAGAACTGTTCTGTGTTCTGTTGTATATTCAAATCTATGCGTTTGAGAGTAACGTCTAATCCATCGAAAATTGTCAATCATTTTTCCTAATTTATCTGACGTTATATAATGTAAGATTTTTCTCAAGTCGCCTAAATTTATCTGACGTAATATAAGTAAATTTAAGGACTACCACCATCAAGTGGTGGAATTAAGTTTTACGACATATTTACAGATAACCATATAGGATCCTATTTAGAATACGGCACGTTAAATTGAGCGGCGACCAATCCACCTCAAGCCACGCTCGAGTTGCTTGACAACTGTGACTGTTACATGTAATCATGTAAGTGAAACTTTCACTGAAATCAATCACAGCCTCCATGGAGCTTCTCCGTAGCAGTCATCGCAACAACATACCTTCCTTAAAGTCATTGCAAACCAGCCGCTATTACCGCCGCATAGAGGTTTATAGAGGTCAATATTGTACAAACAAAATATTTAGTGTAGTGCTGCCGAACTATCGATAGATGTCCTCAAAAATCTTTTTAGGATATCGATAGGACTATCGATAGTATTGCTTCGCTTCAACTACGGATATAAAGTTACTCTTCATTCGGTGGCCATTTCGGCAAATTTGGCACAATTTGTGCTCTTGATCATTGATCACAACTCGTGCCCGAAGACCGAGATGAGGTCCACGATGAAGCGAGCTTACCCAGAAGCAGCCTCATAATAAGTAAAAGTAGCCTAAGTATTAATTTGTGTAGGCTATGATGTGCCGCTGACTGTACAAATCGGCGCATTATGTAATTTATTTAATAGTTGTAACACCACTTGCAATTAATCTTTAAAAATAATCGCTAGTTATCACGAGTACTTTTCAAAGTTGAATAAAACAGCTTTGTTGGTATTGATTACCATGGTGTCGCATTTAAATCATTAAGCTAATGAGTGCACAATTGGTGTAAATAAGCGGATTTCATTAAAAGCGCAATCGAAATAGTACCTAATTTCATGAACAGATTAATAAGTAATAGTATAATAGGCTATCCAATATTTTTTGTAGGTAACTTAACGTTGATTATTATAATTACAATACTAATATAAATAAGAACCCACGTTAACCCAATCCTACTGAATATTATAAATGTGAACGTTTGGATGTGAGTTTAACATTATTTCGAAAAACAGCTGAACTGATAACCAATCTAAAAGTTTGAAAATAAATTACCTAAACTCCATTTATTCTTACCAGTCCTATCATGTAAACAATCTTCACAGTACTTTTTATTGAATTTTGTTGAAAATAAATCAAATATTAGTTCAAACCTAAACATTCTAAAGTAAAACATTTATTAAACCACGAAAGCTAATTTCCTAAAAGTCTATTTTAATTTATATTGTTGTAAAATCAAAAAAAGATATGGTAAGATAAGATTGTTTGCACGATAGGACTGGTAAGAATAAATGGAGGTTTACTCATAAATCTCTGAGCGAATTTTGATGAAATGTTGGTATACTCGGACTCGGTGTCTTGGATTTAATCTATTTCGCACTTTGAAATATCTTCACAAGTATTGATCGTTTCATCCCGCGGCCGCGGTCCGAATCGATCTATTCCAAAAGATACCTTTGGCAAAAGAACCGCATTCAAAAAGGATCTCTAGGGCGATTCGCACCGCGAGATTCGAATCGCTTGTGGTGTGAAACGACCAAAGACCCTACACAGCACTCCTTTTTGATCGTAATATGAACGCTATGACATGATTCCAATCAGCCTAATGATGTTAGTGTCGCAAAGCCTTAATATGTTGTGTCGCAATGGGACGACAAACTAGATCAATATCATCATCATCACTTAGTTGTGAGCATTGAGTAACTCTACATGATGTTCACTTAATCAAGATATGATAACAACATTTGAATGGTTATTCTCAGAAATACTTCTAACTGGTCTGGAAGCGAAGAAAAGCATAAAATGTTCCAGCTGCTTCTTTTCCTGCGCATATTATTAAAGTCAATCAAGGGAAAGGACTTTAAGCTGGGGATAGACTAACCACTGATAAGATAGTGGAAAGTAAGTGCGACGGTGAGGGCAGCGGTTGGAAGGTCATCCCAAAATATATATTAATTCTAGAAAACCCCTGCATTCACTCATGCAGATACCGTGGTCTGCGATATGAGAAAAAAAAGAGAGAAAGTGATCTATTAATATTTGCTCGATGATTCAACTTTTTTGGGTAACTTTCCGTTTGGGAAATAGTACCTATACTTAAATTCAGTGCAATAATGTGGAATTGATAAATCCTTATTAACTCTTGTTTAAATAAATACTTATTCTTGAAATAAATAGACCACAACGGGTCAATCCATTAACTCCCCCAAACGGAGTGTCCGAAACCGGGCTGATCATTGTGCCCTGGTTAAAATGACAGGACTTTCAGTGCTCAAATGACAAACAGTAGTAGGTAGCTTTAAATCCTCTGAGCATAACTTGCGTCCACGAATATGGTTGGAATTAGGACAGCTCTCACCAACATCCTCTTGAACTTACTGTGTAGAAACGGACTCTCTATAAGCTATGCTAGCAACCTGTCACTATATCTAAATCTTCTTTCCACCAATAAGCCTCTATATTCAGCTGTTAGCCTCTCTCTGAGTCCCACGACTCTTGGCTCTGTCTACACCGTAAGGAATTAAGACGTATTACTGTATCTGTATGTAACTGAATGATGTTCAGAATTCTAGTTATGACAAGTTGCCTAAGCAAAGCCAGATGGCATCGCTAGTCGCACGCGCAGTCTCACGCTCCGTTTTACAGCAATTAAAGCGATGTGTACACGTCGCAACTAGATAAACAGCTGTTTAGATAATGCGACTGTGATGTTGGCTATCAGAATTGTTTGGCTCTGAAGAAATTAATATCTACTTACTATGAAGTTTTTCTCGAGTATTTTATTCTTGTATATACGTCTGTATATTGTTTTTAGGTATTTTTTTAATGGTACGTAATCAGATACTTATTATCTACTTAATTTGAGTATAATTTTTCTCAATAAATGATTGAATTTTATTTTTGGAATTGAGGAAAACATATAAAAGGTAAGAAAGTAGTACAAAGACTTCAAGTTATTTGAGATAGATAAAGTAGCAATTATGCAAACGTCTTAATTAAACACAACTCGTTATTCTTTATTCTCTATCTAAGCCGGTGAATGTGTAATCTTCTGAGAGTTCCCTGCCTCATTCTAGGCCCGTTGTTATTTATAATATTTATGAAATGATTTGGTTGATCGTATTTCAAGCCAAGTTTTATTATACGCTGACTGACCTGAAATTATTTCGTATAGTTAATGGTATCATGTCAATGACTCTCTCCTGCTGCAACGTGATTACTGGACTATATAAATGAATGGTGTTCTAGCAATAAAATGTATTTAAAATGTGGATAAGTGTTTTTACATAAGCTTCACAACTAAAAAAAAGTCGGATTCAGTACGTTTACTATATTGGGAATCCTAATCTTTGTCTGAGAGGTATGTAGTGAAAGACTTGGGCGTCTATTTTGATTCAAAATTGAATTTTAAAGAGCATTTTGAGTAATATTTCAAATAGAGATTATCAGCTGGTCGGCTTTATTATACGGAATATGAAGGATTTCAAAAAACCGTCCACCGTCCACCTTGATTTTGATTTTTTCTTTTTAATATGTTGGCTCGTTCTATCCTTGAATACGCTTCTGGGGTTGTGTGGTCGCCTTCTTTTATAATGTTCACTCTGCATAACATTGAACGTGTCCAAAGATGCTTTTTATTTTGCGATCCTTATGTTATAAATATGGCTTGATCCGCACACTTCCATCATATGATGCTAGGCTGAATCACTTTGGTATAGATACATTAGAAAAACGTGAGACAAATTTCACAATTAGTTTATCTCCATAAAATTATTCACTCCTCCATCGACTGTCCTGAACTTTGCACATTTATTAAATTTTAATTGCCGAACTCGTCTACGTGATCCCTAAGCATTTTCGCCTAAATGTTTATAAAAATAATACTTCTTTCTTCAATCCGATCGTTAGAATGTGTCGGGATTTCGACGAACTTAGCATCGTAAAACGTTGATTCAGACATATCTTTAATCCCAATCTGTCTCAATTTAAACGCACTGTTCTATCTATTTTAGATGATCTTTAAATAATGTTAGTTAATAATGATCGTATATTCAAACTTTCAACCCTTTTTTGTTAGCTGTTGTTTTTAATAATTTTTTAGTTAAATGCACAATTTATTTATGTGTAAATTGTGTAATACTTCTAGTGGATTGTAGATTAGTTGCAATAACATCTGTTATTTAGATTATAGATTTTTATTATCTGTAATCTGTTTGTAGTGCCTTTTAAAAATAAAAATAAAATTTATCAAGAAAATAAACCATGACTTTTTCAATCGTTTTGGAAATCATGACATACCTACCTGTACATGTTATCACAATTGTTTAAATAAGTTCTTGAAAAAGTAGGTCTTGGAAAAAGTATCATTAAATATTTTTTTAATTAAGAAGTAATAATAAAGTACACACGATTCACATACGATACGATGTCATAACCGACCTACTAAAGAGTCGTGAACCAAAAGATGGCAAGAAATGCTTACATTACCGAAGCATGTGAGCGCGGGCAAAAAAATTGCGTCACCATGGAAAAGGTAGAAAGTAGCCGCACAAAGTACCACTTCAAGGGTATCGGACACCGTAATGCGAACCGTAATGAGGTGATTATGGAATGCAATAATCAGCAGTAATACATTTGACTGCGTGCGAATAATGCAATGTTTGTATAACTGAACTCTTTACTAAGTTTGCCAATCTTTCTCTTATACATAAAAATTAGCAAACGCTTGATTTACGTAAAATATACTTTAAAACAATTTGGGTCTCGTTTATATTAATGGAAATATTTAAAAGTAGTAGGAAAAAGCAGAAACTTACATACATACACACATACCCTGGAAACATAACACACCTTTTAGTACTTCGTAAAAAACATCTGTGTTTTTTATTTGTTAGTAGATATTAAAATAACTACCGATTTGGTTGTTTGATATGAATTTTGTAAGGGTAGACCAAAAGAGATATGTGTGGAATAGGTAATGAGGAAATATGTCACACAGGATATGCGGAAGTCGCGACATGGTTAGGAAAAGCATATTTCAGTTTTATTTATTCATACGTATTTGTTTTATTTAAAACTTTATTGCACCAAATTTTAGAATCATACGTAGGTAGGTAATAATGGTGGACTTAACGCAAATGTGTTAGTGGATATTAAATAAATTCACCGATTTGGTTGGTTGTTTGATATAAGGGTAGACAAAAAGGATATGTGGAATAGGGGGAGGGGGAACTGAGGAAATATAAACACACAGGATATGCGGAAGTCGCGACATGGTTCGGAAAAGTATAAGTCGCATGGTTCTGGAAAAGCATATTTCAGTTTTTCGTTTTATTTATTTAAGTATTTGTTTTATTTAAAACTTTATTGCAAAAAAATTTTGAAATTATGTATAAAATGGTGACTTTAACGTGCATTGCATACATGGCATTTTCTACCAGTCAACCATTAGACCAAACAGAGAGTAGTATAGTTGTGCGCGATAAATACAACAAAACAATATTAAGAGAGTTTGTTTCAGGAAACTTAGTTTAATTATAATTTGGTTTATATTTTAAGCAACAAGGCTATTGGTAGATTTCACAGTGATGAGTCATGATGAGATTTATGCTTATCGCAGATATACGCGCTTTATTATCGCAAATGATGGTCACTGACCTAAGTCGGTTTCCCAACTTGTTACAGAACCATTTTTAAACATATTTCGCTACATACCCATTAACAACTTTGTTTCCCAATATAGACATTCTACTTTGATATCATTTAGATGGTCTAGTGATTAACAAGAGAGCAATTAAAAACATAACTCCGCCCTCAAGGTTAAATATTAATTTGTATTTTAAAAAAAAACAGTATTTTGGCACAATATTGTACTGTAGTTATGGAAGATCTTGTGTGCATTAAATGCGTTACAAAAATTCATGTAATAAATATGAAGAACCTTTAAAAATAACCTTATTTTCGTTAATTGTTGAGTGGTGTCTAAAATAAAAATATATGTAATTCTTTGGATACCACAAACTTTTTCTATTTTCTTTATTATTTTATGCAGATACTTCACATCTCATCAGCTTTTGTTGTAAGTAGTCATCATATTAACCACTCGTATATGTACTTCTTATTTATTATGCTTTAATTTCCAACGTAAACCTAAGTGCTATTGGTAAAACTGTTGGGCTATGTACAATCTTGTACTTATATGAACAAACTAGTTGCTGCCCGCGGCTTCGCCCTCATGTGAGTTTCTTAGATGAAAAATCTTTTTGTGTTCCAAACTGTAGTAACCCAAACTCGCATCGTACTCAAAATTTCAGCTATTTGGTTATCCCGTGTCCCGCGGGAATATATTAGGTAGGCTGTCGTGGCACAATCGCGGTGTTAAAATTAATCAAAAGTGATATTTCATTCAATAAACGATCTTCGTCTGCTCGTTATCTACAATTTCCCGTGTACCACCACTACCACCCAGAGTCCCTCTTTATCCTATCCCGTGTCCTGTCTATTTACACAACGTCAGCAGAAAATGCTCATATCAGGTTAAAACGACTTTTGCTAAGACGCCATTTCCATATACATATGTAATTAGTGTAGCTGGTCCCTGGAATTCTTTATCAGAGATCCTGATCCTGATCTTCGATTTTTATATTGTCAACAGAAAAATGCTCTGTCAGATTGATAAACTTTTCCAAAGGTACCATTTCCATATTTCTTATAGTTTAGCTGTTCTGTTAAGGTTCTTCATCAGGTGTTCCAGTTTTCAAATCACTTATAGCTTATAGCCTATATGTTGCCCAGGCTTAATAGCTATACAACAAAAAGTTCTATCAAATCCGTCCAGCAGATATTGCGGTGAAACGCGTACATATGTATATACAGATGGACAGACAGACAGACAGACAAAAAATTCAAAATGTTTTTGCTTCCTGTTATTCTTTTTAAGTGTCCCCTCTATCCATTTTAGTCAAAAATACTAAATGTATGTACTGTACAGACAAACATTCTTCTTTACTGTTTTATTATTATCCCACGACCCCTAAGCGCGAAGTAGAAATCACCAAAATTGCGCAGCGCCATCTATTGAAAATATTGAGAAATATTTGCAGCTTACATTTTCATTTTATCAACGCCATCTATTGGATATTATTTTGCTTGGCACAATCAGTAGATGACCGGAAATAAATTTGCAAATGAATTTATTCGTTTCTTTTCAAAATTAAAAAAAGTAAGAAATTAATTGTAGAAAAACAAATAAAAAACGAAAACAGAAAATTATTGTTAGTGGCAGGATTCGGGATCCAGAAGCTACTTCCAGTTACTTTTTGAAATATTTCTTTAATAAAATATTTAAAAAATATAGAATTCTAAAAAACTAATACAAAACGCAAAAAAAATGGAAAAAAAAAGTCACATCTGGCAGGGATTCGAACCCTGTACTTAAAAAATAATCCGCGGCTCTCTACCGATAGGGGCCAAATATACACTGCGTGTGACTGGCGAAATTTCAAATGGGATTTGTCTGGCCCAAAGGTACGCAAATTCACCCCTTTTTTTGGACTGTAGGGTTGAAATTGTGAACAACCCTTTCTTTATGTGGGCAGTATATTATATAATTGTATAGAGACTAACCAAATCAGTCTTCACGTTTATAGCTTTTATAGTTTCGGTTTTGTGATGATAAATTAGTTTACTTCCTTTTTAACCCCTTTAGAGGTTGAATTTCAAAATACGCTGAAACACGCCATTGGTTATTTTTGTTGAGAAGCATTCTTGCCAAGTTTCAAGTAAATCAGTGAAGATTTTAATTTTTTTTCATACAAACTTTGCCCTCAATTTTAACCCCTTAGGGGTCTACCTTGAAAAATCCTTTCTTATCTGAGCACCACGTATTACATAAAAACACAAAATCCTTTGGTCCAAATTTCAAGTTTATAGTTTTTATGGAGTTTAGGGCCAAGTTACTTGGCGTTGATTTATCAAACACTCTTTGTTTCTTTATATATATAGTAGATAAATCTGCGCCAGTTGTTTTTGAAATAATAAAATAAATAACAAAAAAATAAAGCACGTATATCCCGACCCTTATAATTTAAAATGAAAAGAAAAAATTATTCCAAACTATGATTTAACGGTATTATCAATCAATAATCAAAGTCCCATAATTCACAACAATGAGAGAGACAGATTTCCTCTACTAACAAATTATCGCGTTCAAATGTAACAAAGAGTAATAAAAGCATAATGAATTATGGTTTACTGTTGTATTGAGGCGATTACTGAACAGTTAGGGCACAAAATGGCAATAATGTGGGCAGGCATGGCATATTCATGAATGAAATAAATAAAATTTATAGTTATGCTACTTTAACTTTAATAACTTTAAGTTAGAAGCAAGCTTGCAGCTTCTTAGGCCACGATTTTACTGTTTTTTGTTCCCAATGAAAATAAAATAAAGGTGAAGTGTTAGTTGGTTTGAACGCCCCAATCTCAGGAACGATAGGATAACACTTTCCTGAAGAACACATGATCAGATCACTATGTCTGCTAGGCTGTCGACTTGCAACCGAAACGGCATAGGTTTAAGTCCCAGAACCAACTTGGCATGTACCGCTTAGGTTGGGTACCGAAACTGAAGTTTTTGTTAAGGTTACTGTCAAAGTTAACAGTTAGGTTTACGTTTACTTTTGTCATACAATTTGGCAACTGGTGCAAGTCATAAGTATTTTAGTACTTAACCGATGCGGGTAAGGTTACTGTTACTGTCAAAGGAAGACGGTGCAACTTACGTTACAGTAACGTTTACCTTTGTTATTGGTGTATAAGTTCTTTTTTGCTTAACCGGTACGGTTAAGATTACTGTTACAGTCAAAGTAACTAAGTATGTAGATCAATTTGACTTGTGTACGGTCATTTTGATCGACCAGCACCTGCTTCGAAAAAGGAAATTCTTGAGGAGATCTGCACATAGTGGTTACATAAACAAGTTTACCAAGAGACGAACTATCTGTTTAAATATACGGGAAAGACCCGTCCATGATCTCCAACATTCTTGCTATTAATAACAGCATAGTTAGCAGGGTTACATTATGTCAAAAAAGGAATCCGTTGCAAGTTGCCACATGCCACAGTGTAATCACAGTGATCAGATGAAAGCCGGAACCAACGGTTAACCAGCGACGATGTACCGATCGACGTTACTCTGTGGTTTACCCATTTCTGACAGTAAAGAGCTTTCTAAGTAAAATAATTAGTTGCAACCGCATGATTTTATGATCAGTTTAAATATATACTTGTTTTAACGGCTAGCAGCTGGGTTTCATAGTAGCTGATTTTATTTGTAGCAAGCTCTTAAGCTGGTAGAACCACATCTTTATAAGTACATTTACCTGCAAATGTGAAATTTATCATTTTGGTTCAACTAGATGGCAATTTTTTGGCAAAACCACTCCATTAATATTGCTAAGAAAGCCGTTGAATTTGTTTCATTCCATGTAATGACACCGAGTTATACTCTTTATGACGAAGATTCAGCTAGTAGCATAGTTATAGTACTAGTAGTAAGCATTCTATAGTAAACATGACCCGATGATGCATCTAGGACTGGCTGAACTAAGGAACTCTTCAACGGTCAAAACCACCTGGTTTTGTGCACATTAAACTATTGCACCTTAGTCAATCAATCCTAATCCTAACTGATATTATAATTGAGAAAGTGAATTTGTTTGTTTGTTTGTAACCTCTTCACGCTTCATCTACTGAACCAATCTTCCTTTTTGCATACACATAGTTAGAAGTACTGTGAAGGACATAGGGTACCTTTCATCCCGGGAAAAAGCACAGTTCCTATGGGAATTCACGCGGGCAAAGCCGTGGTAAAAGCTAGTTGACAATAAAAGTTGGCTACAAAAATAAAATTTTTGGTGTTATCTACAATGAGATTGTTTATGGCAGTAATTCTGAATAGATGTTTGTTTAATCTCTAGCACTAACAGTGGGACTGGCAACGTCATCAAGCCAACATCTTAGTTTGAAACGATCAAGTTTCTCTCCTTATAACGAGAGAAACCAATCAGATTACCGTCGATATAAACCTCAGATCATTCTGAAAGTTACAGACAATGGACGGCGCTATAATTACACGCGATTACCGTAATAGATATTGTGACGATTATGTAGCAATGTAGTAGTGGTATATTAAATTGAAGAATGTAAAACATGACATTGTAACTTTCTGAAAAATCTAAGTTTTGTAATTAACTAGCTTTTTCCCGCGGCTTCGCCTGCGTGAATTTTCCACGGAAACAGTGCTTTTTCTCGGGATGAAAGGTACCCTATGTCCTCTCACTACTTCTAACTATGTGTGTGTGCGAAATTTCAGGAAGATTGGTTCATTATATAAATCGTGAAGAAGTAACAAACAACTAAATTAACAAACAAATAAATAAACAATCAAACAAACTCACATTCACATTTATAATATTAAATATTATATATATTTGTTATTAAATATTATTATATTATTATAAGAAAATATCGTATTTTACAAAATTTGTAAAATACGATATTTTCTTCACAAATATAATAATTTTTATATTTTTATATTTTGAATATTTATTTATTAAGGCGTCCCTGGATTATTTAAACTCATGGATGTTTGTACTTCAATGACGTAAAATCTACAGGAAGAATTTTGATGAAATTTGGTACACAGGTAGAATAAAACCCAAATTAACACATAGGGTATTTATTTTATCCCGAAATGGTATACTTGGTTGGCAAATATAATATGAATATCGTATCGAATATTTGCATAAGCAAATGAGAATGAAACGAGTTAAAAATAAAATTGTTTAATTAATAATTGGCGCAAGTACTTCACATTAACTTAACTATTATTGTCAATTTTAAAAATCTTCTTCTTCTCTCAGCCGAAAGACGTCCACTGCTGGACAAAGGCCTCCCCCAAGGATTTCCACAACGACCGGTCCTGCGCTGCCCGCATCCATGCGCAACCCGCGACCTTCACCACCAGGTCGTGTCGGTCCAATGAGTGGGAGGCCTGCCAACACCGAGCGGAGGCCTTGCCACCACTACGTTTTCGCCACGGTTCGAAATGGTCGCCACTTTTTCTGCCCCCAACGGCTATCTGTTCTGCCCCAACGGCTATGAGCTATGTGCCCTGCCGAGCTGAGTGTTAAGTTTGGCGCCCATTCTGCGGCTAAGTTTGGCGATTCTGCGGGCTATATCGGTTACTTTAGTTCTCCTACGGATCTCCTCATTTCTGATTTTAAAAATAAAATAATAAAAAATATATAAGTACCTACTTAATACAGAATACAGCATTATTTATGAAAGACTATGATATATCTACATCATCGTTTCTCATAAATTATGCTGTATGAAGTAGATATTATTATGTTATAGGATTATTTCTTTTTTTACTTGGTTCGCATAAATTAAATCACCGAAGCTGGTAAAAAATAACGGCACATGAAAAAATGCGCCGTTATTTAAAAAACAATTAAAGAACAGTCAAGTAAACATGTATAGAAGCGACCGGCGATAAAAGTTGCCTACTTTCGTAATTTGAAAAATAAAAACCGTGAGGCGTGTTAAATTAGCCGTAAGATTTTACACATTAGCCCACATCGTGTGTATGCGCAGCTGCCGGTACAAGGTTCGAGTCTGTTTGGACAAATGGCTCTTCCACAATAATGATTGGTAATTTTGTGATAATTCTTAACGTTTTATCGTCTCGTTTTGCGTGCGAGAAACTCGGGTTTATGTAAACTAACTGTCGAGAAAGTATCGTCTTCGATTATGAAAATATACGGTTTATTGGAGAAAATTGTTGGGTATTGACAACTATGCTGATTATCATTTGACAAAGCATTATTTTATGTAAGTGTACAAAGTGCGCAATTTGTAAAGAAATACGCAGTAGGAATTTAAGTAAATAAATATTAAATTATTTTGAATCTATTTCAAGATTTTATAATACTCAATTCTAATTAATTAATATTTAAAATAAAACCTCCCTTGACCAATAAATATAATTATTATTTATAGTTATACGAAGGAAATTATAATTAGTTTTCCCAAATTAAAAGTTTCTTGTCTTAAAGAAAACATTTAATACAATATTTAGTAATCAAATAAATTTTCTTTATATAGAAGTTACTTCACAATTACTAAACACATTAACTTCTAATTTCTTAACTTCTATTTGCGTCTATTTTCTCATGGCATGACACTATTATAAGTAAACTGTCAAATAATTACGTATTACCAAATCAGTGACAAAACATACCTGTAACACAGTCCCAAGAGTCACAGGAACAGTCACAAGTGTCACAACACTACACAGTCACAATCGTACAATGCAATGCGATACAACACTCGCGGTGCACGACGTGCGTGCGCGCAGGCTCGATCCGTTATGCGGCGGCCGCGCCGTGGAAAGCGGTCGCGATTCAGGACAAAGAATATTTTATTTACAGAAGGCTTTAGTGTTGTAAGGTAGAGTAAAATAAAGAATTTTGGGGTTTGTTAATTTGAATAATAATAAAAAATATTCAAAAGTTTTATTTAAAGTTACCTATAATGAAAATGCTAAAAAGAAAACAAAAAAGTATTTACTTATGTGACTACTGCTAATAAAATTGTTATTACAGCAGAGATTAACGAAAAAGACGGACACGATGAAAAAAACTGCTATAAAAGTATTATACCTTGGGTTAATCAATTTATAAAAATTTTACTGACCCAGAAAAAAAAACAACAATATGAATAAAACCATTAGAATAGTTAAAGAGTAGAGACCAGTGTCCATTAGTGGGACATATAATGTTTCTAAATAAAGAAACGATCTTACCTATCTACTTGGCCTTCTGTACAGTTAGTCTATGAGTCGTTGCACAGGTTATCAATGAAGATGGACGTTATCTCTCCGGGGAAAGTGACCGGCGGCTTGTGGCAAGGACTGTCTCCCTGTTGACATAGGTCAGAGGGTGACCGATGCATCTTCACTTAAATGCTACATCTGTTCTTTCCTTTCAGGGCTAAGACTCTCATTCGAACGAAAGTAGAGCAAGCAATTACTTGGCCACTACCGCAACTAATGCCGCCAGCAAGGAAATACAAACGAAGAAGCTTCGAATTTAGGTTTTTTTATATAGCGTATAAGTAAGCACTAAAGAAAGTCCAGGAAAGGTGAAGCTCCTTAGCCTCGCCTTTCCTGGCCCTTGATTCTACAAATTACAAACGTAGATGTCGTGCTTCAGTTGTGTCTCAAACGCCAAAGAAATCGTAATAAAACATAGAAGTCTTACAGAGATCTTGTCACTTTATTTCAATTTCTTTGGCTCTTGACACACAATTGAGACATAATATCGACGTTTGTAATTAGTGGAATCGGCCCCCTGTACTACGTTCTTAGTGCAAAAGCAAGTTATTTGCTACGAAAGGAAATTTTCCGAGCAGATTTGAAGTTTCAGATAAACTTTTCAGACTCGTTTTAGACGTCTACAAAACAAACGAACAAAAAAATCTTCAGCTTTTTTATTAGCAGTCAAGTACATATAGATAAGAAACAGGTATAATATACAACTTATCATCCACTTGGCAGCGCGCATGCGTCAGTGGCCACCGGATATCCGCCATTTTGACCATCTGACCATCGCACTCCACGATATTCCCAGGCTATTGAATTAGCTGACATTAGCCAATTAAAGCTTATCGCAGCTTAATACAATCTAACGTCTGTCTGTCTCGCTGTACTTTATCAGGTAAACTATTATAATTTGTATAAATGTTTTATTTCAATGTATAAATGTTTGTCCTTACAAACATAATACAGGCCTGTCAATAAAACTTTTATAATTAAGAACTTGTATTATCAAAAACTATGTTTTATTTCTTCTTCATCAACCTTATGAATATTACGAATGAAGACAGTAAAGACAAATTGAAAGAATTTTTATTTGTAAACATACCTATAAAATTAACATAAGCGGTATTTTCTGATGTCGAGATTAAACATAGTTTAAGTAGAATGCGAGAAAGTAATTCCCATTAAAATTTAAATAAGCACGAACAATGAAAGTAGGAAAGTGTATGTTTAATATCGATTTACATAATGTTTATTGATAGCCGAATCCTTATGTATTAATATGTTATGTTTAAGTCGTAACAACTTATTACACTTTTTTACGTCTTATTTTTTGGTGACAGGCGAACAGACGCACACGCGAGGGATTTGTCTTATGTCACAATTAGGAACCCTAAATAAAATGTATACAAATTACAATACTAGAAAATACTTTGATCACTTACACTTGATAACCTCCGTGGCCTAACGGTCATCACGTCGTCGGACTGCCACACCGGAGTTCCCAGGTTCAATCCCCGATCAGGTCAAGATGGAAAATTATCTTTTTCAGATTGACCTTGGTCTTGAACGTATATCGATATATGTATATCCTATAAAATATAGTATCGTTGAATTAGTATCCCATATCACAAGTCTCGAACAGACTTTGGAGCTAGCTCAATGTGTGTAATTTGTCCGTGTTTTTTTTTTTATAAAAGAACAGAAAACATAAACAAATAAGATCAAGCTCGCTTACCTCACAAGTCGAACTTGTCCTATACAGACAGACAGATAAGCAGGATATAAACATAAGTTATGCAGTTTCCCCAGTTAGTATTCCACGAAGCCAAGGCCAAACGCAAACAGCATACAGAATGATGGCGTCTATACCCTACACATGGTAAATTGATTTACCATAGAAATCGTAATTTGCAAGCTTTAGCAGTGTAATTTCGATGTAGAGAAAAGTGATGACCTGGAAAAAACAGGCAAGTGTGAATCGGAAGTCTAACGACTAAAATACCACTAATCAGTATTATAAGCGTGTCTGGATGTTTGTTAGTCAATCACGCAAAATCTACCTAAAAGACATAATTTGATTAACAAGCTAATTATTAAAAATAAAAAACACGACTGACAAGTTGTTACTCAAAAAGAACATACAAACATTTATGTTATATACATTTTTGAAATCGCCTTCTAAAGCCCTTATATTTGATACCCCACTCGATAATATTGATCAATTTTTTTTTTTTTTGGTCTGCTATTTATTGCATCACGCATGTATAATGCGCCATTTTGTTTTTATGATGACGTCATATAGCCTATGTCACTCGGAGGAATGCAAGGAATCTAAAAATACCTCTCACATCAAAATCTGTTAAGCCGTTCAGGACTTATGGTGGAATAAAGAAACTTACATACATACATGAACCCTGAAAACATAACACTCCTTTTTTGGTCATTCGTGTATTGAGTAGAATTTTACCTAGACTAGCACATACAGTACATAAAGGATGGCTGAAGATAGGAAGGATGAAAAACCTCTACGTGATAGTGAAATGAAGCACATAGGGTGTTTGTAATATAATGGGTGAAACTAAACGCAGGCGTTTCCCATTGCTGCCGCCAGAGGGCGTTCGGGGTTTTCACTTTGCTAGCGCGAATGGCTCGCGGACGGTCGCAATTGTCCTATGCGATATCGGTTTGATTTTTAATACGCGAGAGGTTCCGCGTTCTTTGATTGCTAATTAGCTTGAGTTGTGTTTGTGAATTTCCTGTTTGTTAAATAACTATTGAACTTTGTGTTTGTGTACCCGTCATGGTGACTTTTTCTTGTGAGAGGTGAAGCGTGGCTGGCTGTTCACATCTGGCTGTTCCCGAGTGAAACTACGGGAAGAAATCTATTTATTTGTCCTGGGGAATTGAGATCTCAAGGGTTAGGTAGGGTGATTAGGAATTCCCCCTTCCCGAAGACACTCAAGTTTGGATCCGAAGAGAAAGAAGATTTAGCTTGGTAAGTGTTTTTTAAGTGTAATTAATTTATAGGTTAGGTTATCATATAGGGCCCTGTAGCTCCCTTCATAAGCTACGGTGGTAGCAGACTGCGTTAAGTTATTTAGGGTTTAGTCGGGCAAACGTGGCGCCGCGTGGAGATTTCTTCCCGGTACTTATTTTTTACCGGTGGTTTTTTCCCGGTGAAGTTCCGGTACAGAATTCTTCCCGCCGCTTCGTTTGTCCGGATTCGCTCTGCGCATATTTTCTGGCAGCAGAGCGTAGTTGCTCTGCACATTTTCTGGTAGCAGAGCGTAGTTTATCTACCCTCTATTTGTTCGTTTGTAAAAAATAATTGAATTTCGTTTTGTAAAAATTATTAGATTTTTCTTAGTTTGTTTGTATAAGAATATTTGTAACCTTTTTTGTACTTGTCGGGTGGTCTGTACCGTGCGTTCCGGGTTTGTGCCATTCTCATACCTACCGCGGTTCTTCGTGTAGTTGCTTGATTTTGTTGTTTTTTATTTACCTTTTGTTATTTTTTGTCTGTGACTTGACGCGATGGCGAAGGCCTCCAATGCTAGGGCGACACTCGCCAACGAATTGAGATGGTTTGTGACGGCCGGAGGACTCCTGTCCCGGAAGGACAGGGAGGGCGCCATACTGCCAAGAGCGGATCATCTTCCACTCACGATTGATTAGCGCGGAAGCGGCCATGGCGGCGCTTACCGAAGCCGATCTTACCCCGGAGGCCTACGCAGGTCATATGGCGGACATGGACCAGATCCTGAGTCTGCACGATGATATCGCGGAGGCGGTGACCGCAATAAGGGCGAGACAGGCTGGCGGACCAGCCCCTCGCACACCTGTTAGACAGGAAGGACCAGCGGTTACTGGTCGGCTCCCCACCCTTCAGCTGTCCCACTTTGGGGGTAGGATGGAGGAGTGGGTAGCATATAAAAATATGTTTGAGTCCCTGGTCGTAGCACGACAGGATTTGTCGAAGGCCCAGAAGATGGCCTACCTCCCTTCCACTCTTGAGGATGAAGCGCGCGGTCGCTCATCCAGCACCTCCGGGTGGAGGACGACCAGTACGATACGGCTTGGGAGTTATTGAACTCCCGCTACCAAAACTTACGTTTGTTAGCCGATGCGCACGCCGCACAGTTGATGGCCCTGCCCAAGGTGGCCAACAGGGCACAGTTGCGCCTGCAGTTGCTCACGCCCGTTACAGTGGCCTGTAACGCGCTCCGCACACTGGGGCTGCTGGTGGACCAATGGTCTTTTTTGTTGGTGCACATTGTATTGGGCAAATTACCCAATGACATCCGCTCGCGATTTGAGCGCGAGAATGCGGAACGGGATAGCACCACCCTACCAACATTCACTGACTTGGTGTAGTTTTTGGAGTTTGAGGCACGGGCTGCTGAGAATACCATGACGGACTCAGCGCCATCCAGAGCGCCTGAACGTAGGCCCTTGGAACCCTCATGGCGAGGGAGGCCCCAACAGGGACGGCAACCGCCACCGCGTGGAGCTGGTGCGCGGGTTGCACAAACGGCAGCAGTCGCGAGGGACGCGGACTGCCTGCAATGTGGTCGGATGGGCCACAGCCTGCTGCAATGCAGGGACTGGCAGGGACTGCCAGTACAAGATCGGCGCCGCATGGCAAAGCGGCATGAACTTTGCTTTTATTGTTTGGGCGGTCACTATGCACGTGACTGTCCCAGTGCCATACCATGCAGTGTATGCCGTGGGCGGCACCACGCGATGCTTTGCATGAACCGCAACGGGGATGGCACCCGGATGTTGAGGCAGGGGTCCTCTATGGGCGGGGGCGCTCCTGCGCGAAGCCCTCCACCACCGGACGGAGGACGCGGCTTCGCTCGTCGCACCCCCCTCGGGAGGGGGTCGCGTACCTGCGCGGGTCTTGGCGGACCGGGACCACGCGCTCCCAAGGTCATGGCCAGTATGTAGCTGGCCAGGCCCCCGGATAGGGCCCCCATGGGCGGGGGCCCTAGATCGGACGTGAGAGTGGGGACACCCCTCCACGCGGGTTACCAATACCCAACACATGCAGCCGCAGCGGTTTTCTCCGCCGCATGCACGAGTACCCACGGCTGGAGTACCTTCACCCGCCGTACCATATGTATGGCCGGGCCGCGGGTTATGCCCCCCCCTCAGGATGGGGATGTGCACTTCCGCCCGCCATATTATCCGGGTCAGTGGCGCGCCCCTGGTTTGGAGAGAGTGGGAGCCCGTAACTAGCTTGCTCCCTTGCTGGGACAGAGCCGCGGACGGTTCTGCTCCCTACACGCGGTGGTCCGGCGTATGGGGTCGTAGGGGGAAGCCATTAATTTGAGAGCTCTGTTGGACTCAGGGGCTCAAAGCTTCAGTTTGGTTACCACTCGAGTGGGCACACCAGTTAGGTTTAGTCGTGGAAGACCTCGCCTGTGCCACTTCTTGGAGTTGGTGGCATACAAGTGAAGTGTCTGACGGGCCAGACACTTGTCACCTTTTCTTCGCTGAAGTCCTCCACAATGAGGATCACGACTTCGGCTATGGTAATGGATACCATTGCGGGTTGGCACCCCTCGACAGACATACCGCCGGGTGTGTTGTCTTTGGTTTCGGGTCTGGATTTGGCCGACCCCTTTGTCTTTTCATCCCGGCCCAGTGGACTTGCTCCTGGGCTCGGACGTATTGGGTTGGATTTTGTTGGGTACACAGAAGGCTCTGGGTTCGTCTTCACTGATGGCAGTGTCTACTATCTTTGGTTTTGCCCTGATGGGCCCTGTGTTTGATAATGGCACCGCGGAGGAGCCACCGGTTGTCGCATCTGCGTCCTTGGCCAAGACCATGCAAAGGTTTTGGGAGGTGGAGGAGCCACCTATGAGTTCCAGGATGGATCCGGAACACGCTGAGTGCGAAGCCCTTTTTCGATCGACCACGGAGAGGTTGCCCTCCGGTCGGTTTGTAACTAGGTTACCCTTTGTTGCCTCTCGTCCTAGCCTAGGGCAAAGTAGGGCGCTTGCGGAGAAACGGCTGCTGTCCATGGAGCGACGTATGCAGCGTGACCACGTACTTCGCGATAAATATATTGAATTTATGCGCGAGTACGAGGATTTGGGTCACATGTCTCCGGCTCGAGTTGATTGGAGCTCAACTGAGCATTATTTTTGCCCCACCACGCGGTGGTGAAGGCCTCAACAGGCAAATTTAGGACCGTCTTCGATGGGTCCGCACCCACTTCGAACGGAGTTTCGTTGAATCTATGTTTGCATTCAGGTCCCAAATTGCATAGGGACATAATTGACATCATCTTGAACTTTAGAAGACATCAAGTGGTTTTTGGTGCGGACATCCGGATGATGTTCCGCCAGACAGTCATACATCCTGAGGACAGGCGATTCCAGTTGATACTCTGGCGTGAGCGCCCTGAGGATCCTGTGACGGTGTATGAACTCAACACAAACACGTATGGTTTGAAATCTAGTCCCTATATCGCCATCAGATCATTGCTTGAATTGGCAGAGCGGGAACGGATCCGCTTTCCCCGTGGGGCTTCCGTGCTGTCACGTGACTTGTATGTAGATGACGTGTGCACCGGAGCCCAAAGTATTGAGGAGGCCCTCCTACTGCGGGACGAATTGATCGAAATATTGAACACAGGTGGCTACGAGCTACGTAAGTGGTTGTCTAATGAGCCTAAAGTTCTAGAAGGGATCCCGGAGGATCACCAACAGAACCCTCACCTGTTTGAGGATGTGGATGATCCCAACAGGATAGCGGTGCTGGGCATGCAGTACCAGCCGCTAACCGATATTTTCACATTCCAAGTGGACTTGGAAGTACCAAAAGTCTGGACTAAGAGAACGGTGTTGTCCGTAATAGCTCGTATGTTTGATCCAAGCGGTTGGATCAGTCCAGTAATATTCTCTGCGAAGTGTCTTCTTCAGAGACTTTGGACTTTGGGCGTCTCGTGGGACGAGCCGCTGTTTGGCTCTCCATTGGATGATTGGCTCGAGTTGTTTTCATCGATTAAGGAAGTCAATCGGATTGCCTTGCCTCGTCGAATATTGCCCCCCGGGAAATATCGAGCCAGCCTGCATGGCTTTTGTGACGCGTCGGAGCGAGGCTACGCCGCGTCAGTCTATATGCGGACAGTGGACGCCGATGGCCGGGTCAATGTCTCGCTTTTGTTAGGGAAGAGCAAGGTCGCCCCCATCAGGACTAGGCTGACTATTCCCAAGCTTGAGTTGAGTGGAGCTCACCTTCTCTCTAAATTGTTGCATCACGTTGCATGTGAGCTGGCGGCCACGGTCGAGATACGGGACATCTTCGCCTGGTCGGATAGCCAGGTCGCGCTTGCATGGTTGCGCGCGGCCCCACATACCTTGGAGGTTTTTGTGGGAAATCGGGTTTCCCAAATCCAGAATATCGGAATTGATATAACATGGAGACATGTGCCGGGAGAGCTTAACCCAGCGGACTGTGCTTCCCGAGGTTGTACGGCACCAGAATTGGTGTCACACCCGCTCTGGTGGGGTCCAGAGTGGCTGATGGGATCAGAAACATCTTGGCCTGTCTGTCAGACAGATGTTACTTCTTTGAGTTTGACTGGGCTTCGTGTACATGCTGTAGTCGCTGAGACGACGTCGGAGCCGGATTGGCTACTTGCTCGGTATAGCAGTTTGGATAAGCTTCTGGGTGTTACCAGTTGGATTAAGCGTTTCATACATAATTGTAGAAACCCACAGGCAAAGCGGTTGGAGCCGATTGCAGGTGCAGAAGAGCGCCGGAGCGCATTGTTGCATTGGGTCCGTGTCGTGCAGACCGGACGGTTTGAGTCAGAGCTTCATCGTATTTTGCGCGACGGACGCGCTAAGTTGAAGGGCGCGGTCGCTCGTTTGAACCCGTACATCGACTCGGATGGGCTTCTTCGGGTTGGAGGCAGGCTCCGGAAGGCGGATCTTCCATATGAGACTCGCCATCCTCTGTTGTTGCCCAAGGGCGGACCCTTGGTGCAGCTTTTGGTGTCTGATCGACACATTCGTAACGCCCATGCTGGGTGCAATGCTTTGTTGGCTATTTTGCAACGCGAATTTTGGATATTGTCTGCCCGAAGAGCAATCCGTAGTGTTCTGTTTCGATGTATTGCATGTTATAGGTTGAAGGCATCCACGATGCAACCACAGATGGGTGATTTGCCCGCTGATCGAATCCGACCTTCGAGACCGTTTGACGGCGTTGGAACCGATTTTGCCGGTCCCTTTTCGATCAAGGCTTCTCCCTTTCGTAATGCCCGTATTGTGAAGGGCTATTTGTGTGTATTTGTTTGTTTGGCCACCAAGGCTGTCCATTTGGAGGTGGTATCGGCTCTGACTACGGAGGCCTTCGTCGCCGCGTTGGATCGCTTTGTTTCGCGTCGAGGTCTACCTTCCCTTATTAGGTCTGATAATGGCACAAACTATAAAGGAACTGTAAATTATCTTAAGGATGTTTCCGTGTTTATTGATAAAAATTGTACTAGTTTAAGTCAAATTGCTGCCCAAAGGGGAATAACCTGGAAGTTTAGTCCCCCAAGTTGCCCCCATTGGGGAGGGATTTTTGAAGCGGCTGTGAAATCCGCAAAGACCCACCTCCGCCGCATTATCGGAGAAACGGCTCTAACTTTTGAAGAGCTGGCCACAGTGTTTTGTGTTGAGGCGGTCCTCAACTCTCGTCCTCTCTGTCCGCTATCTCCAGATCCAAATGACTTGGAAGCTCTCACCCTGGTCATTTTTTGGTGGGAGGGCCGTTGAATGCCCTGCCCGAATACCCGTGGAAGGATGAACGCGTATATCGGTTGTCGCGTTTTCAAATGTTGCAGCAAATGAGCCAGGACTTTTGGCGTCGCTGGTCGCTTGAATATTTGCATTTGCTGCAGCAAAGAGTGAAGTGGACAGACAGGACTGAGCCTCCCAGGGAGGGTGATTTAGTATTGTTAAAAGAGGCAAATTTGCCCTCATTGCTTTGGCGACGAGCTCGCATATTACGTTTGATTCTTGGCGGAGATGGCACTCCGCGTGTAGCTGAGGTGTTGGTCGACGGTTCGATTTTAAGGAGAGGTGTGACCTCTCTCGCCCGCCTTCCCGTAGAGTAAGCTAGCGGTCTGCTTCTCAGACCGGGACGGGGGGATGTTTGTAATATAATGGGTGAAACTAAACGCAGGCGTTTCCCATTGCTGCCGCCAGAGGGCGTTCGGGGTTTTCACTTTGCTAGCGCGAATGGCTCGCGGACGGTCGCAATTGTCCTATGCGATATCGGTTTGATTTTTAATACGCGAGAGGTTCCGCGTTCTTTGATTGCTAATTAGCTTGAGTTGTGTTTGTGAATTTCCTGTTTGTTAAATAACTATTGAACTTTGTGTTTGTGTACCCGTCATGGTGACTTTTTCTTGTGAGAGGTGAAGCGTGGCTGGCTGTTCACATCTGGCTGTTCCCGAGTGAAACTACGGGAAGAAATCTATTTATTTGTCCTGGGGAATTGAGATCTCAAGGGTTAGGTAGGGTGATTAGGAATTCCCCCTTCCCGAAGACACTCAAGTTTGGATCCGAAGAGAAAGAAGATTTAGCTTGGTAAGTGTTTTTTAAGTGTAATTAATTTATAGGTTAGGTTATCATATAGGGCCCTGTAGCTCCCTTCATAAGCTACGGTGGTAGCAGACTGCGTTAAGTTATTTAGGGTTTAGTCGGGCAAACGTGGCGCCGCGTGGAGATTTCTTCCCGGTACTTATTTTTTACCGGTGGTTTTTTCCCGGTGAAGTTCCGGTACAGAATTCTTCCCGCCGCTTCGTTTGTCCGGATTCGCTCTGCGCACATTTTCTGGCAGCAGAGCGTAGTTGCTCTGCACATAGGGTTTATTTCAACCCGGAAGTAGTGTATTATTTTGAGATTTTAAATATATAGATTTTTTAATGGCGTCACTCAATACCTAAGTACCAAAAATTAAATAAATCAAATCAAATCGCTCTTATTAGGTCCAAGTAGGCTAACTTGACAAGTAGATAGTTTAGTTCATAATTTTCGTGATAGCCATCGTTTTAAAATCGAAAATGGTGGGCGAAACCGCAGTGTTCAGCTAGTTCAAATCAATTCTAGTAGACGATAACAACAATGCAACGAAAATATTATCTTTACAATAGCTAAATAAAATAATCTAAATTGAAGTAGTCAAATATCAAAGTGTGATTGTGTGGGAGGGACCGAGCCCACGGTGGAGTCTGACCATTTACATATTTTGCCATCTAACGTCTCTATATTACGCATTATTTACATAATAATAGCATAGATAATATAATACTGTGCTATTAATAAAAGTAACAATGTCTACCAATAACGTCGTATGATAACAGTTGTTACAATATTTCTATGAACTTGTGGGGAAATGAAATAATTTTGTTGAAATTATTCTGTATATTTTATAAAGATAATTTCATATAGGAAGAATGCAAATTGTACCAACGAATTCAAATAACTAGTACAACTACTTTGATGGTGTGGATATAATTATTGATAAGGGGGAAATTACATCACTAAATTGTTCTTTATTAAAGACGTACAATAATTTATTTAAGTCATTACAAGGACATTTTGAAAGATAAAACTTATAAATACAAAATCTCCTTGAATCTCTTTAATAAATCTTTTAAATATTTTTTTAAGGCCTAAATTTGGGCCAAAAGGTAATCCAAAAATTCTTGTTTTCTAAGTACGAGTACACAATGACACTAAAAAACTCAAAACAAGGCAATTACTTGGATCTTCTCAATAAACTTATATGGTCCAAATTCAGGCCAAAAGATAATGACGATAGTCTATACCACTCAATTAACAACATGAGATTATGCATGATTATGAATGATGACTGTTTGTCTTTAATCAACCTTGCTAGTTAAATTAGACCCATTTTCCTATTTTGAATTACAATACACTAACTACTTACTGAAATATTTTGTAAATTTGAAAACATTGCAATATTATGAAGATACGAAACAGATGATATTAGAGCAGCCAAGAAGATGGCCTGAGGAACTAGAAAGATTCATAATTTCTTCTAATAATGCTGCCAACCTCCTGGGCACGCTTCCGCGGGGCAATGACTTGCTGGACAATTTCTACTTATAGCTTTAATTTATTAGGAGTTATTTTTCTTTTTAGTTAGTTTTAGTTTATTTTTTAGTTAGTTAGTTTTAGTTTTTAGTTTCTTTGAAAATGTTATGTTTGTTATTATTTATGTTGTCGTTAATAAAGTTATTTCTTCTTAGTTTTAGAATAACGCGGACCCAACTTTTTATATTCGCTCAGGTCCTTAAAATTTCCGTCTTCCAATATTACGCAAAATTCCTTGCACGCAACGTCAGAGGAAGTGTTCGCCATCTAATGATCTAATCCCCTCGTATCAGGAACTTTATCAGCATCATTAGGACGAATATTCACCACGCTATCCCCACGCACAAAATATCCAGAAAACAGAAGGATTCTTTAATTATTTTAGTAAAATCTAGTTAATTTTAGTAAGCTCTCTTTTTCTTTTTGGCGTGTCGATGCCGTTCCAACGATTTTTAAGTGTTTTCCGAAAAGTGTTCTGGGGGTTTATAAGTGATTTCATAAGGTTCTTTATTATATATTTAGGAAATGAGAAATGAATCGTCATTCACAGCTTCATCGGGGGTCGCCAACTGTGACTGCTCTTTTGAATACAGCTTTGTTAGACGCTATTGAGTCTATAGTTATTTGTAGGTAATTATACTTCCTGTGAGTTTCAAGCTTAAGAGCTGAATACCTCATTTGGATACTATAAACCTTAAATGTAAAGCCGAGAATAGAGAAGTGTGGCGTATACTCCACCGACAAGAGCGCGGCTCTTAAATAAGAAGAAGAAGATAACATTGTACCACAGGGGCAGTTCTTCCCATTTATCATAGGTGTCATATGTAGAATATGGCAACGGCTTTCATGTTAAGGTTTGGTTTTGCCGTTTGCCTTCTCCATTTCGCACACTCGCTGAATCTAATTGGAGTGCAGGTAAACGATGTTTTCCTTCGAAGAAACAAGTGGTGTTGTTTGAAAACTATCATACATGAGACAGATTGTTGAATCTCGAAATCTGACAAGGGCAGTTAAGTTACATAAACCTGAGATATAGAAGAGCAGCATCTACTAATCTCTATAAGTTATGCCTCCAGTATCTGCCCGCAAGATCAACAAACGATAAATCCTAGTGTTGATAGAATTCCCCTCAGCTAAGATCTCCGCACGTCCATAACTTTAAGAACAAAAGAGAGATTATCTCTGTCTTGCAGACGACCGAATTATATAGTTAAATGAAAAGAGGCTGGAATCTGAGTCTGTGGAATTTTCGTTTAGGCACTCCGGTTAAGGACAGTACGTTTGATCGAAATTAGTTAAATAAAAATATTGCTATGTGCTTAAGACCATGACCTGAGTCTTCAGAGGGATTTTGTCTTTTTAAGCGGGTACCTATATGGCCTACCTACCTACCATATGTAGAGTTCTTATGGCCAACTTCTCTCTGATTTAAATAGTTCCACGTTATGATTGCATTGTCATTCGATTTACACATATGGAAAATTTTAGCTCATTCGGAAAGTGGGTCTTTTATGGAAGGCTTGATAGCAGACTCTAAGGGATCGGTGAAGCCAGCTAAGTTTGAATTTTGAGTCAGTTCTTTAAAGAACAAGTAAATAACTCCGTGTCAATTGCCACAAGCAGACCGCGAATGAAAATAGTATAATTCTGTCGTAGCTGCGTATATAAAATGAGTAAAGTTATGTCGTCGCACAGGCCGATTATCGAGGAGTGGCGTATTGTTCATCACGCGACAAAGCAGAGAGTTTACAGAGATAAAGTTACATGAAAAATGTACTAGTACCTACAAGGGACAAATACTGTATGCGATGTTTGAACTCGCTTTTAAAGTATTTGACACTAAATCGCTGATATATGAAAGGTATATGTACTCGTATATGAAAGGTAAAGGAATTAAAATGGTTTTCTCGAAGTTTTGTTTTCAATAGCTGGGATAATCAACAGTACATAAATCTACACAAAATCATTGTTAAATTTCCGCTAAGTATATCGATGTCGCATAGAGGTCCATGTAATTTTATATCCAGGCTAATTTGACATGCCATGCAGTTAAGTGTGCAAGTTGCAAAAAAACGATGAAACTTTAGTTTAGAGTAAAGTCTAGTTACTATGTGAGTAAATGATGCAACCAAATGTCCTTATATTTTAATTATAATACTATAACTGAGAGATTTTGGAATTGTCTATTTTGTCTATTGGAAATCTACCCAAATTTTCCAAGGAAACGAAGCCGCTGAATTGCAAAATCGCGCCTGAATAACCCGACATATAAAGGCCTCGCTTTCTTTACTCTCGGCAGTCGGTAACCACATCATGGCCGTGCTAATTGGGAGAAGTCGCGGGCCAAGCATAGTTTACATGCCGACCCTACATATTTATTAACCGATTACTTTTTTCTTAGCAAAAAAAGTTGGGAATTTCTCCTGCTGCTATTTACAGCATTTTATGAGATACTTGTAATGTTGTCACCTGTCATCCTTCGAATTGAGTAATTCATCACTATCTCTACGTCATCATCAGCCACTTTAATGTGCCCACTGCTGGGGCAGTGGCCTTCCTTACGGATAGATGAGGAGAATGAGCCACCAAGCGGGTCCAATGAGGATTGGTGGGTCTTAACACAGACATAAATACTCTTTCAAAAAAAATATTTCTGTGGGTTTTCACGACAGCAAATGCAGCCGGGATCAATGACAACATGCTTTCCGAATACAGAGCAACACGGACTTCCGTCTCGCGCGCTCGAAATTTCCGAAGTACGGAGGAGCTCTATACACACCTACATTATAGTAAATTTTTGGTCACCCATCTTATGCTCTGCTGCATTGCGAAAGTTTTAATTTTAGAAACGACTTATTTATATTTTTGTTGATATAAAACAGTTATTTTTAAGTAACAAGCTTAACTTTACATTCTCAATTTCATATCGAACCTTATGACTTCATAACCGCCCACCGCGTCATTTCTATTCAAATGTAGTGACATATTTAACGTCAGCACCGCTGTATCATCTGTGGTATAACTATAAAAGGCGAAGGAATCCTTCCCGTTCCGCCTTTGCTATCTTAACATCATGAGTCGATTTTGCAGAATGAACAGCAAATAAATGCTCGTAATTTACCAGTTACTGGCCATAGACTGCTAAATATGTGAACTACCTAGATGAAAAACTGGAAAAATAAATTACTTACCTTACATATTTTCCTAGTAATTTTCCAGTTGATATAAGTAAATACCTTAAAAAAATAAAATGCCATTGTATGTATGGAAAAAAATAAAATATTACTTATACATTTTTGGGTCTCTATCGATTAGCCATAATAGTCAATTCATCATCAAAAAATTTATATATGTGACAGATTAACTGTCAATGCAATGTATGAAACTAACAAAATACTTACGTGACGAATTAATTGACTCTGGAGGAAACTCTGACTTTGTAAGTAGATAAATTTAGCAAAGTTAGAGTTCAATATTAATGTAAGCTCTTCACAGGACTTGATATTGCGTATGGGCAGCCAATCAGCAGATATTTTTCAGTTTTTAAAAATGATATAAATAAATAAATAAATATATACGGACAAATCACACAGATTGAGTTAGCCCCAAAGTAAGTTCGGGACTTGTGTTATGGGATACTAACTCAACGATACTATATTTTATATAAGATGGAAACTAAGCCATGTACGTCCAAATTATCACGTGAAAAGAGAGCTGTGGTGTGGTTTGTGCCTAGGTAGTTATTCTCTTTTTATCCGTCCTTCATGACCCCAGCTCCTAAGTCACTATTTCAGTAACTAACTATTTAGTAATCTGTGCTATTTCTCTCAACAAATTGAACATCTAAGAAAAACTAATAGAGGTCTATGTAAGGCGAGGCACGATCGGTCAGCTGGCGCGTCCAATTCTATCTATTGTAAAACGAAACGCAATCGGAGATTTATTTGAAGCGATTTTCTATTAGCTTTGCAGCCAATTTAATTAGGAGATCACACGGAAGAAAGGAACAACCAGAATGCAATAGGATTGGTACTTAAAGCTGTTAGCACATATTATTATACTTTGACTGTTTATAACATATTCATGAAAAATTCAACGGCATGTTTTAAACTATTGTAGGTATGTTTGTGTAATTTCAAATTCAAACTGACTGATTTGTCTTTCAATTGCATAGTGTTACTCCCACTGTGCCATCAAAATAATGAATAGAATTTGAGGAAAAATCTCGATGTGTAAGTACATATACATAGGTAGTAGATTATCCCTTCATCTTCGGGCAACATTCTAATTATGTGCCTCTTTAAAAATTTTCACAGTAATAGAATCGCCAGCGAAAGAACACATCATTTTGGGAGTTGATTTTTGGATAAAAAGTGGTTTGTTGTTTGAACTCGGGTCTCCATTAAAATATATAGGTAGCGATTTCCCGTGAAGGACAGACATACGTTCGAGTTTTTAATATCATGTAGGTACCTAATACTATCACAGGTATTAAATTATTTATTTATTAAAAACTTTATTTGCCAAAAATGTGTATAAAAGGCGGACTTCATACTGAAAGCTTTCTTTACCTACTGGTAGGTTAGGTTGACTAACCTTCAGGAAAAACAGATATCAAATTAATTATATATACACTATGGAAATATTGATATTGTGAACTAGTCTTAAGAACTTGCTGAGTGCAACGGCAATAGATGGTAGAAATTAATTGGTGGCTTGCAACAGCCGATCATAGCAGATGTAACGCGTTAATTTATAGTCTATAGCATTTGTCGATAGCTGGAAATAAAAGTTACTAGGCACGCTATGGTACAGTAAAACTAACTGTTTTATGTTATTGCACTGTGGTCAACTATGAAAACAATCAGAACTAGAATCTATGGAATTAAGTATGTGTGTTTTGTTAAGAAAATATGCTCAAGTTTATTTTGCAATTGATTTCCGTGTGAGTGTCATTGAAGTCTTTTGTGCAGACGAAAGTCAGTAGAGTTTCCAAAGATTATTTTAGATTCTTTGACTTTCTGTTTGTCCACGGTAAACAACGTTCCATTTTGATAGGATTTAAATCTGAGGATCTAAATCTTTCTCGTGGGGGTAGAGACTAGGAATGTGTTGGCGCTGGTGCCTGGGTATTTTGTGTATAGGATTTTTGTGTAGCTGGACTGTAATTAAGGCGCTGAATATGGAGAAGATCTTTATTTAACTTTACAAGTTTGTCAAGTGTGCGAGAGGAAGAATGGAGGCTCTTAGGCGAGACGGACAGGACGAGTCAAGATGGCTGAAGTTAATTTCCTTCCACCGCCGGCGCCGCATCGTCTCCCGCTTCCGGTCCGGTGGTGTTGCCAGGCTCCGGCCGCAATAGAATGTCCACATAAAATAATGATCTTTTACATGATTTTAGACATGTACTTAGGTAGACGACGAGTATTAGAGTGGAGACCCAGAGAGACAACGGGAGGAAGAGGTCATCCAACAAAGAGATGGGTGAACGATATCAGGAAGCATGTCGGTCACAACTGGCAGAGGAAGACTAGAGACAGGGAGTCATGGAAGAGAATGGAGGAGGCATATATCCGAATACGGACGAAACAAAGGCTGCAACGATGATGATGATGACTGGTGACGTAGGTGGTGATAATATCGAGGATACATGAAAATAGGATACAAATACACGTATCACGTCTTTATTCCCCCAAATAACATTTTTTCCATTCGAAACAAACCCTTCGAAATGAAAAGTGAATTACGTAAGTAGAAAGGCAAAATTATATTTGCCGTGTCGTTAGTCCGTGACGTGTTTCCACTAATCAAACAAACAAACAATAGTCACTTTCCATGTGTGACGACCCTTACAATTTTACTTTTTCTAACGATACGGTTTGGTTTACGTTGCGAAAAAAGGTTATTACTTACGTAGCTTTTTAAAGCGATTTTTGTGACTTTTTTGTAGATAGTTTACTTTATCCCCCGACTTCGGGCGGTCTCCAGAAAATGATCAGGAAATACTTACACGAATATCACTTTCACTTAACAATTCCCATAAATAGTAGATTTTACAAAAAGTGCACAAAACGAACCAACCTTATCCGAGACTTTTAGCGTAGATAGTAATGTCGAGGATAAAAATCGTTTTGTGGACGAGTTATAAACTCTGCTTTTCACTTCGATTGCGAGGAAATAAAACAGTAAACGCACGAAAAAACAAGAGCTGTTTCCCGCCGCTTATTTTTTTTAAAACTTATCATTGATATTAGGCTTGGGCTGCAGACCTATACAGCCTACTATTAAATTAATTTTGTAATAATAATTTTCTTAAATTAATTAAATAACCTACCGTACTTGAATTTAAATTTTAATATCTTTTATGTCTTAAAAAACACATAAGGCAAATAAATTAAAGTAAATATTATAAAATAGCAAATTCTATCTATGAACTTCTTATCGTGTTTGGCTGTATGGCTCATTTACTTTGCCTTAATATAGATACATTATGAGTAGAAACGTTAATGCCCTTGTGCACAAAATTCGATTTTGCACTAATACCTAAGCACTTTCTGAGCATGAGTGAAAACAACTTTAAACTTTCTTAATAACACATGATGGTACCATAGAGTTAGGTATCTACATATGGTACTCGGACTCGGTCAAACTCATGTCGAACGAAACCTTAGACAAGAATTAAAAGAAAATCTAAATGAGTAGAGTAGGTATCACAGAGGTATACTTTATACTCATTTCTAGCGGTTCGTCACGATCCGATCCACTTGGGTACATATCTATATATTATCGTCATGTTACTATTATAATACTTATGTGCTGATAGATTTATTATTTTTCATCACCGAGTAAAACAACATTGCTAACACATAATCGGTATGTAAATGAACTCGGTCCATTTGCCAAGCAGACTCGAGTGCAAAACATCGTATTAATTCAGCAGTGCGCGCATTATATTTTTTACTTTTTAACATCAGCGTCATTTGGAGCGTGGAGTCGTGCCTAGTTACAAATTAATAGACTTTCGTATTCTCAAACACTATTTTAGTTGGTATACGAATTGATCCTTCAACAACGAAGATTTTATTTCGGCCCAATTAGGCTTTGCGTCTATTGTTAAACAATTGTTATCGAAAACCCCCGAAGTGAATGATTAGAAACCTATTTTATATCAAACCAGACGCGCACCGGGACTTCGTTCCTGTGAGAATTTTGGGATAAAAAGAAAAAAAATTCAGGATACAAATCACCGTACCATTATGTGATACTGGCTGGGCCCCAGGTCTTCGCTCCCGTAGGAATTTCGGGATAAAAAGTACCCTATGCGCTATTCTCGCTATTTTTCTACCCATATACCAAATTTCATCAAAATCCGTCCAGTAGACTTTGCGTGATTGAGTAACAAACAACCTCACAAACTCACAAATTCACAAACTCACATCCAAACTTTGGCAAATCAGGTGCAAAAAAAACGATGGAAGAAATTCGTAAACAATAAAACGCTTAAGTCATTTATCTTATATTTATCACGTAAGTATATTATTTATAACGAAGACTATCAGTCGTATGTAACAATAAGTATTCAGTTCCACTATTTGTCGTGGCTGGAGCGGGAGTCGAGGTCGGAGATGGCGTCGCGCTGCTCCAGGTCTAGCTCGAAGTCGTCCACAGCCATCGGGGTGTCTGAAATTATCACATCATCATCAATACATATATAAAACTGTAACTGGTTTGTGTCTGTACATATCATCATCAATCCTATCAATATCCCATAAGGTGACTGACTGATTGAGTGAGTGATCTATCAACGCACAGCCCAAACCACTGTGACGGATCGGGCTGAAACTAGGCATGCAGGTAGATGTCATGACGTAGGCATCCGCTAAGAAAGATTAACGCGAGCGAAGTCGCGGGCGCCAGCTTAGACAATACATGGCGATAACTGTAAATTCCTGTAAGATGCCTGGTATGTGTCTGTAAATATGATATATTTAAGACACAAAATATAACACACTTAATGAGAAGAAAGATCCCGAAATTCCCATGGGAGCGAAACACCAGGACATTACAGTGGGGTTTGTACGAATTTTTGTCTTTCTGGCTGTATGTTTGTACGCGCATCACGTCAAAAACTACTGGACGAAATGAATTGATGCGGTTTTCACAATTTACAGTAATAGCTGATGTCTGCGGTTTCATGTTGATACGTCACTTAGAACCAGAGATATAAACATTAGTAAATAACTTGCGAAAGAAGTTCGCGGACACAAGCTAGTTTTTAAATAAGGGTAACAAATTGGGGAACAAATTAGGAATATTATTGTCTCTGGTATTTGTGGTACATTACATACCCAGATGGTCAAGCGTGACCCCCATAGCCTTCCTAACAGCGGGCAGCGGGGCCACATGTTTGGGCGGCACGCGCGCTGTCATGCCCCGCAGCAGAGCGGTCGTCATCCGCGCCAGCTCTCTCTCGGGAGTCCCATCTTATATCATTGTCTCTGGTATCTGTGATACATACCCAGATGGTCAAGCGTGACCCCCATAGCCTTCCTGACAGCGGGCAGCGGGGCCACATGTTTGGGCGGCACGCGGGCCGTCATGCCCCGCAGCAGAGCGGTCGTCATCCGCGCCAGCTCTCTCTCGGGAGTCCCATCTTATATCATTGTCTCTGGTATCTGTGATACATACCCAGATGGTCAAGCGTGACCCCCATAGCCTTCCTGACAGCGGGCAGCGGGGCCACATGTTTGGGCGGCACGCGGGCCGTCATGCCCCGCAGCAGAGCGGTCGTCATCCGCGCCAGCTCTCTCTCGGGGCCACCTGCTCGTGCGTACAGGGATAAGTGCCAGGGCGGGGGCGCTGAAAGCCTGGAAAATACAAATATTTGATTAGTAATATTACAATATTTTCAGTAAAATCGACTTGAATGCCGCGACAGAAAATAGCGTGACAGTCGAGGCAGGGTGCTAATTTATACGAGTACATCTGCCTGACATCCCGTGAAGGCCAATTTTTCGGTATGAGGTTTACATAAATAATGTTTTTGATTCCAAGATGGCCGACAATTTTTTTTTTGTTACTTAATTTTACAATATGGGTATCGTTTTATGAGTTTTTGGGGACAGTGATTACGAAAATAACATTTATTTTGAGATCCAAGATGGCGGACAATTTTTCCTAATTTTAGAATATGGGTATCGTTCCGTAGGTTTTTGGGGACGCTGATGACGAAAATAACATTTATTTTGATATCCAATATGGCGGACAATTTTTTTTTCAATTTTGCAATATTGGTTTTGTTTTATAGGTTTTTAAGGATGCTAGTTACGAAAATAACCTCTATAAAATATATTCAAGATGACGGACAACTTTTTTCGTCGTCTTGTTCAAAATGTAAATTGAAAACACAAATTTCCTTCAAAATCGTTCCAATCAAATTCGGTCTGCTACATACTTCCAGACATAATTAGCGTCAGTGTTAATGTCCGCCATCTTGGATCTCAAAATAAATGTGAATTTCGTCATCAACGTCCCCAAAAACCTATAGAACGATACCCATATTGTAAAATTTAAAAAAAATTGTCCGTCATCTTGGATCTCAATTTGTGCGGAGCTTTGCGATTTATCTAAGTACATAATACCCCACCTGTCCCTCTGTTCCTTCTCCAGCTTGAGCAGCAGCTCGTGCGTGTGCCGCAGCGCGCCCCCGATGCCGTAGTCGTGCTGCGCCGCGCGCACGTCCTCCTCGATGTCCGCGAGGAAATCCACGTCGATGCCTAGTTCCGATAGTGTCCGGAGTTGTGCGATGTCCACCTTCTGCTTCGATGTGTCCTGGGGGACAAGGTTGTTATGTTTATTTCTCAATCACGCAAATTCTACTGTCTATAACCTGGAATAGCACACTGGGATTAAATTAGTGTGCTCTACGGAATCTCTCTTTAATCCTATTTTCTCATGACTAAGGGTCGTGGCACACGACTTTCTAGGCAATTTTAATGGAGTGGTTTGCCATTTCCTTCTCCGTTTCACACACTAACTGATAATCAACCAGAGTGCAGGTTTCCTCACGATATTTTCCTTCACCGAAAACTTATGGTGGTCGATGAAAACTAACATAGGTACACGAGTCAGTTTGGTATACAAACTCATGTAGCACGGGCAGGATTCGAACCTGGGACTTTTGCAGCCACAGACGGGTGCCCTACCATTGGCGTGAACTGAAAGGGGTACCCCCTTTCAGTTCACGCGATACCCGCGGAAACTATAACAAATAGAGGGGGGGTGCTCGACCAAATGTCATAGAGGACCCTGGGCAACGACCACAGTCGCCGGTGGCAGTTTATGGTTTTTTCTATCTTTTATATTAATTTGCATTTTCTAACTTTTATATTAACTGGCGGTATTGGCGCGCGAGCCGAATGCCGAGTGATTTGCAATCTAGTACCAACTTAACTATGTGGAATTATGAGTCTAAATACGAAGTCATAAGACCCACTTTTACGTGCAAGAAGATATGAATAACTTACAGTCTCTTCCTTGGGCGTGGTCTCTTGCTGTTGCTTCTTATCCGGGAATAGAACTTCCATGTCGTAGAACAGAGTCCAGGGAGAGTCCGGCGCGAAACGTAGCATTTCCTCACTCATTGCCCTGGCCCGTCTCGGCCGCTGGGGAGGATTGATAGATAAATGATTTATTCTCAACCATTTACAGTTTGAATAAAAGCATATAACATAGTAACAATAACAGTAACAATACTAATGTGAAATAGGTACATGTCAAAATTTAAATGTGCATGTTAAATGAAAAAAAAAAAAAATATCCGCGGGCAAAAGCTAGTTGTTTTTATAAAGAAAACTTTATTAAACTATAATACTTTTTTTATTGTTACATTATAGTGAGTGAATTGTGGTAACGCCATACGATTAAATAAATAGTAATGTAAGCTTACCGAGAGTGTGGTATATGAGATGGGACTCGTCTTTGGTGAGCGTGGCGAAAGTGCTGTCATATGAAGGTGCGTACGAGCTGAAGGGGCCGTAGTTTAGGGGCTTCACGCCTTTTGCGATGTTGCGGCGGTCCTCGCGGGGCGCTAGGGATATTAGGAAATAGTCCAAATTAAATGATTTTTTTATTTAAATAGGCTTAATAATAGCACTTTTAAATCGTCATAAATAGATAGATAGATAAACCAATGTACCATTTACAGAAAAGAACATACAAAGTAACGACAAAAAGTAAATACATAAATGAGCGCAAAAGGCGGGCTTATCGCAAATTCAATATAATACTTAGTTATCATATACATAGTTGACGTCAAAAAACTACTAAATACTAGTGCAAATCTATTACTTATAATAAAATTGTACAGTGCGACATAAAAGAGTAGAAAATAAAGGGGTCTGTATTCACTTAGCTGGCAACATATAATTTTCATAAGCTAATCACATAGATCGTGCAAATATTTATAACCAATCACGACCATTCGATTTGGTATTGCAATGATAAAAAATTTGGTTCATCCTAAATCCGTTTTCTACTCTTTTATGTCATACTGTAACTGGGCTATGTCTGTACATACTAAAAAATCAATCAAGTGTTTTTTTGATTTTTTTCTGCCTTTGTCATAAATTACTCAATTAAATTTGTTTTGGTTTTCACAAATGTATTGCTGAAAGTGTAACTTACAATCTGACACAGGTTTCATTTTGATACTAAATTACGCGGGGCCATGCCACGCTAAGCTAGTACGATAATAAGTACATAATGTTTAAATATCAAGTTATCTTGGTTAAGTTACCACTGTTATATATTATATAGTTTGTAATAACTTGTGGAGTGAAATAAAGAGATTTTGTAAATCAAAGTAAATAAGAAACCTACTATGCAAGGTGCCGGTTCCCTGCGTAAGCTTGCCGACCAATCTGCCAAGCGTGAGCGGCTTGTCCTCGCCAGCGCCTTCCACCGTGTGAGTGACGAGGCGGAGGGTCGTCTTGCCGTCGGCGTCCATGCGCGGGAAAGCTACAAAATAAATAAATAATTAGTTTTTAAGTAAAAATACCAGACAGAGCAGAATTGAGTAAAAGAAGCAGTGGGTGGAAAGGGCTAACATGATATTTTTTTAATCAATAACATGACGAGAGCTCGACGAGAGCTAACATTGGCTAAATATTTATTTAAAATATTAAGGGGGCGCCTTAGCAACCAAGCTGTATTGCAGTGGATTGCGCTTTGTGTGCCCAATCGGTACGTATGGCGGCGGCGACAGGCTCCTCTATTCGCAATACGAAGATGCTAAAGCACACCCCCCTGACTCGAACAATTAGAGTACTAAATGAGGTAGCGACGAGAGTAGACGTATTTTGTTGTCCTTTGACGGAATTCGTTAGTTACATTGTATGTACTGTGATATAGTAGAAATAACTTGTAAATTAAGTTCTATACAATTGCATTGGGTGTACCTGTAATAATAGTTAAGGAATGTTTGAATAAATAAATGTTCTACTGCTGGGCAAAAGCCTCTCAACTCTCTTTCCATGAGTCCCTAACTCTGGTCTTTTCTATCTACTTTCTGTCGAATGCCCTAAGTTCATCCGCCCATCTTGTCTTAGGCCTTCCTCGCTTTCTGTACCCGTCAGCTGGGACCCAGGTGGTAAGTATGTGAGCCCATCTTTCGGGATGCATACGGCACACGTGACCCGCCCAATTTCACTTCAGCAAACATGATTATGAAACCAAAACGTCATATGAATAGTGTTTCAATTATACTTGTACACAAAATGATATTCTTTGCCGTAAAAAAATCGTCAACACGCGTGATTATAAAAAATACTGATAGGGTTTATAAATCATAATTCCATTTCGCTTCGCCGTAGTGGGGAATAAATAGAGAGATATTTGTTCAGCAGTGGGACACTAGGTGACTTGAAATGAATGAAATCATGTAAAAAAACCCCTTCGAACTCTCCCGTCCCACGTGATAGTGTATCAGTACCTCACCCTCTTGGCCAGCCTGCGGCGATGCATCTCATGGCCTCCATCGGCCTCTCTGTATCTTGACGCAGTCCCCCTCCTCCCCCCGACCCACGTGATAGTGTATCAAGTACCTCTCACCCTTCTTGGCCAGCCTGCGGCGATGCATCCCCTTGCGGCCTCCATCTGTATCTTGACGCAGTCCCCCTCTCCTCCCCCCTCCCCCCGACCCACGGATAGTGTATCAGTACCCTCACCCTTCTTGGCCAAAGCCTGCGGCGATGTATCCCTCGCGGCCTCCGGCTCTGTATCTTGACGCAGTCCCCCTCCTCCCCCCCCGACCCACGTGATAGTGTATCGAGTACCTCACCCTTCTTGGCCAGCCTGCGGCGATGCATCTCCCTCGCGGCCTCCATCTGTATCTTGACGCAGTCCCCTCCTCCCCCCGACCCACGTGATAGTGTATCAGTACCCTACCCTCCCTTGGCCAGCCTGCGGCGATGCATCCCCCCTTGCGTAAGCCTCCATCTGTATCTTGACGCAGTCCTCTCCTCCCCCCGACCCACGTGATAGTGTATCAGTACCCTCACCCTTCTTGGCCAGCCTGCGGCGATGCATCTCCCTCGCGGCCTCCATCTGTATCTTGACGCAGTCCCCCTCCTCCCCCCCCCGACCCACGTGATAGTGTATCAGTACCCTCACCCTTCTTGGCCAGCCTGCGGCGATGCATCCCCCTTGCGGCCTCCATCTGTATCTTGACGCAGTCCCCCTCCTCCCCCCGACCCACGTGATAGTGTATCAGTACCCTCACCCTTCTTGGCCAGCCTGCGGCGATGCATCCCCCTCGCGGCCTCCATCTGTATCTTGACGCAGTCCCCCTCCTCCCCCCCCCGACCCACGTGATAGTGTATCAGTACCCTCACCCTTCTTGGCCAGCCTGCGGCGATGCATCTTTGCGGCCTCCATCTGTATCTTGACGCAGTCCCCTCCCCCCCCGACCCACGTGATAGTGTATCAGTACCCTCACCCTTCTTGGCCAGCCTGCGGCGATGCATCTCCCTCGCGGCCTCCATCTGTATCTTGACGCAGTCCCCTCCCTCCCCCCGACCCACGTGATAGTGTATCAGTACCCTCACCCTTTCTGGCCAGCCTGCGGCGATGCATCCTTGCGGCCTCCATCTGTATCTTGACGCAGTCCCCTCCTCCCCCCGACCCACGTGATAGTGTATCAGTACCCTCACCCTTCTTGGCCAGCCTGCGGCGATGCATCTCCCTCGCGGCCTCCATCTGTATCTTGACGCAGTCCCCCTCCTCCCCCCCGACCCACGTGATAGTGTATCAGTACCCTCACCCTTCTTGGCCAGCCTGCGGCGATGCATCTCCCTCGCGGCCTCCATCTGTATCTTGACGCAGTCCCCCTCCTCCCCCCCCCGACCCACGTGATAGTGTATCAGTACCCTCACCCTTCTTGGCCAGCCTGCGGCGATGCATCCCCCTTGCGGCCTCCATCTGTATCTTGACGCAGTCCCCCTCCTCCCCCCCCCGACCCACGTGATAGTGTATCAGTACCCTCACCCTTCTTGGCCAGCCTGCGGCGATGCATCTCCCTCGCGGCCTCCATCTGTATCTTGACGCAGTCCCCCTCCTCCCCCCCGTCCCACGTGATAGTGTATCAGTACCCTCACCCTTCTTGGCCAGCCTGCGGCGATGCATCTCCCTCGCGGCCTCCATCTGTATCTTGACGCAGTCCCCCCTCCTCCCCCCCTGTCCCACGTGATAGTGTATCAGTACCCTCACCCTTCTTGGCCAGCCTGCGGCGATGCATCCCCCTTGCGGCCTCCATCTGTATCTTGACGCAGTCCCCCTCCTCCCCCCCCGACCCACGTGATAGTGTATCAGTACCCTCACCCTTCTTGGCCAGCCTGCGGCGATGCATCTCCCTCGCGGCCTCCATCTGTATCTTGACGCAGTCCCCCTCCTCCCCCGCCCCCGTCCCACGTGATAGTGTATCAGTACCCTCACCCTTCTTGGCCAGCCTGCGGCGATGCATCTCCCTCGCGGCCTCCATCTGTATCTTGACGCAGTCCCCCTCCTCCCCCCCCCCGTCCCACGTGATAGTGTATCAGTACCCTCACCCTTCTTGGCCAGCCTGCGGCGATGCATCTCCCTCGCGGCCTCCATCTGTATCTTGACGCAGTCCCCCTCCTCCCCGCGCTCGCCCCCGCCCCCGTCCGAGGCCACCTCGGCTTCGGAACTGCCACTCTTTATCGGACTGCTGCGCTTCAGGACTTTATGCTGTCGAATATACCACATTGAATGCGAGTCTAAAACCTCATTACATTAGGCAACATTGTCGCTCAAAATATTATGCTATCTCAGCCACTTCCATTGAGATAAGTGAAATAGCACATCGTGCTTGTCATTCTTGCAAGACGTACTGATTATATTATGTTGAGCGACAATGTTCCACAATGTTGCGACGTGTTCGTCAAACCTCGACAAATCTTATTGCTTAGTTTTGTTATGAGGTATGTCTTGACTCAAAGCTAAGCAATGTGACGGTTCGCTGGTTCGCTATATACATTGAGGTTTGTCGGGGATTGGCGAGCTTAAACGTAGCATTACGTGCGGTGCTACAAACACGCCCTAGTAATATAAGTTCTCCACTTAAAACTATTTTAACTTTGATGATAACAAAATATTTACAATGGTGAATAGGTTTTTCCACTTTATAAAACTAAATCATAAAATCTAAATCAAAGTCAAAGCTGAAATAGTTGTAAAGAGAACATTGGCGAAATAACAAGATTGTGCTGTGCTACGTATGTCCATTAAATATAACGTGTGCCGTCAATAAAGACATAATATATTTTTTTTACTCGAGATGATGATGATTTTGAAAACAACAATTTAATTCAGTCTCCTTTTTTTCTAGATAAGTAGTAGTATTTTACAAAATTAGCCAATCTTACAACTTCAATTAGAAAATTCATTAGCTTTTTCTTTAGTTTGTATTCACCTTGTCTTTACGCCATAGTCTAAAAAGTCTAAATACGGCTATTGAACTTGCATTGAAGTAATCAGGTATATATTGTACATGTCTTTTGATAACCTACTTTTTAATGTGTATTAAAAGCTTTTTAATTTATAAGTAGATACGATAGCTAAGTACATGTTTGGAGAACAAATTTGTTTTAATAAATAAATATAGACGGAAAAATTGAGCTAGCCCTATTTCCTTGTACTGACTACTAAATAAAAAGTGCAATAAATCGCACACAAAAACATTTTTAGTTTTACTAACTTATGTAAAAATACAAATATCTGAAGCACTTTTTTATAGCAATTTCGGACAGTAAAATGAATAATTTACTCACTTCACCACAAATTCAAAAGCCGTCATCCCACTAACATGCAAAAACTCTAGGGAGCAAATGTCGGGTCCCCTATTCAGAAAAACTGCACAAAACAACACCGAAACCCTTTATATGTAGGAAAGCCAACTAATATGCTATGTTCTACGAAACATACTCAGTAAATATATATATGAAAGGGTCACCTTTCGCGCGTACGTCCTAAGAGGCTGCGTTGCAAAAAGTAATTTTGGTAAACATGTTTTATTATGCATAAAAATAAAATGTGGGTAGATTACTTTTTGGGTTGACAACAGGCTTGGGTCGTGGTGCTGTAGTTATTTATTAATTTATAAGTATTATGCGAGTTTTCTTATGTTAAAATGGCACAAACATCTTAATTATATAGAAAATTATTGTCACAAAATACCATGAACAAGCAATGGTTATTCATCTCCCTGAGATCATAAAAATTGGGACAAAGGTCGACTGATTTTCGATAAACAATTTGCTTATAAACTTTTTTTTAAATTTTAAATAAGTCATACAACCCCATACCCCATGGTCACTTGCAACACCAGGGAACTTCCCAATTGTGAAAACCATGGCTCACAAATAACAAAAAAATCTTGATCAAAATCTACTTACCACATCCATCTTCCCGATATCAAATCCAAGCTCCCTGATGGGGATCTCGTACATGTACGTGAGGATGTCTCCGAGAGGCCTGAGCTTTTGCGGAGTGAGCTGCTTAAGGCCTGTATGCAGCAGTCTGCGGGCTGCCTTATGGTACACAGTACCAGGTTTGTTGTACTTCATAGCGTTGTTGCACATTAGTTTGAAGTCACTCTGTCAATAAATGGTTTTAAGGGTAATTAGATATAAAAGAAAAAATAAACTTACTACTAGGCATATTTTGAATGTGAAAGTTTATGTAGATGTTTGGATGTTGGATGACTGTTACTCCTACATGCACAAAGTACTGCATGGATTTCAATGAAATTTAGTAATGGGAAGAATGAAACCTGTACTTTTTATTCCGAAATTCTAACAGAAGCATAGCCCCAGGGCGCAACTAGTTAATAATAATCTAAAAAGTTATGTGATTAGGAGGGACATAGGTAAGACTAACTAAAGATAACTTACAATAAAACAATTCAGCGACTTGTACTCATTGTCATCAATCTTCTGCTTCATAGTTGAGAAATCCATGGGCCTCCTGATGATGTTGGAGTAGTTTGGAGCAAAGTTGTCATTGACGGGCCATGCGAAGAACTGGTTAGGGTCTCGTTTCTCCAGATTGCGTAGAAGTTGCTCTAGAAGACGGGACAGTGGACGCCGTTTTTGACTTGCCTATGGATGGTATTATTAGGAATTTCATTAAGGTAAACAAGTTTGAAAGTTTACTTAAGTATTTATATACTTTTTCTTTATTTTAAGTACATAGGATACAGATACAAAGTAAAATAGTTTTAGCATTTTAAACAGCTCTGAGATCTAAGCAGAACCTTTCTTTTATGACCTTTTGTCAGCATTCTTTTCGCAATCTGACTCATTTATTGTTTACTTTGATTACACTTGGCTTGTGTGAAATTGAGTCTTCTTCTAAACAACAGAATATCACCACAACTCAAGTTTATCTGATGTGTCCATTTACAAAATTGTAATACAGGAAAACCTTCTCTATTTGTATTGCATCAAATCTGTGAATAAAAAGGCACTAACTAAATAGTACCTTAAGTACACAAGTGCGGGGCTCCCTGTGGGACGCCGGGGAGTTGGGCCCAGGGCCTGGGCTGAGATGCCGCATCAACTTTTTGGCCACACCCTCATCATCTGTCTCATCATCATCTGATAACTTTATCTACAAATGTTTTAAGCAGGTTAGATATATTAAACTATTATTATAATAAACTATGCTAACAATAACTGGAGTACAAATATACAGGAAGACCAAAGTATGTTCAGAGGTTGCTCAACTATGATGGCATTCTTGTCTGACTATGAAACTGATGGGATTATGATACAGTTTTCGCTAACGTTCGACCTGAAATTTCCTAGCTTATTACACGAGCCATGAAATGCCGGAACGTAATTTTAAGTAGGTAAATATGAGATAAAGCCACATACCATATCGATTTCTCTGCGCCTTCGTTTCTTTTTCTGCGATTTAGGCTTTTCCTCGGATTCTCTGTGCTCATCGTTAGCAGAATTTTCTATATCGCTCATATCTAATACCTCTTCTGCTACAACAAATGTAAATGTTTAGAAAACCCTTAGAAAACCATTTGGCAATTAGGCACAACAACGACCATAAAATGTTTACTTACTACAACTCAGTTTATCTAAGTCGTCCATGATTTATTCCCTAACAAAACAGTGTATGAAATAAATCTTCTATATTATTTACTTATTTCTACACGGGTTTAAGTTAAATTAACTCAGAAAATTAACAATTTTTACATTAGATTCAGATCAGATCAGAAGCAAGCAATAGGTTAGCTTAGCTTCATTTTCCTGCCATTTTGTTTGTCTGTCATTTTGACATTGACATATAATAGTTAGTCTGACTTAATACCTATAGATGGCTTTGCTTAAGTTTCAATCAAATTACAACAATAGATGGCGCTACAGTAAACGCTCAGGCACAGAATAAATCAAAGATTAATTTGGTTGGATGGAATAATTATAAGTATGGCTCAGGTTTGGTTTGGTGTGATTTTGGTGTTTTCAACAATTCGTTATTTATTGCTCCGTCCGTTCAGCTTCGCTCGGAACTCGAAAAGTATATACATAGATTGTGACCTATGTTATTCATGAATAGTGTAGAGATAAGGGCGAACGAATCATCGAAATTGGTTCAGTACATCCAGAGTTTCTACAAACAAACTTACAAACTTTACATCTTTATAATGATGAATCTAGAAATATAGATAGTAGCTACCTATGATTAGTATAGACGTAGGTACCTAAAGTAATATTGAAACAAGCCAAATACGACACTCAAAAGTTTAAACATTGCCGTTCATACGTACCGGTCTATTCTCTTACAATCTAGCTTAAACTTATTGATAGTTTTCAGAATTGTTCCTGTGCAAAGTAGATGTATACTTACTACCTACTTACTGGCATTGCTTGATTTGCCAAACATAATTCTATTGTCAATAGGAAGTACTATGTACCACATAGAAAGTAATCAAATCCGTCGCAAAATAGAGACCGTAGATCCAAGTACGTATCAATGATGATGATTTTTTGGCGAAACTGCCTGAAAAAGACCCTGCCTAACCCTGGAATAAGGGCAAAATGTAAAAAAAAATACTTTGATTTCATTTACCTAATCTGTACCGAACTAAGTGTGATGACTATTTATTTATAATTCAATGGATGACTGGAGTTAAGTACGTACCAAATTAGCATCAAACACCTGACCACATACCTGCGCCAGCGACCCGTCAACGACCCTATTTACTCACAGATTATAATGGCAACAGATACAGCGGTCGTGATCAATCAATTGTATCGTGTGATCGTACGCGGCGCGCTCTCCCACACGCGTGGCGCACGCGTCGCTTATAGGGAGAAGGGTGCGAATTGTTGGCAAAAAAAAAATAAGTTATCGGGGGGATACCTTTCACTACGAATATCTTTGATTAAGAATGCATTTGACAATCATAGAGCAAAATCAAAAACATTCTTGATAAAAAACCGGTCTATCTATGTAACAAATAAATTGTACTGTATGTACATACAGTCAACTGCGTGTTATGATAATTCATAATAATTCACTTATTTGCAAAACATGACCATAAAGATGACAAAAAATGTGCAGTTAAACATGTGGGTGTCAATCAAGATACCTTTCATAGACCTCCTATGCGATGGTAATTAATTACCGGGTAATTTATGTAAGTCGAAATAAGCTAATCACATAACAATTTAATACACATTACCTTAAATAGAAATTGAGCTTAAAGCTTATATATGCCTGTTTCGCAACCATCCGAGCTTACGCAATAATCCTGCTAATCAGTTAGTCCCAAATACACATGGAATACCCAAAACTGAGCTTAAAGTTCTAAATATGGCCTTATCACTAGCCTTATCGTGGGTTTGTAGCGAAATAATTTAATAGGTACTTTATAACCGCAAATGTTGTCTAAATTTATGCAAAGAATAAATACAAATATTTGGCTCATGACATTAGAATAAATTATAATAGGTAACTACATAGGTATACCTATAGCTAACTAGCTTTTGCCCGCGGCTTCGCCTGCTTGTGCTTAACAGTGTTTTTTCCTGGGAAGAAAGCTAACCTATGTCCTTCTCAGAACTTCTAACTATGTGCATGCGAAATTTCAGGAAGATTGGTTCAGTAGATAAAGCGTGAAGAGGTATCAAACAAATATACAAACAAACTCACTTTCGCATTTATAATATTAGTTAGGATTAGGATAGTTTTTGTATCACATGCCTAATAAGTTGGTATAAGTAAAATGGTAACGGTGGTGGTCGAGTGATGGTAGGACCGCCTACGCCTGTCAGCTGTGGTCTAAAGGTCCTATATAGGTTTAAATCCATGCGTCTTGAGATTGAAGACAACTTAATCTAAATCATTTATAGTCAGAAATTTTTATAATTTCACAAGTGGTAGGTACTTTGTGAGGGTTTTATTACAGTTGATTTTATTGTTTGTTTGAACGCGGTATTCTCATGAACTACCGGGCCGATTTCAAAAATATTTCTTTGTATAATAGCCGAAGCCAACCGAAATCTCGAAATTCCTACGCGAGCGAAACCGCATGGCGCAGACACCTAGTATATCTAAAGTGAGTTTGTTTGTTTGTTACCTCTCACGCTTCATCTAGGTATTGAACCAATCTTCCTGAAATTTTGCATACACATAGTTAGAAGTACGGAGAAGGACATAGGGTACCTTTCATCCCGGGGAAAAGCACTGTTCCCGTGGGAAATTCACGCGGGCGAAGCCGCGGGCAAAAGCTAGTACATACATACATTTAATCACGTCCCTTACGGGGTAGACAGAGCCAAGAGTCGTGAGACTCGAAGACTTTGACGGGGTAGACAGAGCCAAGAGTCGTGAAACTCGAAGACCACGCTTAGCTGATAAGTGAACACCTAGTATTTTATATAATTAACTTATTTTTAACGATATAAATAACTTGAAGTTCACCGCTCAAAACAAATTTCAGTAGAAACGAATACGTAAACATTTCTAGTTTTCTATTTTCCCAAAATCACAAAAGCAAAATATTTGAATAATTTAAACGTTTTAAACTTAGACAACTTTATTTGAATTCGCAGTCCTGTCAATAGCCACCGTTTAATCGTGGAATTAATCTGAGATAACCCACCCCCGTTCGCCACCCCTCATTCACACGGGAACGACTACTTTGAAACAAACCACCCCTATTCAAAAACACGCTAAAACGATCTTTCTGCCTTTTTAATAAAGTTATATAAAACTGCATAATGTAAGTTGGTGTTCAAAAGTAACCAAATACAGTAAGTAGGTAATGTTTTTTATTGTTTGCACTCTCGTGGTATTGACTGAGCATAATTGTACAGGGAGGTACAGTTATCCACTTGTAATGTGTGGGAAACAGTTACCTCGAGGGTCCCGGGTTCGATTTCCGATGAAATTTAATGTCCCTAGACGATTTCTTTTAGCAAAGTAAGTGAAGCTTATTTTAAACTTGATCCCTGAATAATATAGGCTGACAAGTACGGTAATTTTGATTAAATTTTTCAAAGAGACCAAACGACTTCACGCAAAAAGGTTTAGTCTAAGCGGGTCAACGGGAATTTCGTCGTAAACGATCAGGGAAACGGATAGACTTGCTTTTTATGGGTTGTAGGAGTAGTCCCCTAACTGTGAATGATGTTCGGTTCTGCCGGCTCTCGAGTGGTAGCTTTCTTCAGAGCTATAGGGCCTGGAAGGTGCTTCTATTGTTACGAAAAAACGATCTGAGAAATGGTTAGTTTTTGGTAACATATTCCAAAGTACGTGGCATCTCCGCATGGGGTGAAACAAGTTGGTCTGCCGGCTGTCAGTGGTTGCATTTCAGAGCTATGAGGCGCGCAAGTCACTGCATAGTTACAAAAAAAAAACGAGAAGAGAAATGGTTAGTTTTAGTACCAATTGGAAGAATGGTGTATCCACAGATGAAACGAGTTGGTCTGGCCGGCTGTCAGTGGTTGTATTTCAGAGCTATCATCGTTCACGTAAGTCGCTTATTTAAGGAAAAGTCTAAAAAAACATTAAGAAAGCGGAAAAATAGGCGAATTTTTCTAGTTCATGCCAGCCGCTGTCGTATCTGCGTATGTTTGACCCAACCTCAAACTTGCGCCGCGCACCCGTTTTCCGCACTGTGGGGAAAAAATCGCCTCCTAGAGAAAAAAAGCGTTTTCTTCAGAAAATCTACGTCGATTTTGGTAAAAACTGGATTATGTATTTCATTTTTTGATCTTAATAAGAAGACTTTTTATTAATACTATTTTTGCTAACATTGCATTCTTTTAATCAGGTACTAAAACTGACCATTTCTCTTTACCGTTTTTTTTTTCGTAACTAAGCAGTGACTTTCTAGCGCCTTCATAGCTCTGGAAATGCAAATCCACCGGGACAGCCGGCTTGACAGCCATAGACCAACTTGTTTCACATGCGCGGAGATGCCATACTTTGAATATGTACTAAAACTAACCATTCCCCAGATCGTTTTTCTATTTTTGCAACAAATGAAGCTCCTTCTAGCCTTAATAGCTCAAAGTGGCAACCACTGATAGCCGGCAGACCAACTCTGTTTCACATGAGGAGATGCCATATTTTGAATATGTACTAAAACTAACCATTTCTCTGATATTTTTTTTTTCAACAATGAAGCCCCTTCCAGGCCCTAGGTATAGCTCGAAGTGGCAACCACTGACAGCCGGCGGACCAACTTGTTTCACGTACGTAGATGCCATACTTTGAATATGTACTAAAACTAACCATTTCTCAGATCGTTTTCTATTTTTTGCAACAATGAAGCTCCTTCTAGCCTTTATAGCTCAAGTGTGGCAACCACTGACAGCCGGCCAGACCAACTTGCTTTTCACATACGGAGATGCCATACTTTGAATATATACTAGGAAACTAACCATTTTTCTCTGATCGTTTTTTTCGCTACAATGAAGCCCTTTCAGCCCCTATAGCTCAAAGTGGCAACCACTGACAGCCGGCAGACCAACTTGTTTCACATGCGGAGATGCCATATTTTTTAATATATGTGTTTAAACCTAACCATTTCTCTGATAATTTTTTTGCAACAATGAAGGCCATTTTCCTGGCCATTTTCCTCAGGCCCAAGGCAATTTTTCCAGGCCCCTAGGTATAGCTCTCGAAAGTGGCAAACACTGAAGGCCGGGCAGACCTCAACTTGTTTCACCTGTGTGAGACAACACCATTCTTTCAATAGATACTAAAACTGACCATTTCTCTGAGCTGTTTTTTCGTAAATAAGCAGTGACTTTCACTTGCATCATCTTTGAAATGGCAAACCACTGACAGCCGGCAGACAATCTTGTTTCCACATGCGGAGATGCCATACCGCCAATATGTACTAAAACTAACCATTTCTCTGATATTTATTTTTTTTGCAAACAATGAAGGCAATAAATAAGACAATAGGCAATATTTCCTTAAGGCAATTTTCTAGGCGAAAAAAATGATCAGAGAAATTGTTAGATTTATTACATGTTCAAAGTATGGCATCTCCGCATGTGAAACAAGTTGGTCTGCTGTGCTGTCAGTGGTCGCATTTCAGAGCGACTTGATTCGCGAAAGTCACTGCATAATTAGTTACGAAATAAAACGGTAAAAGAAATGGTCAGTTTTAGTACCTTTTGAAACACCTGTGAAGGATGTCTCCAGGCCAGGTGAAACAAGTTGGTGAAGGCCGGCAGACCATTTTGTTTCCAGAGGCCTGTGAGCCATACCTAGGGCCTGAAGCGGGTCACTGTTTCAAAAAAAAATCAAAGAAATGAGTTAGTTTTAGTACATATTCAAAAAATGACAAGCATCTCCGCATGTGAAACAAGTTGGTCCGCCACTGACGGCCGAGCTGGTTCAGTGCGGTTGCCACTTTGAAAGCTATACCTTAGAGCTCTGGAAGGAGCTTCCATTGTTGCAACAAAAATAGAAAAAACGATCTGAGGAATAATGGTTGGATTTAAAGTTTTAGTACATATTCAAAGTATGTATGATCTCCGCATGTGAAACAAGTTGGTCTGCCGGCTGTCGAGTGGTTGCATTTCAGAGCTATGAAGGCGCGCGAAAGTCACTGCATAGTTACGAAAGAAAACGATATAAAGAAATGGTCAGTTTTAGTACTTATATTGAAAGAATGGCAAGATTGTCTCCACAGGTGAAACAAGTTGGTTCTGCCAAGCTGTCAGTGGTTGCCACTTCGAGAGCTATACCTAGGGCCTTCATTGTTGCGAAAAAAAATGCTTAGAGAAATGGTTAGTTTTTAGTACATATTCAAAGTATGGCATCTCCGTATGTGAAACAAATTGGTCTGCCGGCTGTCAGTGGTTGCCACTTTGAGCTATAAAGGCTAGAAGGAGCTTCATTAAGTTGCAAAAAATAGAAAACGATCCCAAGAATGGTTAGTTTTAGTATTTATTCAATGTATGGCATCTCCGTATGTGAAACAAGTTGGGAGGGTCTGCCGGCTGTCAGCGGTTGCCACTTTGAGCTATAAAAGGCTAGAAGGAGCTTTCATTAAGGTTGCAAAAAATAGAAAACGATCCGAGGAATGGTTGAGGATTTTAGTGCATATATTCAAAGTATGGCATCTCCGCATGTGAAACAAGTTGGTCTGCCGCTGGCTGTCAGTGGTTGCCTACTTTGAGCTATACCTAGGCCTGGAAGGAGCTTCATTGTTGCAAAAAATAGAAAACGATCTGAGGAATGGTTAGTTTTAGTATATATTCAAAGTATGTAATCTCCGCATGTGAAACAAGTTGGTCTGCCGGCTGTCAGTGGTTGCACTTTATCAGAGCTATGAGGGAGGCGAAAGTCAAACTGCATAGTTACGAAAAAAAAAAACGATAAAAAGAAATGGTCAGTTTTATAGTACTTATTGAAAGATAGTGGTGTCTCCACAGGTGAAACAAGTTGGTCTGCCGGCCTTCAGTGGTTGCCACTTCGAGCTATACCTAGGACCTTCATTGTTGCGAAAAAAATGCTTAGAGAAAATGGTTAGTTTTAGTACATATTCAAAGTATGGCATCTCCGTATGTGAAACAAGTTGGTCTGCCGGCTGTCAGTGGTTGCCACTTTGAGCTATAAAGGCTAGAAGGAGCTTCATTGTTGCAAAAAATAGAAAACGATCCCAAGAATGGTTAGTTTTAGTATTTATTCAAAGTATGGCATCTCCGTATGTGAAACAGAAGTTGGGTCTGCCGGCTGTCAGCGGTTTGCCACTTTCACTGAGCCTATAAAGGCTAGAAGAGAGCTTCATTGTTGCAAAAAAATAGAAAACGATCTGAGGAATGGCAAGTTTTAGTACATATTCAAAAAGTATGGTATCTCCGCATGTGAAACAAGTTGAGGGTCTGCCGGCTGTCGGTGGTTGCATTTCAGAGCTATAGAGGCGCCTGAAAGTCACCGTATAGTTACGCGAAATAAAACGGTAAAAGAAATGGTCAGTTTTAGTTCTTATTGACAGAATGGTGTCTCCACAGGTGAAACAAGTAGGTCTGCCGGCCTATCAGTGGTTGCCACTTCGAGCTATACCTAGGGCCTGGAAGGGGCTTCATTGTTGAAAAAAATATCAGAGAAATGGTTAGTTTTAGTACATATCTTCAAAATATGGCATCTCCTCATGTAAACCGGATTGGTCATGCCGGCTATCAGTGGTTGCCACTTTCAGAGCTATTAAGGCTAGATGAGCTTCATTGCTGCAAAAAATAGAAAACGATCTGAGGAATGGTTAGTTTTAGTACATATTCAAAGTATGGTATCTCCGCATGTGAAACAAGTTGGTCTGCCGGCTGTCAGTGGTTGCATTTCAGAGCTATGAGGCGCGAAAGTCACTGCTTAGTTACGAAAAAAAAAAACTTTTTAGGTAAAGAGAAATGGTCAATTTTAGTACCTCATTAAAAATGCAATGCAATGTGAGCAAAAATAGTATTAATAAAGTCTTCTTATTAAGATCAAAAATGAAATACATAATCAGTTTTTACCAAAATCCGACGTAGATTTTCTGAAGAAAACCTTTTTTTCTCTAGAGGCGATTTTTTCCCCACAGTGCGGTGGTGCGCGGCGCAAGTTTGAGGTTGGGTCAAACATACGCAGATACGACATAAGTATTCTGGCATGAACTAGAAAAAATTCGCCTATTTTCCCGCTTTTCAATGTTTTTTTAGACTTTTTCCTTTAAATAAGTGACTTACGTGAACGAGTGATAGCTCTGAAATACAACCACTGACAGCCGGCAGACCAACTCGTTTCATCTGTGGATATACCTGCATTCTTCCAATTGGTACTAAAACTAACCATTTCTCTTATCGTTTTTTTTTGTAACTATGCAGTGACTTGCGCGCCTCATAGCTCTGAAATGCAACCACTGACAGCCGGCAGACCAACTTGCGTTTCACATGCGGGGATGCTATACTTCTTGAATATGTACTAAAACCAACCATTTTCTCAGATCGTTTTTTTTCGCAACAATGAAGCACCTTTCCAGGCCCTATAGCTCGAAGAAGCTATACCACCGAGAGCCGGCAGACCAGACATCATTCACATTAGGGGACTACTCTACAACCCATAAAAGCAAGTCTATCCGTTTCCCTGATTGTTACGAAAATTCCCGTGACCTCTCGGTCTAGTTGAATTAATCTGTAATAAAAACTTGCGAAATTTTTCAGAAGAGTTTTAAAAAAAAAGTGAGCTAAGCTTTTTTTCTAAATAAACTAAATTCGACCCTTAAGGGGGTGAAATTAGTCGCACAGGTGAAGCCGAATGTAGAAAGCTAGTTGAAAATAAATGAACAACTGAACTTTTTACCCAGCCTTTTTCAATTATTTAAGTATGTCTGAACGTAAAATAACGATCCTAGTTCAAGCAAAAATAAAATTGCAGGCTAACTCTATACATTTTGAATTTAAAAAATAATGGCGTAGGCGTGTGCGAAGGACTACACTACAAAGCAATGTCACATACATAGGTCACAGGTTACGTTGCCCTCACAAACAACACTACGGCTTAAAAAGTATGTACTTCAATGTCAAGGTATTGGCTTAAAGGGCTTTGCCCTGCGAAAATAATTATAAAAGTGAGTTTTCTCTCAATTAACATTTTAAAATAAATGTCTTTATTTATCTATTTTAATTTTCTATAGCTCTCTAATTCCAAATACTAATACCAGTATCGTTTGGCTATCTTCACACCTAAGTTACTTATCTTCTATGTAAAAGTTACTTATTCTATGTCGTAGAGATTATCTGATGATAGAGCCGGGATACCTCCCGGCTCTCACTACGTTTTGAGCAACTCTAGTCTATTACTATGGGCTCATTCAATTCATCTTGACATAAGTTCCAATGTGGATTATGAAAACCTACCACAAATATAAAAAACAAAATAGTCAGTAGTTCCCAAGCTATTATTATTGATACCAAAAGCTACTGACTAAAATACACAAACAATCCAGGCAGCAAGTGCGTTAGATAAAACTTAACCAAAACAACTGATACTAAAATATCTACTACAGCAACTCCTGAAAAATACACAAACAATCACCTAAAACCGCAAAGTAAAATACCTTAGGTGCGATACAGAAAGTAATATAAATAAAAAATATTGGCCAACCTAACCAAATAGCCAATCAAGAATTCCCATAACTTTATTGAAAGCACTCGACGAAGTATAGAACTAACAAAGAACAGTTTTGCGACATTTCATGCTCAACAATAGAATCCTACAATGTATAGTCGGGAGCACCTGCCAAAAAGTCCCACCGACTCTTCTCACGCCTACAAAAAAAAAACGGGTTATAAAGTCTAAAAAAGTCGAAAAAATGCGGACAATAGTTTTTGTATTTTCACGGATAAAGCAGCTTTGTTTGGGTTGTACTGCACGTACTTGAAAGATTATTATGCTTTTTAATGAAAGCTCCACACGCGAGTTATATAATATATCTTCTATTTTTATATATAATAGGACGCTGACGTCTCGTTTGGTATATCAGAGTCGAAACCACTAGACTTAGAACTTGACATTTTTCCAGAGAGGTCACTTTAAAACCGCAAGTGTTTCTTTTTTAGTGAAATAAATTTGAAGAATTGCTCGTGTAAAGTATATAGGATATATTGTCACTACAAGATGTACTTCTACTATGAATTTATTCGTGACTAGATCTAGATTTGCCCCGAAAATTTTTTTTGCGTTAAAATTTCTGAGGACAATTTCATAACAAACATTCTGTAGGACAATTTCATGTATTGGTAAGTAGAAAATAGGTAGTTTTTATGGTAAATAATGCTTCTTTTTGAAACAACACAACATTTAGTAGCTCCTGCATTGCATACATCACACACAAGACATTTGGTAGCTGGTGGCCAGTGCAAACCCGTTTACAAAGAGGCACTAAGATCAAGTGACCTTGCTATATTTTCGATAAATCAATAAAATAATTTACGCTTGTTAGGTACCTATATTTATCCATTACAATAAAAAATGTCTTGACGAATTCTTGCATCGATAACAAAGCTTTTCTTTCCCAGCTTTTGGGCGAGTTAGCATAATAAAGCTTAGTAAAACGGATTAAGCAAGTCATAACATAATAGTCGGTGCATTGAATTGACTCTTTTCAACAAACGAAACGAAATCTGATGGGATTAAACTTGAAACGGAACTTTGAAAGAGCTTCGATAAAAAGCTATGCGGCGTGAAAATCATTAGCTGTTTGTAATATATTGGGTAAAAACTAAACGCAGGCGTTTTCCTGTTATCGCCGCCAGGCGTTTTGGGGATTCTCACATTACTCGTGCGAATGGCTCGCGGACGGTCGCCATTGTCTCATGCGATATCGGTTTGATTTTTAATACGCGAGAGGTTCCGCGTTCTTTGATTACTAATTATCTTGAGTTGTGTTTGTGAATTTCCTGTTTGTTAAATAACTATTGAACTTTGTGTTTGTGTACCCGTCATGGTGACTTTCTCCTGTGGGATGTGACGCGTGGCTGCTCGCTCACAATCGTCTGTTGCCGAGCCGATTTCGGGAAGAAATCTATTTATTTGTTCTGGGGAATTGAGATCCGAAGGGTTAGGTAGGGCGATTAGGGAATTCCCCCTTCCCGAAGACACTCAAGTTTGGATCCGGGAAGAGAAAGAAGATTTAATTTGTGCAAGTGGTTTTCAATTGTAGTTAATTTATAGGTTAGGTTATTATATAGGGCCCTGTAGCTCCCTTCATAAGCTACGGTGGTAGCAGACTGCGTTAAGTTGGTTAGGTTTTAATCGGGCAAACGTGGTGCCGCGTGGAGATTTTTTCCCGGTACTTATTTTTACCGGTGGTTTTTTCCCGGTGAAGTTCCGGTACAGAATTCTTCCCGCCGCTTCGTTTGTCCGGATTCGCTCTGCGCACATTTTCTGGCAGCAGACCGTGGCTGCTTCCGCACCATTTTCTGGTAGCAGAGCGTAGTTTATCTACCCTCTATTTGTTCGTTTGTAAAAAATAATTAATGGTTTGTAAAAATTATTAGATTTTTCTTAGTTTGTTTGTATAAGAATATTTGTAACCTTTTTTGTATTTGTTTGCGGTTTGTACCGTGCGTTCCGGGTTTGTGCCATTCTTATACCTACCGCGGTTCTTCGTGTAGTTGCTTGATTTTGTTGTTTTTTATTTACCTTTTGTTATTTTTTGTTTGTGACTTGACGCGATGGCGAAGGCCTCCAATGCTAGGGCGACACTCGCCAACGAATTGAGATGGTTTGTGACGGCCGGTGGACTCCTGTCCCGGAAGGACAGGGAGGCCGCTGAGAGGGATTGGAAAGAGCGGATCAGCTCCGCTCACGATTGAACAACGCGGAAGCGGGCCATGGCGGCGCTTACCGGAAGCCGACCTTTACTCCCGGAGGTCTACGCAGGGTCACGTGGCGGACCTGGACCAGATCCTGAGTCTGCACGATGACAAAGTGGAGGCGGCGGCCGCAATAAGGGCGAGACAGGCTGGCGGACCAGCCCCTCGCACACCTGTTAGACAGGAAGGACCAGCGGTTACTGGTCGGCTCCCCACCCTTCAGCTGTCCCACCTTGGGGGTAGGATGGAGGAGTGGGTAGCATATAAAAATATGTTTGAGTCCCTGGTCGTAGCACGACAGGATTTGTCGAAGGCCCAGAAGATGGCCTCCCTCCTCTCCACTCTTGAGGATGAAGCGCGGTCGCTCATCCAGCACCTCCGGGTGGAGGACGACCAGTACGACACGGCTTGGGAGTTATTGAACTCCCGCTACCAAAACTTACGTTTGTTAGCGGATGCGCACGCCGCACAGTTGATGGCCCTGCCCAAGGTGGCCAACAGGGCACAGTTGCGCCTGCAGTTGCTCACGCCCGTTACAGTGGCCTGTAACGCGCTCCGCACACTGGGGCTGCCAGACCAATGGTCCTTTTGCTGGTGCACATTGTATTGGGCAAATTACCCAACGACATCTCGCTCGCGGTTTGAGCGCGAGAATGCGGAGCAGGACAGCACCACCCTACCAACATTCACTGACTTGGTGAAGCTTGGAGTTTGAGTGCACGGGCTGTTGAGAATACCATGACGGACTCAGCGCCATCCAGAGCGCCTGAACGTAGGCCCTTGGAACCCCTATGGTGTAAGCCCCAACAGGGACGGCAACCGCCACCGCGTGGAGCTGGTGTGCGGGTTGCACACACGGCAGCAGTCGCGGGGGACGCGGACTGCCTGCAATGTGGCCGGATGGGCCACAGCCTGCTGCAATGCAGGGACTGGCAGAGACTGCCAGTGCAAGATAGGCGCCGCATGGCAAAGCGGCATGAACTTTGCTTTTATTGTTTGGGCGGTCACTATGCACGTGACTGTCCCAGTGCCATACCATGCAGTGCATGCCGTGGGCTGCACCACGTGATGCTCTGCATGAACCGCAACGGGGATGGCACCCGGCTGTTGAGGCAGGGGTCCCCTATGGGCGGGGGCGCTCCTGCGCGAAGCCCTCCACCATCGGACGGAGGACGCGGCTTCGCTCGTCGCACCCCCCCTCGGGAGGGGGGTCGCGTACCTGCGCGGGTCTTGGCGGACCGGGACCACGCGCCCCACGGTCATGGCCAGTATGTGGCTGGCCAGGCCCCGGATAGGGCCCCCATGGGCGGGGGCTCTAGATCGGACGTGAGAGTGGGGACACCCCCCTCCACGCGGGTTACCAATACCCAACACATGCAGCCGCAGCGGTTTTCTCCGCCGCTGCACGAGTACCCACGGCTGGAGTACCACCCGTCGTACCATAGGTATGGCCGGGCCGCGGGTTATGCCTTCCTCAGATGGGGCGTGCACTCGCCCGACATATTATCCGGGTCAGTGGGCGCCTCCCTGGTTTGGAGAGAGTGGGGAGCCCGTAACTAGCTTGCTCCCTTGCTGGGACAGAGCCGCGGACGGTTCTGCTCTCAACCGCGGTGGTCCGCGTATGGGGTCGTGGGGGAAGCCATTAATTTGAGAGCTCTGTTGGACTCAGGGGCTCAAAGCAGTTTGGTTACCACTCGAGTGGCACACCAGTTAGGTTTAGTCGTGGAAGACTCGCCTGTGCCACTTCTTGGAGTTGGTGGCATACAAGTGAAGTGTCTGACGGGCCAGACACTTGTCACCTTTTCTTCGCTGCAGTCCTCCACAATGAGGATCACGACTTCGGCTATGGTAATGGATACCATTGCGGGTTGGCACCCCTCGACAGACATACCGCCGGGTGTGTTGTCCTTGCTTCCTGGATCTGGATTTGGCCGACCCCTTTGTCTTTCATCCCGGCCCAGTGGACTTGGTACCGGGCTCGGACGTATTGGGTTGGATTTTGCTGGGTACACAGAAGGCTCCTGGGTTTCGTCTTCACTGATGGCAGTGTCTACGATTTTTGGTTTTGCCCTGATGGGCCCTGTGTTTGATAATGGCTCCGCGGAGGAGCCACCGGTTGTCGCATCTGCGTCCTTGGCCAAGACCATGCAAAGGTTTTGGGAGGTGGAGGAGCCACCTATGAGTTCCAGGATGGATCCGGAACACGCTGAGTGCGAAGCCCTTTTTCGATCGACCACGGAGAGGTTGCCCTCCGGTCGGTTTTGTAACTAGGTCACCCTTTGTTGCCTCTCGTCCTAGCCTAGGGCAAAGTAGGGCGCTTGCGGAGAAACGACTGCTGTCCATGGAGCGACGTATGCAGCGTGACCACGTACTTCGCGAGAAATATATTGAATTTATGCGCGAGTACGAGGATTTGGGTCACATGTCTCCGGCTCGAGTTGATTGGAGCTCAACTGAGCATTAGCTTTTTGCCCCACCACGCGGTGGTGAAGAGGCCTCAACAGGCAAAGTTGCGGACCTGTCTTCTTTGATGGGTCCGCACCCACTTCCCGAACGGAGTTTCGTTGAATCTATGTTTGCATTCCAGGTCCCAAATTGCATAGGGACATAATTGACATCATCTTGAACTTTAGAAGACATCAAGTGGTTTTTGGTGCGGACATCCGGATGATGTTCCGCCAGACAGTCATACATCCTGAGTGACAGGCGATTCCAGTTGATACTCTGGCGTGAGCGCCCTGAGGATCCTGTGACGGTGTATGAACTCAACACAAACACGTATGGTTTGAAATCTAGTCCCTATATCGCCATCAGATCATTGCTTGAATTGGCAGAGCGGGAACGAGATCCGCTTTCCCCGTGGGGCTTCAAAGGTCGTGCTGTCACTGTGACTTGTGTATGTTGATGACGTGTGCACCGGAGCCCAAAGTATTGAGGAGGCCCTCCTACTGCGGGATGAATTGATTGAAATATTGAAGACAGGTGGCTACGAGCTACGTAAGTGGTTGTCCTAATGAGCCTAAAGTTCTAGAAGGGATCCCGGAGGATCACCAACAGAACCCTAACCTGTTTGAGGATGTGGATGATCCCAACAGGATAGCGGTGCTGGGCATGCAGTACCAGCCGCTAACCTATATTTTTACATTCCAAGTGGACTTGGAAATACCAAAGGTCTGGACTAAGAGAACGGTGTTGTCCGTAATAGCTCGTATGTTTGATCCAAGCGGTTGGATCAGTCCAGTGATATTCTCTGCGAAGTGTCTTCTTCAGAGACTTTGGACTTTGGAGCGTCTCGTGGGACGAGCCGCTGTTTGGCTCTCCATTGGAGGGGATTGGCTCCGGAGTTGTTTTCATCGATTAAGGAAGTCAATCGGGATTGCCTTGCCCTCTGTCTGAATAGTGCCACCCGGGAAATATCGAGCCAGCCTGCATGGCTTTTGTGACGCGTCGGAGCGAGGCTACGCCGCGTCAGTCTATATGCGGACAGTTGACGCCGATGGCCGGGTCAATGTCTCGCTTTTGTTAGGGAAGAACATGGCATCGCCCCCATCAGTGACTGCCAGGGCTGACTATTCCCAAGCTTGAGTTGAGTGGAGCTCACCTTCTCTCTAAATTGTTGCATCACGTTGCCAGTGAGCTGGCGGCCACGGTCGAGATCACGAGACATCTTCGCCTGGTCGGATAGCCAGGTCGCGCTTGCATGGTTGCGCGCGGCCCCACATACCTTGGAGGTTTTTGTGGGAAATCGGGTTTCCCAAATCCAGAATATCGGAATTGATATAACATGGAGACATGTGCCGGGAGAGCTTAACCCAGCGGACTGTGCCTCCCGAGGTTGTACGGCACCAGAATTGGTGTCACACCCGCTCTGGTGGGGTCCAGAGTGGCTGATGGGATCAGAAACTTCTTGGCCTGTCTGTCAGACAGATGTTACTTCTTTGAGTTTGACTGGGCTCCGTGGTACATGCCTGTAGTCGCTGAGACGACGTCGGAGCCGGATTTGGCTACTTCTGCTCAGTATAGCAGCTTGGATAAGCTTCTGGGTGTCACCAGTTGGATTAAGCGTTTCATACATAATTGTAGAAACCCACAGGCAAAGCGGTTGGAGCCGATTGCAGGTGCAGAAGAGCGCCGGGAGCGCATTGTTGCATTGGGTCCGTGTCGTGCAGACCGGACTGGTTTGAGTCAGAGCTTTCGTATTTTTGCGCGACGGACGCGCTAAGTTGAAGGGCGCGGTCGCTCGTTTGAACCCGTACATCGACTCGGATGGGCTTCTTCGGGTTGGAGGCAGGCTCCGGAAGGCGGATCTTCCATATGAGACTCGCCATCCTCTGTTGTTGCCCAAAGGGCGGACCCTTGGTGCAGCTTTTGGTGTCTGATCGACACATTCGTAACGCCCATGCTGGGTGCAATGCTTTGTTGGCTATTTTGGCAACAGCGAGTTTTGGATTTTGTCTGCCCGAAGAGCAATCCGTAGTGTCCTGTTTCCGATGTATTGCATGTTATAGGTTGAAGGCATCCACGATGCAACCACAGATGGGTGATTTGCCCGCTGATCGAATCCGGACCTTCGAGGCCGTTTGACGGCGTTGGAACCGATTTTGCCGGTCCCTTTTCGATCAAGGCTTCTCCCTTTCGTAATGCCCGTATTGTGAAGGGCTATTTGTGTGTATTTGTTTGTTTGGCCACCAAGGCTGTCCATTTGGAGGTGGTATCGGCTCTGACTACGGGGGCCTTCGTCGCCGCGTTGGATCGCTTTGTTTCGCGTCGAGGTCTACCTTCCCTTATTAGGTCTGACAATGGCACAAACTATAAAGGAACTGTAAATTATCTTAAGGATGTTTCTGTGTTTATTGATAAAAATTGTACTAGTTTAAGTCAAATTGCTGCCCAAAGGGGAATAACCTGGAAGTTTAGTCCCCCAAGTTGCCCCCATTGGGGAGGGATTTTTGAAGCGGCTGTGAAATCCGCAAAGACCCACCTCCGCCGCATTATCGGAGACACGGCTCTAACTTTTGAAGAGCTGGCCACAGTGTTTTGTAAAGTTGAGGCGGTCCTCAACTCTCGTCCTCTCTGTCCGCTATCTCCAGATCCAAATGACTTGGAAGCTCTCACCCCTAGTCATTTTTTGGTGGGAGGAGCCGTTGAATGCCCTGCCCGAATACCCGTGGAAGGATGAACGCGTATATCGGTTGTCGCGTTTTCAACATGTTGCAGCAAATGAGCCAGGACTTTTGGCGTCGCTGGTCCGCTTGAATATTTGCATTTGCTGCAGCAAAGAGTGAAGTGGACAGAACAAGGACTGAGCTCTCCCAGGAGAGGGTGATTTAGTATTGTTAAAAGAGGCAAATTTGCCCTCATTGCTTTGGCGACGAGCTCGCATATTACGTTTGATTCTTGGCGGAGATGGCACTCCGCGTGTGGCTTATGTGTTGGTCGACGGTTCGATTTTAAGGAGAGGTGTGACCTCTCTCGCCCGCCTTCCCGTAGAGTAAGCTAGCATGGTCTGCTTCCTCAGACCGGGACGGGGGGATGTTTGTAATATATTGGGTAAAAACTAAACGCAGGCGTTTCCTGTTATCGCCGCCAGGCGTTTGGGGTTCTCACATTGCTCGCGTGCGAGATGGCTCGCGGACGGTCGCCATTGTCCTATGCGATATCGGTTTGATTTTTAATACGCGAGAGGTCCCGCGTTCTTTGATTGCTAATTATCTTGAGTTGTATTGGTGAATTTCCTGTTTGTTAAATAACTATTGAACTTTGTGTTTGTGTGTACCCGTCATTGTGACTTTCTCCTGTGGGATGTGACGCGTGGCTGCTCGCTCACATCTATCTGTTGCCGAGCCGATTTCGGGAAGAAATCTATTTATTTGTTCTGGGGAATTGAGATCTCAAGGGTTAGGTAGGGTGATTAGGAATTCCCCCTTCCCGAAGACACTCAAGTTTGGATCCGAAGAGAAAGAAGATTTAATTTGGTAAGTGGTTTTCAATTGTAGTTAATTTATAGGTTAAGTTATCATATAGGGCCCTGTAGCTCCCTTCATAAGCTACGGTGGTAGCAGACTGCGTTAAGTTGGTTAGGTTTTAATCGGGCAAACGTGGTGCCGCGTGGAGATTTTTTCCCGGTACTTATTTTTACCGGTGGTTTTTTCCCGGTGAAGTTCCGGTACAGAATTCTTCCCGCCGCTTCGTTTGTCCGGATTCGCTCTGCCACATTTTCTGGCAGCAGAGCGTAGTTGCTCTGCACATTAGGCGGATACCCTTATCTTTTTAATCTTTGCAAAAAGCTACCCTTTTTTTAAATATAGGTGTAATAATATATATAGGTACGTTTTTTTTAGAATTTAAAATATGTTAGGCAAAATTGTAAGAAACTTTTAAATTGTAAAACTATACAATAAAAATTATTATATCTTTCCCTAGCAATTATTTATTTAACTTTGTATACATAAACTTTGGATATCTTTTCGTATGTCCAGCGCTGGCCAGGCCGGATTCTCATCGCTGTAGGTCTTTTAGTATATTGCCCTCAGGAAAATTGATTTTTCATCCAAATCAACAGGTGTTTACACTTGACACTGCAACAATTAGTTAACAAGTTAAAGATCCTCTGCTGCGTCCACGCGACAGTCGCGCGACTAACGGGCGACTGACAGGCGACTGACGAGCGACCGGCGACCAGCGTGCCGCGTGGACGTCGCGTGTGTCGGAGATAGATACTTGTAAACTATTCACTATTCAGTTTAACTAGTATTTTCAATTGTTATACATTTTTAAAGGAAAACGTTTAACAAAGATCAATACTTAAATATCCAGTCCTGGATGTCGATTCTGCTTTTAATTCTAAATCGTGTCTTAATGGTTTTCAATAGTAATGTTTACTACTTTAACACAGTACTTGTCGCGTGTAAATAAGCACAACTATTTAAACACCATTGAGACACGACAATCTTACAATCGCTAGGTTACACATTTTTTTTCTGCACGTAACTTTTGACAATTTTATCCATGCAAGTTAAATTATTTTGTTGAGAAGTAATGTCAAAATGTGCAAATATTTTTGCAACAAATTGGAATACATTTCGAGGAACCATCCATCATTTAAGTAGGTACCTACAACGTTACCCGAAAATATTTTGACTGAAGAAAAAAGTTCAAAGACCTTCTTATAGTTGAAAGACCTTTGAAAAAAACAACTGAAAAATAAAGGCTGCTAAGAAGAGAGACAAACATTAAATAAGAAAAGACCGTTTTAATTTCTTGATGTCAATTAATACTTCGAATATTTTACACCCGAGAGACTCAATACTACGTTGACTGTCATAATTAAAATTAATGATCATAAATTTTCCTTTCCGAGGTCAGAGACTACATATAAAGATAGATACTAGATCACGAGGAAAAAAATAATTTCGAGATAACAAGCAGCTTATGTTGTGCTAAGTACACCAAATTTTACTCTACCAGTGTACCAAATATCATAGAAAACAAATAGTGGGCTTACTGGTTGAATAGAGATTCCAGAGTAAGAGTTACATTACAAGCATGTAAAAATTGTGACTAGCCTTCGCATTCATGATAGGTACTTATTGATAAAATAAAGAATCAGACGTTACTTCACGGAAGCTAATCAAATACCAGATGTTTATTATTCGTCGCAGAAATTTAATATTTCGTTAATTTTTTGAACTTTTTCTTCTCTTTTTTCACGCACTTGTTTTGTGTTACTTTGTAATTAATACAAGTGTCAGACAGACAGGTCATTTTAAGTGTCATTTTTGTTTATTTTCGTTGCTACTTCCACTAAGATATCAAAGCCTCCACCTGAATATTACCTAACCGAATTACGGGTTGCTTCCACAAAGACGAACTTGTTCGGATTGTCTACTCGTTACAACACCAGTTAATTAAAAGTTTCACCATTTCATATTTCAGCAAACAATTTACATTTTGTTTATAAGGTTGTGTCGCGACATCTACCAGCAAAAAATAATGAGATTTAAAATTTAATTCATATTTGTGGCACGTGGAAATCCAGCCTGGTAAAGTGTTTTCAAATCCGTTGAAAGTAATTTTCCCAACAATTCTATAAATCCCATCTGTATATAAAAATCATTAAGCCCAGAATACATAACCGTACTTAACTCTGAATGTACTCAGTGACTCAGAAAATCCCTATATACCTACAATTCGTCCCACGCTTCAGGCCACCCTAAACTTCACCCTTAGGCTGTGTTCACACCGCCCGCGAATAAAATTGCGTTTCCTAATTGTCAAACAGTTTCCCACCGTACGCCAGACACGCGGCAGCTTCAATCATATACAAAAACGAACACACACGAAATTCTCCATTAAAATCTACAACATAGAGTCTAAAATAGATCAATGTGTCATTTGAACCAATTCTTTCAATGTTATCATGGTATTTGACCCTAATACGGAAAGGAAAAACTCTAATCATCATAGATATACAGACTCGATTCGCATAACCAACTTTAAGCACAAACAGCGAATCAAATGCGTACGCCAACTCTCTAATACCAAAGTAATACAGTTCAAATTTAATTTATCGCGCGTCATAGTTTTTTTTCAATGTATGGTTAGCAATGGGGTGTGTACGCCAAGCGCCAAGGGTGATCGGCACACGGCCGAACGCGGGTCCTCATTGCAAGACGGTTGCTGCACGCGCGTGCACGTGGCGCGAGCGGACGCGTTAACCTCGTGAAGTGACCATGGAGTACCACCATCAGGGAATTCAGCAGACACAGCCGCCGCAGTGGGGCTACGGCTGGGGCCCGCCGGCGCCGGCCGCGGCACCGCCTGCGCCCGCGCAAAGGAACAAGAGAACGCACTCGGAGAGCGAAGACGATGCGTTTTCCGAAGAAAGCAGCAAGGATGCGCAGTGAGTGTCAGTGTGATACGGGCTTTATGTGAAGTGTTGTGTTGAGTTTTCAGTAAACGTTGTGCCGTTGAAAAGGGACCTCGGTTTTTTACATATTTATTGTCAAGTAAAGACGAAGTTTCAATACTAAGCTATCAATGATTCTTTATCCAGTAAATATGCCTAAGCAGTAGAGTTTAAGCATTATAGGATTACTCTTTATTTGCTCTACAAGAAATCTGTACTGACCTGAACTTTTCGACAGTGCAAGCCATATGGTCTTGTCTTGGTAAAATTTTACTTGTTAATATTTTTGGTGCTATATTTTTATGTTAGTTAGGTATTTTTAATTGTTGCATCACTTGCCAGTTATTAACCAAATAATCATTAGAAAATACCCTAACCTGCAGTTAAAATAAATCATGCAATTAGATGTAAATACTAAGTAATAAAATACACCTTTTATGGCCTACTATTTGCATAAATATCACGCAGTGTTAGAAAGAGGGTTTTTTTTAAATCACACAATGTTTTATGTAACATGTGTTTTTTTTCATGTTAATTACTTAAAGGTCAACGTGTATAATGATTGTTTGTCAAAATTAATGATGCGAAAAGTATTCCTTGAATCAAGTCAAGCGTAGATAACATTTATGAACTTATATACATCTTATAAAAGTACTTTGCAACCAACTTCATGTCCTGGTGGTGTTTTAAATATAATATGTATTAGGTATACCACTCTACTTCGTTTCGATCTGTAGTGTTCAGATAGAAATTGGTATATTTTGTGAATCCTCTCTCAATAATACTATGTAACTCGTGTTTAAATTATGAAAGATTTTTTTAAATTAGCACTTCAGACGAGGAAAAAATGTAAAGATATGTTTTTATATGTTAACCAGTAACTGACAATAAAATTCTAAAATAAATCAATTTTAATAATAATATCATTTATTGCACAATTGTAACGTAACGTAAATTAAATTTTAGCTTAACGTTAAATAAATTTTAGTACGTAACTAAAATATTATATTTTTTATGACTTCAAAATTCAGCATTTCAATACGAAAGAAAATTAAACAAATAAAATTCTTAATCTAAATATCGATCGTAATTTCCCCCGTTTCCTCATGACCATATTAACATTTTACGATACCATTTCAGCTTTATAACACGCCCTTTATAAACATATTCGTGACGGTCCAATAAGATTCTAATAAGAGTATTCGCTGCAATAGAGACATAAAAAGGTTATTCTCACTCGTAAACTCGTAGCTCTCTCAGCGTAGCGTTTCGTAGAGGTGCTACGAAACGCTTCGTTTGAGTTACGGATACGGAATATTAACTTAAATACTTTCAACTTTTATATAATTTAAATATAATCTAGAAATCTATAATAATAATATAATCTTTAAATAAATCTTAGTGTTATTCATTGTTATATATTTATTTGTTATACATAGACATATCTCAGTATCAAACCACAAAAATATCCCACTGTTTAAGCTAACTATATTTATATAGATTAGACTTCGAGTAGTTTCAAATCTTTTGCAATCCACCCAAACAAAACCTTTATTTTTTTAGTATAGACATTAATTCGTGTTGTCGACAATGTAGTACTTTCGTTCAAATACCTAATCATACAAATTTACCCTTTTCCTTCTATTATAGTGATGCCAGACATTATAGAATTAAACTTTCTAAGCTTTAGGCACTGAATTAATATAAGTCTTTACGTCGAGTTACTTTGCCATATCAACGTAAACGTAGGTTTGACGTCAAAAGGAAAGCTGAAAGTGTAAATGTAGGTCAGGAAATTTTAAAGTTAGGGCCGTTCTCCACCAGAGAGGAGAGGAGAAGAGATAGGTGGAACCCACTAACGAAATTCGAATTTTAAGGAAATGCTATTATATCTTGGTTATTGAAACCTGTGGATCAGTTATATTTTTAAAATGTTTTACATTAAGTCCGATCTGCAAGAGGGTTAGAGTTTACGCAGTGTTTTTGGTGGGAATTAGAAAATAATAAGAATTAGTAGTGGATCAGTTTGGGGATCATACGGTAATAACTCTGTCGTTGTGGGGCAACCATGCAGTGGCCTTATTCTCGTATAAGAAGTCGCTGCGACATCGTGGCGACTTTCAGTGTGCGATGCGACAATAGTCAAAAGTAAGGCAGTATATAGTGTGTACCGCTCACACACTGCTAGTCGCTACGATGCCGAAGCGACTTTGAATGCGAGAATTCGGCCACAGGACACGACCACTTGGCCATTGTCACCTAACATGCTAACCAGTAACTCCAAACCTTCCAGATCGCCCGGCGGCGACTCCTGCCAGCTGCTGACGAGGAAGCGGCGGCGAGGGGTCATCGAGAAGAAGCGGCGGGACCGCATCAACACCTCGCTGACCGAGCTGAAGCGGCTGGTGCCGGCCGCGTGCGAGAAGCAAGGCAGCGCCAAGCTGGAGAAGGCTGAGATTCTCCAGCTGACTGTGGACCACTTGAAGATGCTGCACGCTAAAGGTATTGCCTTTGATTCTTCTTCTTCCTCTCTCTCTTTAGTCGTATTCCTCATGACTGAGGGTAGTGGAAATGAAACACAAACAACGACTATCTTGGCAATTTTAATGGATTGGTTTGCCATTGCCTTCTCCATTTCACACACTAGCTGATAATCATCAACCAGAGTGCAGATTTCCTCACGATATTTTCCTTAACCGGAAGAAGTGGTGGTCGATAAAAATTAACATAGGTACATGCCTTCTCTTCCTATCGAGTGGGTTATAACTAAGTTAGCTAACACTTGAATCATATTTTTCAATGTCACTATATATAGTCAAAGCAGTAGTAAATATGCACTGATGGAACAGACTGCTCGTAAATGTTGTTTCCTTCCTCACGTTAAATTAAGACTTAACACTTAAGTATTCAAAAGCAATTTTAAGCAAAGATGTCCTCAATAGTGCTACCGGTAGCGCCACGGTAAACTCCTCAACTCTTTCTGTTTCTGTCTAGACATATACATTGCAACATGGAGAATAATCCTAATCCTAACTAATATTATAAAAGCGAAAGTGAGTTTGTTTATTTGTAACCTCTTCACGCTTTATCTACTGAACCAATCTTCCTGAAATTTCGTATACCCATAGTTAGAAGAACTAGGAAGGACATAGGGTACCTTTTATCCCGGAAAAAAGCTCTGCTCCCGTGGGAAATTCACGCGGGCGAAGCCGCGCACAAAACCTAGTAAAGTAATAAAAATATCTGCATCCTTATCAATCTGGAAGCTGCCAATTTAACACCGTTATCCCCCCTCCCCTCTAGCGTATCCGCTTCCTCCCAATCGACAGGTTAAAAAATTAACAAAACGCGAATTTAACGGTTTTACCATCTGTGCGTAAAAGTAAGAGTGCGGGATTTGTTATGCTTTCCTGTCTTTTGATAAAGTTTTTTGTAACCTGCGTTTTTTTTTCAACTTTCGTTTTTTATCTAATAACACGAATTCGTCAATTTTTTGGTGGATTAAAGTTTTTAATGGCAATTTATTATTAACCTTCAAAAAATGAAATTAAGGATTTAATTTTAAAGTTATCGACTCATTATAAAAATTATTAACTTTTCTACAAGTTTTATTTCAACTCCAGTGACATCCATTATACGATGACCCCACATAAGATGTATGCCTATATTAATATAACAATTTATGACTTTACAACAATTACTTTCTACAACAATTACTTGTTGTAAAGACATAAAAAATATTGTCTTACAACAAGTAAATACAACAAACAGAATACGTTTGATACCTAGTTTTACTTTTAAATGATATCTCTTGAAAATTGAAAAGATCAAGGATTTAGAATCATTATTCTCGTCTGCACGTACAATAAATATTTGCCATTCCAAGTGTTCTACATAAAGAACCAACCTTTTAAAAGTGACAGAGACACCCACATCTATTCAGTATTATTAGTGGGCGGAACACAAACGTTTTCCACGATTAACAATAAAGTTCCTAATATTCTGGAGTGTTTATAAAAACCTGAACTGAACGTCCACCTGACGCAACCCGGAAGTCAGTCGTGGGAATCGGCATGACAGTGGGATACCAAATGTATTAGAAGGACCCCCAAATTTGCTTGGCATAATGTCCCGTATGCTTTTTAGTGTCATCATCCAAATAATTGAATAATGCCACAAAAATAAATAAATAGAAACATAACACAAGTCTCGAACTTACTTCGGGTACGTAGTACTTATATTAATTCTGTGCTTCGGGGCTAACTCAATCTGTGTGATTTGTCCGTATATATTTATTTTATTTATATCTTTTTATTCATTTTCTTACTTATTTCTATGCGTATGAAAATTACATACATCAAAGGAAATAATTTCACTGGATTTGAAATTCTGTACAGGTATTCCATTAGGTGTACTGGTAAACAAAACATAATAAAAGTATCCGAGGATTATTTCAATATTGTATTTGAAATATAAATGATCACGGCCATTGCACAGTTTTTACGTTACTTATTAAACTAATTAGTTATTGACCGTGACCAACGACTGTCCTAAACGGCAGGAACCACCTTCCGGTGTTTTTTTACCAGAGTTAAATGTGACGTGCGGTTTGCAATTAACCAGTTGTGGTTAACCCGTCAATTTCATCATATTTAGTTCAGCATGTCAGTTACATTGAATGCAACTCTATGTGGCGGGAATAAGGGCAAATTTGCAATTTACTAGGTAAGGTTGATGTGCTGTTCACCGTACAGCCAATGTAACAGCCAAACATTATAATTTGGATTGTTTGAAAAATCGAATACTTCTATTAGTGTTAGAATCATCAGTAAAAAAACACATCATTCCTTATTTCCCAAAACAATAAACTATTCACATTTTGTTTGAAATAAATAGAATGAAAAAATCTCACAAACTTTCACAATTGTAATATTAGTAGGAAATTTAAATTCAATATTAAATAATATCGGTTATTATTTTTTCGATTTGCTACAAATTCCCAAAACCAGAACAAGTACCTACCTACTCGGTCATAAAGTATTCAAAGCTTCACCACAGCTTTCCGCGGGGTGGTCACATAACCGCAAGCTTCCTTGCGGCCGGAAGTTCTTCTGAGCTTCCGCGAGCTTTCATTCAAAGGTCACTGTTTGATACAAGTATGTTACACGTGGAATAATATAGTACTAATTTAATTTAAGTAATTTTGAATTGTTCATTTTTGGTTTTGTAAATCATTGTTACTTATTGTATATACTATGCATAATATATTTTAATACATAAATTTTTATTTATTTTTGTATGATACTAATTTGTATTTAATTGTTTAAATTGATTTTATATTTTCTTTATTTGGAAAATAAAAATAAAAATTACTTATCTTAACACATATATTTTATTTTCTTAATATCATTTTTTAAAAATAAATACAAAATAACAACAATCAAATCACAACACACAATAACAAAATGTTACATTTAATTCAATATTCCCATGTCCAATATTCTCTAACCCAAAAATGACCGAAATCGCACAAAGAGCAAAAGATACAAAATCTTTAATTTACAAAGTGCGAATTTCTCACAGCCATCAGCCATGTTAAGTAAGTCGACCGCAAACGGACCGACTGACCAAACATAATCAAAAGGCGATCAAAGGATCGGTTACACGCCAAGTAATGATCGGCCACCTGGCGCCTCATAAAAAAACAGGAAGCGATGGAGATTCCCAAAAGATACCGATGTGTGGCGTTATGACGGCGTGTATAATTCTGTCTCTTTCCTTTTTTGGTTATTGGTAGATTTGATGGATGATTAAAAATAGTTTAAGCCATCCTGCTTTATACAAACTTCTCTATTTTTGTATTATACGGCATGATTAAGGATATTGAAGTGACACCAAAAAAAAGTTCTTTTTTACTTTCGGACGAGTAAAATCGCGTAAAAGCAACTTATGCTGTCGCATCAGTTGCTATTTCCAGTATTTTAAGATAAAATATGTCACAATGAGAGGTATAGAGGATAGATCCATTTACTAACTGATAAAAAGAATCTACATATATTTCCCGTGCCAATTTTAAAATAAAGTAAGATAACATTGACTGTCAAAATAAATACTAATTACAAATCCTAATCAACCTATTGTCATCATTTGATATCAGTAAACAATACATATCATATCAATCAGTAATCCTACTCCTAGGGGCTGGGGTGCTCCGTGGGAACCCCAGCGGAGCCCCCGTCTCACTGACCGGGGGCTACTCAACGCCACGCTACGCCCTCACCAAGTCAATAGCTTATGTTCTGGTGCCGATACGCCAATTGAATTGCTAATTCTTGATCATATTTTTTGTTGTTGAGTGTTTAGTACTGATATGGAAATATATGAGAAGGGTAGATTAGATTTGTACATTTAAGTCTGAAAGCGAAGAACTTAAGTCGAAAAGTGTATTAACTGTTTAAAACGTTTCAAATACATATTTGTGAAAAATAGTCAAATGTTCATTATTTTCCCGTTAAATAGAATCCAGCAAAAAATCATCTGAATCTCCATTTCACCAGTAAGCCCAGCTACAAATATACGTATACTATCCAGCTATACTATACTATATGTGGCCTACGAGCACATTAGTAGAAAATCCCTCTCACATAATCTTCTCGTGTGCTACGAGTTTCACGACTCTTGGTTCTACCCCGTAAGCGTAAGGGATATACGTGATATCTTATTACTCAAATAACAGATTGCTTTTTACATTATTTCTTCTTATGAAATTTACTAAAATCAATAAACATTTATGAATTATTTATAACAGCACTCAAAATTAATCCGTCTAAGATGAAAATCGATTCCCTACGCACTTTCATTTTACCTAAAAAAGTGTACCCAAATCTACCAGAAATGTCAGTAGAACGTTTTTTTATTAAAAAACCCTTTAATCTACATTCGCATTACCCAATCACGTGCATTGTGTCCCAAGTGACAAGCGGAAGCTGGAAGGGTTCCGACACCTGCGTTAGAAAAAAGTAATAAAAAAACACTAATCATGCCAACTGCTGAGACGGAAGGAAGGGAACTAACAATTGATAAAGTTGTAGACCCTTAATGGGCGGTGGTGAAGTAAAAAGAAAAGGGTTGAAATTTCATTTAAATTGGTGAATTGAAATAGGTTAAAAAGATCAAGTTTATTTTTGGTAAAGATGCGCGTATTTTATTATTTTTACATTTTTTTATAACACTATACTATGTTACTCAATAACCTACTACAGGGATTGTACGTTAGTACCATTATCTCGTTGAGAGATTTCGATGAAATTTGGTGTAGAAAAATACCTGGAATAACTCATAGGGTACACTTTCTATCCCCTAATTTGCAGCTATATAGTGTACGAATATACCTTCAATAGCAAATGTGTAATGCCGTGAAAATATTTTCGAGTCCATAAAATCTAAAATAAATGTTGTAGAGTAAATCCAACAAGTTTACTAATAAGACCCCATCCAGCTTCCCTGATGCATTTATAGACGATTGCAATTCATTCACCCTTCGTGCCCCGGTGGCCCAGTGCCATGTCCAACGAATAAAGACCTCTAAATCGCTTCCCAATACCTTAATCTTAAACAATTCGCCAAACACTACCAAAGGGCAAGGGGTCTCCTTGCCTGGCTCTCTGCCCCATCGGAAGACAGCCGGAACCGTGGGGTTCCGTTACGTTTTTTGTCCCTATCACACTTCACAAACCTGCTATATATACCATCTCTGTCAACTTGTTGCCCAAGGGTGCTGTATGAGTGGATTGTTTTCTTCGTTTGCACCAATTTCTTTGTCTGCGCGAACATATGCGTCTGGGTGTTTTTGGACATCATTTTAAAGATTTGCATCATAATGTAACCGGTCTTCTAATAATATTTCCCTATCTTTGGCCCACCTGGCGTTTGATCTGCAAACCATTCAATGGAACTACTATTTTGTGTTAATAAATGCGGTATTCTGACGGAAATGTACTTATTATTCTTATCTTTAAGTTTTTATACGATTGTTACTCTATTAGTTTTATTACTTACTAAGTATATAAGAATCATTTTTGTTTTCATTACATTACACGCCACAGCGTAGAACAAATCAGATAAATCTCCCGCACTATGCCTGGACATTGTCTTATCTCGGTAAATATTAATATAAGTTTCAAATCATTAACCAGCTGCTTCTCTTGTTCCAGGTCTGGACACGTTCGCGTACGACCCTCAGCGGTACGCCATGGACTACCACAACATCGGCTTCCGAGAGTGCGCCGCCGAGGTCGCCCGCTACCTCGTCAGCTGCGAAGGCCTGGACATCCAGGACCCTTTGAGACTCCGGCTCATGAGTCACCTGCAATGCTTCGCCGCGCAAAGAGAACTAGCAGCGAAATCCGCCAACTGGGGATACCCTCAATACCCTGCCACTCCAGTGGCTCAATCCCAACATGGATACACAGAATTAGGTCCTCGACAGGAGCCTTTACCAGTAACGACGGCAGCACCCACGGTCGCCGCTCCAACGGCTATAGCTGCACCTTTAACTGCAGCACCAAGCTACCCCCACTACCCCGCACCTCCTGCCCCGCCTGGCCCACAGGACCTCATCCCGCTCCCCCCGCACCTCACTACCCCACCCCCTATCCTCACCATCCATCACACCAGTACTCCCAGAACTCCTCAAAGCCCTATAGGCCCTGGGGCGCGGAGCTAGCGTATTAGAAATTGTTGAGATCTCTCGATTCTTTCAAAAGTGAAATTGGTCAATTTGCATTAGTCTTTGTTTTAAAATACCTAAGAGTATGTAATTTGGTGGGCAGTATGTAGCCCAGTTAATAGCAACTACTTTCCTATTATGAAATTGTACACAATGACTTGTTTTGGCAATGCTGGCTTGCTTATTACCTTTGGCAGCTAAAACATGCGTTTCAAAATGTCAATATACTTTTTGTTACTAAACTAAACAGCTATTTTACACCTGCAAAATTAATTCTAAGCACAGTGCTCTTGTTATTTCATCAACTTTCGTCTTGTCTCTATCTAGACATACGTTGGATGAGCGTGATAGCATGATAGTTGAAGACATATTTTGAATATCCAACCGTTAACTGTAACTGCACAGACAATAAATTAATCATGCCAATCAAACATTTTAAAATTTCCTAAATTCCTTTGATTTTAAATTCACATTTATTTAAGAGTTGTGCTCTTATCGGTGTCTATACGTGGAAAGAAAATAAAATCAATTGACCAAAATTCATTATTGAAAGAATTGACTGATATACTTAGTTTTAATAGATCTCTGAGTTTAAAAAGTCAAAATTATGAATATTTTTGGACACTGTCGTTGTATTATATTGTAAGTTTATACAGATATATAATAAGGTTGTGTGATAGCAATATAGTATATGAAATAAGTTTATTTAAAAGTCATTAGTCTAAATCAAATAGCTTTAATGTTTTCAACTTAAATATGTATTTTAAATGTTTATGTACAATAATATTTTTCGTAAATATTTTTCGTAAATATTTTTGTGAAAAGGAATCTATGAGTTTGAATAGGTATTCCTTGAAATTATTAAATAGTCTAGAACTTACCTACTAGATTTTTAAAAACTTTGCTTGAACATACTTGCAGCAAATGCATTTATCTTTTTTCACAAATATTGTTTTTCTAAACTATAAAATGAAACTTCATGCTTTGTTATAAAATATAAAAAAAAAACAAATTCATGATATGATAATAATATTTGCTCAACAAATGTTGAATGTATTTTTATAGTGAAAATCATAAACAAAATAATTGTATATAAAAATTCGTGTAAATATTAAAATGAAAAGAGAATTAAATTATTTTCCATAAATTTATGTATTTTAATTAGTTTGCCCCATATTCACACCTGTTATTAAAAGTACTTTAAAAAAAACGACATGATCATTTGCTACTCAGCAGGTGTTAACTGTATGTAATTAAAAAGTAGCAACTTTGCCCCTTAGCAAACTGTACTATGATTGAATCGCCAAGGAGACTGCAAAATCTATTTGCATACATTTTAGTATACGAAACTTTAAAACAACATTGTTAAATTTTTTAATCAGTTACCACCTGTAAGTTTCAGGAACTCCCCATGTACCCATTTGATCGCACAACTAGTGTTTTAAATACTATCTGTCATAACAGAAGCAAAATAGAAGTCGCCTATTGGTGTCATAATACTGAAAATAATAATCATTTGGTGATGCCTTCGTAAAGTAAGAAAACTACAATTGGTTATTTATGATTTTATACAAATTTATAAGGTTGAACGACGTAAATGAAGTATATAACGGTATACTGATATAAAATTGGCGTTTTATCGAGCGTGTGTTTACATTCCGCTTTGCCAATAGTTCTGACCAGATGTCCCCAGGGTTCGAAGGGCTAACTATCGGAATAAATTCAATACTGTGGCCGCTTCCACGCTATGGGATATCGCCACCCCTGTGTTTCCCACGACTGTTCTCTCTTTCACTCGTATGTAAGTCCTGTAGCTATCTCGCTCTTTAGTTCCGTAGGAAGAGGCAGGGTGCAAAAACGCGGTTTTTGTCTGTTCGTGTGTGCGCCGTGTGGCGGTATTTGAAAGATTGTAGGAAGTGGGTGTACACACGCCTTTATAACGGTGAGTTCGGGTTATTATAAAGAGATCATCCAATATCCTTCCGGTGTTATTAAATATTTTTTTAGAAATGGATTAAGTTATAATCAACAACATTTCAGGAAAGGATCTCGATTTCCGTAAAAATAAAGTTGGCCTGACTTTATTTTTGCTCCATTACCTTCGTAATCTCCTGACATTTTCCCGGAAAATTTATATCGTGGAGCTGAGAAAATTCCAGGTACTCAATTTTCTTTATATAAGTATTTGAAAGTATATAAAGATACGAAGAACACGTGTCAATAAAGATAATAAATAATCATTATTACAGGCACAATCGAAAATACAACAAACAACTAGGTTTTTTTGTTTTATTTTGGTTTGAACTCTCTGATAATCTATACTAATATTATAAATGCGAAAGTTTGGATGTGAGTTTGTGATTTTGTGAATTTGTGAGTTTGTGAGGATGTTTGTTACTCAATCACGCAAAATATACTGGACGGATTTCGATGAAATTTGGTACAGAGGTAGATAATGACCTGGAATAGCACATAGGCTACTTTTTATCCCGGAAAAAATGGTTCCCGTGGGCATGGGATACCAATTATAGTAACGCTATCTATTATTTGACAAAATAGACGTCATGTTAAAATGACGTTAAGTCAAAGTGACGTTACGTCAAAGTGACATTACGTCAAAGTGACGTTACGACAGCCTCCCCACTACTTCCATATTAAATGGGCCGTTGCACCGGGCGTCCGGCAGTATGCCCGGATACGTCGAGGTGTGCGGACCGCTGCTGAGCGCCCGGACTAATTACACTCTGCTCAAACTTCTATATATTATGTGTGTGAAGGAACATCAGTTAGTTTGTTGTGATGTACATTGCGTGCGGAGGCGGAGCGCGCAACATAGTCGTATGAGGTACACTACATTTTTTCCATTACTTCTAATTTGTCATTAGATGGCGCTTTAATTAAATACTTGCCTTTAGTTCTCACGGTCTGCCACTAGATGGCACTTTACCGCGGACAAGTTCTTTCAATATTTTTTCGCGAAGAATGTTCTTTCGAGTATTATTTTTTACTAGCTTTTGCCCGCGGCTTCGCCCGCGTGAATTTCCCACGGGAACAGTGCTTTTTCCCGGGATAAAAAGTAGCCTATGTGCTATTCCAGGTCATTATCTACCTCTGTACCAAATTTCATCGAAATCCGTCCAGTAGATTTTGCGTGATTGAGTAACAAACATCCTCACAAACTCACAAACTCACAAATTCACAAACTCACAAACTCACAAACTCACATCCAAACTTTCGCATTTATAATATTAGTATGGTCTGTGGTGTGGCCCTAGAATAGCACCAACCCATCTCTTCCCGTGGGTGTCGTAAGAGGCGACTAAGGGATTTAAAACACCGGAGGATGGGCAGCAGCATCTTTCCGCGTACTATGCCATCACACTGCGATCGCCAACCCGCCTGCGTTGGCGCCAAGCGTGGCGATTACGGCAAAACCCCCCATAGATAAAATCCTTGGGGGAGGCCTTTGTCCAGCAGTGGACGTCTTTAGGCTGAGAGAAGAGAAGAAGAAGTATAGATAAATGTTTATGTATACCATATAGTGTAGCGAAAACAGTAGCGCCACAGGATAGTAAGTAGTACTAACGTACATATCGGTCTCTCACCGCCCCGCACTCATTTCAAATACCGCACCCCACCCCGCCCAGCACTTCGCTGTAGACATCATTGAAACGGTTTAGGAGGCGCGATTGGTCCAAAGTTCCAAAAAATGTCCAATTCGCGGTTGGTCTAAAAATAAACAATGTTTTCGAAATTGTAAATTGTTTGAGTGTTAAACTTTGTATATTATGAAGCTAAGATCATATAGTAGTAGTAGTTAGGTTTAAGAAGAGAAAAGACTGAGGGCGGAAACGAAGTTAGGTTCAGGTAATTTTTTTTTATTACTGCCCGGAAAGACTTGAAGGCAGAAAATAAGTTAGGTTCAGGTTACTCTTTATGACCACCCGGAAATACTTTAAGGGCGTAAAAGAAGTTAGGTTCAGGTTATTTTTTTTTATTACTTGGAAAGACTTGAAAGCAGAAAATAAGTTAGGTTCAGGTTACTTTTTATGACCTGTTCGCACGTTTTTTTTATTATTTTATATCTTTGTCAATATATCTATCTATACGCTGTACGGTAACGATGAAACTTTCGCGCCATTTTGATTGAAAATCACGACTCGCATGCAAGCAGCCTTACTTTTCTTGCACACATATATATGCGAGTGTATAAACGGTATTTGCCTATGAATTTGTAATTTTGCCTATTTGCTATTTTACCTATTTTTCAACTCGCTCCATCGTGAATAAAGTTCTAACTCGCGCTCAAGCAACAGTTTCACAGGAACGGGATAATGATTAATCCTTTTTTGCCGCGGGCGAAGCCGCGGGTAACAGCTAGTATATTATAAAGCATCCAGCCTCCCCTGGCTCGGAATGTAGAGTGGTAGTTTTTAGACCACCACTCGTTTCCGGAGAAGTGAGGAAACCTGCACAGTTGATGATTTATGCAAGTGTGCGAAATGAAGAAGGCAAATGTCAAAACCACTCCATTAATTTTAGCATGTATCGTAGCGTGTATTTCGTTTCGCGTTAAAACCGACAAGATCATGCTCAAAAAGGAAGAATTTATTTTATTAAGGTATACACAACAGATTAGCTTTCATATTTTATGTAGTATATTTGTGATACCTATTTATAAAAATTTAGTCACTTTGTGCACCCAGACATACTTATTTCTGTTTATCCCGAAGGTTGACTGGTAGAGAATGCTGTTAGCATTAAGTCCGCCTTTTTATACCATTTTATTATTTTTGGTTTAATAAAGTTTTAAATAAATAAATAAATTAGAATCTAAATACAAAAATTCACACAGTACATATTTTATATAGGTTTTGAGCCAGATTGTGACCCTAAAACGTGTACACACAACATGACATGAAAGCATTTGATATTAAGTATCTCAATTTTTCTATCTGGCCAACAATCGTGTCATAACACATTCTTCACAGGCTACGTACATATTCATATGGTGTTTATTCAATAAAACCCACAATACACAACCTAGTTAAACGATCACGATTCAATCACACCAATGCACAAACGGCGGCGTCAGCGAACTATTACAGTGATTTATTCACAAAAGCATATTGATTTCAATGCCATGTCTTAACTATTTTTAGATAAAAAAGAACCTTTGATATGAAATAATACTTGTACCCTCTTTAAGTAATTATACCCTTGTAAGTGGTTATTTCAAACGAATTTTTACTCATTTAGGTACAATGAATTCTTAGTAGATAACCTATGAATGAAAGATGTTTGAATTCTTTTTATTCATCAAAGCGGCAAGGACTACAAAGTGACATGTTCTCAACTCCAATAAAAAAGATACAACACTCAAAATTACCAACTGCCTTATACCAGTATCCTTTTTGAATTGATAACAATATGTCTGCGTGGTATTGTATAAAAGGTATTAATGGATACGTATTCATTCAAGCGCATTGAAGCGCCTGCGTCGATTTCGAATGATTTTTATTTATTGCTTCACCTTAGATAGCTTTTTATAGGTTTAGTTGATGGAAGGGAAGGAAAAATAAATTACCTACTTACTGGATGATCAAAATCAAACATTAAATCAAAAATTAGACCTTCACCTCTAAAGTTTACCAATTGTTAAGTAAACGAAATATTTACTTGACCTTTTAGAGTAACAAGTCCTCAAATTTAAGAGGTTTAAAGCATAAATCCAAAGACTTTAGTATGCTTTCTAGGCAGAAATACGCGAATTTGATACAGCTTTTTATTATTAATGAACTTTGGAGTAAACTTGAGAGCAACCCAAGTTCCACATAAGGTCATTAACCTGCTGGAATACTGGTACAATAGCGAATCCAACCACGTAAGGTGGAGGCAGACCTTATCTGAAAGCTATAAACTTAGTAACGGTGTAAGACAAGGCGGCCTAACCTCTCCTATTTTTATTTAATCTTTATGTGAACGATCAGATAGAGGAGCTGAGCAAGACCAGAGTCGAGGATAAATGCGTGGGCGGAACATGCGTAAACAACGTAGCTATACAGGCAACATGGCTCTGCTCTGCCCCTCCGATGCGTGGAATGCGTGGAGCTTCTGAAGTCTGTGAAAGATACGCTAGTCAACACAATTTGACATATAATGTAACTAAGTCTGAGGCTATGATATTTAAGGCTGGTAAAAGGCCTAACATTCGTATCACCTATCAATTTATGTGGATCACCTTTGTCGATTGTCAATAAATTTAAAATATCTTGGTCTATACTGACAAATAATCTTAGTGATGACGATGACCTAGAAAGGCAGAGAAGGGCAATTGCTGTAAAAAGCAACATGCTTTCGCGAAGGTTCTCCTTAAGCTCAAAAGCTGTTAAAATAACATTGTTTAATGCATACTGCCAGAGCGTTCTACACCGCTCACCTATGGGAAACACGCATTTAAAACAACTTCTTATGACACTATTAGAGTACAGTACAACAACGCCTTCAGGGCAATGCTTCGCCTGCCGTGGCGGTGTAGCGCGTCGAGCATGTTCACTCGGAACAGGGTGGATGATTTCTGCACCAGTAATGCGCACCAGCAAAAGCCTCCTTCCACACAAGACTCCTGAAGTGGCAATCCAATAATTAAATGTATATTTACAAATTACTATATGTACGACAAAAACTACTTCATTGCACAATCGTACAATTATTGACATTGTATTCTATTATATTTATTGACATAACTATTTAATTTCTAATAATCACTTTTATTTCAATTTTATTTTTAAAATTGAACATAATTTGTAATAATGGAATAATAAAAAATATAATATAATTTAATTTAATCAATGTAATGATCAATATAAGAACATATATTTATCAATAACTATGGGACTTGGTGCCTGAAAGTTTAAATGACATTTTATTTATTTACGAAATATTTACTTAATATTTTTTAAATGAAAGCAAGTCCTCAAATTAAGAGGTTTAAGCATAAATCCAAAGACTTGTAGTTGCTAAGGCAGAAATACGCAAAATTTGATACAGCTTTTATTATTAATGAACTTATTCAAGTAAGTCAATAAAAGAACCATACTCTAAAAAGGAAATAAAAGAAAACAGATACGAAAATAATAAATTTACGAATCTTTAAATGACAATAAACATACATACATATTATTACGTCTTTTCCCGTTGGGGTAGGCAGAGGCCAGCAATTTCCACTTGCTACTATCCTACTTACGAACTTACTATAATATGTATACATATAAAATGTATAGAAATAACGAATGTACGTAAATTAGTATTCAGGAGTTCTAATGAAATAAATAAATACCATATTTACTAAAATAATAAACGAATCTACACGAAATGAACACTGAAAACATATTACTCCTTTTTTACGCAGTTGTGAAAATGGTACATATTCAGAAATCCATGCTAATTGCTCATCCCGGAACCGGCTCCTCAAACTTTAACACCCATTGATGAAATATCCAGTAATCTTTTGTAGGCACGTGTTACAACAAAAACTATTGTGACTGTGACCGCAAATATGTATTTACTATTGAATAAATATATTTTAACAAAGAACTTGAAAAACCTGTTTCTCCTAACTCCGCAAACTTATTGAGTGTATGCAATAATGGAAGAATTTAAATATTGTGTATTGAAAATAAAAGAAAGCAGTGAAAAATATTTTAATGAGCAGTATAATAGCTAAAATATGATGGAAACCGGATTTCTTATTTATTTCGTATCTAAACTAATTTTCGCCGCGTAACTAAGGTCAGTATATATAGTTTCTGAGCTAAGCCTAGGATAGATAGACAGATGGATAGGACATGACGAAATTTTAAGCAAAAGGGTTCCTTGTTTGCACTTCGGAACCCAAAAAAGCTAAACAGTACAACGTTTGTTTGAACGTGATGATCTTAGGAACTACCGGTCCGATTTGAATAATTCTTTCTGCGTATGATAGCTATATTCATGAGGAAGGCTGTAGGCTATCTGAGATACCTACCTTCCCAAGAAAGTGAAGCCTAAGAGCACAGCTAGTTGCGATAATAAATACTGCATCAATGATACACACTTAATATTCTGGCAACAAGTCCTGGCTATCTCCAGAAGTTGTAACCGCTATCATATCATACGTAGTTACCCGTGTACCGAGTATCATCAAAACATAACAAGTACCTAATGACATGACAATGTTGACTACATCAAAGACACACACAAATTTAAAGAGACGTTTTAGATAAAACGTTATTATTGAATTTGTGGCGCCACGCATGTCTCAACACTCTCTACCTTTACGCCAAGAATTTATAGCTTTGGAGTCAACTGAGTTACTTTAATAATTTATGTCACGACAATGACTTTTATTTTTATCCTGCAATAAGAAATAATAAATTTTAGATTTATTTTTAGAATGAGAAATAAGAAAATTATAATTCTTATGTGTGATCTACCCGACACATGAGGTGATAATCACATGATAGTATCCTAAAAGGCACTAAAAATGTTAAAATTTTTCATTATATTATGTTGTTATTGACTTATCCAATCTGCGATAACAGTCTCACTCGTCCTATCCTATGAAATGAAATGAATAAAAGGAGACATTTTCCGAATAAACAACCTTTTAACTACTCATGTGGTATCAGCTTCGTGTCACAGAGGAGGTAAACACAAAGACCAATCTGAGCTCTACATTTTTTTTTTTTCATTTTCAATAACATTATTTTGTGTATGTTTTTTGATTGACAAATTAAAAGCGTAGTATTCCCTATAGGTATTATAAATGTAACATACATACAAATTTTCATAATAATCTTTTAAATCTGTTTGGCATTATTTTAAGCAGATCTTTGCAAAAATCGCTATACTTACATACGGGTAACAAAGGTGCTGCGCGCGGAAGTCCTTGTTGCTCTATGACAAGTTGACAAGTTTTCGCAGGTGTTATTATGCTTTGACTCTCTTCGTTCCTCTGCTCGGGAACCTGTTCCCCACATTATCCGGATTCTGGACACAATGGCCGGGAGCTCTTTGTATTCTTCATTTATACAAGGATCGTGATTGTCCACATTACCAGTTCTCGCACTTTATGTATACTTACTCTTTTGTGGATTTAGTTTTATGGTTTTAGCAATCGATTTTTGTGTTTCGCACCCAATGTACACTGTAGATAATTAGTTTGTGTCTGCGGATTTACCCGCGTGAATGTCCTTTCCCCTCTGAGGGGTGGAATTTCCAAAATCCCTTTAGTGATAACGCAATATAAAGAACTTCTCAGCAATATTTCAAGTTTCTTCGATCAGCAGTTTTATGTCTCTTTTGTATATTACACTGTGTAAGTATAAATTTGTATTAATGCACAGTTGGCGTTTTTTCCCTACTTATCCTATTATGTAAACAATCTTACCATGTCTTTCTATGATTTACTAATATAAATTGAAATAGACTTTTTTGGAAATTACTTTCGTGCTTAATAAATGTTTTACTTTAGAATGTTTAGGTTTGAACTAATATTTGATTTATTTTCAACAAAAAGTACTGTGAAGATTGTTTATATAATAGGACAAGTAAGAAAAAACGGAGTTTACGTATTTTGTTTGACAATAGGACCACGTGACCAGAGCGTTGTGAACATACTCAGATACTATTACTTACTTCGATGGCACGACGACTCCAAAGAGGATCACGGCCTCCGATCTATACTATCAACACTATACTGTTACAATCTGAATAATTTCGATGCACTCTTTATGCACCAGACTGTCAATGAAAAATTCAATCTCATTGTTCACTATTTACGCTCAACAGTTCTCTCATTTGAGGCGCTAGGGCCTTGAAATTTTATGATTCTACCCAAGACTCCCTTTGAGCTAGATTTCCCGCGAGACTCGACAGAGATGGGCAATGGTCTGGACTTTTAAAAAGGTCCTTTTTCAGCCCTATTGAAGCAATGGTGGCCCAGTCGACTAAATGCGCTAAAACTGGGCAATTTGGCCGCTTTATGGACAAGATCCTTCCCGGCTATTCGAAAGGGTTTACAGACAGATATATAAACAGTTTACTGTTTACTCTCATTTATATTCTACGCTACTCGCCTTTGGGAATTACTTTTAAAGTGAAATGAAATCGTGTTTATTCAGGAATTAGATGTTCAAAGGTACTTTCTTGCAATTTTCTGAATAAATAATTAATGATATTCTTCTTTATGCTACAAGAAAGTAATACGAAAACCACTGCATTAACATTGCCAAGAAAGTATGTGTTTCTCAGCCTTGAAGAATACGACTAATAGGGAGACATCTCTCTCTCTCTCTCTCTCAGCCTAAAGACGTCCACTGCTGGACAAAGGCCTCCCCAAGGAGACATTAATAAATCAAGAAAATAATTTGATACTTTATTTAACTTAAATTATTTTCTAACGGTATTCATTAAACGTTTAATTACAAAATTCAGTTAATTATACTTTACTACGACAATGTAGCACATGCATCGAGCACATCATACACCGATACATATAGTATCTAATTATACAATCATTCAACATAGTATTTCTATTTGTATCGAAAACATCTCACGGGGATCTCCCTGTTGTTCGAAGATTTACCACCAATTATAATAGATAGAAATCAATTTCGAATATAACATATGTACACATTTGGGTTTCCATTCAATATCTATACGTAAAATTTACATTTATGAGATCAACAGACTTAAGTTAATTAGATAAATACACTTACAATATCACAATTATTTGGTAAACTCTTTCGCGCCCCTAAAATGTCACTCGAATTTTTATTTTTTCAAATTAAGTGTATTATTTCTTTTTTCTATGCTTTATTATTGTAAGTTTAAAAAAATTATATGATAGATACAATTATACTATAAAATATACATAGGGATAATAAAAATACCAATACTTTTTATCGAAATAAAAAACTAGAAAAAACACTTTTTTTATAAATTGATGACCTTTTGTACAAAAAGTTTATAAATGTATATATATATTACTTACTTTATCCTTGTTATTTAAATTTCTATGATAACAAAAACAAGCATCATAGCCATTAGCGTATAATATAAAAAGTTATTGGACTGTGTTACATTGATTGATTAGGCAAATAATTTAACATGTTTGAATAATCAATTCGGATATACACGAAAATTGAATCTCACATGTGTTAAAGTTAAACAATTGTGTGTGAAATATAAATATAATAGTAAACGTTGTAGATAACACATAACACCTCGTATCAGACAATGCATTCCAAGAAGAGTTATCATTATATTGAGACTCAATATCGTGTGTCTGTCAATAACACGTATTTAGGTCAGTATCTCGAGCATGCGGACTAATAGAAATTATGTTAATGTTATTATGCAATGCTATGGCAATAGCTATGCCTTGAATGCAAGATATTGAACTAAAGGAAAATAAATTAAAACTATGTTTTTTTCTGTTCATTTAAAATCGTTATCCATTTTTTCTAAGAAATTTGGCAGTGAAATAGAGACTCGAGGTCAAATATAGGCTACTTTTAAAATAATCATCCCTCAAACTAATAAAATTCGTGTAACATTTTAGCGGCTTCCACACTTGCAACACACTAAACAGTTCATAACGAACTAACCAGCTCAATGCTTTCATTAATAATATTCTGAGTGCTCTCATCTTCATCCTTCTCATCGACGTCACAGTCCAGTAGCGTGAACTCCGTGCGGATGCTGCTGCTGTCTTCACTGTCATTCACATTGAAGTACGTAACAGTCGCGTAGCAAACAGGCGTCCTCTGATTGGCTGGGCTACTCCTTGCCGAATCATACGCCGAATCAGACCTTCCTGCATCAAAATTATCATAGTTCTCAATACTTTCGTTTCTGGAACTGTAGCTGTTATAGCTACTGTAATTGGAGGTGTTTTCGCTTGAATCAGCTCTCATTGGTGGTAGGGAAGCTCTGCAGGCGCAGAAACGTTGGAGGTCGATTTCAGAGCGGGCGTCGACGGTGCCGCTATATGACGGCGACCGGACTAAAGCGGGGGAGATGCGGTTGCGACCTGTTTTGTGGTTCTTGTTCCTCTTGAACAGTTTGAAGGCCTGCAACAAGAGAGAAAAATCTTTAATCATTGGCAAAGCAATCAATTGAGTTGGCAAATCATTTAGAATGGGTTGTCGTTTTTTGAACATTGAAAAAAAATTCGCTATGCAACAAATTGTTTTAATTGTTGCTTATAAATAAATAAAGAAGAATAGAAAGATAAAATAACGCCTGGGCGTGTGAAAAGATAAACCCTATGAAAAATCAGACTATGATGCTATAAATTAAAAAAATAGACATCGAACAATTTCAGTTTGTTGGTAGAAACTTTATTCCCAATAATTATTAGCTGGCGTGCGTTGTAAACTGAATTATTTATGTATTTGTAGTAGATACGTTTTGATAATAGAATCGCGTGATGAGAGAGTGTTAATGGAGTATCAAGTTCCAAGGTTGGGGACTGAGGAGTAGCTTTAGGGGAAAATATAGCCAGTCATACCCGAAACGCCAGCTCGTAAAAACAAAGAATGGTGACTTCTGCTAGCTGTAGGTTTTGAGAAATCTAAAATTTAGTTGTTGATTTATTAGGGAGTGAAATGGAGGAAAGGCAATGGCAAACCACTGAAAATGAAAATGAAAATTATTTTATTTCAATGGGCTATAAAATCGCACCTTTTATATTGTCGTATACTTGTTTTTTAGTTAGTTGACGTCATAAAATTACTACCGCCTGCAAAGGAGCAAGTGGAGAAGATTTTGCACTTCATTAACATTGTCAAGAACGTTGTTGCGCGTATTTCATTTCCACATAATGACCACGACCCGGCCACGATCATCGAAGGGTTTTGCTTCCCAGAAAATTTTAAGAGATACAAAATAACATCAATCCAGCTAGGTTACCTACCCGTGTACCAAATTTCATAGAAATCAAGAAAGATAATATGAAAACTTTCTGATAAATACAATAGGGTACTTACTACAAAAAGTATTAAAAATAACATTCAAAATTTAACTAATGATTATATTAGATAGTTATGATTATGTTAGTTACTTATCTTTTTGTATTTTACTAGGAACTAGTTAGACATAATTAACTAATTTAATAATTAAAACTAAGCAAACCGCTTCTATACAACATTAATACCCGTCAAACTTACTGCAATTAATTACTTAGTTGAAATACTGCAAATAATTAGTTAGTTTTGATCTTTTTTCCCCCTACTAATAAACGTGATAGTTTAGGTGGACAAATCCACCCTTGTCTATTGTTTACACAAAAACTACTGAACGAATTTTTGATGAAATTTGGAACACGGAAGCGGAGTCCCGAGGCCTAGCTAGCAAATAATATTTCAAAAATAATAAAGACCTTTTCGGCTTCAGATATCGTAAGAAAGAGAATTAGGTACTTATATCTTACTAAATGCTAATATAATAAATGCGAAACTTTATACAATTACAATTGCTACTCAATTTACATCACCATCTGAACTGAGATTTTTACATTTCCCTATATTCTGTATGACCAAAAAAAAATTGTAACCTAAATTAATTTAATGGGTAAATATTGTATTTTTATGCTTAAAATTCCTGCGAGATTGGTACCCCAGGGTGCAACTAGAATTACATTGATGTTCAACGAATTTGATTACATAATATCAATCAATCTTCATGTATTTGTTGCTACATTCCACACCCACTTACGCCTATCAACGTTTAGCCATGTAATAAAGTCTTGAAAATAAGGGCAAGCGACGATAGACTTTGTACGATTAAGGCTATTAGGTCCCTGAGTTACAAATATCAAAAAGGTTAATATTAAGTGAAGGTATGAATTTGATATTTCATATTTATGACTTACTAGCTTTTGCCTGCGGATTCACCCGCGTGAATTTGGCAGGGGAACGGGAAGAATACTTTTTCCCGGAATAAAAGGTCCTTCCTAATACTTCTATGTGTATGCGCAGGACCGGTCGTTGTGGAAATCCTTGGGGGAGACCTTTGTCCAGCAGTGGACGTCTTTTGGCTGAGAGAGAGAGAGAGAGTATGCGTTTCAGGAAGATTGGTTCAGTAGCTAAAGCGTGAAGAGGTAACAAACAAACAAATAAATAAACAAACAAACAAACTCACTTTCGCATTTATAATATTAGTTAAGATAATCATTCACTTTGTAAATTCAAAGTGCAAAAGTATGACACACTCATTGAAAGCTTCACAGAAGTACTTTTTACCTTCGCTTTTTTCAATCGACGCCAAAATATGATAATTTTTATTATCAAACACAATAATTGGGCGCGAATAACAATGGGGTCACGACCTTCGCACCTCAAATGTATGTATGTTTGGTTATTATTTAGTAGAGTGGAAAGGACAATAGTATTGACAGACGGATGTTTTTATTTATGAGCAAAATAAATAGTTACAAAGAATTACAGATGAACATTGAGAAATATTAATAATTATTTGTGAACATATCTCTCAATGTCATTCTAATAATTAGATTATTAGCCAAATATCTTTTAGCATTTCTACTCGTAGCTGCAAAAAAACAATAAATAAAGGAGATCTATTTAGAAAATATTTTTTTAATTCAAAGTTATATCAAATTAAAATATTCACGCATATTTTAACTATGGTCCATATCTGCATATACCATTATAAACAATATATGTCTGAAAATAGATCAATATCGGCTTTGATAAAAACTACCCAAGGTAAGCCGCCCAAAGCGCAAGTTCGAAGTCCGTTGATAAAAAGCGCAATGCGCAATAGTGATACATTATCTACTAGGGCTCTACGTGTATAATATACCAATCTAATGAATAAAGCTAATCTTCGGAACTACCGGTCCAATTTTAAATATTATTTCTGTGTAGCATCCCGATAAATGGGCACTACGCATCACACCCTGGGTTCCTGAAGGTGGCGTCGTCGGAGAGGAAGGCCAAGGAAAAGATGGCGCGACCTTGACGCTTTTCAGCTGAATTGGTCGAGCGTTGCTATGGACAGGGATAGGTGGTAGTGGGAGAGACGTTTGCCCAGTAGTGGGACAGACCTTTGCCCAGAAGTGGGACAAAGAAGATAAATTTTTAAAAACAAATCTGTGGATTACACAAAAAAATCTGTGTATTACACACATCCACATTTATGAGGAAGGCTATTTCCTACGAAAGAAGAAATTCCTACCGGAGTGAAGCCGCATAGCAGAGATAATACACGAAAAGGACAAGAGTTTTGAAACAAATCCAACGACCTCATTTTATGGTAACGCATCATTTTATCATAAGTATAAGTGTTGTTTAAAGTCACTCGGATTTTTTATAAACTCCTTAAATGGGCTTGCAAACAGATCCCTCTTATCCGCACTTTGGGCACGTGCAGAAGACCCCGCGTATGACGGGGCCTCTCTTCGATCGTTCTCATCAATTTATTTATTTCTAAATAATGTCATGAAAGTTATACTTAAGCCTTATTGTCCTAATATGCCCACAGATCCTCCAAAACGCTAAAAAAGCCTTGAAGAGCCCCCAATATGCTAATGTACCCTTGGCCTCCATTGCTAGTAGCATCTGGCAGGGACATAACCCCTCCGTAACTACACCTGCTAATAGTCTAGATATGCCTACTGAAACTCAGTAGACTGTGACATCATCCTGTAACCCGTGGGAATATGTTTAGTGATTAATGTCAGGCCAGTGAATTATGCTACCTTTCGGCCTTGAATTAAAACTTTACAGCTAGTTAATATCTCGAATGGTAATTCGTTAATCGACCTTTAACCAATAGGTATACTGGTTAAAGGTCGATTAACTCAAATCAAATGGTGTATGTGACTGATAAGCACGAACTGAGAAGGTTGGAGTACGAGAAGATAGGCTTATTAGAGTTGGTAGAAAGGGGCTGCAATGATGATGATGACTGCTGTCGACTGTTTGTGCAGAATTGTAGTTCAGAAGGATATATGTATAAAAATACATGCTTTCCACCAAACTGTTCTCACTTGAATGCCCCGGCCGGCACTAATAGTTTATTCACCCTCACAATAATTGCGTGTCACACTCCACCGACCACAGTGTTGATAAAGTCAGTACAGCAAATGTCATAGCACAGGTGTGCGCGCACCCCCGTTCCCACGGGTGATGGTCACTCACTCACTACCCTGGGACGTATATGTTGGTGAATTTTAATGTGTAGCGGCTTGAAATTGCTAGTCGTTGTCACGACTTTATCCCTTACGGGGTAGACAGAGCCAAGAGTCGAGAGACTCGAAGGGGTTTATTGGTGAAATGGAGTTCAGATATGTTGCTAGCCCATCGGCTTTGATAAGAAACCCCAATATTCGATTTAAAAGATTTAAGGGTTCCAGCGTGAATGTAGAAACGTACGAACATTGTAGATACCTCTATCCTTCTTATCTCTGGACTGCTGATTGAAAAAAAAAATTGTTAAGACTTTCAAGATGCAAGTTAGTTCATATTCCGAAATTCTCACAAGAGCAAAACCGCAGGGCACGGTTAGTTCTTAGTAAGATAATAGATACTAAGTTTCGAATATCACATAATTACCTACTTAGTAAATGGAATTCTTTTTTTTTTGCAAAAACACAACAACCTCGCCTCGCCGAACCGTGAACTTTATTTTTTTAGACCAACTTCTTAGGAAAATTTTAATTGAATAGATAAAAAGTTTCTGATGTAATGTATGTTTTTTTTTATCACTATGCCTGACGTCATAAGCAGCCGTAATAATTTGGTTGTAAGCTAAAAATAGGATTTGAATGTGTATATTTTTACGCCCGATAAGGTACGATTCCGCATTTTAACCACGTCCGGTCTAGTTTGGCATAATTTTAACAAATACCTTACATAATAACACCGTTAAATATCAACATTGCATTATAGAGCAAAAGCCCGCGACAGCATGCCCTTCCTTATTTTATTAAAACTCAAAAATTTCTGTGTATGTCCCCTACATAGAAATAGCGATTAGCGACTATAAAAGTTGGATCATGATTACTTAGGCAGAAAATTTGTAGCAATAACATATAAAGTGGTAGCTCAATTTCCAAAGTCAAAGTACAAGTTTTTTGGTGATGTTTATTCCGAATAATATTAGAATACACGCCATCCATTACCATGCAATTGGTGCAGATCACAATAAACTCCTGATAGACATTGTAACTTTACTAAATTTCGGTAGTTATATTTGTTTTATTATAAAAGCTAAGATTTAATGTTACATTTGGGTAGGCAGAAAGGGTATTTCTTTACCTATAATCAGATCGATAGTTTGCTAGCCATATTAACGCCTGCATAAGCAACTAAGATCCAAACTCTTCATACCTAAGTCGCTAATAATGTCGTGGTATATATACCCATATATACCACGCAGAGAAACATAAAGCCAAGTCTGCAATTTTTAAAATGATGCAAGGTTTGGGTCATCGCGGGCTCATTGGTCTATGTATAAAGCCAAATAATCAATAGTCAATTTGACATGTTCTGACATTTCAATAGTCTCAAACTGACATAAAAATTCGAATTCGAATTGGCTTAATTCTTGATTTTCGGCCAGAAGAAAGTTTAATGTGGGATTTCCTATTAAAGAAAATAGGTGTAGAAAGCCCAACTAAAGAACATGATAAAATAAGCAATCTTTTTTCGTGAAGAAGAACCGAATTCCGGAGAATACATAAAACTTAAAATCATGAAATAACAATAAAGAAGTGATCTTTATATACGACATGCTACGCTACTGAATGAGGTGAATTCATTGCCAAGTAAATTATGAGTCAAGACCTCACCAATACTTTGTGCTAATGTTAATCGACGCGAAATTAAATAATCTAAATTAACATTAGAATCATGTGTATCGGATATATAAAATGCCTTTCCAGTTCTTGTAATTTGCACCTAAACTTTTCTTGGTACAAAAATGATGATTTATGATTAGTATAACACCTTACTCCTGCACTTGGCACCGACTTCACCTCATTCAGTAGGTAGCATGCGTATATTTTTTTCTGTATTGTTATTTCATCCGCCGATTTTAAACGGCGTTGCATATGATGGAAACGTTCGCTGTTCATGTAATATGGAAGGCAAAAAGTATATTGTCGTGTCATTATATAACTATGCCTAGGAAAATTTTATTGACGATTGAATAGATACAAAAGTGCCGCGGCAAATTGTAAGTATTTCAGTTCTATTTTTTCACATAACTATGCCTGACGTCATAAGCAGCCGTAATAATTTGGTTGTAAGCTAAAAATATGGAATTTGAATAGTGCAAATACTAAGTGTTACGGCCCGATTTGTCACAAAATAATTCCGCTGATCGTCGGTCTAGCGGCATAATTTAACAAATTTACGATAATAACACCGTTAACAATACATTATAATAATTGACATTAATAGGTGGTTTTTTATTACGAGGTTGATCCGGATCGCGATAACAATATGGAAAGGCGTGCGTTTTTGCAAATATAGACTGGTAGTCGGAGAAATTCCACAGTACTATTGGTATGTTTATTTTCAATCTTATGTCTTGATTAGTTGTTAATCGCACATTTAAATGGTTACCCTCGCGCCTTGCGGTTTCGCCTCCGCCGCGCTGGCCTAATTTCGGGAGTCTGTATAAGCTTTTGTCTTGTGTGTTATAGCCACATTTCACACAGAATAGGTATTTAAGGGCTCTCAAAGTCGGATCGGCAATATTGGCTGTTTTCAGAGATTAAGCTGCTGTCTTCAAACAATTGACAGACCTAACAAACTCTTCTGATATGTATTGTAGAACGTATGTTTAAAGGGAGGACTTTCTGTTTCCAAAATTTCCGACTGGGAAAAATTTTGCTCGATAGAACTAAGTCTAATTTAAAAATTATGCATATGAGTACAGATTCATCCCATTATAAATAATCAATATAAATTAGACTCCAGTTTTAATAGTCTAAACACAAAGGTATTTTACCTTGGCTATGATTTCGTGACTGGTAATGTTAATTCTGCTACTAATCGTGAGAAAGCCCAACAAAGAACAGATTAGCTCAATAAGCAACTTGTTCATGATAAAAATGTGAATGACGCGGAATTCCGGGGAACGTACATAACACATGATACATAGCTTCGCTGACCGCATAACCCCCCTTAAGTAGGATATTCATTAGTAGAACCAAAGTGCATACTGACAATTGCTTAAATAAAATTCGATTTGTCCAAACTGTCTCGTTTTCATCATGGTTCGACGCGACGACTCAAAGCCAAGGTTGAAATTTTATCAATTGAACGACTTCTGGCTTCTTGGTATCGGCATATACCAGATAGCTTACAGCGTTTGCTGTTTGCACCTAAACGCACAAAAATCTTAGTAAACGGCGGACATCGACATTACTAATGCATAGTACATACATAACGACCGATATAATTAATCATGAAATGCCATACAAATTATATGTTATCATGTTAATGGCCAGTACAAATCGCTTTCTACATATATTACGCGACTTCCTGCCATTATCAACATATAAATCAGACAGACAGACAGTGCCTACAGCAGCTGTGGAGACAATGAACGCGATAATGATAATAGTGTTTATTTGCTATACTATTGATTAATATTATTATGCCAATAACACAATACATAGCTAGGTAATGAAAGTGGACAATATTTTATAAATTAAGCTTTGGCGGATTAAGGATCAAACCTGGGACACCGTGGTTCAGAAGCAATTAAGGACCGCTGCACCACAGGGGCTGGCAAAAACACATCCACAAGACATATATACATAAAAAATAGTTTACATATTTGGCCGCGTATGCTAACATATCGGATAATTCATAGAAACGTTTACGAATTACTTACAACTCAATCATTTGATACAAAAGACATCCAATTAGAAGTAGACCATCGATACAATGGCAGGTAATTCGATTCCCAGCATCACGTTTAGTAATCAATGCCACAGAAATACTCGTAGGTACAGATACCAGCGTATTATGACACAATTTGAGCACAGTTACATCGTCTTTATATTACTACATATGCTCTTGTCTGTGTCATTACGTGGAATGAAACACACGCAACGACTTGGGAGTGTTTGCCATTTGCCTTGTTCGTTTCGGACACTAGCTGATAAATCATCAACTAGAGTGCAGATTTCACGATGTTTTCCTACTCCGGAAGAAAGTAGTGGTCTATAAAAACTATCATAAGTACAATGAGTCAGATATAGGTAACAAACACATTCCCCGTAAACAAGTTAAAGTTAAACTTTCTCGCTTTAAAAACACAACTATGTTTTATTATTTATAGCGGCTGAAAAAAATTCATACCAGCGAAAATTAAAATTGCATTGTTGGAGAAATCAATTCAAAGTCCTCAAGTCTATAGTATCGTCACAGAATTAATATAAGTACTGTATCGTCACTGACATAGGAAAATACGTAGAATTTTTAATATATGGGCGGGACGCGTAAGACTTTTATTACAATTGTACGATAGAAAATTAAATGGAACTGCGTGGACACGGAACTGGGCAAGTCAGCCGCATGGGTATGGAAAGATGGACAAAAATAGTCACATCTTGGGTCCTGACTGATGGCAAAAGAGCGAGAGGTAGGCCAAAAATGAAGTGGTCTGACAAATTGTCGGCCTTTGATAGGCGGGGGCAGCAGCTAGCGAGCGATAGAGGTAGTTGGAGAGATAAGGGGGAGACTTTTGCCCAGCTGTGGGACCTACTAGCTATCAAAAAAAAGATAGAGTTAGGCTGACTGTACTTATTCACGTGACGGACATCACGTGCAACAACCTCGGAGATGAATGCATTCTCAGACAAACTCCGTTATTACTAGGCAGGCATTGTTAAAACCTACTAATTAGACAGAGTCTAGAATCTCAAAATATTTTAGTAATACTATCCTAATCCTAACTAATATTATAAATGCGAAAGTGAGTTTGTTTGTTTGTTACCTCTTCACGCTTTATCTACTGAACCAATCTTCCTGAAATATCGCATACACATAGCTGGAAGTACGGAGAAGGACATAGGGTACCCTTCATCCCGGAAAAAAGCACAGTTCCCGTGGGAAATAATTTAAAAAATGTGAATTTGATATAGATGAGAATGTAGAGTCGTTTTTATATCGGATGTGTTTATATGTTTATTGGCGTCATTGCTTTTTGTTATGTATTACTTTATGTTGTAATAATAGCGATAAAAACTCCAAACATTACCTCTATAATAACATTTCATGAAATGTCCCTAAATTAGGGTATCGATTTTGGGTATAATTCTCTAACATTTCTTTTAATGTAAGTACGTAATGTACTTGGAATGAACACAAATGATCAGCGAGGGTGCTGTCGACCTGATATCTGTTATCAGTGCACAATTATGTCACAATGAGTGCTTTACGGTCTGATAATGATAGTACATAGTGTTGAAACTGCGACTGTTAGACTGTTTGTCTGGATGGATGTAGTCATACATAAAATTATACTGAAGTATGTTTTCCATTCCATCTGAGAGCCCACTATTCAGCTAAGCGTGGCCTTCGAGTCTCACGACTCTTGGCTCTGTCTACCCCGTAAGGGATAAAGACATGATTCTATGTATGTATGTATGTTTTATGTGTACCTAGCAGCGCAAGATATATAACTAGCAGCGCGCTGGGGCTCCGCTCGCGTGGAAATTTCGGGATAAAAAGTATCCTATATGCATTTTTCCAGGTTTCATTCTGACTATGTACCGAATTTTATCAAAATCCTACAAACTGTTAGGGTAAAATTAAAAAGCAAGAAACTATAAGGTTTCCTTGTTGACTACAGATCCCTAAAACAATACATATGTGTCATCCATAGATCTAGTATACCTACAAAGTCAGTATTTATACTTTATCTAATGTGTCACCTGAATCACTGATACATTACGCAAATTCTGAAATTAAACAAACATGTACAAAGTAACAGACGCTTACATATTTGCTCTGTTATCTAAAGCTCATCAAAATAAGTAAATGAACTAGTTATGTGAGTTCTAAATTTTTCCACATTTCGTAATTTTGTTGTTTGTCTATTATATGATGGATTCATACTTTCAATGATCATAAATAAAAGTGAATTTTATTGTGCCCTTGGCTACGCTCTTGAAAGAATCTCAGGGAAGATAGCTACATGGGGCACATTTCAATGAGAGCTATCATGTTCAAATATTCCACCAGGTGCTCTTGGTTACGCTATTGAAGGAATCTAAGGGAAGATAGTTACATGGGGCACATTGCAATGAGAGCTATCATGTTCAAATATTCCACCAGATGTCAGCACCTACGAGTAAGGGCAGACATCTGTCAGATGGTACAACGCTGTCAGTGTCGATGTGTCAAATTCAAATGAGAGTATTGTACCACTGACATGACCACTATACTCGCCTGTATAAAAATATCATAGGTAATTAAAATCCACCCAGTGCCTTTGATTAACTTCCATACAGACTGTCTCATTAAATATCCAGTTGGCGAACCTACTAAATAAAAAATCTACTTTTCATACATACATACATATTATCGCCTTTTTCCCGTGGGGGTAGGCAGAGATTAGCGATTTCCACTTGCTACAGTCCTTACAGATCTCTCTTGCTTCCTCTACACCCATCAGTCTCTTCATACATGCTCCCCGGTTATGGGTGCTCCTAATCTACTTTTCAATTAGATTTAATCAATATTTAATCTAACAAACTTATTTATACTTCATTTACCCAATGATGCAACTAATACAATCATACAAAATCCACGCGCGACCAAAGGGATTATAAAATCAAAATAATTTACCAATGAATGGGATTAAAACTAAATTTGTACGTCTGTGTTCCATTATATGGGAAATGTCAAGAGCTCATAAATAGTATTTGGTATTATAATCTGTGGCTTGCGGTACAGTCACCAGTATGTCTAATTACTCTGCATTCACCTCTATGAGATGGCAATAGAGGCGAATTTGAAATTAAGCTGAATATGACTTCTTTGTAAAGAAAATAGTACCTAATATTATATTACCTATGTCATGACTCCGTAGATCTAGTTTTAGATATGAATAGCTTCAAATCTATTGTTACAACGTAAAATACAAATTCAAAACAATTCTATTTAAATTCATATCAAATAAGGCTAATATTACACCCTTTGAAGTTGCGTTTCGGTGGAAGTTGTTCCAAAGCTTTACAAATATTATAAATTTACTTCTGTCCTCCTGGCGCGCTGAACATTTTATTTTGTATGGGTATATAATGGGGCTGGGATGAAACGCTCGGCTATGTAACGCTCGATATGATAAAGACGGCTTCAGTCGATAAAGGGACTCGCCTTGATAAAAAAATTGGATACTTCTGTCGTGTGGTAAGCACACATCTTATTTTTTTTTCAATATCATAACAAAATCAATTTGTTAATTATAACTATACGAGAGAAATTAATTATGTTTCTGGTTTCGGTATATATAAAAAACTATATATATTATTAATTACATATTGTGTCATAAAAATTAATCACAGAAATTAAAATTGTTATAGTAAAAGCATCAAAGACTATTAAGTGAATACTAACATTCATACTTGTTGCAAAACAAGTTTGACCTTGATACTAATTGATAACAAGCAGGAGTACTTAGTTCTTAGATAAATGGAAATCAAATAGCAAGAATTAAATAAATATGTCCCAATGACACAGACGTCTTTATCACTTACGGGGTCGACAGAGCCAAGAGTCGCAAGACTCGAAGACCACGTTTTGCTGGATATTAGGCTTAATTAAAAAAAAAAAAAATTGGTGGCATTGATTGCTAGACCATCGCCCAGCTTGAAGTCTTGTTCCTTGATTGACTTTTACAATATGCGCGGGAAGAGAAGCAGTTCCCAGATGAGCATAAAGGCAGTGAGTTCATCAAAATCTATTATTAATAAAGAGGTTTTCCACTTCTAGGCATAGACAATAACCGCCCGTAGGCAGAAGCTACATTAAAAATAAAAACAATAAGCATAAATTAGAAAAAAAAGTTATAGGTACCTATGTACAATAAACTGCAGTTAAAAAAGTTTACAAAAAATATAACAAACTAAAAAAAAAACAAAATACTGTAAAAAAATATTTCAAACAGCATCTGAATACTGTGAAAAAAAAACATTAGAAATACATAGCAAATAAAATATAAAAGAAAACTTGTATGGTACTTTGACAAACCTAATTAAGTAATTGTTATATTAAGTCAACAACTTTTAGAACTCTACAAACTAGTTTTCAATAAAATAATCAAAATATTTGGCTACATTGTTTCAGATATAAAAACATGTCATAAAAAAAGTCAGCAAAGTTTAAAAAAAATCGCTCACCTTCAACCACCGCCTCCTAGTCTCCGTCAAGAAGTCGGTCAACACCATTCTTCACAAAAAAAGTTAAAATTATCTAAATAATATGTGGCAATTCCGATCGCACTCGCAACAAACTTCACTGTTGTTTCACTCGGTACGTCTTCACTCCGTCGCTGTTCGGAGGGAATGAAGCCAGGAGGTAATACACTCCGGTTTTGATGAAAGCGATACGTGACCGACTCCCCCTCGCTGATAAAGAGGGTTGTTTGTACACGGGGCTGCTTGATACGCTAGATTGATTCAGTGGAATATGGACACTATTTCCAGGATATAGATTTCCAATGGGGTAACTTTCGCTATGTATTCTGATGCACAGTTACAAGCAAAATTAATAGATACGATGGCCTTTCTAATAACCATCAAAGTGTACCAAAGAAGTTCACATTCTGTACAAACTCTTGGAAAAGATTAGGTAGATACCTAATCTTTTCCAAGTTGTTCAATGTATACCACAGCTATCTAAAGAAAATGGACATAGACGCATTATTTTGCCGCAGCCTGACAAAAGCCGCATAGGGCTCCGAAGATCCTACGCTTACATATGTTCGGATTTGAATGTATTGTACTCGTATAATACAAACTTATTATAAGTGAGCGTAAGAGAAAAATAAAGCAGATGCCATTTATTCTATTTTTTTAGTTAATTTAATTTCTACATTTTGTGTATACACAATCACAGAATTAATATAAGTAGTACAAATGTATGGGTTTTTACCTCAAATAAAAAAATATTATTATTATTTCTAGTTGTATTATAACACTAGTTGCAACCCGGGGCTTTGTTCCCATTGGGATTTCGGGATAAAAAGCTCTATTCTATTTTTCTACCAATGTAGTGTACCAAGTTTCATCTAAATCCATAGTAGATTTTACATGATTAAGTAACATGCAACTCACATCCAAACTTTCTCATTTATTATTATAAGTAGGATTGCTCGTGACTGTACATATATTTTTATTGCCTAAGGAAAAGCTCAAGTGCTATTTTAAGTAACAAATAGAAAGCTCTTTTTCACGAATAAATCGAATTACAAATATTAGTAAAGGTATTGGGCGAAACATGAAAAGGCTCTTTGAATACTTTGTACTGTTATACTGATTAGTTCCTTTCAAGGAATTGTACTGTTTATTGATTACCTTTATTTATTCGACACCCTCTTTCTCTTCCTTTGGTTTTAATGTGTGTATTTTACTAACATAGTTATAAGTTTTCATTGTTGCTAACCAAAATATGGACTCAGTCTGAAATAAATATATTTTATTTATTTAGAGATTAGATTAGATTTATATTTTCTAGAGTCTACCTCTAGAAAGGGACTCAAATAAAACATATATATGCGTTATTCTGCTGACGTGACATATGGTGCATTTTTTGCACGCTCTTTGCATATATAATATTACTAGCAAAGGGACTTTTTACTTTTTGAATTTCGGGAAATCCTCTCTTAGTACTCCCCTACACTCCCTAAGGAACATACATGCCAAATTTCAGCTTCCTACGCAGTAGATTTGGCTGTGCGTGTCAGAATCACCACAGATTATTATAATAATAGATATCTCTGAATAGTAGAGTCACTCTAAGTACCGTTACTTTTTTATACATTGATTATTGATTGGCCTCAAAACGCGAATCGTTTGAGGCTCTGCACTACTCTCAACTGATCAAGATCGAGCAACTTTCGGAAGTTAGATTGTCTCCATGTTGTACTTAATAATGTTATAACTAGAGACCCTAGAGACATAACAATGTCCCGGCTATCCGCAATATCTGAGCAAACAGACGATAACACAATAGTCGTTGAGAGAGAAGACATTATCGCGGTTGAAAGCGAAGAAACTACAGGAGACCTATGTATACTTAGGACCGATGCAGGACTGTAATGTACATTTTAAAAGAAAAACTTAAAGGATTACATTCCTGTCCGTCTCTGTCTGTCAAGACCTTTTTCTCAGGAACGAGTAGAGGTATACAGTTGAAATTTATATCAGATCAGCAAGATCTGTAAAGATCGTAGCAAGTGGAAATCGCTAGTCTCTACCTACCCCCATGGGAAAAAAAGGCGTGATAATATGAATGTATGTATGATATATCAGATCCTTGGGTCTACAGTCTCTATCAGATTTGAAAAAAAAATAGTAAGTCAACGCAATCAAGAGATATGACCGTACATTTTCTTTTTGACTATTTACTACTATAAATTGTGTTTGCTAAGCATTTCGCAGTTGTAAAAGCAAACAAATACTTACTATTTCATTTGGTTACAAAAGCACTGATTCAAAGCCGCCGCCACCCCCAACATCTCGACAATGGCGCATCGTTTGAGCGATAGCGATCGCTAACGACTGTTATCGGTGTTTGCCTCGTTTCATGATGGATTCCTGAAATATATAATAATATTTGCATGCTATTATCATTATAATCTCTTATACATAATGTGTATGTATATAAAATTGGACGCTCTGGCTGACTGATTGGATATCAACGCAGAGACAAAACCGATGAGCACTTAGAAAGGAATTTTGGGATTTCCACCACTAAGGATATGAAGGGGAAAACAAATTTGACTCGGGTGAAATCGAAGGCAAAAGCTAGTACCTATAAAATAAAGTCGCTTTCTGCATCTACTAACGCATCTTTTGGACTACGCTACTGTTTTTAATGCGGTTGTCACTATAATTTTGACGATTCTTTCAGATAGTTTGCAAGTAGTGAAAAGAAGAGGCGAGTCGCTAGTAGCAAAAATATTGAAGAAAAATATTTGAGAGGTCATTTATAGCCTCTAAATATATGCTTATATAATCTTTCATCTCCTTTTCTCTGTCGTTGACAGACCCACCTACTAAATTCACAATTTTCATAAAAAATATTCACGGGAGGTTATCAATATTCATCGTGTAGTGTTATCCAATGTTTTATCTATACTTATAATAAAGTTGAAGTGTTTGTTTGTTGAACGCACCAACCTCTGGAATATTTGTCTATATTACTATACAGAACCGCATCTATAAGAAAGGCTGTGCAAAATCCCGGAATTTCTACGGAAGCGAAGCCAAAGCACGCTTTTGGTGATATTATATAAATAATATGTGGGGATATGGACAGTTTTAACACAGAACCGGAGAGAATTGAAAATAGAGATAGGCCTTTGCCCAACAATGGGACACTTAACGGCTCGAAATTAAATGTAAAATACTACTTACATATCTACTAAATCTATACAAACATACATATTATATTATCACGCCTTTTTCCCGTTGGGGTTTCCACTTATTACGATCCTTACAGATCTCTCTTGTTTCTTCTACACTTATCACTCACTAAATCTATTTTTCTTATATTTCAAACAAACAAAATTGTACTTGTTTACACTTGGTTTACGAAAAATGAATGTATAAATTAAACGTTTTAACATTCTCGTAAAATATTTTCTCGTCAAATGTGCAGCCAATTTTGCTTACCTACCCTTCTAATAAGCTACTACTTGCTACCCCTTGTATAATAAGGGATATCTCTGATATCGGATACCTGAGATATTGGATAGATGAGCCAAACAATGACCTATCGGAGATAGACGCGGGGGCGGAAGCTCGGTTAATTAATAACTGATTGATACGACCCTTGTAACTGATTGATACGTGTGATGATATTCATACAGCCGTCACCTGACCTCACGGCAAATGGCTGTGTATGTCTAAAGCTTGCTTTTGCCCGCGACGTCGTCCGCGCAGAATTTACTATTGTTAATATCTGAGGATCTAACGTGAAGTATCGTCAAAACCTGCGTCAGATTTCAATTTGAACTTTCAGTTAGTATGTGTTATTTAAATTCATTTATGACGCCTCCGTGGCCACGGTCGTCACGCCGGACTGTCACACACACCGGAGGTTCCGGATTCGATCCCCGGTCGGGTCAAGATGGAAAATGATCTTCTCCAGATTGACCTGGCTCTTGGATGTTTATCTATAAACGTATTTGTTATACAACATAGTATCGTTGAGTTAGTCTCCCACTACACAAGTCCCGAACTTATTTTGGGGCTAACTCAATCTGTGTGATTTGTACAAAAATAAATCTTCACGTTTACGTTTCATGAAAATCTATTCAATCGTTTTTGCGTAAAAGAGTAACAATCAATCTCAGAAACTGTCACTATTATAAGTATTATAAGTAGGACTAGTAGGATTAGTAATTCAAATAGACATTGGGAATGTTTCGCCCTTTCGAATGAGGTCATCAGGATGGAAAAATATTGAGTTCGCCCGTGACATACAATTCAAATGAACCTAAATATTTGTGTTGATAAAGTAAAGCCTTTTGTTATCATTTCTTGGTAGTTATTTTTTTAAGATATATTTTTAAATTAAACAGGCTTCGTTCAATAATATTATTGAAAATTTTAAGTTGTTTATCCTATTAAATTATAGAACGTGCTAATTAATATCTGTCTGAACGTTTACTTTAAAAAAAATATTCTGTGTATGATATGAGAAAGCCAAATCATAAATAAGAATACTGAAATTCCCAAGGGAGCAAAGCTCCGATACACAGCTAATTTATATTTCTCACATTCGCACGTCATTTTTGTATGTTTTCCATTGTCTTTTTTTATAACATAGGGCGGCATACGAGCAAGCGTGTTACCTGATGGTAAGTAATCACCGCTGCCCAATATGGACAACCACAACACCAGGGGTATCGCAGCAGTGTTGCCGGCCTTTTAAAAAGACGTAGACGTTTTTGAAGGTTCCAATGTCGTATCGGTTCGGGAACACCGCCGCAAAAGGTGGTAATATTATGTCTGTGGTGATTCCACAGTTTGGTCGTACGTGGCAAGAAGCGCCTTTTAAAATGCACGTTAAATTAAACAAAGTTTTATCGCTAGGTTTTTTTTCGTTTTTGAACTTTTACGATTTTATTTTTCGCGATGTGCTAGATACTAAAATATAACATTATTTTTTAGTTTTTTTTATTGAAAAAATTAAGTGCGTTTGGCCTCTATCTTGCCTTGCTTGCTCTTCCCCTTTCAACATAATTAGGTATTTTATTATTCTTTGAATAAACACATCTTAATGACGCGTTAGGTTGCGATAAGTTAAGTTTAGTTTTGTCTGTTGACAAAATTGTGTTATCTGTACGCGATGGCGTCACAACAATGCACACGTGCCGAGTTTGGTACACCAGTACAGTGGCCCACATTTGTTTATGAAAGGAGGACGTAAGTACATTTCTGAAGCAGTGCGGCAGTGATAAAGTAGCAATCATGTAATTAATAAGACTGCTCTGGAAAGTAATATCTATAGTATAAAAATAGTCATACCCAAACATAACAACAAAAAAAATGCGAAAGGTAGGCGGTTCTCTCTGTTACGTAGATTTGTAACCATAATCGGAAAGAGACAGCACCGCCTATGAGAATGCTTTTTTTCCTAATTTATTTTCAAGGTCAAATAATCAGGGCCCCAAACTTTCTTTGAATTACATGAATTTTCTTTGAATGTCATTCCAGCTGTACAAAGTTCTTCTTTTTTCCATGGTCTCAATCACAATACAATCGCGCGGCAAACGCCATACAACACAAGGCGACTGCTAGTAGTACCACGCTACTTTATCAAATTTCTATGCTATGTACGTTAGTTCTAAAGTATCCAATGTCGAAGTATGCGAGTTCGAAGTAAATTAGTTCTAAAGTATCTTAGTGCTACATATTCCAGTGCTAAAGTATACGAGAGCGAAGTATGAAATGCCGATGTATCTATGGTAGTCGTAAAGTTCCAATGTCTACTATGCGAGTACGAACTACAAATCACTGCATAAAGTCACAGTATGTAAGAGCCTTTAGTCGTGACCCCTATTTTTCCTAAATTACTGACGAGACAGTCTGATACATACTCAAAGGAGTTTAATTGAAGTAATTAATTCCACTTACACAATAAATAATGAGATAACTAGTTTATTTACGAAAGGCTTAGTACAGGCAGGGGGCGCAAACTACATTTAGGTATAGCCGCCAGGACCCCATGTGGGTTCATTCATTGACATTCAATTCCGACCGTGCCAATGGAATATAAACGCTCTCGTGTCCCGCGATATTGACCCAACGATGACCCAAAGTCGCCAGTACTGGAGAAAAATGATTTGTAGAGCCGACCCCAATTAAAATGGTTAACAAGCCGGTATAAGAAAACGCATAGCGTCAGCATTGCGGCGCCAATCAACAGACGCTGGTACTACACGATAAGTTTCAATTTCTTTTGAATATAAGATTTTCGAAAGTAAACATTATGCTTGTTAGCATTATTACTTATTCTGTGATCCAGGCTTACCTGCTCGAAATATTAATTGAAGCTAAAAATAACTTATGGAGTAAGTCCTTAAATTGACGAGATTCCACTTTGAAATTTAGTTTAGCGTAATATCAATTGATAACGAAATATTTTGAAGTTATAAAATGAAGTAATGGACACTTAAAAATTAATAAATAAACCCTTGTTTATTTATTTTTAAGTTGTAATAATGAAACTATTTTTACAAGCTATTATTTGGTTTAAACTACATACAAATCTGAACGTCCATCGCGATCGCCGCGATGTACGAAAGCTAAGCTAGCTGGCCAAGTTAGTTAAGTTAGCTGTGGATTTAACATTTCTATGACCTTTTAAATCTATATTGACCCATTTATTTTCTTGGTGTCCGAGTTGACAGACGATACAGCTACATAAAAGCTTGTAAAAATGGTTAATTTACATAAACTGAATATTCATGGTCCTTAAAATAGAATTCCTTAACTGTATCAACCTGTAGAACAGTGCAAATTAAAACGACCCTTGCGAAGTTTGCCTTTGCAAGATTGGAAAACTCTGGCAGTAGGATCTTGCTATAAGTTTGTTTATTTTCATGTTGCTTAGATCTCTCTCGGATTTGTTAATTAGACGATTTTAAGCTTTTCAAAAAGGTTAGATGTAAGTACGAATTAATTTCTGTGTAAATCCGACTTATCTTGGTATCACTTTGTTCCTCAATCTTTCTAAACAGCCCGATACTTGGACCGCTTAAACGTGCCTTCTTTATACAGGAATTAGGTAAGTATCTTCTTACAGACAGTCTGCTCTGTTAAATGAGGATATTTTACCTGCAAAGTAGACCTTATATGCTTATTTTTGGATTTGCCTGTCCTGTTCGCATGGAATTTTTATACCATATCTAATTTCTATATGAGATACATGTACTTTAGGTTTGATATGGCAGGAGCCAAAACCTTCATCATAAAACACACTTCTACACCAATGTACCACACACGCAAGAGATTAACGTTGTGGAGTGTACACGAAGCGCCACACAGTCCCTATCATAATGTGGTGTTTACTGTCTAGTAAAGAGATTGTATTGGAGATGATGCTACCCGGCACGTCCGCCTTGGAAGGAACCCTTCTAGTCACGTCTGACATCCCAAAGAGGTTCCCATAATGATCCTACTTTATCCGTAGGTAATGGCGTTAAAAATGGAGACATTTATTGTAAGCCCATTAGATTCAAGGTATTAGAAAGAAAATGTTGATAAAACCTACTTTGGTTTAGGTTCATTTGAAAATTATTCTGATAGGTAACAACTTGAGATGTAGGTAGTAGTAGATACTTTTTAAAATCTTCCTTGAAACCTCAATAAGAACTTTTTGAGTGTGTCATTTATCAAGAATTTTTTTAAATCTAATCTGGGCATGTGTTGACGGTAAGTGTACGACTAATAGGTATTCCTACAATCGTATCAAAAATTAACTAATTTTGTAATATGAACGCAAACACTTCCTTTCAAACACTTGGTTGACTGGAAGAAATCCCTTTTTGGGATAAGTCCGCCATTGTACGCCTCTCTTTTTGTTTCACTATGTTTTGTATTTTTCTTGTGTGTATGTGCAATAAAGAGTTTACAAACAAACAAGCAATACTGACAGGTGCAACGATAGAATTCGATACACACAAATCAATGGAGGAGAAAAAATACACGTGCCTAGGTCGTCTTCGTGTTACAGTGGGATACACTGGGAGGAAGCCGGCACGCCTATGGCCGCGTGAGCTTCCGGCGATGAGACCACTGATATGAAATACTGGATCATTTTCCTTACTTTTATACATTTTAGATGGGCAAAATAAAACAACAACGAGGGACGAATTTCACACAAAGTTTTTAGGTGACGAATTTACTTAGGGGATGAGTCTACAATAACCAAAATTCATATAATGTCCTTTTGGGAAACAAATAGGAAAGGAACAACAAATAATTCGCTGATACATTATCAACTAGAGGGCAGGTTTTCTCACGGTTTTTTTTTCTTCACCAGAAGCAAATGATCTATGAAAACTACTATACTACCTTATATTAATTCTGTGACCATACTTGAATCAGGAGCCTAATTCTGTTTGGCAAATTCGATTCCACACATAAATCGTACCCTATGCGCTAAAACACGTCATTATCGTGTCTTGTCTATACCAAATGTCACGGCAAGGAATCAAGACCTCTCTGGGATTTATAATATTAAAAAGACTTGTGTAAGATTCGAACCTGGGATCTTTCACACAGACGAACTAACACCACTCTGGTGCTAACTCGTCAATACTGTATTTTATATAGATACGAGTACATATTATATAAAGACCCAGGCTAATTCGGAAAGGATCATTTTCCATTTGACCCTGATCGAGAATCGAACGCGGGATTTCAAGAGAATCTAAAAAATGCTTGTAATAATGTCACTTCCAGGGCCTATACAACTGGTAGTCGTACGCGCCCGTCGTAGAGGATGTCTGCATCTGGGATTCTTGGAACGAAGGTATTACGTCAATACAATGCGCATTTCTGACATCTTATTGTTTACTAATTTATGTAATACTAGCCGCGCCCGTGGCTTCGCTCCTGTGGGAAATTCCGGGATAAAAAGTACCCTATGTGCTATTCCTAGTATTTTTTCCACCAAGTGTACCAAATTTTGTCGATATCCATTCAGTAGATTTTGCGTGATTAAGTAACAAACAACAAACATCCGCACAAACTCGCATCCAAACTTTCGCATTTATAATATAGTAGGATAGGATATAGTAGGATAGGATATAGTAGGATAGGAAGTAGGATAGGACTAGCTTTGCCTTTGACTTCGTATCAAGTTGAAACCCCTTGAACAATACAACTGAAGTAAAGAAAAACCCGAAGTATTTTCCTCGAACCGCAGTCATATTTAAGAGCACCACTGCGTCATCTAGTAGTTTTTGTGTGATACTCGTATAAAAATACAGACAGACAAAAAAGCAATTAGTTAAAAAAATAAGATTTGGCTTCCACTGGATTTATAATTTCAAGTTTCAACATTTAGATTTCAACAGTCCGTCAGCTTCCAATTTTATATTTAGATTTAATATATTTTTGTATTATTTAGTACCTAACATGAAATTAGAGCATAAGAGTAAACATACTATTTAACATAAGTAAGCATAAAAAGTTAAGGCAGATTTACATTGAGTCAGTAACTGACTTCAGTCCACTGCCGAGTCAGTGCTGACCTGGCACTGCCATAGTGTAAATTGATTTCAAGTCAGCATAGTATTGTCGCGTCAGTACTGACTTCAATATTCGCGCTTCAATATTTTCGGCGTCAGTCCGCTCCCCCGCCACCCGCGCCAGCGCAACTGACTCCATGTAAATGTCCAAGTCAGTCACTGCCGTTATGTTGTACGGGGACCACGCTTCGTCGCATCGCACGAATAAACAATAATTATAATTTATTAAATTAATTAATATTACAATTAATTAAATTAATTATTATTATTATTTATTATTTTCTCTATGTTTTTCTCAGCCAGAGCTGTATTTTTATACCATTTACGGGTACGTGTGCACCAAGTAAATGGTATATGCTAATTTTATGGTCCTAAGTTTGTCTGTCCGTTTTCGTCAATTTGTAACAAAATTTCCTAACAATGCGGCAGGTATTTAAAATTGCTGCCTTTTGCATGGTATATAGAGGGTTTCAGATCAAGGATTTTAATACTGTGATGTAAATATTTAGGGATTATTCCAGTAGTTGAGAGAACTATTGGCACAATAAACACTTTCTCCTGTCTCCAGATCCTAGTCACCTCATCACGCAGGTCCGTATATTTGTGTATTTTTTCAGATATTGTTTTTTTGTATATTATGGGTATTGGGTATAGCAACGTCTATGAGGTAAGTTATTTTATTTATTATATTATTATTATTCATTTATTTATTTGTTTTATTATTATTATTATATTTATCAATTAATTTATTATTTATTTATTTAATGATTATAATTTCATCGCATCTCTCATAAATGTATCTTGACGCTGAATAGAGCCTGATAACAACAAAAGCAAATCGTTAAAGTTTTTGGCGTCATTCTCAAAGCCAGTTTGTATTCCTTAGGATCTTCAGTTCTCAACTGGGTTAACAACGGAGCAGAACCTCCAGTTTTGTCTCTGTCGTCTATTCCATTTTCTAACCCAAATTCGTTTCTGTTTAGATATCTCTTCTTCAAACATACAAGTTAGTTCTTGCATCATCACAAAGGTACATTATCTCAACAAATTATTAACTTTGATTTTTTGCTGTTTTCGAGAATTCATTTTTCCGCACTGACTTTACGAACGTGTGTACACCAAAAGAAATATCCTCGACTACTGCCGAAATACTGACTGCTTGTAAATAGTATGCGTCAGTTTTCGGCGCCAGCACTGCCGACAGCCACTGACCTTGTGTAAATCTGCCTTTATGTTGGCATAAGTAAGTGTAAACGAAAAGCTACACACACACGTGTAGCGTCATTGCGCATCAAATGCCTTTCACTACGCCTACGTCACCGCGTCATCATTATCAACGTTGGTTTCCGAGCGCGATCGCAAATTTCGACGTTTCACTCAGTGGCTCGTTGGTCTAGGGGTATGATTCTCGCTTTGGGTGCGAGAGGTCCCGGGTTCAAATCCCGGACGAGCCCTGTTTTTATTAAATGTTTTCCAATTTTTCCAAAGTGAATCATATAATTTTCCGCTTGAAACATAAATATCGAGATCACGTTTAGCAGTGTGTGATTCCGCAAATCTATCGTCATTTTTTATTTTACAAGTGGTTTGCAATAACGATCTGTACCTGATGTCTTTGTCTCAGACTTTCTAAACCGCCTGACGACCTCTGACTTAACTCTCTCTCTCTCTCTCAGCCGAAAGACGTCCACTGCTGGACAAAGGCCTCCCCCAAGGATTTCCATAACGACCGGTCCTGCGCTGACTGACTTAACTAACATAAATTAATTAATTAACTTAAACATGACTTCCGAAGCACAAAAACAAGTTTTCTTACAGACAAATCTAAACAATCCTGCAATTATATAACAAAGTACCTATGCTTCCGGTGGGAGTCGAACCTACGCCTCGTCGCTAACCACTGAACCAAGTGGCAGTAGCAGTTATAGTGAATGGCTAAAATCAAGTGCAAACTTCAAAAGGTCACGATTTATCTTCAAACGTTCTGACAAAGTTTCTTTGGAACATGGGCAATGACGCGTTCCTTATTGCCCTAATGTGACTTTTAAAATAGAAATTTAGATTATTAGTTGTAATATATATTCTTCTTTACGTTTATATTTTCAGTCGTTCG